>CM054162.1:33031019-33052947 GCA_028751875.1 Rapana venosa
TTTCAATAATCCCCTACCAAACTAGAATGTGGAGTCCCACAGGGATCAGTTTTGGCCTGTTCTTTTTACTCTATACACTGCTCCACTTTCACATAATTATAATAAACCGTCATCAGATCAACCATCATTTCTATACCAATGACTCATATTCTTAGCAGTGATACAACTGAAAATCTGCCTTCTCTTTTGACAAATATGGACTACTGCCTTCAAGATATCCATAACTGGATTATACAGAACAAGTTACAGCTAAATCTAGACAAAACCGAAGCCATGCTTGTAAGGACCAAACACAAACTCTCTCCCATCACAACAGCTTCAATAGAATTCGGCAATACGTCAATTCCTCTATCCACTGCTATGAAATATCTTGGGGTTGTTATAGACATCACACTCTCCATGCAAAAATTCATCACCCAGACCTGCCAATCATGCTACTATCAATTATGGCGTATTAGTGCAATTTGAAAGTACCTATCCAATGATGCAGAATCCAAACTAGTCGCGTCTCTCATTCTTTCACGTATGGAATATTGCAATTCTCTCCTGGAAGGCCTGCCAGCATCAATCCACCCCCTTCAACGTATACAAAACTCTGCAGCTCAACCTGTCCTCAGAAAGAGAAAATCTGAGCACATAACTCCTCTCTTGCAATGGCTCCACTGACTGCCTGTACCACAGAGAGTTAACTATAACCCTCTGTTACAAATGTCTCAACAAAACAGTTCCCTCCTACCTCTGACTGTCTTCACCTATACACTCCTTCTCGTTCCCTCCGCTCTGCTGCAGATACCTTGTGCTTACGAATACCGAGATTCAACCAATCCACTGTTGGCTGTAACTCTTTCTCTGTTTCTGGTCCAATGATCTGGAAGGACCTCCCTCACCCCCACCCCAATCCCTTGCCAAAAGCCTACGTATGACACTTCAAAATCCAGCCTCAAGTCATATTTATTCCAAATCTTATTTTTTCCCTCTTGTTTCATCTCAAATCACCCCCTGCCTAAAACAGCCCAAATCCCATCACCCTGCCAAAGTGTATAATCTTTGTGTGTGTGTGTGTGTGTGTGTGTGTGTGTGTGTGTGTGTGTGTGGTGTGTTGTGTTGTGGTGTGTGTGTGTGTGTGTGTGTGTGTGTGGTGTGTGTGTGCGCGCGCGCGCCGCGCTTGCACATGTATGTACATTTGAATTTGTTAACTCTGGTTAATTGTTATTGATTGTATGTATGGGTGTGTTGAATGCAAGCGCTTTGATTTCTTTTTGCAAGATATAGTGCTATATAAATTCCATTTATTATTATTATTATTATTAATATCAAAATGAGCTCTTTGGAATCTCCATAAGGACTAAGAATAAAGGTGTGTGTGTGAAAACGTGTGTGTGCAAAAAAAATGTGTGAACATGTGCATGTGCGCGTGTGTATGAATGTGTATGTGGGGATGTGTGTGGGGGTGTGCACGCATGTATGTTTGCGTGATAATGTGTGTGTATGTGTGTATGCGCGTGTTCGTGCACTAGCACATGCAAGGAAATTTGCATATTTGTAGGTATTTTGTGTGTGTGCAAGTGCGCGTGTGGTATAGGTGCGCGCACTTGTGTGTGACAATGTGTATAAACAATGTATGTTTGTGTGGGTGTGCAAGTGTGCGTGTTAGTGTGTGCGGTTGTGTGTGTGGACAATGTGAGTGTGTGTTGTGTGTGGAGAGGGAGGGTGGTTGTAGGGGTTTTGAGTTGTTGTTGTGCGTGCGTTGGTGCGGGGCGTTAAGAAGTGTGTGGTGTGTGCCCTTGAGGGCATGATGTGTGGTGTTGTGTGTGTGTGTTGTGTGGTGTGGTGTGTGTGTGTTGTGTGTGGTGTGTGGTGTGTGTTGTGTGTTGTGTGTGTGTTGTTGTGTGTGGAAAAGATCCACCAGAGTAACATCAAAATGACTAAGTTAATGGAAACAAAAGTGTGTGTGTACGTGTGCGCACGCATGGACGCGATCATGTGTGTGTATGTATGTGGACCATGGGTGTTGGTGGTTGTAATTGTCTGTGTGACAGAAAAATCTTTAATTCTGAAGTTTATGCTTTAATTAAAACAAAATTTTGAGTGTGTGTGTGTGTGTTTGTTAGTATTGCATGTGTTTGTGAGTGTGCTTTTGTTTGTGTGTGTGCTTTGCGTGTATGTGTGTGTGAGTGTGTTTGCATGCGTTGTTGTGTGTGTGTGTTGTGTGTGTGTGTTTTGTGTGTGGTTTTTGTTTTGTTTTTTGTGTGTGTTGGGTGTGTGTGTTTCGTGTGTGTGTTAGTTCTTAAATTTAACGTTTTTTCAGTATTTAAATGAGGGAGAAAGGATGATCGCCTCACTCTCATGTTGTCACTACACGGAAAAACAGTGACGTACACCAAGGAGTGTTTGTGACAACTTGCAGACTAGTCCAACAGAAAGCGCTTTGTAAGCCAGTGGCCTGTTATACCCAGAGATCCCCCCCCCCCCTGAATGAGTCGCTTGACCTGATCCCATTCTGCTAGAGCAATTTTGAAGGGGGAGCCGGTTGTGGTTTTCAGATTTTGATGACTTAAAACTAAAGCCATTTATTTTTACTGTACTGAAGTATTCAAGCATAATTTTGTTTCTTTGTTTTAAAAGCATTTAGAAATACCCAGCATCTTTGACCTTATTACTATGTTAATTGTCCATTTCTCATTTTGTGATTCTGCACTTGTCATTTCAATTTTCAATAACTTTTCACCGAATTGTTCGATTTTCAATATGTTTTTCTGCATTGGATATCGCTTTTATTGCAGATTAACGACATGTTAATAACTAAAAGTTGACCTCTGGTGTAATGTGACTCATAATGTGGTGGTGTGTGACCATTGTAAGGCAGAGATCCTTTGTAAGGCAGAGATCCTTTGTAAGGCAGAGATCCTTTGTAAGGCAGAGATCCTTTGTAAGGCAGAGACAATTTGTAAGCCAAGGAGCCTTTGTAAGCCAGAGAGCCCATGCAAGGAAGAGAGCTTTTGTAATGCAGAGAGCCTTTATGATCCACAGAACATTTGTACATCACTGAGCCTTTTACCTATCCCCTAGTTCTGTAGACCTGGGGGCACCAAATTAAGATTCTGCAGCCAGCTTCCTCCGCTCCCCATGTTGTCTGTTTTCCCATCGCAAACCATAGCAAATCATAGAGCGTTTTATATCTAAAGGTAAAGGTGTCCCATAACCTATGTGGTCGTAGGGGAGTAGGGTATCAGAGACCTCAGCTTCTCCAGGGCCAAGAATATTAAAGGTGGTGCCCATCTCCTCTCCCTCGCTGCTTTACCTTCCCTGACCCTAAAAAGGCAGATATCCATTTACAGCTGGGCGAACTGGGGTCTGTACTGAATCCAAGGGGCGCAAACGGTCACCCATCCAAGTGGTAGCCACACTTGATGCTGCTTAACCTTAGTGGGAAAGTAAAATGCTCTGACCACTGAGCTCTCCCATCCCTTACAAAAATAAAAAACCCCTCAATTTTGTATACAGAGCCAGAATTTTTTTAAGCCAAATTTTGGAAAATAAATCATCTAAATGTTGCAATTTCTGGAAGCTGAAGTGCTGTATTAATACAAAAAAAGAGACAAGCCCCAAAAAATTGGGCTTTAACATTTTCCATCAGCAGTGGTATCTGAGACTTACATGGCTGCTGTGATACATAACTGGAATGAATCTTTGTCCTTGTTCATTAAAGGCAGGGCAACACAGACCACAGTATACCTCATCATCTTTCTCCATCCACAACAAGGACAAACTATCTTAGTCTAATAACATTGCCTGTATCTATAGTGATGAGTTGCCAGATTCCACACACTCATCCAAAATCTTGTCATTTTAATCTTAAAATATTCTGCAGCTTGACGTCAGATAAAATTAAATACAGTAAACAAAGACTTACCTGGTAAGTTGTAGCTGTTTGTAAATTCTTGCGAATTTATTGTAGACTGGAAGGAGTGCACATGAGAAACCGTGTGCAGCCTACTGCCAGTTTTTAGAGCCTCCAGAGAACTGTCACACTATATATTGCATGGTGTGCAAGAACACTGATGGCATTTCTTCATATTTTTTTAAAAGCGGAAGTAGTTTTGTTTGCATGGTATGCATTTCATTTTACTTGCATGGTATGCATGCAGACCATTGCACGGGTGGGCATGCGCACTCCATTCCGGTCTACAATAAATTCACAAGAATTTACAAACAGCTTCAACTTACGAGGTAAGTCGCACTTTATTGTATTTAATTCTTGCTTATTCCCTGTATACCTCCACTACAGGCACATGAGATTTGAGAGCCACAGTGTTCTGAGACAAACACATCCATCACATGAAAAAAAAACCCATGTCCTACTTACTTCTGTGTTAGGAAACGCCATGAGGGACTGGCCATGGTCAGTTTTGGCCCCACATTCTTATTATAAAATTTTGCACATGTGGAAACATTCGTCCATCCAGCTGCTTTCATGATGATGTTTATTGGAGGGTCTGCAAGTTTTGCTGCTGAATTACTGGCTGACCTCGTACTGTGCACTGTGAATCGTGTAATGTCTATGCCTGCCCTCTCCAGAGTCCATTTCAGCCAGCGAGAGATGGTATCGCTAATAGCTCCTCTGTGCGGTGCTTGGAGAGTGATAAACAAATGTCCGGTGGAATTCTGAGCCCTGTTCTTTTCTTTGTCTAAGATATTCTTTCAATGTGTGAACTACACGCAGAGCCGCCTTATCCACAAAAGCCATGAGTTCAATTGGTGATTGATGGGTTCCTCTTCTTGATTGTTTTAATAAACTATTTACATAAAATACACATTTTTTCCCTCATTAGTAGCATATTATGGATGCCAAGTGCAGCAATAGTTTGATGCCTGTGACCCAACAGATGCACAATTAACATCACAAGTTTCATTGTCAGTTCTTTGAACGTCAGTTTATCCACTGGAACCCACGTTTCTAGTATTTTTAGCACAATATTTACATCCTAAGTTTGGTGATACTTTGGTAGTGGTGGTTTTCTTTCAAAAACACCCTTCATAAATCTTTTAACAAGTTCATGTTGACCAAATGTAGCCCCTTCATAGTTTCAGAGAAAACAGCTTAGCGCAGAACCAGCGGTGCCCACAGCGCTATATGAATATCCCTCTTTCAACAGAGATGCCAGAAATTTACAGCTGTGGCTAGAGGTGGTGAAACTGAATCCACGTGTTGCTCAATGTGTACCTCTCCCACTTTCGTATGTACACATCATACATCTGTTTTGTTGTCGGTTGCCATGAGAACATGATAATATCGGTAGTGTCCTCAGAAAAACCTTGTGTTCTGAATCTGTGTTCTTTTCATGTACATAGAATCCTAGATAGTAATTTTATTGTGTCTGTCACACACTGTAAAACTTCTGTTTCAGTCTCTCCAACAATTAAACTATCATCAATGAATGAAGGTCATCTGGTGACCCATATCATGTAAGCATGCTAGGACAGGTTTCTTAGGGTTTTGTGAGTTTTCTGAGAATCGGACTGAGTCCCATGGCAGCTGCCTGAAAACAGTACAGTTTTCCTCTCCATCTGAATTTCAGGTATTTCTGAAAAGTCTCCTCTGCTGTCATGATATAATAGGCATCTCTCAGATCAATTAATGCAAAATAACAATTTTGCATTGCTAGATCCAAAGCTGTATGTATTATTTCCATCTTAAATTTCTTATATTCTTCCTTTTCATTTAGAGCTTTCAGATTCAAAATCATTCTAAGTGATCCATCTTTTTTCTCTCTAAAAAGATAGGTGAGACAAATTTTTCCCCGATTTTGGGAAGGATTCTTTAATCACACCTTTGTCCAACAGGTTTTCTATTTCAGAGTCATGTATAATTTTCATGCTTGTTAAATGGCTTTGTGAACTTTGGTTTATATCTTCTGGGCAATCATCAAAAGTGATTTTAATTCCTTCAACTGTTTCAAGTACATCAGGGTCAGAAGTTAATACATTCCAGCGGGACAACTTTTTCTTAATGCTTCCTGCTGTAAATTTATCATGTTTCGCTTTAAGATAAGCACACAGAGAGGGCAAGCAAAGTTCAAATTCACTAACCTTGCTTCTAGAAGGGAGGGGTGGTTCAGTCAGGGATCGAGTTACTGCCGGTGGCTGTTTTTCTGACGCTTCTTCCAAAACATCTTGTTTGTTTGCCCCTGCCTCCATGGCTTCCGGCCTAAAAAAGAGCTGGTGTTGTTGTGCTGCCTGTGGTTTTCTTTTGCTGGCCACACATGTTCTGACCGAGTTTCTGGGACTCCTGTCCTTCTTTTAATGGTTTATGAAACTCGGCTTTAGACCAAAACGCAGCACAATGGAACAAATTTTCAATCTGAGAATTCTGATAGAGAAACATCTCCAACACCAAAAAGACTTGTATCACAATTTCATAGACTTCAAAAAGGCCTTTGACAGGGTATGCATGACGGCCTCTGGCAAGTACTCAGGCACTTCAACATTGAAAAACTGCCTCATTGAAGTCATCAAGGCACTGTACGAGAACGCAAGAAGTGCAGTTTTTATGAACAATCACATGGGCGAGTTCTTCAAGACCCCGGTTGGGGTCAGTCAGGGCTGCCTTCTACCTGTACTTTTTAACCCCTTTTCCTTGAAAACATCATGACAGAGACACCGCAAAACCACACACTTCCATCTCCATTGGCGGAAGACCCCTTTTTCAACCTTAGATTTGCAGATGACATTTACCTCATGGGCGGCAGCAAACAAGAACTGCAAAACTCACATAGTCTATCAGATCGAGCAAGCGCATACCCGGGATGGAGGTCGTACAGAGAAATCAAAGATTTATGGTCAACAGCGGGAAGTAATGACAGACGGAAAAAAGATGAATGGAGAAATACTGGAAAGGTTGAGCCAATTCAAATATTTGGCTCCATCCTAACAAAAGATGGCATATCAAAAAATGAAGTGAAAGCTGCATTGCAAAGCAACAGCTGCTCTAGCCAGATCGAGAGGATTTATCAGGAAGCAACAACATCAGCTTCTGCACCAAATCACCCTTAAAAAAATCCTCTGATATCATTCTCCTATATGGCTGTGAATCATGGACTCTGTCAGCAGAGTAGAGAGGGGAAATCAAGCATTCGAGAAAAAGTGCACAGAAGGACTCCTCAAAATATATACAAAGACACAAGACCCCAACTATGTGAAAGAAGAATCAAAAAGCGTGTGGCCCCCAAGAACTCTGGCTCTCCACCATAAAGAGGAGAAAATGATGTGGGTTGGTCACACCACAAGACACACCCTTTAGCAAAAACCATCCTTTAGGAACAGTTGAAGGCAAGAGAAGGAGAGGCCGCCAAAGAAATCATGGGTTGACAACATCAAAGAATGGGACCGCCCAACCCTGCAACACCTTCTACTAGCCACACAGGATGTGAAGCATGGAAAAAGATCTCTGTCACGTATTCTCTCATGTCCCCCCTACGTCCTTTGAGACATGGGACTGAGTGAGTGAGTGAGTGAAACTCGGCACCATACAGTAGTTCTGGTGTCATGGCAACATGCAGTGCACATATGCCAGACAGTTCACGGGGTAGGCAGGGTCGGTGCATTTCTCTCCGTTTCTGGGACAGGTCATGGCTGGCATGACCTGTGAGGGCTTAGGGCGTCTGAAAGATGGGCTATGCATCTGGTCAGTTCACGGGTACTTAAGCTGCATCCTGCCCTGAGATGGCAACTCTTACCTTCAGAAGTCGGTCAGTGCAGAGCGTTATCGCTATGGCAGCTTTTGACAGCGTTTTTTGTGTGTTTGCCATCCTGATATCTTTTTTTCTTGAGAAGGGCTTGAGAACAGAAAAAAACTTCCTGGTTTGTTAGGGAACGCCCAGGTAAGAACAGTTTTCGGGAATAGGGTACTTGGAAAGTTTTTCCCTCATTTTCCTGTCTGGGAGTTTAGATCCAAATCTGGACTAAAGCAGCTTTGCCTGTTTTTCAGAAACGAGTGGCCCTTTTTCCTCATAATAGGAAACAAATACAGCTGCAGAAAAAAAAAAAAAGGGTGAAAGGGTGGCGCAGCGCTAAGTGGCGACGCGTTCTCCCGCTCTCCCCGGGGAGAGCAGCCCGAATTTCACGGAGAGAAATCTGCCGTGACTTAAAGGGGTATGAAATAAAACTGAGCGCTTTGTTTTTGTTGCTTTTACAAGATTCAGCGCTATATAATTTCCTACATTATTATTATTTTATTATTTAATCATCAAAGGATTGATGCATTTCGGCGAAAAATGTGGGCATCTTTTCCCATCTCTGTAGTTTCTGCATCAGTTCTTTCTTCAGCTTCTAATTCTCATCAGAAACACTGTCGGTGGAAGTTTCGAGAATTGCCTCCTTCTTTCTTTTTCCTTTATTTTACAAAGGGGTCTTTGTCTGAGCCAGCGCTATATTTCTCTTCTGGAGTGCAGTGCACTTTTTCCAAAATTTCATCTTCAGAAGATTTTGATGTTGTCAAAAAATCTCAGAGAGATGGTTCCCTTTTAAATAGAAAGGGCAGGTTGGGGTTCTTTTTCTTTGGGAAATCCATCCCCAAAATTCCGGGTCAAGAGTAATCAGCAGAATAGCCTCCTTTTTTTTTTTTTTTCTTTTTCCCCAAAAAGAAAATTTAAACCCCCACAATACACAGTTTTTTCAGCACTACAAAACACAACAAAAACGGGTGATGATAAAAAAAAAAAACAGTTTTAAAAAACAATTCAAAAAAAAACCCAAAAAAAGGGTTTAAGGACTAAATATATTAAGCTTACTTGATTCCGTTTAGTGATGGGGCTTTGAAACAAAAGGGGAACGTTTATGCAAATTTGCCCGGGCAGAAAGGGTGGTTTGGGAAAACGAACGGGCAGAAGGCGCCCACATTTTCCCCATGGCCTGTAGGGGGTTTATCCAGGAATAGAAAGGAATTGCAGTTCTTGATTCTACAAATTTGCTTACACAGTTTAAAAACCTTTTAATGACCCTTAATTAATCATTCCATTTGCCTTAACATTCACCCTTGGGTTTTGGGACAAAAAAATATTTTAAAAATGCATCCATTTTTAATTTTTCTGTATAACCAGGGCACCACCAAAATCTTTTTAAAAGAAAAGACAGATGCTTTACACCCAATTTTCCCCTTTTTTCCTTTCCCCCTAACAAAATTTTCAAAGCCCCTTTTTCCCAAACTTTAAAAACTTTTCAACTTTTTCCTTAAAATTGCAAAACTTTGTTCACTGGACAGCAGAAGTTTTGTATGCAAACTCGTCAGTTAAAACCAAACCCCAATCAGTGGTGGGCCCCTGTCCGGACCCCACAAAATTGTTCGGGGCCCAACACCTCCCCGGGACCCACAACAAGGCAGCTTTTTTTCCCCCCCCACAGTTAGAACCATCCTGTAAAGCCAGAGAGGTGCTGCATGCGCGGGGCCCCACTGGGGGTGTTCCCATGCCTGCCCCTGGGAAACCCCCACGGGGCCAACCACCTGAAAACCCCCCTTTCCTGACCACAATGCTTCCCAAAAGTACAAAAACCAGACTGAGTAAGGGGTAAACCCAAGGATGGGCCCACAAAAACCGCCCCTTTCCCAACACGCATTTGAAGGAAGGGGGGGAGAGAGGAGAAGAGAGAAAAGAAAAGAGAGAGGAGGGGAGGAGGGGAGAAAAGAAGGGGGGAGAGAAGAAAAGAGAGAAAAGAGAGAGGGGAAAAAAAATGTACGAAAAAAATAAAGGTTTTTATTTTTTACCCATTTCCCCAAAAATTAATTTCCGAGAAAGGGCCCCCAAACCTCTATTGCCGAGGGAACCCTTGAACATCTCTAAAACCCTAAGGGGCATGGATCACAAAACAATGAACATTTTGGATGCTGGCCCAGGCAAAACCCCCGAGTACCAGGCAGCATGTGGTTTGGGAAAACTGCCCCTGCAGTCCTTCTTGTGGGGGGGAGGCTTTGGAACATCCCACACCCTGGTCTGCAGGTATAAAGGACCAAAACTATCCAGTATGCTTTTTTTCCATGGCTCGGGCCCATTTCTTTTTTAACCCTTTGCTTTTAAAACAGCCGCTGCTCAGGAAGGGAAAAAAGTACGTTTTTAAAATTTAATTTTAAAAGTTCAGATCCGGGTGTGAAAGGATTTTGATTGGTTGATCAAAGCAGGGGTTTTCTGTTTTCCCTGGTTTGGTGCCCTTGTGGGGCAGTACAGAAAAAACAAGGGCTTTTCCTGGGCCCCACCAGGTTGAGGGTGATGTGCAATGTGCGAAGAACGTGGATTGTCATAGCAATAATTGCCATCATTTTCTGTGTCATGAATGTTCATCTACTGGTGGGAATGGACATTGTCATTGCATACGATTTTGTATCTTGTCATGCTGTGGAAGGTCCATACAGATATTTCTTTGACTTTATCTACCAGTGGGTGTACGGAGGTCTGGTTTCTGTCGTCCCCTTTGTCTGTCAGTTTATCTGTGATATCATCTTGTCTGTCACTCTGATCAAAGCAGTTTCTCCAGCATCAATTGCTACACGTGTAGAATCCAACGCTGGCCCTGCACAAAACACTGACAGACGTAAGAACATGTCTTACAGAACGACCGTCATGGTTCTGGTCATATCCATTACTTTTCTGATTTTGACCACACCTTTGGTTGTGTTTTTAAACTTGCTTCCCTATATATTTGATGAGGCTATACGACATCCAAGGCAGATGGGTGTAACACATCTGGTACGTGCACTAGCATTTCAGTTATGGTACACAAATAATGCCATCAACTTTTACCTCTACTGTCTCACTGGAACCAAATTCAGAAGGGAGTTTATAAACTGGATCTCCTGTGGTGTGAAGAGTTCCTCTGCTCCATCTGTCCATGAGACAGCTGCAGAGGCATCAAAGAAATGAGACAGGAAGTATCATGGAATTGTGACATGTAAAGCATGAAGTTATCTCCGGACTTAAGAATGAATGAATCTTTTAAATAAGGAGAGAGGGAGGGAGGGAGAGAGAGAGAGAGGAGAGAGAGAAGAGAGAGAGGAGAGAGAGAGGAGAGGAGAGAGAGAGAGAGAGAGAGAGAGAGAGAGAGAGAAGAGAGAGAGAGAGAGAGAGAGAGAGAGAGGAGTTACATTGAATTTATTTATTTTCAGAAGGTGGCAGAATACTAGGGTCAATCTGAAAGTTCTTAACACAAAAAAGTTACACTTACTTGCTGTGCGTACATGCCAACTTATCAATGTACCCTCCATGGGCTTTGATGCAAGGGCCATATGCTGAAACCAGCTCTTCCACACCAGACCACGTGACTTTATCTATGCTATCAATAGCCCTTGTCAAGGCTCGGATCGTGCCCTGGGGACTGTCATAATGCATGCCTGCAGCTTCTTCTTGATAATTATGTGGAAATAAGAACAGGTCTGGAGAATATGGGTGGAGGGGGGTGGGGTGAGACATCAGCTGGACACCCTCGCTGGCTAGGAACTCCCTGGTGGCTGCAGCAGTGTGAGCAGAGACATTGTCATGGTGAAGAGTGATACCGGACTTTGGACGTCAGGTACGTACAGCATGCAGCACTTGGGGGAGGTATTGATGCACATACCAATCTGCAGTGACGGTGCGCCTTTTCTCAAGTGGAATGGTTGTAATGTGTCCGGTTTTGGCAATGTACAAAGCAACGGTCTGTCTACTGGTGTTCCTCAATCTTTTGAAATCTAGAGGCAGGGTGTATTCTTGAAAGAGCCAGACCAATGACTGGGCCTTCGACTCAGGATCAAATTGGTACACCCAGGTTTCAGCACCACTTATGATGCACCCAGGTTTCAGTATCACTTTTGATGTTCCACGTCGGGTTTGCATGTCCAGTGTCGTATTTCTCAAGCACAGTCAAGCACCATTGCACCTTATCCCCCTTCTGCTCTTCAGTCAGCTGATGTGGCAGCCACCTAGCACATCTCTTCTGGACACAGAGCTGATGGTGTAATATCTCATTCATGGCAGACATGCCAATTCCACGTATGTCTTGAAGATCTCTGCAAGTGATTCTGTGTCTTCTATGATCTTTTTTGATACTGGGGGCATTCTTTTGGGCGGCAGCAGAAACAGGTCGGCACAATGGTTCTCATCATTAAAATGACTTCTACCAAACCTAACTCCCGCAACCACCTGCTGCCAGTCTATGTTCCTGGGCAATAGATCCAAAAGCTTCACAAAATTTTTTATGAGATTCCTGATAAGCCCCTTTTTAGGTTGTAATAGATCATGGCTCGAAAATCAGATTTTGAAGCTCCATGGTTGATGTCATAAACAGCCTAGGTTACCCTTTTCTTGGTTAGTTATTTTAATGCCCAGATGACTAAAAACTTTCTTTTGGTGTCATGGCTTAAATGATGTAATACTCCCATGACGTAATCATAATTTTTACCTAGCACTTGCACAAGCAGCTTGGCTAATAACTTTCACAGGATCTTTATAAGTACTACAATTGCTTTAAAAAAAATATCCAGCCTCAATAAGAAAAGCACAAAAATAAGGCTTAAAAATCCAAACCAAAGGGGAAAAAGGGAGGGGGAGGGTACACAAGCCTCATAATGAAAGTAGTAATCATTACAGTCATATATGTTTTCACATAGTAGGCCAAGACCTGAGTACGAAGAGAGAGAGAGAGAGACGAGAAGAGAGAGAGATGAGAGAGAGAGAGAGAGAAGAGAGAGAGAGAGAGAGAGAGAGAGAGAGAGGAGAGAGAGAATGACAATGGCAAATTCTTTTATTTCGAGGATAACGAATAAGCACCCATGTGCTTTTTTACATCTAGTCCCCGCCCTTAGGTATATATGAGAGACAATGACAATGACAATGACAATGTTTAATGAATTTAGGCCTCTGCCCATTTTCATGGGGTACATAAATGTCTACAGACACATGAATGCATATATCAAGAAAAGTGACACCAATGAAAAGTGAAAGAAACCACATATAAATAAATGACATCAAGATTTGCAAAATTCTATGTATACTGGAGACTGAGTTTACTGTCTCTGAGTTTGAAGGCTTTGTACAAAAACCATGCTAATTGTCGGATTATTGACACATTCTGGGCGGCCATAAGACTCACATACTTTGCTTTCTGAAAATGAATGGGAATCTCCTTTAGCGAGTTTGGTCTTAAAGTAGAGTATGTGTCACACTGAAAACACATATGAAGTTCATTTTCTTCTGACCCTGGACAAAATGGACATTCATTGTTTATATTATCTGCACACACATAACGATTCTTATGGATTCGAGGTCACTGATTCCAAGCCGTACTCGAATAAGAATGTCTCTGAAACACTTTGCTGCACACAACCTAAATAAGTTTTCTGGATAAGGGAAGACTTGAAACACGCGTAAAGATTAAATCTGTCACTGTTACAAATACTTGTCATCCATTCTTGCATGTACACGTCCAAGAGTTTCTGCTTAAATGATAGCAAGAAATGCCTCTCGTTATCACTCTTTGATTTATCCAACATACCCAAACCCAACACTTTGTAACATATGTTTAAGCTTAGAAACCCAGTTTATTTTACCAGATTCGTCTAAGCTCATCAGCATTTGATAAGCTTGTCTTGGAAGTCGAGTATAATCCATTGTAAGTATACGAAGCCAATATTTAACTGCACGCATGCGACAGTTGATTTGTAAAGGATACCTCCCGAGGTCACCATATACCATTTTATTTGGAGTGTGGCTGGAAACATTTAAAAATCTCTTGCAAGCGAATAAATGTACTGACTCAACCAGATGATTTTCAGATAAAATGCCCCACACTCAGAAGAATACAGAAGAATTGGTTGAATTTTAGTGTCAATATTTTGAAAAATGTTTTCCTAGACATATTATTATATTGGTTATATTCTGACAATATCAAATAGCGCTCTTTTGCCCTTTTTTGCAAGGTGTTTGGCATTTTCATTCAAACTCATGGTGGTTGTAAAGGTAAAGCTAGATACACATATTTGTTCACCACTTCTACAGGAACACCGTCAACAAAACCACTTCTCACTCCTACCTAGAAATCCTCCTTTCTGAAAGCCATAACTTTTGTCTTATCTTTGTTAATTTTCAGACCAAGATCAGTACATACTTTAAGCATACAGTTAATCTGGTTTTGTTCCATTTGGTGTGCAAGACAACAACACGAGATCATCTGCAAATAGTGAATAAATAATTCAGCCAAACCTGGTAGCAGTTGTATTCCATGTTTCCCTGATCTTCTAGACATATCACTAACTCATTTATTACCACCAAAAACAATGTGGGACTTAGAACACAACCTTGGCGCAAACCCCGTGGACATTCAAACAGTCTGTATACTGTTGTTTACTCATGACACATGACATTACTTCCTGTAAATTGATTTAATGGAATTTAGAAATACAGAAGATGTGCCAGCGTTGCTCAAAGCCTTTATCATTATGCTTCGTTGAACAGAATCAAAGGCTTGGACAAATCTACAAATGCAACATATAGTTTTCCTTTCTTTTAGATAAGCTTTTCTGAATTGACTGATACAGAGTAAATATATGGTCTGTTGTGGAGTAACCTTTCCTAAAACCAGCCTGATTTTCTGGAATTTTGTCATGGGTCTTCTAACCAGTTGTAAAGTCTCATATTTAGAATAGCAGTATAACATTTACCATAACACTAAGCAGTGACACTCCTCTATAATTATCAGCTACATCTACTGATCCCTTTTTGTGTATCGGCACAACAATAGCTCTGGTCCAAATAGTTGGATACTTGCCATTCAAAAAAATTTCATTGAAAAATTCAGTAATAAACTCTAACGTAACTTGTCTGCTGACTTCAACATTTTTGCAAAAACATTGTCAAAACCACAAGCTTTTCCCATTTTTAATTTCTTTATGATGTTAAGACTTCATGCTTGGAGATAGGATTATCAAGCTCCTCGACAAAAGGGAGGGTGTCATTGGGAAAAGTTTCTTCCTCTGAGCTACAACCAGCATTAAAAACATTCTTAAGTGTTTAAACAAGTCTTCCTTAGTAATCTGATTACTTGCCTGTTTCTTTTTCCCAAGACCTAAAGTTATATTGACTTCTCTCCAAAAGTTTTGGGTCTGTTATGTTGTCAGCTAGATATTGAGTTGCACTTGACTTAAAACTTTGTTTCTTAGCTCTTAGAACTTTACGATATTCAGTCCTAGCCTGAACAGCATTATGACGATCTACTGTACGTTGTGTTCTTTTAAATCTGCGCATTTTCGCCCTTGCTTCCTTCCTCAAATCAAAACACTCTTTATCAAACCAGCGAGCTTCTCTTTTACCATTGTTAGTCTTAACCCTCTTCATCATACATTTGCTTGCAGTTTTTAGACATTCATTAAATTCCTCTAATGCCTTGTCAATGTCTAACTTGATAAGTGACCTTGCCTTTTCTAAATTACCTTGGTTAATAGTTGAAGTTAACGACTCTAAGAATACCCCAACTTTTTCATTATCCCATAAAAGCTTCGTATATGTGAGAGAGAGACAGAGAGAGAGAGACAGAGAGAGAGATGAGAGAGAGAGAGAGAGAGAGAGGGAGAGGAGAGAGAGAGAGGAGAGAGAGAGAGAGAGAGAGAGAGAGAGTGTGTGCGTGTGTGTGTGTTGGGGTGGAAGTGAACCTAAGACTGTTCTGTTTTTGTCCACCTGCTGGAGAGAGAGAGAGAGAAGAGAGGAAGAGAGAGAAGAGAGAGAGAGAGAGAGAGAGAGAGAGAGAGAGAGAGAGAGAGAACACTCTGAACTCTGAACGTTTAATTGTACTTCGGCCTTGGGCCACAATACAGGTAAAGGGGACAAAAGAGAACAAACTGAAATATGTAAATCAATAGTTTTCTGTATACTGTCTAGTGATGCACACATTCTTCAAACCATAGCACACGACTGAGAGCATCGTCCTTAAAATAATCCTAAAAACATGATGTCCCCGTTATCAGTAATTACATTAAATACAATCATCGTTATTAACTTCATCATCTTCATCTATATCCTTGTTTGGTATTGTTATCAATTCCGAAAGTGACATCTTGATAAATATTTTTAGTTTACATCTATATAAGCATGGCACATTCCTCATACTTGTTTAGGAATTCAATAGCACACGCACACATTCATGAGCTCTCGCACACGCGCAAGCACATACACACATGCACTAAACCCCGCAGTGCGCGCATACACAACACATACACACAGACATACTCACGGGCACACACTGACACACACACAAACACACACACCAAAACACACACACATACATCACATCAGCATTTCAGAAGCAGTACTTAACTCCACACAATCTACTCCACTCCTATTCAGTTGAACAACTGCTTTCTTACCCTTAGATGCCAACCGTTGGGTACCTCTTTTCATACTAATCATTGTAGTGAAATGGAATCCTAAATACCAATAACTATTAACAACATCTAGTTTCTTACCATTGAAAAACCACTTCTCATGACGTCCTAAATACCCCCCTTTTCTGAATACAAATAATTTTTGTTTTCTCAGTGTTCACATTCAATTTCATGACATTGCAACAGTTATGTAGGATGTTTAATTGGTTTTGTAAGCCATGCACTGAAGTAGAAAGCAAAGCCACATCATCCGCAAAGAGCAATATAAACAATTCCATAATGTCTGGCAAAATTTGGATACCATGTCTTCCTTTAACATTCATATGACTAAAGAGAGAATACGAATACGAATACGAAATTTTTTATTGAGGGTAAATGGATAAGCTTACAGCTTCTTTACACCATGCCCTCAGGCCCACCCACCCATCCCCTTTCCCCCAAAGAAAAACGCAAAGGAAAAAGCCCAAAACATCTCAAATTTAAATAATTGCATAAAAAAGTTCAAGTAAAAAAAAAGACTCAAACAGACAAAAAACAAACAAACAAACAACAAACAAATGAGCTAATAAACAAACTTGAAATTATGATTTAGCACACTGACATCCTTTTCAAAACTACTTTCAGCAAACCCTTCATCTCCCCATACCATCTCTAATCATGCTTTTTTCATACAATTTAACACCATATGTTTACATATACACATAACCTACGTATGCAGACACAACAAATATGCATAAAAAAAAAAATCAAATCGGAGAGAGCAGTTGAACAGAAGAAAGAGGGGGGGAGAAAGAGAGAGAGAGAAAAGAGAGAGAGAGAGAGAGGGGAGAGAGAGAGAGAAGAGAGAGAGAGAGACAGACAGACAGACAGACAGACAGGAAAAAGACAGACCAGACAGACAGACAGACAACAGACACAGAAAGGGGGAAATTGAAAGACATTCAACATGACTTGCATAATATGGAATACAACCAATCAAATTCCATAGAAAAGACAAAAAAAATAATAATAACAATTTCAATCAAAACGTTTTGAAAAGATGTTGTGGTAACTTTTCTTAAATGATGACAGACTAAATTTTTTGCTTGAGATTATCAGGGATTTCATTCCATATTTTAAACCCCCTGGGTATACCAAAGTTTACATGAAAAGGTCAATTCTTGGGGGGGGAAGAAATAGAACACGTTTACCTCGAGAGTCTTGACCAAAAATTTTTCATTCAGGGAGGGTGGTGCTAGATTATTCATAATTTTGTACATGAAAATACCTTTATTAAAATGGCATTTGGGTTAAACGGAAAATTATTTAATTTCTTGTAATCTTTAGTTTTCAAGGAAGGTTTGAGGAGTATCACTTTCAGAGAACGTCTGTATAGCCTCAAGCTTTTTAAGCAGTTTTTACTTGCTGAGTCCCAACAAGTTGACGCATAATCAATATCCCGGCTGATGTAAGCGTAGAAAAATAACTTCCGACTATTTCATCAAGTAAATGCTTTATTCTGTTTAGCTGGAATATTTTTGAGAAGCTTCTTTGATAGTTTTGAAATGTGATTTGACCAAAGGAAAAATTGTTGTCTACAGTTTAAACCAAGTACTTGTGAGAATCTACCTCTTCCAATACCTTTTCATAAACTTTTAGACTTCTTGGGCATTGATTTGATATTTTGTCTTTTTTCCCTTTTTGTTTACTATCATAAACTTAGATTTATCAGGATGAAGAGCCATTGATTAAGGGTCAGCCCAAGAGATAAGTTTATCTATATCTTTCTGTAACACATTGCATATATACTTGCACTAGTACCCTTAGTAATGAATTTGTCGTGTCATCACAAACAGTTCACAAGAAGATGAAACATTTAGTGGAAGATCATTTATATAAATGGAAAATAAGAGTGGTCCCAGAACTGATCCCTGGGGACACCATATGTTATAGGCATGAAGAAGACTTTGCACAGTCTTAGAGAGGAGAGGAGAGAGAGAGAGAGAGGAGAGAGAAAAGAAGAGAGAGGAGAGAGAGAGAGAGAGAAGAGAGAGAGGGGAGAGAGAGAGAGAGCTCTGAACTTTGAACTCTTACCTCTGAATGTTTTAATGTATCTCGGCCATAGACCACAATACAAACGACGAAAATACAGAGGAGGGAGGGGGTGACATTTGTATCCTCATAGTAACTGACACATTAACAAATGGTTGTGCACAACACATGTCATCATTACTATTATCATTTTTGCCCCATTTTTTTTATTTCCATCATCTCATCGTTATTACTTTATAATCAATTCAACACCACACACATACACACGCACCCCACCCCACACGCAGGGCACGCACGCATATATATATGTATATTTTTTTCTATATAATATTATTAAATATATATAATATATTTATATATATATAAAACGCCACACACACACGCACGCATATATATAGATAGATAGATATGGACAGATAGACAGATAGATAGATAAATAGATAGATGGATAGATAGATAGAGAGATAGATAGATAGAGAGAGAGATAACGATAACGATAACGATATTTATTCAAGAAAGGCCATAGCCCCATTTGAAGGGGTTTACAAAATGACACACATATATAATAATGTTATACTCAAGCACACAAACATCTTTATCCAACTAACTACAATTTAGTACATACACACCCCAAGTTGAGAGAGAGAGAGAGAGAGAGAGAGAGAGAGAGAGAAGAGAGAGAAGAAAAGAAGAAGAAGAAAAGAAGAAGATAGAATATAATACATACATATATACAGATTTTTATTTCACTTTATTTTTTTAAAAATCGAGGATAAGGGAAAAGCAAAGTTTAATAGGTGGGAGATGGGTTTGGGAAAGTTTTCATCTTTACAACATACAATGGTTTTTCTTTTAACGAGGTAAAGGAATTAAAGCCAAATGTTTTTTCCACCGGGATCGGTTTAAAAGTCCTCATCGTCCATAAAACCCTTACCAATTTCTGCTGGCAACCCTTCCCAAGCACACAGACTGGTAAAACACCCGCAAAATAGAGACAAAAACAACCGCATGGTCAGCTTCATTCCCTTTCCCTCTATTTATCTCATCGGCTTCGTGTCTGAGTCCAAGGGAAGTCATCTGGATGGAGAACATCGGGTGTGGTCTGGCCCTGGAGAGGGGTGGGCTCCGCCATGCCACATGGGACGAAGATGACCAGCACTGCAAAATCCATACCGGCGGTCATCGCCCGCAACAAGAACAGTTCTTTTCATTGCTGACCATCGGGACTGAGGTGAAAGGTAGGCAAGTGATGGACCAAAATGACTACGTGCTAGAACCAATACTACTTATGGGACCGCGATGTGAGATGCTGAGAGCACCATGTAAAGTGGAAGAAACTGACTCATAAAATTAAAAGTTAAAATAGAAACATCCTTGAACTCTGTGAGATACTCTAGAAAAACGTCTAAGAAGCCTTTCCCCCCAAATAAACAAATTCTATTTTCAGTGGCAGTGAAGACACACATGAACATGGAGTTGGATTCCTCATCCACAAAGACACTGCAAATGAAGTCATGGGGTGTCGAGCGACTCTAGTCACATAGTTCCCAAATGGCTGAAGGCAGCACATTTTAACATCTCCATCATCTAAGGGTATGTCCCAACCACAGACTATGAGGATGGGGACATCAAGACCAAAACTCCAAAAAAAGACAACACTGTAGTGCAGGGCGTCTGGTGTGCAAAGAGAGGATCACAGGCTAACAAGAACTGAAAAGGAGAGAATACTATTCTCTAATGAGAGAGAGAGGTTTGGGTTTTTGTTGCTGTCTTATCTTCTGTGACGTCCCTGTCCTGCTGTTCCCACACCCCTCATCCCAATGATCCCTCTACAGCCATACCCAGATTCGTTATGTCGCTTTTCCAGGGTTGGAAGTTTACAAGAAGCTCATCAATATCAGGCCACCACAGAGCTACCATCCATAGTTTCCCTAATTTCTGCTTGGTCACTTTGGTGGTGTTCATGGTCCTTGTTCTGAGCTAACATGTGCGGACACCACCTACTCAACCGCCCACTAATGACAGTATTAAAATCAGCCCCCTAAGGTGGCAACCAACACAACATCCCCCAACAACCCCCCATGAAAACCCCAACCCCAAGGCTTTGATACAAACTCACCACAGGCCAGAAGTATATGTGGAAACCGAATCTGAGGTTCCCAAGAGACAGAGAATGGGACCCCAAACCAATCTATTTGCTTTTTGCATGATATAAATGATAATAGGGATGACGCAATGTTGTTGTGAAGGGGAAATATGCCTTGAAACTACTTGATAGGGTTTAATCTCCTTTATATATAATATACCCCAGCGTCAAATGGGATGAGGGTCGACCCCCTGCAGTGTTTGGGAAATTTAGCACCATCTCAAACTCGCACCAAAGTGATAAAAGCTCGACTGCGGGGGTCCCATTTTTCCCAAGAGCCCTCAGCACATTACTCGGGGCAGGACTGGCCGGAGTCCGAAAATCCCTATGGCTCAAAGGGGGTTCAAACCCCGCGATTTTCCCAGTCCGAAATCCAAGGTGAACCCAGCACTATGGCGACTGTTTGCTGAATACATTTCGTCGCACAAACCTCTAGAACGGACTGGCACATCCCGGGAGAAGAGACACACATAACACAGCATGGTAAAAACGTCGTTTCCCAGTCAAGTCAAATTGAAGATGGTTTTCATCAGGTTTCGACACGAAGCGACCATGAACTTGTGATGATAGCTTTCAGACTTCCCCAGGGTTTTTAAGAAGCAGAGTGATGTGGGTCAAGCTCAGTCTTGAGAAAAATCAAGGGCCCAACATAGCAGAAAACTTCCAAACAACAACAGCAGGAAGATTTGCCCCCTTTTCTCGTTCTTAAAAAAAGGACATAAAGTACAGATGTTTGAATTTTAATGTTGGGGGCTGACGTTAACCCCCCTGTCGTGACTAGCTTGCAATTAAAAGCGTCATTGGAAAAATACCTTTTTTTTCAGTCAAAAGTTTTCTTTCTATGGACTTAAAAAAATTCCATATTAAATTTTTTTTTTTGTTTCTTTTTTTTTTTAAAAAATGTTTTTTTTCTTGTTTGTTCCAGAATATTTACCTTTTTCCTCCTTAAAAAAAACTTAACTTTTTTTCCCCTTTAATTGTAATTTTTTCCCCCCCCCTCCCCTTTCCTTTTCCCCTATCCCCCTCCCCCCAACCCCTTTACGTTTTAATATTGCCCCAAATAAAAAACCCATTCCCCTATTAAATTTTAAATCACTCCCCAAAAACCCCCCAACCAGTAAAAAATTTTTTTTAAAAAAAAAAAATGAATTTTAAAAAGTGTCCCATAACCTTCTTTAAAAAAAAAGTTTTTAAAAAACTTTTCAAAAAAAAATTTTTTTTTCCCCTTTTTCCACCCTTTCCGGGGAAAAAAAAAACCCCCCAAAACCGACAAACTTTCCCCAAAAACCCCAACCCCCACCCCAACCCCCCTGGGGAATAAAAACTAACACCCCTTTAAACCCCAACCCCCCAAA
>CM054162.1:33053447-33075927 GCA_028751875.1 Rapana venosa
ACAGGGATTTCCTCTTTTCTACCCCTTTCTTTGTTTTTGCCTTGTCCTTTTTCTTCCTGTCACCTCCTGGTCTATTTTCTGCCTTCTGGCTTGGTCCATTCTCCTGCTTATTTTTGGATTTTACAGAGAGAATTAAAAGATAACACATCTCGCAGATGTCAGTCAGATACACTGGGCCCGACTTTTCAGGCACTTAACAACAATGCCACACATTTTTGCTCAAATGACAGACAACAATAACATTGCTGTGTGAGCGTCCAGCAACGATAATAATAATAATAATAATAATAATAATAATGTATGGAATTTATATAGCGCTGAATCTTGTAAAGCAACAAATCAAAGCGCACAATGACGAAGAATGATGGCACTATTTGGAAAGACACTCTCTGTGGCGTGGTTGCTAGGACACCAGTCCTTGTACTGAAAATCAATGTTCCCTGCTAAGTTGTCATGTGGCAGTACCTTTCACACACACAGAGAGAGCTCTATTAGTAGGGCAGATACTGTGTACGTGCAATGCACGGTGTCATTGTGTAAATAAGTCTTCAATTTTAACCTCTTTCCACTTCAAGTGATATCAGACAACTCTAAAATAGGAGACTGCATACAAAGAAGAGAGAGAGAGAGAAAGAGAGAGAGAGAGAGAGAGAGAGAGAGAGAGAGAGAGAGAGAGAGAGAGAGAGAGAGAGAGAGAGAGAGAGAGAACTCGGAACTCGGAACTCGGAACTTGTTTAATGTACATCGGCCATTGGGCCACAATACAACAGGAAAAAGAGCAGTATACTTTCACACCATACTCGTTTATTTTTTTGTACCCAAAAGCTAGTCATCAGAATCGCAGCAAGCTAAACTTAACTCGTTCATTCACCCCAAGCCAGTTGTGACAATGTAATAAAACGTGTAAGAAAACAACAATGACTGACATTTTCAATAACAATCCTGTGTAGAACATATCAAAGTGAAAACAGATTATCAATTATGTACATAAAAGGTAATTTTAAATACGTATCTTCCTTTAGCTTGATCAACATACGTTTACAGACTGTTAACGTTGAAAGTCACTTTACAATTACTAAGCATCTATTTGTAGTTGGTCAATGAACAAAACCAGAACAACTTGGTCATTAAATTTTAAGGAATGAATAGGGAAAGTGTACATAGAAGATAATCACAGTTATTAGTCTCTGCCAATGATTTCATTCTTAAAAGGAGAGAGAGAGAGAGAGAGAGAGAGAGAGAGAGAAGAGAGAGGAGAGAGAGAGAGAGAGAGAGAGAGAGAGAGAGAGCGTAAGCCAATCTTATTCTGTTACTTGACTCCAAGATGAAACCGAGAGCTAAAAATTGCACAAAACATTTAAACTAAGCCTTAAATTCTAGCTGAACTGTGTTGAGCATTGTCTTCTTCGCATGGCATAAAAAAATGTACTTTGATATCTGCAAAGAAAAACGTGTATTATTAGCACAAAGAACATCAGACAACGGAAGATGAAGAATGTTATGAATGAATTTTACTCTAAGATCTGCATACATTGAACACAATATATCAAATGATATTCATCCTCACTTCCATTCTTACAAAAAGGACACATTTTGTCTTGCAAATTAGGACTGTATCTGTGGCGATTACTATTTAGTGGTAAGACACTTAATCTGGCTTGTGACAAAGCAACTTTAAAGCAATACACATCAATACTACAAATATAAGATTCCCTTTCAAACACAGTTTTAAATGATCTGTAAATGGAGTATCTGTCATGATCGTTTATAACACTTTGCCATTCCTGAATAAACAAATCTATCAGTCTTTGCCTGAAAACCTGCATAAATTTATATACATCCCCAACACCCTGCTGTAACCATACTATATTAAAACCACATTCACATAATAACACTCTTATGTTAGAAACCCAGCATCTTTTTGCATTATTATCAAGGCTTAGTTGCATTTCGTATGCCTGACGAGGTAATCTGTGATGGTCCATCTGAAGTATTTTAAACCAGAATCGAAAAGCAGAAATGCTGGTATTGACATATAGAGGGTATCTTCCCAGTTCTCCGTACACCATTTTGTTAGGAGTTTTGATGGGAAGCCCCAGAAAACGCTTGCATGCCATTAAATGAATCTTTTCTAAACAGTCTAATCGACTTAATCCCCAAACTTCCGAAGAATACAATAATATAGGCTGTATTTTGATATCAAATAATTTAAAGTATATCTGACAGGTAATATCTTTGTTTTTAAAAAAACGCCTTTATTAAACTAATTAAGGCTTTCTTTCCTTTCATAATTTGATTTTCAGTTCCAACTTTGATGCTTAGCTTCGTAGAAAAATTGAATCCCAAATAACAATACTTATTTACTACTTCTAATTTAACATTTTCGAAAAACCATTCTTCATCTCTGCCCAAAAACCCACCTTTCCTAAAAACCATAATTTTAGTTTTATCTTTGTTTACTTTTAATTTCATTTTAGAACAGCATGCTTTGAGCACATTCATCTGGTTTTGAAGACCCCCTGGAGTAGATGATAACAAGACAACATCATCTGCAAAAAGAAGCACAAACAATTCCATGAGACCTGGCATTAGCTGAATGCCATGTTTACCTTTCGCAGACATATCATTTGCTAGCTGGTTAATAAACATTTGAAACAGAGTAGGACTCAGTACACAACCTTGGCGCACCCCTATTGGACAGTCAAAAAGCTGTGTATATTCAAAGTTGGATCTGACACATGAAACTAAAGCCTTGTACATTGCTTGCAGCGAACAGAAGAATCTTCCATTTACACCTGGTTTCTAATGCACTGTAATAATTTATCATGCCTTACTGAGTCAAATGCTTTCTTAAAATCGACAAAAGCAACATACAACTTCTTACCTCTCTGGGACAAGCACTTCTGCACAACAGAGTATAAACAAAAGATATGGTCAGTAGTAGAATAATGCTTACGAAATCCTGCTTGATTTCAGATATCAAGCTGTTTTCTTCCAACCAAGAGTAGAGCCGATTATTTAATATTGTGCTGTAACATTTTGAAATAATACTTAGTAAAGATACACCTCTATAATTATCTACATTCTCTATGTTACCTTTTTTATGAATTGGAATGACAATGGCCTTTTCCCATTCCTTTGGATATATGCCTTTCTTAAATACTTCATTAAATAATTTATGTAAAAAGGGGATAATAGTTTGGCTACCTGCCTTGAGCATTTCTGCAAGCACTCCATCCATTCCGCACGCTTTGCCACCCTTTAGTTTATTTACTGCAAGTGTTACTTCCTGCAAAGTTATTTCATCATTCAGTGCATGTTGGTCTTCCTCAGAAAGATCAAAGTGATCTTGATCTTCCTCATTGAAATCATCACTATCTGTAGAAAACACATTTTTGAAATGATTGTACCATTCATTGAGAGATATATTGTTTTTATGCTTTATTCTTTCTTTCCCGCATCCCAATTCAGTTAACTGCTTCCAGAACTTTGTTGAATCTTTAATATTTGCACTAAGCATTTCAACCTTTTCCCGTCTAAAGCTTCTTTTTTTAATCTTAAGTAAACCCTTGTATTCTTTCCTTGCAGTAATATATTCTAATCTATCTTCGTCACTTCTAGACTTTCTAAAACTCCTCAAAGATTTTCTACATTTCTGTTTGGCTTGCTGACATTCATTGTCAAACCATTCAGAAATATGTTTTTGCAAATTAGGGTATACCTTTCTTTCCATACAACTACTGGCTGATAATAAACATTTTATAAACATATCGAGTGCACTGTCTACATTATCATCTAAAATACTAACTGCTAACTGAATCTTACTCTGGAAATTAGCACTATTTAGATTGTCTACATAAACCTGTTCTTTCTCTTTATCCCATATAAGTTTGTTAATGTAGAAGTTATCCCTTGTATTTTGATTTTTTTCAGTGTTGAGTGCTGTAGACCAGGTCAGTACAACTGGTAGATGATCTGATTCAGATGAATCTTCCACATCTAAGGACAGACCACCAGACATCATATTATATAAATCATGTGACATGATAAAATAGTCAACCGTGCTGCATCCCGTGTTACATATGTAGGTGTAGCTACCATCAAATTCACATTCGCACAAGCCATTAGAATAATAACATCAAAAGAATTACAAAGTTCCAATAACTGATCTCCAAACATGTTTTTGTTTACATCATGTGATTCTCTACTAAAGGGGATTGATAATCTAATTCATCATCTAAACCCTCGTTTAAGTTACAACAAGCATTATTTCTGGATGCAGTTCTTGCATTAAGATCTCCACATAATAGCAAATGAAAGTCATATAATTCATACAAATGCAACAGTGTTTGTTCTAATGTTTCCAAACCATATCCATTATCGTTGTTTTTCCAAGCAACAGAGTCATGTGTGGTATGTATGTACAAATCCAAAAGATATTCATATCGGTTCTGAAAAGTTGCTTATCAATATTCAGAATGATCATATTGTCTACATCAAAATCAACCCTAGTTACAAACTGTGCAAATGCCTTCTTTATCAAGACAATGACTCCCCCTGAATATCTACCCTGATAAGAAATTTTCTTTGCAACAGAGTTGAATATAACATAATCACTGAAAAGGTTAGATTCAAAATTAGTGCCAACAAAAGTTTCAGTTAAAACATATAAAGTCATGGGATTTTATGTATGTGACAAAATCTGTAATTTCTAGCTTAGGAAGCAATCCATTTACATTAAAGTTAAGGAACTTGACATCGGCATTATGAACACTATTTGCTAGAACAGTATTTACAGAAATCTTACTTGCTTTACGTCTGCTGTCATTTTTTCTCTCCTTTATTTTACTACTATTTACATTGGCCCGGCCGATTTCCTATTGTGGGGGAGAACCCCGTTCAGTGCGTGTTCTAGTGCGCCCTCTATCCTGAGCCCCTTGTTTATGCTCATTAGACTGCACACGTCTAAAGCTGTCTAGAATGCTGTTCTGACTGGCAGCCCTAGCCCTGGCAGTCTTTCTCTGTTGGCTCTGTTTTGGGGAGGCCACCCCGGATTGCCTGTGCTCTCCAAGGGTACCATCCAAAGTGGACGTATCTCTTGCCCATTGGAGACTGTCTCGGTCTGATGTGCTGTGTCAATGTTATGACTGCTTTGCTCAGTGGCACCAGAATCCTGCTGGACTGTGTGTTTATCCCTTGCCTTTGCCACAGCAGTTTCCCCTCGTTTCTCCCTGGTGCCTCCAGTGGCCCCTTTCCTTTCCCTAGTGTGCCCTTTGTTCGCCCTCCATAACCCTTCTGTTTAAGCTTTGTCCCCCCTTCTCTACCCTGTACCTTTCTTTGCTGACGTCCAGCTGCTGTCAAAGCATTACTGGCGCCTCCTGTGCCTTCCGTGGCTTCTACACTGAGCATGTTCTCAGCTTCACACGTTTTTTACCCGTTTGCTTTGCATGGAAGCATTCCTGTCTGTATCCTGTAGGGCTCCTGCCTCAGTGTTAGAGACAGGAGGTTTGTCGTCCAAGTCTTTTTCTTTGTCAGTACCGTCACTAATGTCCAGTTCACTGTCATCTCCATTGTAGCCTTCAGTCTGGGTGTCGTCACTGTCTACTCTGTCTATAACATCATGCTTACCTGGGGCCTCTTTGAGCAAACTAGTGTCTTTATGTGCTTGCATGTGCATTGACCGTCTTTGTGACTGTTCCTCAAGCAGTGTGTTTTGGATTCTAGATCCTCTGTCAGAGTCTGCTCCTGATGAGCAGTTCAGCTGGGACACCTGGCTGTACGTGAGTTGTCCTGGTACAACAGGTTTGTTTTGATGACCGTTTTTTTCCTGTGTAGAACTGGTCCTGTCTCCAGTTTTCCGACGATGTTTCAGATAAGTGCCTCTGTTTGAGTTCTGTCTTTTTTCTGTCACTGATGAACCATCAGAATCACAAGGTCTCTCTGTCACATCCTCATCATTCACCTTTCTGTCAAGGAATGGTTTCTTACCTTGGTCTGTATACCTGTAGAAATCCTGTGACCTTTGGTCTCCTCTGTAGTACCTGGATGAGCGAGGCTGGCTGTTGTACCGTCCCCCTGACTTAGGCTGCCTTCTCTCCGCTTCTGCGCCTCTTCTTGCATGATCCCGATCCCCCTGACGATCCCCCTGATGATCCCCCTGATGATCCCACTGCTGGCCCCACCCACGTTCCCCCTGACGAAGCCCATGAAGACCTTGCTGATGATCCCGCTGAAGTTCCCACTGACGACCCCCCTGACGATCTTGCTGACGACTGCCCTGACGATCTTGCTGACGAATTTGCTGACGATCCCCCTGCCGCCCCTGTTGCTGAAGTCGTGGCCATTCTTCCACCTGCAGGACATGGCTGGCACCCCGTGGCTCCTGCTGCTGATAGTGGCGGTAGGAGTTGTAGCGTGACTGTGCTGGTCCTTTCTCCTTGACGTGGAGACGCCCGTTTACAAAATAGGCCACTTTGCCCTGGTCCCTATGGAAATTCACCATTTCTCTCTGACGGGTGGTGAGATCTGAAGTCACTCTGATGTTATTTCTTCGCAGAGCCTCACATAGTTCTTGGTCCCTGAGGATGCTGATTTTATCTCCCCACCGACAGAATTGAACAAGTAGTGGGCGTGGCATGTCGTCCTGGTGTCGGCTGCCTATTCTGTAGGCGCGTTCAATGTCCGACCTCTGCCAGACATCATCGGAGGAATGGTAGTTCAAGATGTCTACTATCAGTTCTTCGTTTGACATTCCAGTCTCCGTACCATTTTCATCAATGCCAAAGAATTTTAAATTGTTCTTCTTTGATTCAACTTCAGTGGCTTCTATCTTTTCTTCCACCCTGTCAATTCGCTCTGCCATCAACTCTCTTTCCTCTCGGAGATCTGTGATTTCTTCAGTATTTCTCTCAACGATGGCTTTTAGCTTGCTTATTTCGGCCGTAAGACGTCGAAAATGCACATCCTGCTCTTGAAATTTTTCTTCCAGTAATCTGGAGATATTTGAAGAGTGAAGCTGGAAACAGTTCATCAGTTGAGAAAATCTCCAGTCCACATGTAGAAACACGCTGTTTTCTTCAGGCCCAGGGTTCAGTTCAATATCACTGCTGGTCAACAGAATAACAGTGCATAAACAGAAAGCCAGTCTGCGCGACACCCGAAGAAATGTCAACATGAACACTGAGTTCACCCGGCTTGAAAACACCTGTCCGTTAGCATGATGAGAAAAATGGCTACTTAGTATGCTTTGTTAGCAAGACAGGCACAACATTATATTTACAAATATCTGGAAAACTACACCATATTAGTTTTGAATTTTATGGTCAGCTCAAGCACAAGCATTAAGTGTAGGCTAATATGAACCCAACACTAGCGTTTATGTCCGAAGTGCAAAGCCGTTTCACATTTACATCAATTTCTGTTGATCAGAATAATAGTTTTTGTATAATTTTCAATACCTGTTAAGTGCACTTCTGCACATGTCGGATACTCAAGAGCCCACAACAGAGGTTGGGATAAGAATCTCGAATTGTTTGCTTCTCGACTTGACTCGATTTTTTCTAAGTCCAAAAAATCAGCAGTAGTGTAAATAATCATCACAGAGAGGGAGAGCAAAAAATATACGTCCTCTCTCTTCGAGATCAGCTCACCAAGTCGAGAGAGAGAGAGAGAGAGAGAGAGAGAGAGAGAGAGAGAGAGATATTTACTCTGTGTGTGTGTGCATGTGTGTACGTCCCTGCATGCATTCGCACGCTCGTGGACGTGTGTGCGTAATAAAATAGTAATAACAAAGGAAATAAGTATTCTTAATATGAACAGATAAAGAACAGAAATTTTTAAAACAAATTGAAACTCAAAAAGAACTACAAAAACTACAATAAATGCCCTATAGGACTTAACAATAAACCTTTATCAATGTCAAACGTTAGCTTTTCAGTGTTCAAAACTTCTTCAATGGAATTCTCAGAAAAGGTAGGGAGATGAGGTTTTAACTTCTCACATTCAAGTATGATATGGGTATCTTTTATATATTCACTACATAAACATTTGACATCCTTGCTGAATTTTGTCATGAATGCATTTAATCTTATACTGAAAAAAACCCGGTGAGTTGTCTTTCTTTTACAGCATTTGTATGAATCTCTAAGTGACTAATGTATTCAACTACACTTTTCCCACTCAGAGTTAATTGTGAAAGCTGATTGTTTTGCTGATGCTTTTCTCTTAATTTATATAAGGATGCTTCTTCTAACAACCGATAAGCCTCTACAATGGATAAAGGGACATGCAGTACTATAGACCACTTTTCATTACGTACACCTTTCTTTGTAACTGGATCAGCCCACTCATTAGAAAAATAATCCTATATGTGAAGGTACCCAGCTAAAGGAAACATGAGTTCCTCTTAAACGCAATAGATTGTTCAAGTATTTGACGCCTAGTATAAGTTTAATAGATTGCTTTTAAATTATAGGCTTTAAGGCATATAGTACTGATTTTGAATCCACATAAAGTAGTATATGAAAGAGTATGGATGATCTAAATTGAAATTCAAAGCCATGACAATAGCGATTAGTTCAGCTGTAAAAACAGATGATTTTTACCAACATGATATGCCTTTTTTTTAGTGGGGGTATGATGAAAAAGCCCAAAAAGAGCCTCAAACATAATAATCACAAAGTTACACACAAACTTACCACCACCACCACCCTCCCCCTCTCCTTCAAACGTAAACCACATAAATTCATTTATTTTGGGTAAAAGGAAGAACCTGTTGTAATCATATATTATGTGCCAAAATCTGAATAATTCAATAGCTACAAACCAGCCTCACAGATTCAGTAAGTCCACTGTTGGCCGTCGCTCTTTCTCTGTTTCTGGTCCATCGATTTGGAATGGCCTCCCTATCTCTCTTCGCCAAAGACCTTCTTATGACACTTTTAAATCCGGCCTCAAGACATATTTGTTTCAAATCTAAGAATTTCCTCTCCTGTTTTTTTAAGAACCCTTTTCAACACCCAAAATTCAACCCCCCCAAATGTTAAAAGTGTGTGTGTGTGGTGTGGGGTGTTGGGGGGCATTTGTACTTTTAGAACTATTACTTGCTTTTGGGGTTGCATGGGTGTAAGAAGAGTTGAGAAAAAGCGCTTTGATTTGTCTTCAAGATACAGCGCTATAAAAATTTTTTTATTTTTTATCATTATTATATATTATTTAAAAGCAAGAAAAAAAAAAGCATACACATTTATTTAAAAGATATATAGCACACCCCACACACAACACACCACACGACACAAGAACACACACACACACACCACACATTTAGGGCCCAATAGAGGGTTTGTTTTTTAAAAACGCAAATGCATTGCTTTTAACTACCTTTGGGAAAAACTTGCTTTACTTGACACACAGGGGCACATAATCAAACCCTTTTTTCAGACTTTTTTTCAGGAAGGCTCGGGTTTGCTCTCTTACGTCATTAAACGTCATCATATATTTTTTTTCATTGGTCTTTTTTTGTGTTTTTGTTAGATCAGAGTGGGAGGTTTGTTCAACCCAGCAACTTTGGGGGTTAAGCTTAAATTTTTTTGTTTCAGCACTCTACCTAAGTACGGGGAGAGCTATTAGTCTGGCATTTCATGTTGGCTTTTGCCTTTTGGGTTTGTCCGACTGTTTTCCGTCAGCTCAGACACATTTTTTTCTAGGATAATAATTTGCGGGATACACAAATAAACCGCTGTTTCATTTCAAATGGTCTCACAATTTGGTTGTAAGTGCTTGCCCTTCCTTTTTTCTCTTTTTCTATCAAAATCTTTTTCAGGGTAGCTCAGTGGTCGGAGAAACTCGTTTTCCCCCCAGCCAATTTAAGCAGCGTCGAGCGGGTTTAAAAATGGATGGGTGACCGTTTGCGCCCTTTGGGTTTTCAGTACATTTTCCCCAGTTCACCCAGGAAAATGGGTACCCCCCCTTTTAGGGTTGGGGAAGGGTAAAGCGGGGGGGGGAGAGGGATTGGGCGCCCCCCCAATAGCGGCCCTAAAAGTGGGGGTCTCGACCCCTCCCCTACGCCTTATAGGTTATGGACCCCTTTCCCTTACTTATCCGCCATCCATTTTGCAGGTACAGCTTAGCAGAGCCCATACTTGTTTCCTTTTTTTCTCTGTTTTGGGGAATTGCAAGCTGCAGTTTCACAAAAAAGCTTGGCGCTTGCCCCTTTATTCCTGTAAATGTGGGTTTTTCACTTGAACTCTGAAAACCACCATTACCCCACTGCCTTAACCCTCTTGATGACGGTCTGTTCACTTGTTTACTCGGTCTTCTCATTAGCCCTAGCAGGCGACTTGTTTGGCATAGGCTTGAGGAGTTCTGCAAGATAAAAAAGATGGATGACCAGTAAAACATTAGAGTACTTTTCATGAATTAAAAACGAAATCGACTCCATAGCTGTTCACTGTGAGTGCTTAATAAAAGAAGATTAAACTGCAGCTAGTAGAACTTTCCACCTGTGTCAAAGCTTGTTTTAAAATATCCATCATCAAAATTGTTGTCACAGGATGGGGGCTCGGGGTGGGAGATGGAATACAGAGAAACGTACAACGCTCCCCTGGTGCCGAATGACAACATCAAAACACTCTTCCCCCTTCAGGGCCCAGAAAAACCGCGCTAAAAAATTTGTTCGTTCTTTATCGGATCCCTGCGCAGTTGCTGCTAAATTTTTTGCGTTGCTGTCAACTCGTTGCAGTTTCTGACAACTTTTCATCCATTCCTGATGATGTACTGGATATGTCACTGAAACAAACTATCATTAAAGACTCCGATTTTCACAAAAAAACCTTCAGAAAAGTAAAGCCCTTATTTCCGACATGCTCCAAATGTAGATCCAAGTTTTTGATGGGGCTGCTCTCATCTAAAAGCCATCACCAAAGCTGACAAAAACCTTTCAGGGGAAATTTTTGGAGCCATCTGTCTTTCATATATTTTGTCCGCTTGGTTCATTTTCAGGTGGTCATTTCTTTTGATTCTATACCATAGGGGTGAGGCTTGAAACCCGCTACATGGAAAAAATCAGATCGGTGCTTTAGGGAAGGTAATGGGTTCAGCACAGATTCCAGGAAACGCAACATTGTCTGCGGAAAAGAGAACAAAAACTGTTCAGGTTTCCCCACGAGACCCCTTTGGACAGAGCACAGTCCATGACAAGATCCTTATATGTACAAGCGCCAAAAAAAAAACCCTGTGCTCATCCCGCAAAGACACCACAGACTAAACCTTGTACCCGAGGAGCAAACTCACCCACTACATTGATGACTTATCACAGAGGCCTTGCAAAAAGTCTTCTTAGGACAACGGATCTGAGTTTGCACTTGCTGTTGCTTGTGTCCCCCATTAAAAGCAGTTCATGAACTCTTGGTCCAAAGTACTCCAAACCTGCCGTCTTCTATGCATTTACAGGGAGTACTGTGGTCCTCGGAAAAGGAAAGACTAGGGGGTGGGAAAACATGGGCTGCAAACCACAATACTGATGCCCTCCGCCAGATAACAACCCCACCCGCCCATACTGCTCAATGATGGAGTTCTTCAACGGGCGTTTTATACAGGGCCAGGAAATTTCAAAAGGGGATGATGCAGGGAAAAATGTGCACAAAGGGAAGATGGCACTGGGGGACATTTCCATTTATTTTCAGTGTCTTTTCCCCATACCCTATGAGCTGTTTACCAAAGGGTCACATCATATGTGGACTGTTTGGTGCAAGACCGACCCTTTCCTTTCCTTTTGGACTCTGGGTTTGGGAAAAACAATCATGGTGGAGGGGGGACCGTTGGACTACATGCCCCGGAGAGGAAACGCCAAGAAAAGCCACTGTGGCTGTAAGCTGCCTTGGAAAACATACCGTCAATCTACAAAGCCCGTTTGAGTGTATGCCTTGTGTACATGGGGTCATGTAGACTGCGTAGAGTCAAGCACATACAGAACTTTCCCTTTTCCTGCAGTCCAGGTGTGTGTGTGTATGGTTGTGTGGTGTGTGTGTGTGTGTGGTGTGTGTTGTGTGTGTGTTGGTGCGTCAATCTGGAACACTTTTAAAAGTTTTTGTGTGTGTTTATTATTTATTTATTTTTTTTTTGAGGATAAGGAAAAACCTCAGTCTTTTTTTCATCCGCCCTGGTCATCATTTTTTTTTTTAATTTTTATCTTTCCCACCACACACAAAGGGCCTACTCTCCAAAATGGAAAGGGGTTTTAACTGTGCCAAGATGCTCTGGTGCGTTTCGCACACTGGGCCTCAGGTTAAAATCTCATCTGAAAGACTTTTTGGGGGAGTGAAACGGTACTATGTTTAAATTTCCAAAGGGGAAAATCCTCTTGAATAAAATCAACCTGGGGCACGATAACAAATTAATACTTTAACCACTAGGTATCCCCCTTTTGGTGTGTGTGTTGTTGTGTTGGGGTTTTGGGTTTGTGTGGTGGTGTGGTGGTTGTGTGTGTGAAGTTGACGTGTTACTTGGTGGTTGTTTTTTTTTTGTTGAACCTGCTCTGTTGCTACTGGTATTTGGCAAGTATTGTTCCTTTTACAAAAACCCGGTCACCAAACATGAATGTCTCATCACACTGTCACAGTCCAAAATTTTATGTTTGTGGTGTTGGTGGTGTGTGTGTGTGTGTGGTTTTGTGGTGTGTGTAAAAGAAAATACACCTTTTCCTACATTATATATAAAGTGAAACCTGGCGCTGTGCTTTTGTGTTGGAGAAACAAAGCAATATTTTTTTTTTTAATGTTTTGTATGAAATTAGCAAAAAACTAGTATAATCATTTCATGTTATGCTTGCAATCATTTTTAATGCCCTGAAGAAACTAGTACAATTAATTAAGAGCTGTTCAAAAAAAAAAGGGGATGAAAAGTAAAAATGTTACAGTTTTTTCGGTCTTTGATAAGTGGGGTATAAACTTTATCATCAAAATAATGGGAAACAATTGGGTAATATGGTGTTTTTCCTGCCAATATTTAAGAGGGGGATCCAAAGAATGTATGCCAAAAATTAGATCGACACTCTCATTTGCGGGTTTGGGGCCCAAAATTCCTGCATTTGGGGCCCCACTGTCTTCTTGTGTGGCAAAAAATAGTGCCCACAATCAGAGTTTTTGGAAAGAACGCCTTCCACCCATTCTTTTGTGATGACCTCCTAGAAACAGAAGTGCATTGTTTGCTTCAGTGCCTAGAGTAGAATGGTCTTAGTACAGAGCAGATTCCAAATAGACATTGTAGACAAATAGACATTTAAGTGCTCATGATTCATGTCTTCTGAAAACAGAACAATTGTGATGAAAGTTGTCACTTTGTCCACAGAAAAACATTCTAATAATAATTAATAAATAAATAATTAATAATAATAATTTTATAAATATGTAATAATAATTCTAATAATTTTTTAATTAGAAAACATTCTAATATCCTCAAAAAAAAATAATCACACACCAACACACACATACAACACCACACACACACACAGAGCCAAACAATGCCTCAGGCAAATGGTTGACTGACACATGATTCATTTCAGTGCACTGCTGAAGACCCCAATATTCACAGCACATTATTGTATCAGTTTCCACAGACAGCCAAGCGCTGACAGGCACACAGGATCTTTCATCATATTTGGTCTTTTTACAAACGAGTACCTATGACTGAAGTGGACTGTGGCAATGGCAGGTGTGCAGAAGTGTTGCCCTGCAGAGTTCAGAGGTTTCTCCGACTGTGACACCTTTGGTGTGGCTGACTTCTCCCTTAACTCCTAGAGGAGTCATTGGGGATGGCACTGAACTGTTTAGGCCGTGTCTCTGGGCCAAGTGCAGCCAGGTGGAGCCCATTCCTTTCTGTCAGAGAGTGCATGCTGGATATGGCATTGCCACCCATATCACTAGTCATTTATCATCATTATCAACAACATCAGCAACAGCGTCGTCATCGTCGTCATCAGCATCATCATAATCTTCTTTTTCTTCTACCTCTTCTTCTTTTACTCCTTCTTTTTCTCTGATTTCTTCTCCTCTCCATCCTCTTCTTCTTGTCAATGCTCTTGTTGTTATTGTTGTTGTTGTTGTTCAAACCCAGATACTGACCGCAGTTATCCTTAACCAGGTGTTGTGTGGTATTCTCTGCAAGGTGTTCAGTGAACACATTGCTTGGAATGTCAGCATGACCTGGAATACAACCAGCACATCCTTCTCTCTCTCTTTCTCATTCGCTTTTACACTTCTCTTCTGAGCCCTACAGCACCAGCACAGAAGTCTTTAGCAGTACACAACACATACATCTTCCATATCATCTCTTTTCGTCTTCTCTCTAGCAGTTCACAACACACACATCTTCCATATCATCTCTTCTCGTCTTCTCCCTAGCAGTTCACAACACACACATCTTTCATATCGTGTCTTCTCCTCCTCTCTAGCAGTACACAACACACACATAGAGGACTTAGGTTACACAGGTTCTGTTGACGTAAGCACATGGACCTGCAGTATTTCACAAGTTATATGACACTCCATATTTGACTTTATGAAATCAGTGTACTAGAAACTATCAGTTCAATCTTAAACAATCAAATTATCACAAGCTATCAGCTCAATCTTAAACAATCAAGCTATCAGTTCAATCCTAAACAATCAAGCTATCACAAGCTGTCACTTGAATCTTAAACAATTATACTATCACAAGCTATCAGTTCAATCCTACACAATCAAGCTATCAGTTCAATCCTAAACTTTCAAGCTATCAGTTAAATCCTTAGCAATCAAGCTATAAGTTCAATCCTAAGCAATCAAGCTATCACAAGCTATCAGTTCAATCTAAAGCAATCAAGCTATCAGTTCAATCCTAAGAAATCAAGCTATCACAGGCTATCAGTTCAATCCTAGGCAATAAAGATATCAGTTCAATCTTAAACAATCAGATTGTCACATTCCAGCGGTTAAATCCTAAACAACCAGTGGTTAAATTCTGAGCAATCAATCCTAAACAACCAGGGGTTAAATCCTAAAGAACCAGCGAATAAATCCTAAACAACCAGTTGTTAAATCCTAACCAACCAGTGGTTAAATCCTAAATAACCAGTAGTTAAATCCTAAACAACCAGTAGTTAAATCCTAAACAACCAGCAGCTAAACCCTAAACAATCAGTAGTTAAATCCTAAACAACCAGCGGCTAAACCCTAAACAATCAGTGGTTAAAGAGCTTTGATTTGTTGCTTTACAAGATTCAGCACTATATAAATTCCATCCATCATCATCATTATTATTATTATTATTATTATTATTATTAAATCCTAAACAATCAAGGCTTATCATGAGCTAGCAGTTTAGCACTGTAGGATCAAGGTTAATGTTTTGGGTTCCCTTTGATGAAGTCAATGGAAAATGAACGTCTACAATGACATGGATCCTCCTCTTGGTTTTGCCTTTTGGAACCAACCTGAGACAACGTTAACCAGTAGTCCATAGTCTTACAGCACAAATCTATGGTTTGGTATGTGTACACTATAAAACTGAAGATTAGGGAAACAAGTATCGAATATTTTACTTTTAAGTAATGTGCCAAGTTTTTCCAGACATAGGTTTTGGCTAACAGCACCTGTCACCTGTCTCCATTGCTGCTGTTCATGGTAGGAGTTCCACATCTTGCTCCAGAATTCCACACCTTTCTCTGTCTCTCCTGAGGACTACATTCTCCTGCATCCCAATGAGTAATAATGATAAGGATTATTATATTCTGACATGTTATAATCAATATCAAATGTAGCAGTTTTGTATTATCATTCTGGTATCTTAGGTACTGTTGGCATGTCAAGAATTTATGGAATATCAATTTCTTCATTTCGCAAGTCAGTCCTTTGTGTAGTTACAAATTGACGAAGTAAAGATAATTAGCTGAAGAGCTCTTTTATGGTAATGTTTAATCGAGCCTAAAAATACTTCATTATTCACTGTATTTTGTACAGATAGATTTCTGGTACAGTATATTGCTACACACAGTTTACACTGCTCTAAAAGTGATAAGAAGTTTCCCTCTTAGTAAGTTTTTCTTGTATTTGTGTGCATTGGAACTCCAAACCTTACTTTTATTGATTTACTTTGTACACGTTCTTTTTTTTAAATCAGAGGTACTGTGAAACAAACTTCTTGTCCACAAGTTAAAATTGATAGTAGTAGAGAAATAGCTAGATGCATTCGTGTTTTTGTGTTTTGACCCCAAAGCTGGGCCCTTAACATTTTCAGTAAAGAGAATCTTTTTCTTGCTTTATTTATAAGATTTTTCAACCACTAAGAAAACTGAAAAGAGACACAAACGGACGGATACCAACGGAAAACGACCTCGCAATGTAAACGGACATCGAGATAGGAACAGTGACTACATTGGAACATGGAACATCTGCGGCCTAACAAACAAGGAACCAGAAATTGTGGAATTCATGACCAAAAGAAAGATCTCCATCATGGGCATTTCAGACACTAGGAAGAAAAGAGAAGGAACGAAAGAAATCCATTCAAACTTTGTTCTCATCTGGAGTGGAGTCAGGAAAGACCAGAGAGCAACGCATGGTGTGGGATTTATCCTACACCAAGACATAGCAAAGAATCTCATGAGTACAGAACACATATCAGAAAGACTGATTAAAATCGGTGTAAGAAAGTCCAACAAAATCGTCTACTATATCCAAACATATGCACCGTGTAACGATTCGTACTCAGAAGAGGAGAAAGACTCATTCTATCAAGAGCTCTCCGACCTCATCAACAGCACCCCTGACAAAGAGGACCTGTATGTCATGGGTGATTTCAACGGCAGAGTTGGTGAGAGAAGAAACCCGTGGACAAAACATCTTGGACTCCACAGTGACCACAGAACACCTTGCAATTACAACGGGAACCACGTGCTGGAACTATGTGCAGAGCATGATCTGATTATCACCAACACCTTTTTCTAACATGGAGCCTCCCAAATTTACACCTGGTACAAGTGGAACGACCTCAACATCTCGTCTCAAATCGACTTTATACTTGCAAGATCTAGAACACGTTACGCCATCAAAGACTCAAAAGCCATCCCCAATGCCAACCTTGACACTGACCACAGGCCTGTCATTCTATCCTCCAGTACTCAGAAGAAGAAAATAACAACTTCTAGGAAGAACCATGCTAAAAAGATCAACCTCCTCAAACTGGAAGAGTAAGAAGTGCAAGAACAGATTCATAGTGCTATCAAGGTGAAACTTGACTCCATTGATACAACAACTCTCAACATGGAGCAAGTCTGGGACACCTTCAAGCCAGCTCTCTTGAACACCTTAAGGGAAGTTTGCGGGACAAAGAAATGTGGAGGTAAAAACAGAAAAGCTACAGCTTGGAGGAACCAAGAGGTGAAGGAAGCCATCAAGAAAAAAAAGCAGCTATATAAAGCTTGGGCCAAGACCAAGACAGAAGAGGACTACGTCAAGTACAAAATCGCAAGAAGACATAGTAAACGTGTTGTAAAAGCCCCCAAAGAAAAATCTTGGGTGACTTATGGAGAGAAGTTAAGTGAAATTTGCAAGAACTCCCCAAGAGAATTTTTCAAAAGTGTGAAGACGATGAGAGTAAGAGATGAGCCATTCAATCCAACAACAGCAGTGAATGATGCAAATGGAGAGGCACTGCACAAAGAAGAGGAAAATCTGAAACGATGGGAAGACTGTTTTAAAGATCTTTTAAACCCATCTGGAGTACAAGCTTCCAGCTCTCAGTTCTCACCACGCTATAAAGACCAGTTAGAGCCCCAAATCCTTGAAGCTTAAACAAGAAAAGCAATTAAGACCAGCCCAAAGGGCAAAGCGGCAGGCGATGACGGCATAACAACTGAAGCCATCCTTGCATGCGGAGAAACGGGAGTTAAGTGGCTCACCATCATCTTCCAGAAAGCATGGGAAGACAGGAAAGTACCAATGGACTGGCAAAATGCAATAGTGGTGCCAATTTGGAAGAAGAAGGGCAGCAAGAGAGACTGCAGCACCTACAGAGGCATTTCACTTCTCAGCCATGTAGGGAAAATGTATGCGAAGATTCTGGAACAGCGCACAAGAGCCAAAACAGAACACCTACTGAGCAATGCCCAGTTTGGCTTTCGGAAAGGAAGAGGATGCATAGATGCCATTTTCGCACTCCGACAGCTGTGTGAAAGAGCCATCGAATACAACCAAGACCTGCATACAGTATTCATTGATTAAAAAAAAAGCTTTCGACCGAGTCAACAGAGACAAGCTCTGGAAGATCCTGGAGCAGTACGACGTGAAGGGGCAGTTGCTTGATAACATCAGAGCAATCTATGCCAACTGTATGAGCGCAGTCCGAACAGTCAGTGGAACATCCGACTGGTTCTCGGTTACATCAGGGGTCAGGCAAGGCTGCATACTCTCTCCCCTTCTCTTCGTGATCTACATGGACCAGATTACAAAGGAAGCCAACCCAGATCTTGAGGCCCTGAACGAACTATTATTTGCTGACGACCAGTCCTTGATGAATCAGAACAAAGCAGCTCTTCAAGAACACACAGACCAACTCAACACAAGCTGCGAGAGGTATGACATGAAGATCAGTATCACCAAAACAGAAGTTATGTCTGTCAGCAGAAATCCAGGAAAGCTGAACATCAACGGCACCCAGCTGAAACAGACCAAAGAATTTAAATACCTTGGCAGCCTCTTCACTGAAGATGGAAAATTGGACCGAGATAGATAGAAACAAGATGCCAGAAAGCGAAACGCAGTCAGTTTACCAACTCGCCCCCCTTCTAAAACATTCCAGCATCCCAATGAGCACCAGGCAAAAGTCAATGTCCCATCTTCGTTCCAACACTCACATACCAGTGTCAGACATGGCCCTAACAAAAGCCTTAGAGAGAAAATTGGTCACATGTGAAATGCGCTGCCTGAGAAAAGCTGTCAACAAGACCAGACGCGAACAAGATCAAGAATGAGGTGATCAGAGACATGGTTCGGACTAACACCAATTCTCCACCATATCGAACAACAAAGGATCAGGTGGTTTGGTCGCCTCACTAGAATGCCGCCCAACCAACCAACCCTACGGGCATACACCACCAAACACAATGGCTGGAAAGCCAGAGGTAGACCAAGGAGACGATGGAGTGACTCCGTGGCTGACACCCTGCAGCCCATGACCTGTCACTACATCAAGCCTCCCGCTTTGCTGCAGACAGACGTCTGTGTCTCCCTGTGATGCCGAAAGGCACCAGCCGCAGATGAAAGAAGAAAGAAAGAATTTATCAGATTTTCAACATAAAATCTTAGTTTTAGGATTTAATTCAATGCCCAAGAACTTAATGCCTTGTGATTCTTGTAAGGCTTTAGTTACAATATTTTTGTAGTAATGGTTCCAGCTCGAGTGAAAACACATTGCAAACCAGTTTACCAGTAGTGATGTTGGGGTCAAACAGTTATTTCCATATCTGTGCCAAATGTCTAATAAATAATGTGATTAAATACAGTAAGATAATAGTTTACCTGTCTTTTATTTTGTAATGATGAGCTACTGTCTTTTATTTAGAAAAAAAGCCTGAAAAATTGTTTTGTCTTTCTCTGAGCAGTTGCAATTGTTATATCTGAACACCTCTTTTTTTAACAGCAATGTTTGTCTCTTTTGATCTTTTTTCTGTACTAATTTTTTTAAGTTTTCATGTAATAATTTTTTCTGTTTGTGTTCCTGGCCAACAATATGACTGTCACTCTGAATACTGAGTACTTTTTACCCATTTTAAATCCATAATTTTGAAGTTAGAGGCAAAGCAATTCACCAAAGGTTGTTATAAAGCTACAAAACAGTATAAACAGTGACACTTCTTGAATTAGCACATCTAATCTAGATCTATCTGATGGTGCATGTGTTGCATGTCGTTATGGCTTGCTCCATTTATAACACTTTGAGCAGGTTCCCTGTTTAGACACCTGTAGCCAAACTGAACTAAAACTTTAAATGCTAATTTTTTCTGGGGACAAACATTGACTGATACACAAAGTGAACCCTTGAATGGTTTGTTCCATTTAGAACACATTGAGCAGGTTCTCTCTTTTAAACACCTGTAACCAAACCGAACTAAAAGATATAAATGACAATTTGGCTGGGGCCAAACAGTTATTGATGCAGTGTGAACATCATCCTCAATAATTCTGGGAATAGTTTACCAACCAAATGTCCATCAATTTGGAGAAAATATAGAAAACTGAACTTATCCCCCTCATCTACCCCCTCCTTACTTTTCCTCTATTCTATCCCTCCTCTCTCCTTCTCTTTTACTGCTTTTCTGCTATGGAAATCAGACTGTCCTGTTGAGGAGGGTTGACAGGCTGTGTGGGTTCTGCCTGCAGTTGCAGGGGAGGCTTCAGTGAGGGTGTTCTCTTCCACAGACTCTGGAACATTCTGAAACCCCTCATACCACCACCCTCCCTTCTTCTCCTCCCCATCTTCCCTATGAATGAGATGGTTTTGTGTGTGTATGTGTGTGTGTATTTATTTATTTTTATTCTTTTATTTCGAGGATACTGGAATAAGCATTCATGTGCATTTTTCATCCAGTCCCCGTGTGTGTGCAGTTTGTAAATTTTGCCATCCGTTCCCACAGGCACACAATGGCCTACTCTTCTGAAAAGCGGAGCAGGTTTTAGCATGTGCGCAGGATGTTCTGCTTGCGTTTGCACACAGGACCTAGGTTTATAGTCTCACCCGAAGGACCTTAGGGGAGACAGAAGTAAGCACTGATGTTAACTCCAGAGGAAAAATCCTCTTGAGCGAGATTCGAACCCAGGTGAGCAGATCACGAATACATCACTCTAACCACCAGGCTATCCCAAGTATGTGCGTGCCTGTGTGCTTGCGTGTGCGTGTGTGTGTGGTTAGAGAGTTAGTTCATTCCAACTTTCATGTAGGTCTATTGGTCAGCTGGAATCAGGAACCCTGCTAAACCAATCAGACAACTGGAGAGTGAGACATTCACAGGGTTTGTACATGTGAGATTCCACATTCCTTCTCTTGATTGCCTGGTGAACCTGTCACTGATGCTGTGGTCTTCCTTGAGCTGCTGATGTAGAATGACTTAGCACTGACACACGGCAGTTTCTGTCTGCTTGAACTGTCAGGAGGAATGTCTCTTCAATTATTGGCAACAGTTATTGGTTTCCTGTTACCACAATTTGTATCAAGGTAAGGGCTAATTTCTTTTTCTTTATCAGTATTTCTGACTGAGTCAATAGTAAATCTCTAATTATTTTTGTTCCTCAGCTAGAGCTCGAGGCTCACCAATGCGAGTTTTTTGCTTATTGAACCATTTTTCCCACAATTAAGGAAGCCCCAGTCTGACTTTGGGGATGTAAGCCTATAATGAAAATGCTAATTTTATGGTATGCTAATGGACTTTGTGGACGGGATAGCTCAGTGTACAGTGCATTTTCTTTCCCAAAGCTAAGGTTAAGCAGCATTGAGCATGGTTACGAAGTGGGTGGGTGACTGCACACCTTGGCTCTCACACAATCTCCCAGTTCACCCAGCTGTAAATGGGTACCTGCCCTCGTTAGGGGCTGGGAAGGTAAAGCAGCGAGGGGGAGGAGATGGGTGTGCCCTCAATATGCTGGCCCTAGAGAAGCTGAGGCCTCTGATGCCTCGCTCCCCTACGACCAACGAGGTTATGGGACACCTTTACCTTTAGTGGAACTGAGAATATTCATTGATCACATATTTGCATTGTTCTTTTGTACACTAGATAGCCTAATCTCATTACCGCATTAGTCCTGTAGAGAGGCAGAAGAGAAGGACAGGTAAATTCAGGTCAGTATTTTTTATTGGTTCTAAGGCCCGTTAGATGAACACATTTTATATATAAAAAGACTATGGGGATGTACATGGGATGATCATAATGTGAGATGATGCTGCTGTCATTGATTCTGCCACAGCTTTTGTAGCTTGTAAAATAAAGGAAAACAGGCAGGTTTCAGAGCAAAGCAGATCGCAACAGAGCACATTTTCAACAATACTCTGTGAAAAGTACCTGTAACACCAGCATGATCTTTACCTCGTCTTTGTGGGACTTTAAGAAGGCGTCTGATAGAGTTGGCCTACAGTTTTGTGGGCAACCATGAGGCTGTATAACATCAATGCCAACCATGTCAGAACCACAGCATGCCAGAATAGTTTTGAAGTACAATTGGAGTATACCAAGGCTGTGTACTCTCTCCCACCCTCTTCAACATATTCTTAGAGAGTATGATAGCTGACACACTTGAAAATCATAATGGAGCTGTCAGCATTGGAGGCAGAACGATTATAAACTTACATTTTTGCGATGACATTGACTGCCCTGCAGGAAAAGAACAAGAGCTTGTCCTTTCGGTAAATCACCTTGATGAAGCCCCTTTTTGGGAATTTTGGGGCCCCTGCAGAAAAA
>CM054162.1:33076427-33143927 GCA_028751875.1 Rapana venosa
TACGGGCATACACCACCAAACACAATGGCTGGAAAGCCAGAGGTAGACCAAGGAGACGATGGAGCGACTCCGTGGCTGACACCCTGCAGCCCATGACCTGTCACTACATCAAGCCTCCCGCTTTGCTGCAGACAGACGTCTGTGTCTCCCTGTGATGCCGAAAGGCACCAGCCGCAGATGAAAGAAGAAAGAAAGAATTTATCAGATTTTCAACATAAAATCTTAGTTTTAGGATTTAATTCAATGCCCAAGAACTTAATGCCTTGTGATTCTTGTAAGGCTTTAGTTGCAATATTTTTGTAGTAATGGTTCCAGCTCGAGTGAAAACACATTGCAAACCAATTTACCAGTAGTGATGTTGGGGTCAAACAGTTATTTCCATATCTGTGCCAAATATCTAATAAATAATGTGATTAAATACAGTAAGATAAGAGTTTACCTGTCTTTTATTTTGTAATGATGAGCTACTGTCTTTTATTTAGAAAAAAAAGCCTGAAAAATTGTTTTGTCATTCTCTGAGCAGTTGCAATTGTTATATCTGAACACTCTTTTTTTTAACAACAATGTTTGTCTCTTTTGATCTTTTTTCTGTACTAATTTTTTTAAGTTTTCATGTAATAATTTTCTGTTTGTGTTCCTGGCCAACAATATGACTGTCACTCTGAATACTGAGTACTTTTTACCCATTTTAAATCCATAATTTTGAAGTTAGAGGCAAAGCAATTCACCAAAGGTTGTTATAAAGCTACAAAACAGTATAAACAGTGACACTTCTTGAATTAGCACATCTAATCTAGATCTATCTGATGGTGGCATGTGTTGCATGTCGTTATGGCTTGCTCCATTTATAACACTTTGAGCAGGTTCCCTGTTTAGACACCTGTAGCCAAACTGAACTAAAACTTTTAATGCCAATTTTTCTGGGGGACAAACATTGACTGATACACAAAGTGAACCCTTGAATGGTTTGTTCCATTTAGAACACATTGAGCAGGTTCTCTCTTTTAAACACCTGTAACCAAACCGAACTAAAAGATATAAATGACAATTTGGCTGGGACCAAACAGTTATTGATGCAGTGTGAACATCATCCTCAATAATTCTGGGAATAGTTTACCAACCAAATGTCCATCAATTTGGAGCTATGAGCCATAGAAAACTGAACTTATCCCCCTCATCTACCCCCTCCTTACTTTACCTCTATTCTTTCCCTCCTCTCTCCTTCTCTTTTACTGCTTTTCTGCTATGGAAATCAGACTGTCCTGTTGAGGAGGGTTGACAGGCTGTGTGGGTTCTGCCTGCAGTTGCAGGGGAGGCTTCAGTGAGGGTGTTCTCTTCCACAGATTCTGGAACATTCTGAAACCCCTCATACCACCACCCTCCCTTCTTCTCCTCCCCATCTTCCCTATGAATGAGATGGTTTTGTGTGTGTATGTGTGTGTGTATTTATTTATTTTTATTCTTTTATTTCGAGGATACTGGAATAAGCATTCATGTGCAATTTTCATCCAGTCCCCGTGTGTGTGCAGTTTGTAAATTTTGCCATCCGTTCCCACAGGCACACAATGGCCTACTCTTCTGAAAAGCGGAGCAGGTTTTAGCTTGTGCGCAGGATGTTCTGCTTGCGTTTGCACACAGGACCTAGGTTTATAGTCTCACCCGAAGGACCTTAGGGGAGACAGAAGTAAGCACTGATGTTAACTCCAGAGGAAAAATCCTCTTGAGCGAGATTCGAACCCAGGTGAGCAGATCACGAATACATCACTCTAACCACCAGGCTATCCCAAGTATGTGCGTGCCTGTGTGCTTGCGTGTGCGTGTGTGTGTGGTTAGAGAGTTAGTTCATTCCAACTTTCATGTAGGTCTATTGGTCAGCTGGAATCAGGAACCCTGCTAAACCAATCAGACAACTGGAGAGTGAGACATTCACAGGGTGTGTACATGTGAGATTCCACATTCATTCTCTTGATTGCCTGGTGAACCTGTCACTGATGCTGTGGTCTTCCTTGAGCTACAGGGGCTGGCTGCTGATGTAGAATGACTTAGCACTGACACAGGGCAGTTTCTGTCTGCTTGAACTGTCAGGAGGAATGTCTCTTCAATTATTGGCAACAGTTATTGGTTTCCTGTTACCACAATTTGTATCAAGGTAAGGGCTAATTTCTTTTTCTTTATCAGTATTTCTGACTGAGTCAATAGTAAATCTCTAATTATTTTTGTTCCTCAGCTAGAGCTCGAGGCTCACCAATGCGAGTTTTTTGCTTATTGAACCATTTTTCCCACAATTAAGGAAGCCCCAGTCTGACTTTGGGGATGTAAGCCTATAATGAAAATGCTAATTTTATGGTATGCTAATGGACTTTGTGGACGGGATAGCTCAGTGTACAGTGCATTTTCTTTCCCAAAGCTAAGGTTAAGCAGCATTGAGCATGGTTACGAAGTGGGTGGGTGACTGCACACCTTGGCTCTCACACAATCTCCCAGTTCACCCAGCTGTAAATGGGTACCTGCCCTCGTTAGGGTCAGGGAAGGTAAAGCAGCGAGGGAGAGGAGATGGGTGTGCCCTCAATATGCTGGCCCTAGAGAAGTTGAGGTCTCTGATGCCTCACTCCCCTACGACCATCGAGGTTATGGGACACCTTTACCTTTAGTGGAACTGAGAATATTCATTGATCACATATTTGCATTGTTCTTTTGTACACTAGATAGCCTAATCTCATTACCGCATTAGTCCTGTAGAGAGGCAGAAGAGAAGGACAGGTAATTCAGGTCAGTATTTTTTATTGGTCTTTAAGGCCTGTTAGATGAACAGCATTTTTATATAAAAAAAGACTATGGGGGATGTACATGGGATGATCATAATGTGAGATGCTGCTGCTGTCATTGATTCTGCCACAGCTTCTGTAGCTTGTAAAATAAAGAAAAATAGGCAGGTTTCAGAGCAAAGCAGAGCGCAACAGAGCACATTTTCAACAATACTCTGTGAAAACTACCTGCAACACCAGCATGATCTTTACCTCGTCTTTGTGGACTTTAAGAAGGCGTCTGATAGAGTTGGCCTACAGTTTTGTGGGCAACCATGAAGCTGTATAACATCAATGCCAACCATGTCAGAACCACAGCATGCCAGAATAGTTTTGAAGTACAATTGGAGTATACCAAGGCTGTCTACTCTCTCCCACCATCTTCAACATATTCTTAGAGAGTATGATAGCTGACACACTTGAAAATCATAATGGAGCTGTCAGCATTGGAGGCAGAACGATTACAAACTTACATTTTTGCAATGACATTTACTGTCCTGCAGGAAAAGAACAAGAGCTTGTCCATTTCGGTAAATCACCTTGATGAAGCCTCTTTGGCATATGGCATGCAGATCAATGCAGAGAAAATCCAGTTGATGACAAACTGTGCCAATGGCATTACCTCTGAATTATCACAGACAACAAGAAAATTGAGATCATCCATAGCTTTAAATTTCTGAAGGATTTAATATCAGATGAAGGATAAGAACCTGGAATTCTATCCAGGACAGCCCAGACCACAGCTGCAATGACTAAACTGAAAGTCCTCTGCTTCTTCTTCTTCTTTCTTTCATCTGCCGCTGGTGCCTTTCGGCGTCGTGGGGAGACACAGACGTCTGTCTGCAGCAAGGCGGGAGGCTTGATGTAGTGACAGGTCATGGGCTCACAGGGTGTCAGCCACGGAGTTGCTCCATTGTCTCCTTGGTCTACCTCTGGCTTTCCAGCCATTGTATTTGGTGGTGTATGCCCGTAGGGCTGGTTGGTTGGGCGGCATTCTAGTGAGGTGACCAAACCACCTGATCCTTTGTTGTTCGATATGGTGGAGAATTGGTGTTAGTCCAACCATGTCTCTGATCACCTCATTCTTGATCTTGTCGCGTCTGGTCTTGTTGACAGCTTTTCTCAGGCAGCGCATTCACATGTGACCAATTTTCTCTCTAAGGCTTTTGTTAGGGCCCATGTCTGACACTGGTATGTGAGTGTTGGAACGAAGATGGCGTTGATGACTTTTGCCTTGGTGCTCATTGGGATGCTGGAATGTTTTAGAAGGGGGGCGAGTTGGTAACTGACTGCGTTTGCTTTCTGGCATCTTGTTTCTATCTCTCGTCCAATTTTCCATCTTCAGTGGAGAGGCTGCCAAGGTATTTAAATTCTTTGGTCTGTTTCAGCTGGGTGCCGTTGATGTTCAGCTTTCCTGGATTTCTGCTGACAGACATAACTTCTGTTTTGGTGATACTGATCTTCATGTCATACCTCTCCCAGCTTGTGTTGAGCTGGTCTGTGTCCTCGGCAACGACAAGAAAATCGCCATCAGCTTCAAGATCAGACCGATGTATTCCTTCTTCATGTCCATATTTTTGTACACATGTGAAACGTGGACCAGAACAGTGGGCATCGCAGAAGAGTTACTGAATTTCCTGATGCAGTGCTAGAAGTCACAGTAAGCATCCTCGGATTCTCCACTGCACTGGCTACCACATATTTTATATCATTGTCATGGTCAACACACTTTGCGACAGTCATGTCTGTTTCCTCCTCCCTGCTTGCTCTGTCATGACCATGCAGTACATCATCGATTTCTTCATTAAACGATGTATCCAATGTCACTATTTGAAGGTCTGTTGGACCAACTGGAGGGAGGGAGGGAGAGAGAGAGAGAGAGAGAGAGAGAGAGAGAGAGAGAGAGAGAGAGAGAGAGAGAGCTCTGAACTAATACAATTTAATGGATACAAAGTCAACAGCTCATTTCATAGAGAGAAGCACAAACATTGGTACAATATTCTATCATGATACACAACATAGAAAGGAAAAACAATACTGGTACTACATGAAGATTTTCATTGAGAGAATTGTAGAACATATTATGAACACAATCTTAATCATGGAGACTATTTGATTGTATTTGTCCATATAGAAATGAAAACCTGTCTGAGCCTGAAAGCAGTCAAAAGGTATTTTTCCAATGACGTTTGTGAATTGCAAGCTAGTACACTGACAAGTGCATGGTCTAGGTTAACGTCAGCACCAACATTGAATTCAAACATCTGTACTTTAGTGTCCTGGTTGTCAAGAACGAGAGAAGGGGCAAATCTTCCTCCTGTTGTTGCTTGGAAGTTTTCTGCTATGTCTGGGTCCTTGAGTTTCTCAAGACTGAGCTTGATCCTCACATCCTCTGCTTCTTAATCCTCATGAGGCGAAGTCTGAAAGCTATCATCACAAGTTCATGGTCGCTTCCTGTGTCGAAACCTGGATGAACACCAGGTCTTCGCAATATTGACACTTGACTGGAAGCGACGTTTGACCATGCTGTAGTCTATTGATCGTGGTCATCTTCTCCTGGGATGTGCCATGTCCAGTGTCTAGATGGTTTGTGTTGACCAAATATGTTCACCGCAATCAGTCGCCATAGTGCAGTGGTTAGCACCTTGGATTTCGGACTGGAAAGTCGCGGGTTCGAACCCCATAAGAGCCATAGGGATTTTTCGGACTCCGGCCAGCTCCTGCCCAGAGTGAGTGTGCTGAGGGCTCATTGGGAAAACTGGGACCACACAGTCGAGCTTCATCAGCTTATGGATGCGAGTTTGAGAGTGGTGCTCAAATTACCTGACTAACACTGCAGGTGTCTGTACCTCTCATCCCATATGACGCTGGGATATATTATGATAGTAAGCGTAGAGTACAACCATATCAAGTAGTTTCAAAGCATATTCACTCCTACAGCAACAACATTGCGTCATCCCTATTATCATTTATCATCAATGCAATAAACAAATATGATCTGGTTTGGTGGTCCCAGTTGCTCTGGTCTCTTGGTAACCTCAGATTCGGTTTCCACATATACTTCTGTGCCTGTGGTGAGTTTGTATCAAAGCCCTTGGGGTTGGGGGTTCATGGGGGACGGTTGTTTCGGGGATGTTGTGTTGGTTGCCACCTTAGGTGGGCTGAGTTAATACTTTCATTAGTAGGCGGTTGAGTAGGTGGTGTCCTGCACATGTTAGCTCACAACAGGGACCACTGAACACCATCAAAGTGACCAAGCAGCAATTCGGGACAACTATGGATGGTAGCTCTGTGGTGGCCTGATATTGATGAGCTTCTTGTAAACTTCCAACCCTGGGAAAGCGACATAACGAATCTGGGTATGGCTGTAGAGGGATCATTGGGATGAGGGGTGTGGGAACAGCAAGACAGGGACGTCACAGAAGATAAGACAGCAACAAAAACCCAAACCTCTCTCTCTCATTAGAGAATAGTATTCTCTCCCTTTCAGTTCTTGTTAGCCTGTGATCCTCTCTTTGCACACCAGACGCCCTGCACTACAGTGTTGTCTTTCTTTGGAGTATGGTCTTTGATGTCCTCATCCTCATAGTCTGTGGTTGGGACATACCCTTAGATGATGGAGATGTTAAAATGTGCTGCCTTCAGCCATTCTGGTAACTATGTGACTAGAGTCTGCTCGACACCCCATGACTTCATTTGCAGTGTCTTTGTGGATGAGGAATCCAACTCCATGTTCATGTGTGTCTTCACTGCCACTGAAGTAGAATTTGTTTATTTGGGGGTAAAGGCTTCTTAGACGTTTTTCTAGAGTATCTCACAGAGTTCAAGGATGTTCTATTTATAACTTTAAGTTCATGAGTCAGTTCTTCCACTTTACATGGTGCTCTCAGCAGTCTCACATCGCAGGTCCCATAAGTAGTATTGGTTCTAGCACGTAGTCATTTTGGTCCATCACTTGCCTACCTCTCACCTCAGTCCTGATGGTCAGTAATGAAAAGAACTGTTCTTGTTGTGGGCGATGACCAAGCCGGTATGGATTTTGCAGTGCTGGTCATCTTCGTGCAGTGTGGCATGGCGGAGCCCATCCCTCTCCATGCCAGACCACAGCCGATGTTCTCCATCCAGATGACTTGCCTTGGACTCAGACACGAAGCCGATGAAGAATAAATAGAAGGAAGGGATGAAGCTGGCCACAGCTGTGTTTTTGTCTATATGTTGCTGTTTTACCACGTCTGTGTGCTTGGAGGAAGTGGTGCCCAGCAGAATTGTAGGGTTTTATCAAGACGATGAGACTATAAACCGAGGTCCCGTGTGCGAACGCACGCAGAACATCTTGCGCTCACGTTAAATCCTGTTCCGCTTTTCGTAAGAGTAGGCCATTGTATGCTGGTGGGAACAGATGACAAAATTTACAAAACCGCATACACACAGGGACTGGATGTAAAAAAGCATATAAGTGCTTATTCCATTATCCTCGATATAAAATAATATAAAACAATAAAGTGAAATAATAAAGTATGTATATATGTATGTATTATATTCTATCTATCTATCTATCTATCTATCTATCTATCTATCTATCTATCTATCTATCTATCTATCTATCTATCTATCTACCTATCTCTCTATCTCTCTATCTCTCTAATCTCTCTATCTATTAATCTATCCATCTATCTATCTATCTGTCTATCTGTCTATCTGTCCATATCTATCTATCTATATATATGCGTGCGTGTGTGTGTGTGCGTGTATATATATATATATATATATATATATATATATATATATATATTTATATATAATATTATATATATATATGTATGTATATATATACATATATATATGCGTGCGTGCATGCGTGTGTGCGCATGCGTGTGTATGTGTGTGCGTGTTGAATTGATTATAACAGTAATAACGATGAGATGATGGAAATAACAAATGGGTCAATAATGATAATAGTAATGATGACATGTGTTGTGCACAACCATTTGTAAATGTAGTCAGTTACTATGAGAAATACAAGTGTCACCCCTCCTATCCTCTGTATTTTCGTCGTTTGTATTGTGGTCTATGGCCGAGATACATTAAAACATTCAGAGGTAAGAGTTCAAAGTTCAGAGCTCTCTCTCTCTTCTCTCTCCTCTCTCTCTCTCTCTCTCTCTCTCTCTCTCTCTCTCTCTCTCTCTCTCTTCTCTCTCTCTCTCTCTCTCTCTCTCTCAGCAGGCGGACAAAAAAACAGAACAGTCTTAGGTTCACTTCCACCCTAACACACACACACAACACACACACACACACACACACTACACACACACACACACACACACACACACACACACTCTCTCTCTCTCTCTCTCTCTCTCTCTCTCTCTCTCTCCTCTGTGTCTCTCTCTCTCTGTCTCTCTCTCATATATACCTAAGGGCGGGGACTAGATGTAAAAAAGCACATGGGTGCTTATTCGTTATCCTCGAAATAAAAGAATTTGCCATTGTCATTGTCATTGTCATTGTCATTGTCTCTCTCTCTCTCTCTCTCTCTCTCTCTCTCTCTCTCTCTCTCTCTCTCTCTCTCTCTCTCTCTCTCTCTCTCTCTCTCTCTCTCTCTCTCTCGTACTTCAGATCTTGGCCTACTATGTGAAAACATATATGATTATAATGATTAGCACTTTCATTATGAGGCTTGTGTACCCTCCCCCTCCCTTTTTCCCCTTTGGTTTGGATTTTTAAGCCTTATTTTTGTGCTTTTCTTTTGGAGGCTGGATGTTTAAAAAAAAAAGCAATTGTAGTACTTATAAAGATCCTCTGAAAGTTATTAACCAAGCTGCTTGTGCAAGTGCTAGGTAAAAATTATGATTACGTCATGGGAGTATTACATCATTTAAGCCATGACACCAAAGAAAGTTTTTAGTCATCTGGGCATTAAAATAACTAACCAAGAAAAGGGTAACCTAGGCCGTTTCTGACATCAACCATGGAGCTTCAAAATCTGATTTTCGAGCCATGATCTATTACAACCTAAAAAGGGGCTTATCAGGAATCTCATAAAAATTTTTGTGAAGCTTTTGGATCTATTGCCCCAGGAACATAGACTGGCAGCAGGTGGTTGCGGGAGTTAGGTTTGGTAGAAGTCATTTCAATGATGAGAACCATTGTGGCCGACCTGTTTCTGCTGCCGCCCAAAAGAATGCCCCCAGTATCAAAAAAAGATCATAGAAGACACACGAATCACTTGCAGAGATCTTCAAGACATACTTGGAATTGGCATGTCTGCCATGAATGAGATATTACACCATCAGCTCTGTGTCCAGAAGAGATGTGCTAGGTGGCTGCCACATCAGCTGACTGAAGAGCAGAAGGGGGGTAGGGTGCAATGGTGCTTGACTATGCTTGAGAAATACGACACTGGACATGCAAACCCGACGTGGAACATCAAAAGTGATACTGAAACCTGGGTGCATCATAAGTGGTGCTGAAACCTGGGTGTACCAATTTGATCCTGAATCGAAGGCCCAGTCATTGGTCTGGCTCTTTCAAGGATACACCCTGCCTCTAGATTTCAAAAGATTGAGGAACACCAGTAGACAGAACGTTGCTTTGTACATTGCCAAAACCAGAACAATCACAACCATTCCACTGGAGGAGAGGTGCACCGTCATGCAGATTGGTATGTGCATCAATACCTCCCCCAAGTGCTGCATGCTGTACGTACCTGACGTCCAAAGTCCGGTATCAATCTTCATCATGACAATGCCTCTGCTCACACTGCTGCAGCCACCAGGGAGTTCCTAGCCAGCGAGGGTGTCCAGCTGATGTCTCACCCCACCCCCCTCCACCCACATTCTCCAGACATGTTCTTATTTCCACATAATTATCAAGAAGAAGCTGCAGGCATGCACTATGACAGTCCCCAGGGCACGATCCGAGCCTTGACAAGGCTATTGATAGCATAGATAAAGTCACGTGGTCTGGTGTGGAAGAGCTGGTTTCAGCATATGGCCCTTGCATCAAAACCCGTGGAGGGTACATTGATAAGTTGGCATGTGCGCACAGCAAGTAAGTGTAACTTTTTGTGGTTAAGAACTTTCAGATTGACCCTAGTATTCTGCCACCTTCTGAAAATAAATAAATTCAATGTAACTCTCTCTCTCTCTCTCTCTCTCTCTCCTCTCTCTCTCTATCTCTCTCTCTCTCTCTCTCCTCTCTCTCTCCTCCCCCCCTCTCCCTCTGTCTCTCCATCCCCTCCCTCCCTCTCTCCTTATTTAAAAGATTCATTCATTCTTAAGTCTGAAGATAACTTCATGTTTTACATGTACAATTCCAGAACTTCCGTCCATTTTTTTGATCCTCTGACTGTCCTTTGGGACAGATGGAGCAGAGGAACCTTCACCCACAGGAACCCGTTTAAAAACTCCCTTCAAATTTTGGTTCCATGAGACATAGGGGAAAAAGTTGAGGCATTTTGGTGTCCATAACTAAAATACTATGCACGTACCAATGTGTTACACCCTCGCCTGGATGTGTAAGCTATCAAAAAAAGGGGAAGCAATTTTTAAAAACCAACCCAAGGGGGTGGTCAAAATAAAAAGTTATGGATATGACCAAACCATGACGGTCGTTCTGTAAACAGTTCTTACGGCTTCATGTTTGTGCGGGCCAGCGTTGGATTTCCCCCGTGTAGCAATGGAGCTAAAGAAATGCTTTGATCAAGGAAAAAAGATGAATCACAAAAAACTGGCAAAAAAGGGGGACGACAGAAACCAGACCTCCGTACACCCACTCGTAGCAATCAAAAAAATATCTTAGGGACCCCCACAGCGGCAAAAAACAAAACGTATGAAATGACATGTCCTTTCCCACCATAGGAACTTTCATGATACAGAAAATGACGGCAATTATTGCTATGAAAATCCATGTTTTTCGCCAGGCACATCCCCCTTTATCCTTGGGGCCACAAAACCGCCATTTTTCTCTGCTGTCACACAAGTCACCAGCCAGGCAGATACAGAACCACTGACGTAATAAACCCAAACTCAAAACTTGCACAGTGCGGATCTGAAGCGGGAAAATTATTGAAAGGTATTTTATCCTTTTATGGAGGCGGCGTACAGAGCAAATTTTAAAAATTTAAATGGCCAGGCCCCTAAAAAAAGCATACGAGATAGTTCTGGGCCCCTTTGCCCATGAGCGACTGTGGCGATGTTTTAAAGCTCCCACCCAAGAAGGACGAAGGGAAAGTTTTCCCGATCCCCCACTGTTGGCCTGGGACCGGGTTGCCATGACCCAGCATCCAAAAGTGTCATTGTTTGTGGTCCCCGTGCCATCATTTAGAGAGTCAGCTTTGTTGGGTAGGGGTCCTTACTCGGAAATCTTATTAGGGAAAAGGTAAGTACAAAAAAGTATAAAAGGTTTTCTCTCTCTTCCTCCTCTCTCCTCTTTCCCCTTCTCTCTCTCTCTTCCCCTCCCCTCTCTTTCTCTCTATCTTCAAAGCTGTTGAAGGGGCGTTGTGGGCCTATCCTTGGTTCCCGCTTCTCAGTCCCCGGTTCTGTGACTTAGGCGCATTGTGGCCAGGAGGGGGTTCAGGGGTGTCCAGCGTTTTTGCCCCAGGACGGCTGGTGAAAACCACCATGGGCCCAGCAGTGACACCCCTTGGCTTACAGGTGGTTTTTGAACTGGGGGGGAAATAAGCGCACTCTGTTTGGGTTGGACGGGGTTGGCCCCTGAACAAGTTTGTGATCTGGACAGGGGTACCACTACTGGTGTATGGTGAAACGACAGATTTCTGACTACTAAATTCTCGTCCCGTAATTTCGTTAGTGGTTCATATTTTGCGATGTAAAAAAAGTCGAAAAACTTTTTTAAAATTTAGGAAATGGTCTTAAATATTTGTTAGGGTAAAAAAAAATTGGGGAATTTTATGTACGCATCTGTCTTTTTCAAAAACATATTTGGGGGTGCTGGTTAAAAAAAAATTGAAAAATGGATCTTTTTTAAAAAAATTTTTTTGTCTACCCCAAAAACTGACAAAGGGGGCAACGGAATGTTATGTTAAGATCAGCTTAAGGTTTTAAACTGTTAGAGCTTTTGGTATAATCATGAAAGCAATTTCCCCTCATTCCCTCATACCTCCACTACAGGGACATGAGAAACTTGGGGAGCCATGCCCCGTTTTGTTTCCCACCCTTTTATTGTCCCAAAGTGTTTAGCAATCACCCCTCTCGTGTCTTCAAGCCCAAACACATCGGAATCGAGCATAAGCTTTAAAAAAAGTTCTAGCCTAGCCTTTTTTGGTTACTATTAATTATGTTTAAAACTGTTTTCTTTTTTTCATCACCGTTTTTTGTGTGCTGGGTAAAAAACGTGTATTGTGGAAATTTTTTTTGTGGGGAAAAAAAAAAAAGAAACAAAAGGAGGTCTATGCTGCTGATTACTCTGTAACCAGGAAATTTGGGATGGTCAGCCAATGAAAAACAACCACAACTGTCGAAAGGGAACCCTCTCTCTGGTATTTTGACAACAACCAAAATCTGTCTGGAATGGGAAAAAATTTTGGAAAAAGGCATGCACTCCAAAGGAAAAATAGCGCTGGCTCAACATAGAAACCCCCCGGGGGAAATGAAAAGGAAAAAAAAGAAGGGAGGAAAATTCAGAACTGTCACCACATGTTTCTGAGAGAGGGCAGAGGGGCTGGAGAAAGAATGATGGGAAAAACTACAGAGGATGAGGGAAAAAGAAGACATATTCGCCGAAATGGGACACCTTTTATTAGAGGAAAAATGTTACTGGTTTCTGAAAAACTGGCAAGCTCTCGAGCCATATAGGACTAATCCCGACAGGAAACTGGGGAAAAAAATTACCAAATACCTATTCCCCCAAATGTTTATTACCCGGCATTCCCCAACAAACAAAGAATTTTTTCCGTTCTCAAGCCCTTCTCAAGAAAGACAGATATCAGGATGGCAAACACACAAAAAACCTGTCAAAAGCTGCCATAGCGATAACGCTCTACACTAATAATAATAATAATAATAATAATAATAAATGGAATTTATATAGCGCTGTATCTTGCACAGACAAATCAAAGCACTTGCACTCAACTCATTCTTACACAGTCATGCGACCAATAGCAAGTAGTATGTTCTAACAAGTCCAAATGCACACACACATACAATACACACACACACACACATCACACACACACACACACACACACACACACACACACACACACACACACACACACGTTATACACTTTGGCAGGGTGATGGAATTTTGGGCTGTTGAAAAGCAGGGATAGCTATGAAATGAAACGGGAGGGGAAATTCTTAGGTTTGAAACAAATATGTCTTGAGGCCAGATTTAAAAGAGTCATAAAAGGCCTTTGGCAAAGAGAGATAGGGAGGCCATTCCAAATCGATGGACCAGAAACAGAGAAAGAGCTACGGCCAACAGTGGACTGGTTGAATCTAGGTGTTTGTAAGCACAAGGAATCTGCAGCAGAGCGAAGGGAACGAGAAGGGGTGTACAGGTGAAGACATTCACAGAGGTAGGAAGGTGCTGTTTTGTGGAGACATTTGTAACAGAGAGTACTGATCTTATAGTTTATTCTTTGTGGCACAGGCAGCCAATGGAGAGATCGCAAGAGAGGGGTAATGTGCTCAGATTTTTTCTTTTGAGGACTAGTCGAGCTGCAGAGTTTTGAATACGTTGAAGGGAGTGGATAGATGATGCTGGCAGACCAGACAAAAGAGAATTGCAATAGTCCAGACGTGAAAGAATGAGAGATGCCACGAGTTTTGATGTTGCGTCTGTGGACAGGTACTTTCGAATGCACTAATACGCCGTAATTGATAGAAGCAGGACTGGCAGGTCTGGGTGATGAATTTTTGCATAGAGAGTGGTGTTGTCAATAATGACCCCTAGATACTTTACAGCAGTGGATAGAGGGACTGATGCATTTTCGAATTCTATTGAAGCTGTTGTAATGGAAGAGAGTTGTTTTTGGGTCCCTACAAGCATGGCTTCAGTTTTATCAGCGTTTAGTTGTAACTTCAAGGTGGCGGGGTGAAATTATTTCACCAACAGGAGAAGTAAGGTGCCTCCTTCCCTCCGCTAGCCTGTGGGAGATCCTTGGGCGAGGTCGGGTACCCACTTAACCTCCCGATCAGGGTTATGTGAAGTCATGGAAGGCAGGTGACGGATGATGTGTTGAGCAGCTGAATAGTTTTTGGGAACTGGTCAGCACTTCAATGTGTTAGGCAGATGATACTATATGAGTACAATGGCTAAGACAATCCGCTCAGTAGGAGCACTGCTCCTATAGAAAGTAATTGCAGCCTACTATAGGTATACTTCTGCAAAGAATGTCATGGTAATCAGAAAGAAACAGAATACAGGTAACAGCGTGAAGGGGGCTTCCAGTTAAGTTCCTCGCTCGGTAGGGTGGATTATGTGCGACAGGTAACCCTCGATCGCCATCCAGCGACTGTCCGCATCAGAAAACCTCTCAGAATGGGTACATGGAACGTACGGACTATGCTACAAAAAGGAAAATTGGAATATCTCAAACAAGAAATGGAAAGAATGAACCTCAATATACTAGGACTTTCAGAAGTGAGATGGAAAGGAGCAGGCTGCATAACATCCGACAACTACACCATTCTTTAGTCAGGAGGAGATCAACACCAGAAAGGAGTTGGCATGATTCTAGATCAAGAAACCTCAAAGACCATCAAAGGTTTCTGGACTGTCAATGACAGAGTCCTGATAGTAAAACTTAAGGGCACACCTTTCGACATTGGAGTAGTACAAGTATATGCACCAACAGCTGGTAAAGATGACGCAGAAATTGAGGAGTTTTACGAAAATATCGAAAAAGCAATGAAGCAACTGAAGTCTCAAGATATCAGAATAACAATGGGTGACCTCAATTCAAAGGTAGGAAAAAGGAAAGATGAAACCACAGTTGGCCCATTTGGAATAGGAGTGAGAAATGAAAGAGGAGAGCGGCTCACGGAATGGTGCAAGGAACAAAAGCTGGCTGTCATGAACACATGGTTTGAAAACCATCCAAGAAGATGCTGGACATGGAAAAGCCCTGGCGACAGAACCAGTAATCAAATAGATTACATCCTGATTCAAGAACGCTTCCGTAACTCTATAACATCTTGTAAGTCCATGCCAGGTGCAGACTGTGGAAGTGATCATGTCCCAGTTATTGGGACAATGCGACTAAAATTGAAAAATTTGTCAAAAGCAAAAAGAACACCAAAACTGCAAATGAACATGCTACAAACTAACGAAGAAATCAAAGAAAAATACAAGATCAAAGTTGGAAACAAATTCGATGGCCTAGATCAACTCACCACTACAGAGGAAAAATGGCAGATGATGAAAGATAGCATCATTGAGGCAGCAAAAGAATATATACCAGTTATAAATAGAAAGGAACATAAGAAGTGGATGAGCTCCGAGATTTTAAACCTAATGGAAAACAGGAGAAAGCCAAAGTAGATGAAAAGAAGTATAAAGAACTCGACAAACAGGTTAAGAAAAAATGTAATGAAGCAAAGGAAGAATGGATCAATATGCAGTGCAAGGAAATTGAAATGAATGCAAATTTTGATAGCAAACTTATGCATGAAAAAAATAAAAGATGTGACAGGGAAGAAATCATCTGCAAAAACAGGTTGTATAAAGTCGAGAGATGGAGATATACTCATGGAAAAAGAAGATATTCTTAACAGGTGGTCAGAATACATCGAAGAGTTATACCACGACGACAGAGGTCCACCTCCTCATATTAGCAAGGAAGATGGCCACATAATCATGGAAGACGAAGTGAGACATGCACTCAGCAAGATGAAAAGTGGTAAGGCGCCAGGACCTGATGATATCCCATCTGAATTGATAACAGCCCTGGATGAAGTGGGAATTAAGGCAGTCACAAAACATACTAAACAATATATATGACACAGGAGAGATTCCGACAGATATGAAGAAGTTCATCTACATTGCAATCCCTAAGAAACTGGTACAGCTGAATGTGACCAACATCCTACAATCAGCATGATGATCACCTCACCAAAGTTTTTTTTACGAATACTCATGAAGAGAATGAGAAATAAAATACTCCCAGAAATATCAGAAACGCAATTTTTGGGTTCATGGCAGACAAAGGCACCAGAAATGCAATCTTCGCATTGAAAACTCTCATGGAAAGATCCATCGAGGTCCAGAAAGACCTGTACCTCTGCTTCATTGACTACTCAAAAGCGTTGGACAAAGTACGACACTCCGACCTGTTTGATATTCTGGTAGGGCTATACATCGATGGGAAAGATCTTCGAGTCCTCAGAAACATATATTGGGAACAGGAGGCAGCCATTAGAGTCGACAATGACATCAGTCAATATAGACCAATTTGCAGGGGTGTGAGGCAGGGCTGCGTGTTCTCGCCTGATTTATTTAATGTAATATAGTGAAATAATTCTACGAAATATTGAGAATCATAGAGGAATTAGTGTAGTGGCCACAACATCAACAACCTGAGATATGCAGATGACACAGTCCTTATCGCCGACTCTGAAGAAAAACTGCAAAAGATTTTAACAACCCGTAACAGACGAAAGCGAAAAGAAAGGATTACAGCTCAATGCAAAGAAGACAGAATGCATGGTGAATCTCGAAAAAAGCTGTTATACCACAATGCAACATAGCCTGTAAAGAGAGAGAATCAGACAAGTAAACACCTTTAAATACCTTGGTTGTACTATCACCCCGGACGGCAAGTGTGACACAGAAATTAAGAAGAGAATCGGTCAATCTAAGGCAACTTTTAACAACATGAAATGCATTTTTACCAACAGTAAGATAAGCCTCAAGACAAAGATCCATGTTTTGAGAGCCTATGTATGGTCCATCCTTCTGTACGGATGTGAGTGCTGGACCCTAGCCAAGGACACAGAACAGTGACTAGAAGCAGTGGAAATGTGGTTCATCCAGAGAATCATGAAAATCTCATGGACAAAAAGAAAAACTAATGCAGAAGTAATGGAAATGGCTGGGTACATCAGAGAAAGACAGCTCAAATTTTTCGGCCATATAATCAGGGCTGAAGGACTAGAGAAACTGTTATGGAGTGGCAAAATCTGTGGAAACAAGAGCAGAGGAAGACAACGCACAAAATTCACAGACAGCTTAAACAAATTCGCAACGAATAAAGAGGGCACCAACAATGAGCTCATGAGAGGGACCGAGAACAGGGAAGAATGGAGAGCCATGATCGTCGATGTCTGCAGGACCAGACCGGACACTTGAAGAAGAGAAGAGAGTTGTAACTTGTTCTCTATCATCCAGTTTTGGATATCTTGAAAGCAGTAGGTCACATTCATCAAGAGGGAAGGCAGATTTTCAGGAGTGTCACTGCTTAGAATCTGAGAGTCCTCTGCATAAAAGTGATGGTTGATCTGATGACGGTTAATTATATGTGACAGTGGAGCGGTGTAGAGAGTGAAAAGAACAGGGCCCAGAACTGATCCCTGCGGGACTCCACATTCCAGTCTGGCAGGTACTGACTGAATCTTGTTTACTGTGACTGTCTGGAATCGGTCAGTCAGGTATGAGCTAAACCAGGTGAGGGCTGTACCAGTAACACCAAAAGTTTCTTGAAGACGGGAGAGAAGGATAGAGTGGTCAATAGTGTCGAAGGCTGCAGATAAGTCGAGTAGAGTGAGGAAGGAGATTTTCCCTGAGTCAGAAGCAAGTAGAAGCATGTTTAAGGTGTGAACTACGGTGGTTCAGTGCTGTGGTTGGCACGATAGGCAGACTGAAACGCAGGAAGAAGACTGTTGGAGAGAAGGTGGTTGTTGAGCTGTTTCAGGACTACTCTTCAAGGACTTTAGAGATAAAAGGTAGGTTGGAAACAGGTCTGTAATTCTTCAGAATGTTAGGGTCAAGGTCATGCTTTTTGAGTAATGGTGTGACTAAAAACAGTTTTGAGAGCTGAAGGAACATTTCCAGAAACAAGAGATGAGTTACTATCTTTGTGATAGCGGATATGAGCTGTGGCAGGCACTGCGCGAAAAAGAGAAGCAGGTATGGGGTCGAGATCTCATGATTTTATAGTCATTCCTTTCAGAATTGTCTCGATTTCTTTCTCGCTTGCTGGATGAAAGGACAGGAGAGGAGTGCCAGAAAATTGAGGATCACAAATTGCAGGCTGGAAAGGAGTCTGATCTAAGCTAGAGCGAATGTTGCGGATTTTGTCCAGAAAAGAATGCAGAAAATATGGAAGGAAGTTCAGAGTGGTTGTAGATAGAAGGCAGAGGGCTACCTTCGCAGATCCAAGCAGAGAGGGATGTGAGGGAAAAGAGAGATTCAAAGATGTGGCATCAAGAACTTGAGAAGAGTAATACTTTGTTTTGCTGAATGGATTAAGGTTTTGACTTTGTTGATTTGTTTACGAAGAAGCTTTTTATTTCAGTTTTTGTTTTCGCCATTGCCGTTCTAGTTGCCAGCGTTTGCGTTTTGCGACCAGGATGTCATGGCTGTACCATGGTGCACAGGGCCTATCAGGCAGGAGATGGTCACAGGGCAGGATGCAGTTTCAAGTACGCCGTGAACTGACCGGATGCATAGCCCACCTTTCAGATGCCCTACCATCACAGTCATGCCAACCATGAACCTGTCCCAGAAACGGAGAGAAATGCACTGACCCTGTCTACCCTGTGAACCCCTCTGGCATATGTGCACCGCATGTTGCCATGACACCAGAACTACTGTATGGCGCCGAGTTTCATAAACCATTAAAAGGACAGGAGTCCCAGAAACTTGGTCAGAACATGCGTGGCCAGCAAAAGAAAACCACATGGCAGAACAACAACAGCAGCTCTTTTTTAGGCCGGAAGCCGCGGAGGCAGGGGCAAAACAAACAAGATGTTTTGGAAGAAGTGTCAGAAAAACAGCCACCGGCAGTAACTCAATCCCTGACTAAACCACCCCTTCTTCTGGAAACAAGGTTTGTAAATTTGAACTTTGCTTGCCCTCTCTGTGTGCTTATCTTAAAGAGAAACATGATAAATTTAAAGCAGGAAGCATTAAGGAAAAGTTGTCCCGCGGGAATGTATTAACTTCTGACCCGTGTACTTGAAACATTTTTGAAGAATTTAAAAAATCATTTTTTGATGATTGCCGGGAAGTTTAAAAAGCAAAGTTCGCAAAGCCTTCAACAACAGAAATTAACTATTAATCTGAACTAGAAAACCGTTGAAGAAATGTTATTAAAAAATTTTTGCCAGAAATCGAAAAATTTTTTTCACCTATCTTTTGTTAGGGAAAAAAAGATGGATCTTTAGAAGTTTTTGAATCTGAAAGCTCTAAAAAAAAAGTAAATGTAAGAAATTTAAGATGGAAAAATACATACAGTTTTGGATCTAGAGCAAAATTTTTTGCATAAATTGATCTAGAGATACCTATTATGCATGGCAGCAGAGGGACTTTTCGAAATACCTAAAATTTCAAATGGAAGGAAAACTGTATTTTTTCCAGGCAGCTGCCAGGGAACAGTCCAATTCCCAGAAAACTCACAAAACTTATAAAACCTTTCCTAGCAGCTTACATGATAGGCACCAGAAACTTTCATTCATTGTGAAGTTAATTGTTGGAACTGAAACAGAAGTTTTACAGTGTGTCAACACAAAAAATTACTATCTAGGATTCTATTACATAAAAAACATAAAGAAGACACAGTGTTTCTTCCAGCTCAAAAACGGGCATAGGCGCACGTGTTTCTCATGTGCACTTCTTCCGGTCTACAATAAATCACAAGAATTTACAAACAGCTTCAACTTACCGGGTTATCTTTGTTTACGTATTTAATTACATCGACGTCAACCGCAGAATATTTTAAGATTAAAATGAAAAATTTTTGGATGATGTTAAACTGGCAACTCTCACATAAACAGGCAATTTATTAGACTAAAAGTTTTTCCTTGTTGTGGGGGGAGAAAGATATGAGGACACTGGGGGTTTCGTGTTGGCCTCCCTTTTAAAAACAAGGCAAAGATTCTTCCATTAGACCAGCACCATGAAATTTTTCAGAACAAGCTGATAGAAAAGTTATGCCTTTTGGAGCGTCCCCTTTTTCTGTATTATACACACATTCAGCTTCCAAAATTGCAACATCAAGATGATTTTTTTTTTCCACATTTTTGGCTTAAAAAAAATTTTCGGCCTGGAAAAACAAAATTAGGTTTTGTATTTTTTGTAAGGGATGGAGAGCCAGGGGTCAAGCATTCATTTCCCCCAACAAGGTTAACACATCATGGGGTTACCATTTGGGACTGTGACCGTTTGCGCCCCTTGGATTCAGTACAGACACCATTCGCCCCTGCAAATGGATATCTGCCTTTTAAGGGTCAGGGAAGGAAAGCACGAGGAAGGAGATTGGCACCGCCTTTAATATGGGGGCCCTGGAGAAGCGGGTCTCGAACCTTACCCCCTACGCCCACATGGGTTTAGGACCCCTTTTAAAACCTTTAATATAAAACGCTCTTGATTTGCAAAGGTTTTTGCGAGGGAAAGCAGACAACAGCGGGGTGGAGGAACGGGTTGCAAAATCTTAAGGGTGCCCCCCATTGTCACGAACTGGGATAGTAAAAGGGCTCAGTGAGTACAAATTTTTTGGGGATCAAAAGGCCCTGCATTACAAAATCTCTCTTCCTTGCATGGGCTCCTGGCTTAAAAAGGGTTCCTTCTTACAAATGTCCTGCCTTACAAAGGATCTCTGCCTTTACAAATTGTCTCTGCCTTAAAAAGGGGATCTCTCCTTAAAAAGGGACCTGCCTTAAAAAGGGATCTCTCCCTTTATAAGGTCACCCACCACCACTTTATAGTCGCATTACACCGGTCAATTTTTTAGTTATTAACGTTAATCTGCAATGAAAGCGATATCAATGCGAAAAACAATTAAAAATCAAAAAATTCGTAAAAAGTTATTGAAAATTTTAAATGAAAAAGGTGCAGGAATGACAAAAGGAAATGGACAATTTTAGCATAGTAATAAGGGGTCAGAAGAGGCGGGGTATTTCTAAATGTTTTTAAAAACAAAGGGAAACAAAATTTAAACGCTTTGATACTTCAGTCAGGTAAAATAAATGGCTTTAGTTTTATAGTCATCAAAATCGGAAACCCACAACCGGGCTCCACCTGTCTAAAATTGCTCCTAGCAGAATGGGGGTCAGGTGAAAAGCGACTCATTTCATGGGGAGGGGGGGGGATCCGGGCATACTAACAGCTTACGGCTTACAAAGGCGCTTCTTTTGGGGATTAGGGCGAAAATTGTCACAACTCCGGGGTGTACAGTCTTTTGTTTTCCCCGTGATGATCAAACTGAAAGTGGGCTGTCACCTTTGTCTCTCACACAAATACCAAAAAAAAACTTTAAAAATTTTAAAGAACGAACACACACACACACATAAAACACACCCAGCCGCCGCGCAGCAAACCACCACACACACATACACCACCACCACCACACAAATACATGCACACTCACAAACCACACACACACACCACACACCACACACAACACACACACACAAACCCAACACCACCCCAACACACACACACTCACATTTCGTTTTTTAAAGCATAAACTTCAAATTAAAGATTTTTCTGTCACCAGACAATTACAACCACCACACCCAGGGTCCACACACACATACACACACACACACACAGATTGCGCCCCAGGCGTGCGCACACAAAAACCACACCAACACACACACATTTTGCTTCCAAAAATTTAGTCATTTTGATGTTACTCGGTGGAAACTTTTTCCACACAACACACACACACACACACCCCACACGCACCCCCCACACCACACAAAAACCCACACACATGCATGCCCCAAAGGCACACACACACACACACAACACGCACGCACGCACGAAACGCACACACCAAGCTAAACCCCACAACCACCCCCCTCCCCCAAACCCAAAAAACCCAAAACCAAAAATTGCCCAACCCACACACGCGAGCACGCGCACACACTAACACGCACACTTCACACCCACAAAAAAAATACATTTCATACACATTGACACCACAAGTGCGCCACCATACCACACGCGAACTTGCACACATAAAAAACCCCACATACCACAAAATACACGTCCCTTTTTTATATTAAAAATAATAAAAATAAAAAAATAATATTAATGAAATAAAGAAATTTATTACACTATTTTTTGCAAAAAGAAATCAAAGCGCATGCATTCAACCCCCCTACTACAATTAATAACAATTAACAAGTTAACAATTCAAATGTACATACACCACGCACACACACCACACCACACACACACAACCACACACCACACACACACACACACCAACAACCCACACACACACAAAAAATTTTACACTTTGGCAGGTGATGGGATTTGGGCTGTTTTAAGGGAGGGGTTGATTTGAGATGAAACAAGAGGGGGAAAAAAAGATTTTTAATAAATAGACTGAGGCTGATTTTGAAGTGTCATAGGTGGGTTTGGCAAGGATGGGTAGGGGTTTTAGGAGGCCTCCAACCGGACCCGAAACAAAAAAAAGTTACAGCAAGCATGATTGGTTTGAAACTTGGTATGGTAGCACAAGGTACTGCAGCAAGGGTTTAGGGAAAGAGGTGTATAGGGGAAACGTCACAGAGGGAGGGGGGAGCTTTTTTGTTGAACATTTTTAACAGAGGTTATAGTTAACTCTCGTGGGACAGGCATCAGGGAGGGGTTTCAAGAGAGGAGTTATGTGCCAGATTTTCTCTTTCGAGGGCAGTTGAGCTGCAGAGTTTTGTATACGTTGACGATGGGTTTTTTTGCTGGCAGGCCTGCCAGAGAGAATCGCAATAGTCCATACCTGAAAGAATGAAGACGCGACTAGTTGGATGCCATCATTGTAGGTACTTCAAAAAGCACTAATACGCCATAATTTATAGTAGCTGATTGGCAGGTCTGGGGGATGAATTTTTGCATGGAGAGTGTGATTTTTTTTAACAACCCCAAATATTTTAAAAGCAGTGGATAGAGGGAAATTTACGATTGCCGAAATTCTATTAAAGCGTTTTTGGGTGGGGGAGAGTTTTTGGGTTTGGTCCTTTCAACAGGCTTTGGTTTTGCTAAATTAGCTGTAACTGTTCGTATAATCCATTTTTGGATACTGAAGGGATAGTCCCCTATTTGTCAAAAAAAAGGCAGATTTTCAGGTTACACTGCTAAGAATCTGAGAGCATTGGTAAGAAATGATGGTTGATCTGATACGGTTTTATATTTTGAAAGTGGAGCAGGAAAAGAAAAAAAAGAACAAAGGGCCAAAAACTGATCCCGTGGCACTCCACATTCTGTTTGGTAGGTGATTTTTTGAATCTTGCATTTAAAATTGTAGAATTGGCCGTATGGTATAACTAAAACCCGGGGAGGGCTCCGTAATAGAAAAGTTTTTTGAGACGGGACAGAAATATTGCTGGTCTAAGGCGAAAGGCGTAGACAGCGAGAAGAGTGGAATGGAAATTTCAGAGGATGAGAAGCGGTTTAAGATGTGGACGGGTGGTTTCAGGCTGTGGTTGGCGCAATAGGCAGACTGGAATGGGGGAAAAACATTGGGAAAAGGGGGCTGTTGAGTTTTTTTCAAAAAAACTTTTTCAAGGACCTAAGAATAAAAAAGGGAGGGTTAGAAACATTCTGTAATTCTTCAGAATTTGGGTCATGTTCCTTTTTTTAGGGGAGGTGAACTTTTCAGTTTTGACATCTGATGGAAAGATTTCCCGAAAGAAGAGAGATTTACTGTTTTTGTATATTGGTATAAGCAGGAATGACTGAAGAGAAGAGAAGCAGGTACGGTCGAATCGCATGATTTTTTTTGTCATTTCTTTCAGAATTGCTTGATTTCTTTTTTCGCTTTTTGGGGGAAAGAAATGGAGAGGAAAACCACTGAAAAGGGGATCAGGGGGTCAGGTGGGAAAAAAGCTGATCCCTCGGGGCGAAAATTGTGTTTTTACGTGTACAAAAAGGATCACATTTTCGGGTTACATAAAAGAACACATAAAAACGTCACCACTTCACATCTAAAAACTTTACCAAAGATCTCTTCCAATAGTACGATGGGGGTACAACTTTTTTTCATCATTCATTCTTTAAAGCAAGAACAACTATTCCCAGGAGAGCAGCCGAATTTTTAAGCAAGAAATGTGCCGACTTAAAGTTTTCAAAAAAATAATTGAAAATAAAACCTGTTGGAAATATGTTTTTTTTCCATTGAACCAAAACAGCAACCATTTTTAAAGGCTTACTTGAGTTTACAGGAAACTTTTCAGGTTTGATTTTTGTAAGCAATTCGTTTTTGGCAATTATCTAGACTTAGGAAAAATGGGCTGGTATTTGAAATTTATCTTTGGCACAGCTTTGGATTGTATTTTTTATTTTTCTCTTCATCAATTTCACTTACATAAAGAAGCACAGTGATCAAAATCTTGTCTTTTGTGAAACAATTCTGAGGAAAATGTTTACTTTGTGTGATGTTGTCCGGTCTGATTGGATCTCAGTGTACAGTTTATTCCTAACAAAGTTTTACAACCAACCCTGTACATTTATTTTGTCTTTGTTAATGGCTTCTACAGAAGAAAAAATGGGGTACCGGATATCTCAGCGATCACAGCACTTGCTTTTCTCCACCTAAAGTTAAGCAGCATCGAGCGTGCTACCACTTTGATAGGTGACTGTTTTCGTGCCTTGGTTTCAGTACAGTCCCCCTGTTCATCTCTCATCTCATCTCATCTTCTCCCATAACCCCTTCCGGGGTCGTAGGGGCACTGCATTGATGAACGTTGCACCATCTGGCTCCATTTGCGGCGGTTGTGTGCAAGTGCCTGGGTTGTGGAGAAGCTCTTCCCTGTCCATTCAGTGATGTTGTCTGCCCATTTCTTCCTCTGTCTGCCTAGCCTTCTCTTCCCCTGCACTGTTCCCTGCAGTATGGTTTTGGACAGCCCATCTGATCTAGTCACATGTCCGTACCATCTGAGCTTCCTTTTCTTGACTGTGGTCAGCAGGTTTTCGTAGTGCTTTACTTGTTGGGTGATGGTTTGTAGGACTTCGTTGTTGGTAGTGTGGTCAAAGTATGAAAATGCTAAGGAGTCTTCTGAGGCATCTCATCTCTAGAGCCTGGATCCTCCTTTGTAGATATGCATTCAATGTCTGATTCGCACGTATACAGATATGTAGAGATAACTAGTGCATGCAGTAGCTTGACCTTGGTCCTGAGAGAGATGTTTTGGTCTTTCCAGATAGTCTTGAGCTGTGCCATTGTAGCTATTGTTTGTGCAGCTCTTGCGAGGATTTCGGTTTTTTAACCTTCTTCACTAATTATAGCTCCAAGGTACTTGAAGTGATCTTCAACCTCAAGTTCTTTTCCACTGACTTCGATCTTGGTAGTGATTGGCTGGGCACTGTTTGTCATGAGTTTTGTTTTCTCGGCACTGATCTCCATGCCATATCTGGAGGATGTTTTGTCCAGGTGGTACACTAGGTTGGCTAGTTCCTGTTCATTTCCTGCAAGTCCATCAGCAAGCCTGAGGTTGGTGATTATCCGCCCTCCAATACTGACTGTGCCAGTGTTTTATTCTAAGGCATCAGTCATTATTCGCTCAAGGAGAACATTAAATAGTGTTGGCGATAGGAGACAGCCTTGACGAACTCCCACTGAGATATGGAACCACTCTCCAACTATGCCTTGGGAAAAGCACTGCGCTGGTGGCTTTTGTGTATAGCTCTTTGTTGGTCCGAATGATCTTTTGTCCCATGTTGTATTTCTTCATCGTGGCCCATAATGCATCGTGCCATACACGTTCAAACGCCTTTTTGAAGTCTATGAAGACGTGGTATAGTTTCCGTTGGTGCTTGCTGTATTTCTCGCACAGAACTCGTAGGTTGAATATTTGTTCTGTGGTGCTTCTGTTTGGGTGGAAGCCTGCCTGTTCTTCAGCGCTGATCTTTTCTGCCCGTGGCTTTAGTCTGTTCAAGATGACTTTTAACATCACTTTGCTGGCATGGCTTATGAGGCTGATCGTTCGATAGTTTGGGCATTGCTGTAGATTGCCTTTCTTGGGGAGCATGATGATGAATGATTGGGTCCAAGGTGTTGGCCACTCTCCAGTCTGCCAGATCTTGTTGCAAATTCTTGTGAGGATGTCTGACACCCCCCTCCCCCCTCCCCCCATATTTGATCAGCTCTGCTGGGATGTTGTCAATGCCTGCAGCTTTCCCATTTTTCAGTGATTTGATTGCTGCCTCAGCCTCTTCACGAAGGATAGGAAAGTCATCATCTTCTGACGATTCCTGACTTGTAAATACACTGGGATCACCTTGTGTCTGATGGTTGTAGAGCTCTGAACAGTACTCTGTCCATCTGTTAATGATATCTTTTTCCTCTGTGAGGCAGTTTCTGTCTTTGTCTTCGATGCTGGTGACTCTGGTGACCCCCAGTTCACCCAGCAGTAAATGAATACCTGCCTCTTTAGGGTCATGGGAGATAAAGTAGCGAGGCAGAGGAAATGGGTACCGCCCTCAATAAGCTGGCCCCTAGAAAAGCTGAGGTCTGTGATGCCTCTCTCCCCTACGACCACATAGGTTATACGTTTACTTTACTTTTACAGAAGAAAGTGTCATTACACAAATATATTTATGCTAGACATTCAAAATACAAAATACACTGTGTATTAAATGATTAGATGCTGTCACGGTATGAGAGAATAGTAAAATGTTCCTTCAAGCTCAAGGGGTCAAAGTCCTCTTTTGATGTACATATCTCAAAACATCTTGGTATCAGAATAGTAAAACCTTCCTTCAAGGGTTAAAACCTGTATTTTTGCCCTTAATCACGAATAAAACTACTATTCTCTCGTGCTCCAGATAAACAAAAAAATAACAAACTATTACAGACCAGTGGATCAATACATAAGGGGGAGTGCTAAGCCTGATGCTGCCTCGATTACTGCCGCTGTGCGTGCGTGGAATCAATCAATAACCAGAGCCAGAGCCAGAGCTAGCAGGTTAGCTGAGTTGTTTTTAGCTAAAAAATGCAAGCAAGCGAGCAGTTTTATTTTGAGATTATTTTGTTTTAATTGATTGGGATTAACTTTTTAACTTTTAGCTTTTAAGAAAATATTCATTGTGATGTTCTTGACATGATTCTTGCAATAATTTATTTCTTAAACCTTCATGTGTGAAATATATAATTTTTAAAATTTAAATACTTTAAATAACCTATGCATTACTTTGTTTGTCTTTGCAGGGTATATATAGCAATATTTTTATCATAACAGATGGGAACCCTTGTACCCCAGTGGTTTTGTCACTTGCAAGCCATTTTACGGGCCATTGTAGACAGAGTTGTGCGCACTCAAACCCGGGTTAACTCTGTTTGCAATGGTCTGTGGCTAGTGTTCGAAGCACCTCTGGGGTGTCTCTGCACTTTCGTTTCGACTGGCGAAACAAAGAAGAAAGGGGGTTCTACTCTCTCTCTCCTCTCCGTTCTCTCTCCTTCTCTCTCTCTCTCCCCAGTCCTCCTCTCTCTCCTCTCTCTCACTCTCTCTCTCTCTCTCTCATCCCACAGTATGGAGCTGAAATATGGGGGTCTTTATGAATCTGCATACCAATGTGAAAAATTCATTTATTTGCACTAAAACAATTTCTTGAGTAACTAATGAAAACACCCATGATCTAGTCCCTATGCATAAAACTAATCAACTAACCAATTATTGTAGAATTCATCGTGAGATGTGTTTGTACGTGATGAAAATAATTACGAATGGATAATCATAGGTTACCAAAATCATATCAAATGTTATATGATTAGATGAAAAGGGGAAAATAAATTGGGTATCAAAACTGCGGGTTCAAACTATTGAGTTAGGATTACTTATGTATGGTTCATCAAGGAGTAGAGATTATTAAAATGTTGGGTTTATACCATGACATGCGGCACTAGATTGATAGATTGAAGGTGGCAGGAGTGTTCCAGCATATCAGGAGGGGAACAGTGATCGTTTTTTTTTTTAGTTTATGTATAAGGCAGTTTATTTTATTAGGTAAATTCCTGTATATTTGTCAGAACATGGATAGACCTCCTTAAACATATTATGACAAAATTAGATTTGAGTGTCTGAAATGTATGTGCACAATCTTCGCTATAACAACACCGTTGGATACAGATTCTTCTATGTCCATTAGTAAGGGGTCCCTGTCGATAACGAAGTTCATTTTGTATTATGTTGTCCTATGTAAAATGATCTTAGAACTCAGTTGATACCATGCAAAAATATGTAGAGCTGTCCCTTCCATGTTTACTACTTTGTAAACTTATTCAACAACAAACGAACGCATTAATAAGCGACCAGCAATTTATTTGTATAAAGCTTTTAAAATTACAATATCTATATGTACTTGAGGCTCCATTATTCTTCTGTTACATATATGATCTTATGCAACATGTTTTGAATGTTGATTATAATACACATACACCATCCTGAGGGGCAAGGCCGTATAAATGAATAAAAACTTCGCAATCGCATTCTCTCTCTCACCTCTCATCTCCTCCGACTCACAACTCTCTTCATCTCTCTCATTCCCTCTCTCTCTCTCGCGCGCGCGCAGCGCGTGCGGAGACGGGATAGCCCTAGTGTTAGAACATTGCTCTCACGCAATCTTAAAGACCCCAGGTTCGATTCCCGTTCAAGGGGAAATTTTCCCCTGGAGTTTTGTTAACATCATGCAAGACATCCACTCTCCCCAAAAGTCCCTTCGATAAGACTATAAACTGGGCCCGTTGTGGCAATACGCACGCAAACATCTTGCTCAACATACGTTAAATCCTGTTCCGCATTTCGTAAAGTAGGGCCATTGTGTGCCGTGGGACAGATGAACAGATTGACAAAACTGCATACACTCATTACACACAGGGACTGGAAGTACAAATGCAAATAAGTGCTTATTTCCTTAACCACGATATACAAGAATTTGTTTAAAAAAGACTTCTCCCTCCCTCTGCAAGGAACAAAAGCTGGCTGTTAATGAACACATGGTTTGAAAACCACCAAGAAATGCAGGACCTGGAAAAGCCCTGGCGACAGAACCAGGAATCAAATAGAATACATCCTGATTCAGAGACGCTTCCGTAACTCTATAACATCTGTAAGGTCCATGCCAGGTGCAGACTGTGGAGTGATCATGTCCCAGTTTAATCGGGACAATGCGACTAAAATGTGAAAAATTTGTTCAAAGCAAAAAGAACAACGCAAAACTGCAAATGACATGCCTACAAAACTGGACGAAGAAAATTCAAAGAAAAATACAAGATCAGAGTTGGAAACAATTCGATGGCCTAAGATCAACTCTCCACTACAGAGAAAAATGGCAGAGATGAAAGATATCAATCACGAGGCAGCAATAGAAATATATACCAGTCATAAATAAAAGGAACCATAAGAAGGTGATGATCTCCGATTTTTAACACCTAATGGAAAACAGGAGAAAGCAAAAGTAGATGAAAAGAAGTATAAAGAACTCGACAAACTGGTTAAGAAAAAGTGTAAAAAGCCAAGGAATAATGGATCATAAGCAGTGCAAGGAAATTGAATGAATGCAAATTTTGATGGAAAACCTTTATGCATGGAAACAAAAAAGAATGTGACAGGGAAGAAATCATATGCAAAAACAGGTTGATATAGTCGAGAGATGGAGATATACTCAGGAAAAAGAAGATATTCCCTACAGGTGGTCAGAAATACCATCGAAGAGTTAAACACGACGACAGAGTCCACCCCTCATATTAGCAACGAAGATGGCCACATAACATGAAGACAAGTGAGAACATGCACTCAGCAAGATGAAAAGTGGTAAGGCGCCATGGACCTGATGAATCCCATCTGAATTGATTACAGCCCTGGATTGAAGTGGGAATTAAGGCGGGTTCACAAACAAAAACTACTAAAACAATAATAGACACAGGAGAGATTCCACAGATATAAGAAGTCCATCTACATTGCGATCCCTAAGAAACTAACTGGGATGGGTACAGCTGAATGTGAACCAACATCGTACAATCAGCCCTGATGGAGTCACCTCACCAAAGTTCATTACGATACTCATGAAAGAATGAGAAATAAAAAACCCCAGAAAAATCCAGAAACGCAATTGGGATTCATGGCAGACAAAGGCACCAGAAATGCATCTTCGCATTGAAAACTCCATGGAAAGATCCATCGAGACCGAAAGACCTGTACCTCTGCTTCATTGACTACTCAAAAGCGTTCGACAAAGTACGACACTCCGACATTGTTTTGATATCTGGCGGGCTTGACATCGACCGGGAAAGATCTTCAGTCCTTCAGAAACATATATAGGGAACAGGAGGCAGCCATTAGAGGTCCGACAATAACATCAGTCAATAAAGACCAATCGGCAGGGGTGAGAGGGAAGGCTGCGTTTCTGCGCCAGATTTATCTAATGTAGTATAGTGAAATAATTCTACGAAATAATGAGAATCCATGAGGGAATTAGTGTAGGTGCCCCAACAATCAACAGCAACCTGAGATATGCAGATGACACAGTCACTATCGCCGACCAGAAGAAAAAACTGCAAAGAATTTAACATCATAACAGACAAAAGCAAAAGAAAGAGATACAGCTCAATGCATAAAGAAGACAGAATGCATGGTGATCACTCGAAAAAAAGCTGTTAATACCACAATGCAACATAGCCTGTAAAGGAGAGAGAATCAGACAAGTAAACACCTTTAAATACCTTGGTTGTACTATCACACCCCAGACGAAGTGTGACACAGAAATCAAGAAGAAATCGGTCAATCCAAGGCAATTTTTAACAACATAAATGCATTTTTTTACCAACATAAGATAACCTCAAGACAAAGATCCATGTTTGAGAGCCTACGTAAGGTCCAATCTCATGTAACGGATGTGAGAGCTGGAGACCCTACCAAAGACACAGAACACGACTAGAAGCAGTGAAATTTGGTTCGTCCGGAGAACATGAAAAACTCATGACAAAAAGAAAACTAAAATGCAGAAGTAAATGGAAATGCTGGGTAAAAGAGATCCCTTCTCAACACCATCAGAGAAAGACAGCTCAAATTTTTCGGCCATATAATCAGGGCTGACGGGCAAGAAACTGTTTATGGAGTGGCAAAATCCCGTGGAAACAAGAGCAGAGGAAAGACAACGCACAAAATTTTCACAGACAGCTTCAACAAATTCGCATACGAATAAGAGGCACTAACAATGAGCTCATGAGAGGGACCGAGAAACAGGAAGAATTGGAGAGCCAAGAACGTCGATGTCCTGCAGGAACCAACCGGACCTTGAAGAAGAAGAAAAGATAGAGAGACAGACTTATTGCCGAATTCTATTGAAGCTGTTGTGACCTGGAAGAGAGTTTGGAGTTTGTTTCTCTCCTTACAAGCAAAGCTTTTCGGTTTATCAGATTTAGCTGTAACTTGTTTCTCTATCATCCAATTATGATATCTTGAAGGCAAGAATCTATATTTTGTCAAGAGAGAACGCAGATTTTCAGAGTATCAGTGCTAAGAATCTGAGAGGACATCTGCATAAAAATATGGTATTAACGTGTGCGAAAGATTCTGCGTGCATTCGAACACAGGAACCTCAGTTATAGTCCCTCATCCTAAGGGGACGGGATCGCTTAGTGGTTGGAGCACTCGCTTATACCCCCAGCCAAGTTAAGCAGCGTCGAGCGTGGTTAACCATTAGGATGGTGACCGTTTGCGCGGCCTTGGCTTCAGAACAGATCCCCAGTATTTACCCAGCTGTAATGGTACCGTTCCTCTTTAGGTTCAGGAAGTTAAAGCAGCGAGGGTAGAGGAGATGGCGCCACCCTCAATATCTGGCCCAAGAGAATGAGGTCTCTGACGCCTCGCTCCCCTACAACCTTATGGTTATGGGACTCCTTTACCATTACCTTACCTAAGGACTTGTGTGTGTGTGTGTGTGAGTGTGTGGTGTGTGTGTGTGTGGTGTGGTGTGTGGTGTGTGTGTGTGGGGTGTTTGTGTGTGTGTGTGTGTGTTGTGTTGTAAATATATTGAGAAATTGGGTGGATATATGTGCGTGCCTATATAATGATGAGAGTATGTATGTGTGTGAGTGTGTGGTTTTGTGTGTGTGCGCGCACGCTTGTTTGCATGAGCATGGAGTTGTTTGTGAGTGGGTGGAGTGTGTGTTTGTGTGTGTGTGCGTGTCCAGTGGTGCGTGCGTGCATGCGTGCGTGTGTGTGTGTGTGTGTGTGTGTGGTGTGTGTGTGTGTGTGTGTGTGTGTGTTTGTTTGTGTGTGTGTGTGTGTGTGTGTGAGAGAGTGAGTGAGAGAGTGCCCAATGAAAAATGACCTAAAAGCAACATTCAGTTATAAAAAACAACAACTTAGGCATAGCTTTGAAAAGACTATTGGGGATTAATCAAGATCATGTTTCTAAATCTAAAACCATCAAGGATAACAAGTAGAAAAAAACCTGGAACCAAAAAATTAACTAACAATAGAACTATAACAATTAACTAACAACAAGATCTAAAACAATTAAACTAACAAAACAGATTATAATAAATAACAATTAACTAACAACAGATACTATAACACATAACTAACAACAGATACTAATAACACATAAACTAAACACATATACTATAACAATTAACTTAACAAACAGATCTATATAACAATTAACTAACAACAGATACTAAACAATTAACTAACAACAGATACAATAAACAATTAACTAACCAACAGATACTAAAAACAATTAACTAACAACAGATTCTAAAACAATTAACTAATACAGATACTATATCAAGCCGAAAAGTGGAAACTTTGGGAGACGCTAACACATAGTACGTAGATATCTGCACAAAGCATGGGGTTATACAACACAGTGCATTAATAGAGGGTTTACAGAACAGTTCATGACTGATAAGCTTTGAAACAGGGTGATCCATCACAGGAAATACCGACTGGGCTTGTGAAGGCAGACATTCAGAATACTGGCAGAGAATCTATCATTGTTTAGGAACTTTTAAGCGTTAAGATGATTCTAAAAGTAAGGATCTTTCATGTGATAGAAATTATTTTCTTTAATTCTAGGACAACCAGTGAGCAGATGTCTGACACTAATTTGTTTTCCACACAAGCATAGTATGTTCTTGCAGTATTTTGTGCGAGTGAACATTTAAATGGAATCATGTGCCAGGCTGAGATATTTCTAAAAGCAGACACTAGATGGCTTTGCACAGAAACGCTTAGTGTTTTGTACATCCATCATATTCAGGCAATTTTGAGTGTAACAACAAATAGAATTTTGCAATCTTTTAATTGCCTTATCATAGGAAGTATGCTTTAAAAGTTCATAACCCCCTCGCAAGTCTAACGGAATATTGATTATAAGTGATCCTTCAACATTGTGTGCTCCTCGTCGCGCAGCTCTATCATTCAGTAGCAATAATCCCACAGTGGGAAGGAACCCAGCAAAAAGTAGCACTTATACCTTTCGACAACAATAAATGAACAGCATATTTGATTTCAGTGATAATTCCTAGGAATTTAATGACACAATGGAGATTTAGAATCAACGCATAGTACAATTTTCAAATCTTTGTGAGAAAATGGAACAAAACAGTTGAGAGCCATCAATGTTGGGAAAAGCTCTGCAGTAAAGATAGAAACGCCGCCAGTTATATGATATATTTTCTCAATGTTATGGGCTGGAATAAGGAAAGCTGCACCTACCTGTTGGTTATGGAGGTGTGATCCCTCAGTGTCTGTTTTGAAAAGTGTGTTCACCTCGGCGTCTGGCGGCAGCATGGTTGTTTCCATCACCGTGTTGGAATTGCCAAGTTTTGTGTTTTCACTGCTCTTTCCTGAAAGTGTTGCATCTGGTGTTGGTGTTGAACCCATAATCCTATGGTTCATAACCGTTTCGTTCACTATCATTGACTTTTCGAGAATAGTTCAATGAATGATTCATCTTATCGATATATATAGTTCTTTTTACCAAACTTTTTCAGTTGACTGATGATGTGTGTTCACCATGCTGCGGTCCTTGCCTAAACTCTTCATGTTGATGATGATGTGTGTTCCACCTGATCTGCTGGTCCTTGTCAACCTTCAGTGGACTGATGATGTGTGTTCACCTGATCTGCTGGTCCGTTTGTCAAAACTATCAGTGGACTGATGATGTGTGTTCACCTGATCTGCTGTCCTTGTCCAAACCTTCAAGTGGACTGATGAAGAGTTGTTTCACCAACAGATCTGCTGGTCCCTTGTCAAAACTTCAGTTGACTGATGATGTGTGGTATCACCTGATCTGCGTCCTTGTGACCCATTATACTTCTACCCAGTGCAGCCTGAAGAACTTTGTCTCACTGACCCACCAATTCAACCCCCCCCCCCCCCCCCCACCTCACCCAGTGTTTCACCACCCCACACTATGACAATAACTGTTGCAGACATATAGTGCATTGTCCACCCTAACGTGGGTTCTACCCATACACCGACACGAACTTAAACAGCATAATTATTTCAAATAGGGACTCTACACCCCAAAACAAGAGAGGAAACACAGGCAGGCAGACGTCATCGCCTGTGGCCTGTTCCCCTACATATCTGTCTCCCCCCATCACCTCTGACGTCACTGCCCAACCCACACCAGCTCAAGCACTCCTCCACATCTTTGTCCTCCAGAGGCTTCATCCTCTGCCTGTGACTCAGATAATAATATGTGTTCTAGAAAGCAGTGTGATCACAGTGTGCATCAGCTATATATCCCCCTATTCAACCAGATCCTTACACCGTCTTCCACACCTGACTCGCCATCTCAACACTCTGTCTGCTCTCCACTGGCACACGATCCTTCTAACCATCATCTCGCCTCTTTCTCTTATAGTCACCCTCACTCCACCACTGTCAACTTCAACCTCCTGCCTCCCTCAAACTTCACGTGTGTTTACTTAATGCGCAGTCTGTTGCCCATATGGTAAAGCCAACTTATCTTTCTGATGTCAATCTGAACAAACAACGATCTTATCTTTCTCACCGAAACCTGGTTTAATAACCACAAGGTCATGAACCAATGATAAAAGAGCTGAATCCACCTTGCTACAGGAACTGATTTCTTACCCCCGACCCTCCGTGTGAGGTGCATTGCCATCATCTACAAAGACACACTGCATCAGCTCTTTCTTATCTTGCACTCCCTACCTTACTCACCTGATAATCATTTGAAGTCTGTGAACTCACCACTTCACCTTACCTGGCATTCTATTGCTTTCTGCTGTCTTTACCGCCCACCTCCCAGCCGTAAGAACAAAGTGACATCTTCAGTTTTCCATCAAGAATTTCAGTCTCTCCTCGATAAATACAGCTTCTCTCCCAAGATGCTCATTCTTGGTGACATTTACTTCCACTTTGACAACCAGTCTTCTCCTGATATCATACGTCTTTCTCTTTCTTTAACAAACCACTCTCTGTCCCAGCTAGTAAAAGAACCAACACACAGATCGGGTCATATCTTAGACTGGCTCATCACCGATGTTTCACAAGATCTCTGTCTCTGTCACCTCCTGCTCCGTCACGAATAACTGCCTTTCTGATCATACGGCCATTCTTTTCTTCCTCAATATTCGCAAAACCTATCATAAAGAAAAGTGCAACACCCGTCGTAACCCTCAGGCCATCAGATATTTAAAAAATTACCTTTTCTCTTCACAAGCTGCCTGATCGCCTATCACAAATACCTGAACCACACTGACCCTTCAAAACACTATAAACACTGATCTCAAGCCAACTGCTTGAAGATTATGCACCCCCACTGACCATATTCTACCTGTAGGGACCCTGCGCCCCATGGTACACCCATGATATCTTGGTGCAAAGCACAACGCCGACAATTTAGCAAACGCAAAATCGAAAAAACTAAACCTGAAAAAAAACAAACAGCTCTTTACGAAACAAACCAACAAAGTCAAAACCTAATCGCACTCAGCAAAAGACAAACTACTAACTCTGCTCAAGTTATTGATACCCAACGTCCATGAAATCCATTTTTCTCACGCTCAAATCTCTCTTGATGATCTGGCAACACAAGCCTCTGCCTAATGTTCACAGTCACTCTGAACTTCCTGATATATTTTTCCTCGTACTTCTCTGACAAAAGTCCGTAACATCCGCTCCAGACTGATCAGGCTCCTTTCCAACCTGTACCCTCCTGATCCCTCAAATTCCTGTCACTCCTCTCTTTTCCTTTCACCAACAAGTGAGGAAGAAATCAGAAAATTTTTAATGGAAACAACCATACAATCATGTGATGCTCGTCCTGTGCCTTGCTTCTCTTCACGCACAGTGCCTTCCTCGCTTATACCAACTATCAATCAAAATAGTAAACCCATCTCTTCTTTCAGGAATTTTTCCATCAGCTCTCAAAACTGCAATAATTACACCTCTACTAAAAAAACACGACCTCGACCCTAACATTCTGAAGAATTACAGGCCTGTTTCTAACCTACCTTTCATCTCCAAAGTCTTGGAAAAAAGTCGTTCTGAAACAACTCAACAGCCATCTTCATTCAAATAGTCACCTTCCCGCATTTCAGTCTTCCTATCGCGTCATCCACAGCACTGAAACCACCCTAGTCCACACGTTTTGGAGAAAAAAGATATAAAAAGTTGACCCAATTTGGTGGTAGATGACGTAACATTTCATTAGAAACTCCCTCCCTAACCCTAACCTAACCCTTACTAACCCTAACCTAACCCTTACTAACCCTAACACTCCTTAACCCTAACTATCCCAAACAGCCATCTGATACAGAAAAAACAACTCCTACTTATAACCGACGTGACCAAAGTCCTGTAGTCCGAAGGCCAATACACCAGGCCGGCCCTGAGGACGCCAGCCATTCCACTTCATTCCTCATCCCCGGGTTACAAAAAGCCGTAAAAAAGCAACACTGACGCACTCAGTGTATTCGCAGTGTAGCTGGCTAGTCTGGCGTACGCCCCCTCTCCCTGCGAGTACTGAACGGGAAATAACGCATCAAAACGACGACAGAAATGATTGAAAGAAGAAGAAGGAGGAGGAGGGAAGATAGGAGAGTAGGAGGAATACGGGGGGAAAAAAAGCGACAGGGAGATAAAAGAATGAAGGAAGCAGAATGGAATGAAAGCAACAATTGATAATATGAATGGGAGACAGCAGAAAAAGATATATGAAAAAAGCAAATTAAAGTCAGACAATACAAGGAAGACAACCAACCATGCCACCCACCCAACCAACCAACCAGCCCACCCACCCACAAACCAAACCAGCCAACCATCCCAGCCAACCCTAACCCTAACCCAACCCTAAACCAACCATCCACCCACCCAAAACCACACCAAACCAGTCCACCCACAGCCACCCAAGCACTAATTCACACAACCACCTCTCTCTCCCAAGGTCTGGTGCACAGGAGTGGTGCCTATGCCCCAGCTGGTTGCTGGGGTGGGGAGGGATGAAGGTAAGTAGGGAGGGAGGGAGTAGGGAGGAGAGATAGGGAGTGAGGGTAGGGAGGTAGGGAGGTAAGGTAGGTAGGTAGGAGTAGGGAGGGAGGGAGGGTAGGTAAGGAAGTTAGGAGGGAGGATTAGGTAGATAGAGGGAGTAAGGTAGGAGGGCGGAAAGAGGGGAGGTAGGGAGGAGATTAGTAAGGGAAGGAGTAGGTAGGTAGGTAGGTAGGGAGGTAGGGTGGTAAGGAGGGAGGTAGAGGAGGGAGGGAGGGAGGTACGGAGGGAGGGAGGGAGGTAGATAGGGAGGGAGAAAGCGATAGGGAGCCAGATAGTGAGGGAGGGAGGTAAGAGAGGGAGGGAGGGAAGGGAAAAGGAAAGTGGAGGTCGACTGAGGGCTGGAGGTAGATAGAGAGGGAAGGGAGGTAATGATGAGGTAGAGAGAGGAAGTATAGGTAGGTAAAAATAAAACTACAAACAACGCCACCCCCCCCCCCTGTCCCCTGCAAAAAACCCCAAACAACAAACAAAACAAAAAAGCAAACAAACCAAAGAGCAAACAAAAACAAGGGGGAAAACCCAAATACTCAAACTCCTCCCCCCCCCACCCACCCCCAAAAACCCAAGAGGATTAGTAAGAAATATAAAAAATAGAAAATAGAAGATAGTAAAGAAGTAAATCCAAAACGAGAACCAAACCGCGGACGAATAACGCTACAGAGCTAAATAACGAGACAGGCAACCGACCGATGAACAGAAAAAAATGCCCAAACCAAATAAAAAAACCATATTATAAGAATCAAAACAGATTAAACAAAAGAAAGGGGACATACCCAAGTTAGAGAAGTGAAGAGAAAGAGACAGACATACAGAGAGAAGAAATAGCCGACAAAAGTAATAGTATACATCAGAAGACCCAGGACTAACAAAGGATTCCTTTAGCAACACACTGCAGACAGGGAAAAGCAGACTGTGGTGGTGTCTGCTTCAGCCCACACACGTGGTTCACACTATGACAGAAATAGAAGCCCCTCTGTGTGTGGTGTGTGTGTGTGTGTGTAGTGTGTGTGTGTGTGTGAGGAGTGTGAGTGTGTGTCGTGTGTGTGTGTGTGTGTGTCTGTGTGTGCGTGTGTTGTGTGTCTGTGTGTGGTGTGTGTGTGTGAATGTTGTGTGTGTGTGTGAGTGTGCTGCTTAAGGGCTCAGTCAGTCATCCACTGGCTCATTGATTGCTTTTATATGTCAATTTTCTTGATTCACACTTTATTGAGAGGGCAGGATGGAAAAAAAAAGTTGTATAAACTTAATCTATTACCCTCAGTTAAAGATCATTTTGGACTTGACTTGCAGGAACAATCATGGCTGACCTTGTGCACGTGAGGTCTGCTGCAGTCTAATGATTGTAATCACTGTCGGGGTCAGGGGCTAGGGATCGTGTGTGCCAGCCACTGACAGTGACCAGTGTCCTGTGATGTGTGACGTGTTTAAAGCCAACCACACAGTAACAGGGGAGACATGTGCAACAGCAGAAACAGCAGCAAGCCATGATACCTGTGTCAACATCGGGAGGAGCAGTTAACGTGTGTAAACAGTACCCACAAAGTAACAAGCAAAAGATGACATGATACAGTGTAAACAGCGGGAGGAGCCAGTTAACGTGTGTAAATAAGTGACCACATAGTACAGCAAAAGATGACATGTTACATGTGTAAAACAGCGGGAGGAGCTGTTAACGTAGTAAATAGTGACCACAAAGTAACAGCAAAAGATGGACATGCTACATGGAAAACAGCGGGAGGAGCTGTAAACGTGTGTAAACAGAGACCACTAAAAGTAACAGCAAAAGATGACAATGCTACAAGTGGTAAACAGCGGAGGAGCCGTTAACATGTGTAAATAGTGACCACCGAAAGTACAGCAAAAGAAGAGACATCAACATTAGTAAACAGCGGGAGGAGCTGTTAACGGTGTGTAAAAACAGTGACCACAAAAGTAACAGCCAAAGATGACAAGTTACATGTGAAAACACACCTAAGGCCGATAAGTAACGATACAGGCAGAAAGTAAATGGTGAAATAGCCGAAAGTGATGGGAATACACGACTGTATTACAGACACCGCCCAGGTCAGCCAGTCGCATGACATCTTCCATCGACCAGACAGGTCATCGACCAAGGCATGATGCGGCTCATAAACACAGAGGTTGAACTCTGACCCCGACTATGATTAACAACGTTTATTGAGAAACAAGAAGCTACAGTGTTTTTGGAGGGGACAAAGGGGGACCAGTTTGCAGAACATTTTCTGTCACAAAACATGATCAATTGAAATTCTGATTTAAAAGAAAAAAAATCTGACAAAAGCAGTGGAGAGGTGCCGGAGAGGGAAGGAGAAGCAGAGAGGGAGTGACAGCAGCAGCAGCACAGGCAGTGAACACTCACTGTCAGGCGCTCCAATCAGGTGTGAGGGAGGGCCAGTGAAGGAACTGACCTGGAGGAAGCTTTGCTCACCAACAGGACCCTGGTCACTGTAGTGTTCAGAACAACGGACCAGTCACTGTTCGAGATGTGTGGGACAGCAAACATAGGCCCTGCCAGTTCTGTGCCAGTGGCGGGATTCAACAGGCAAAGGACGAAGAGGTTTGTGGGAGAGGACCTAGACCCAAGCTTGCTGCCAATGTTTAGGGACGGCAACCCACACCTGCCCTGCTCCTTCTGTGTGGTCTCCAGTATGCAGAGACAATTGTCAGTTGTTGTTTGTTGTTGTAGTTGTTTTTTAGATTTTTTTATGATGGCGACTAGAAAACAGCAGTGTGGCAGTAGGCATTGGAGATGTGATCCAATGGAAAGGGAAGAGGTGGAGGACAGTGAAGACAGCATCTGTCCCTTCTGTACTGGTCCATATCATGGAGTGTGGAAGTACACGAGGATTTTCACTTCCTACAGCAAGCTGGACATGAATGACTTTCGTTCAGCTGCCCCAGCAACCTTCCCCCAGCCACAGTCCTGTAAGTACCTTTCTGGAGTAAAGGGTGTGTGGGTGTTGTGTGTGTTGGGTTTTTGGGTTGGTGTGTGTGTGTGTGTGTGTGTGTGTGTGTGGTGTGTGGGGTGTGTTTGTGCGATATGTGTGCGTGCATACACATGCCTGGGTTCGTGGGTGCGTGCATGCATGTGGAGTGTGTGTGAGGTGTGTGCGTGCGTGCGCGGGTGATGTGTGTGTATGTGAACGAGCGAGAGAGAGAGAGATAAAGAGACAGAGGGAGGGAGGGAGGGAGGGAGGAAGGGAGGGAGAGAAAGCACCACTGACTATTGCAGCCGTTAGCTGAATTTACATATTTCCATTGCCAATAGTTCTTGGATAAATTTACTTCCAATTTTTTATTTGTTTTTCCTGGCTTTTCAATATTTGCCCTTCTGCATACTTTCTATGTCAACAAATTTATTATGTGCCATGTACTCTTCTGTCAGTCTTACTGTCCTCTTTTCTTGTCAGTTTTTTTGGGTACTATGACTGACACTCCTTTCCCCCTTTTACAACCGTCTGTACAGATTTTCTGCAGTGTGGGCGTGTGATGTTTATTGTGCTGTGCGTTGTGCTTTTCACCAACATAAGCGAAAGTCACTACAGGGCGGTAATGTACAGCGATCATGATGTTAAACCCTCAAGAATTCTGAAGTCACACCTTCACATGTCAGGGGTCCATGCTTTGGCAGAAGAAGAAAAACTACTGCAGATCAAAGTTGTGACCACCTAATCAGAGAAAAATAATATGCCTATAATTACAGTTGTGACAACTGATTTTTTTAAAAGCCTATCTTTTCCAGACACAAGGTACTCGCGGTGTGTAAGTTTTTATGACACTTTTTCCATTTCTTATATCAAACATTTTGGCGATTAGTCACAGTGACGTCAGTGAGCCTAAGCAGTCATGGTCTAGGTTCAGTTTCTTTATTATGTGCACGCGTACCAACACATTCAGTCCACACAGACACATGCAGTCACAACACAAATTACATATCACACTCACACAGTACACCACACACACACACACACACACACACACACACACACACACAGACATTCAGTCACACACACACACAACAAAAGAAACAAGCAGTCACACACAACAATTACAATAACACACTTACACACAAATACTCAAGACAATTGCAGTCACACACACACACACACACACAATACACACACACACACACCACACACACACACACACACACACACACAAGCGAACCCGCCAGGACTAACCTTCCTGAAAACTGACACAAACACACCCAGTTCCCTTTGCCCGTCCTTCACCCCCACCCCCCCTCACTTTCTCTCATCTCCCTCATCTCACTCTCTCTATCTCCTTACGTCTCTCTCCTCAATCTCTTCCTCTCCTCTCTCCTCACTCTCTCTCTCTCTCAGTGTCTATGGAGGGATGGGTGTTGGGCTGTAAAAATGGGTGGGTGGGCCTATGTGATGGGTGCACAGATGGATAATGGATTGGTGGATAGTCTGTATGTGGTTGGTGGACAGTTGAGATTTAAAGATGGATGGATGGGTCTGGTAGGTGGGTGGGTGGATAGATGATCGAAGGATTGATGGATAAATGGGGTGTGGCGGTTGGGTGGGTGGTGGGGTCTAGTGGATAGGGTGGGTGGGTAGATCGAATGGATAGGTGGGTCTACCGGTGGGTGGATAGCTGTTCCTCCCGTACAGTTCTTTCCTCTCTTTCTGCCCCCATCAATGTAAAGAGCATGAGACAGCCACAGAATGTAGATGAAATCATGTAGAGCTGATGTGGCTAATAATCAAAAGTTTCAATAAGGACAGATCTTTTGTTGAAATTAGTACTCATGAACCAAAGGGGGGTGACTTCAACGCGCCGATGCATGTATGCCTGATTGCATGCCATACAGAAAGCAAGTGTGATAAGTGTAGTGCGAAAGGGTGCGTGCATTTTGTGGGGTATTTATTTTATAACTTTATAATGAGGATAAATGAATAAGCACTTAATGTGCCTTTTTTACAAGCATGCGTACGTGCGAGCGCGTGTGTGTTCCGTGCTGCTGTGTGTGTATCGCGCGTCAGCGCGTGGTATGTTCCTGCTTGCAAAGAAGTCTGCATAGTCATGTACGCGTTTCTTAAAGGATGAATAACGTCACAAAAATGCGTTTCTGGTCCTAATATTTGTTAATCATCGTCATCCAAAACGATCAGCTGCCAGGGATGGCATCATAAAAGAAACACAGTTTTTGTATTAAGCAGAAAACTAGAATTCCCACATAACCGAAAAGCTTTAAAAAACTCCCAAAAAATAGTACCTAGTACGAAAATGATGACTGACAATCAGGACCAAAAAAATGATCGGACATATAACAAAAGACAAACTTTTGATAAAGATAAAAAGTAGAGAAATAAAGCAGGAACATGAAGAAAATATATAAACATTGAGAAGAAAGGCTGGCAAGTTCAAATTAAAGAGTGGGGGAGTGAGATAAAAAATAAAATCAAGAAAGAAACCGTCACTTCCCCCAAAAACCATTCTTTTCTTTAAATAAAAGAAACACAAAAAATGTAGCATCAACATCATCTCCATTGAAGTGTGATCAAGAAACAAAACATCACGCTGCAAATAAGCAAAAAAATTAAAAAAAAACAACAGAACAAAGTGAAAAAGATTCTAACCTTTGTCCAGACCGACACAGTGGATGACTCCAACACACACTTAATCGAAGCAGAACACAGAAACAACTCCACACACCTGGCCCTTGCTGTGATTGCAAACCCCCCATCGTTTCTTTCTTTTTGTCCCCCCCCCCCCCCCTGTCTTTTTTTAAACACCTTCACAAACTTGGAAGAGGGGTATGTTGCACAACAGTCGTAAATACCGCGCTTCCAGTCACTTTCGTCTGCTTCCCCGTCAGTGAAAAAGCGCCCCCTGCCGTCACTTTCTTCTGTCTGTCTGCAAGGACTGTAGGTAATTTATTATTAATAGTAGTAGAAGTAGTATCATTGTCGTCGTCGTTGTTTATTACTATTGCTATTATTATTATTGTTATCATCATCATCATCATCACAATCATTAAAGCGGGAAAATCCAGCATAACTCAGTCAGTTTCGGCTATAATTAGCAGCAGACAGGATCTATTGAATAGCAGCCAAAAGTGGTGGAAACTGACATCTGTATTATCATCATCATAATTATTATTATTATCACCATCATCATCATCATTATTATCACTACCGTTGTTGTTACTGGGGTTGTTATTGTTATTATCGTTATCAATTTTCTACTCTCTCTCTCCTCTCCGTTCTCTCTCCTTCTCTCTCTCTCTCCCCAGTCCTCCTCTCTCTCCTCTCTCTCACTCTCTCTCTCTCTCTCTCATCCCACAGTATGGAGCTGAAATATGGGGGTCTTTATGAATCTGCATACCAATGTGAAAAATTCATTTATTTGCACTAAAACAATTTCTTGAGTAACTAATGAAAACACCCATGATCTAGTCCCTATGCATAAAACTAATCAACTAACCAATTATTGTAGAATTCATCGTGAGATGTGTTTGTACGTGATGAAAATAATTACGAATGGATAATCATAGGTTACCAAAATCATATCAAATGTTATATGATTAGATGAAAAGGGGAAAATAAATTGGGTATCAAAACTGCGGGTTCAAACTATTGAGTTAGGATTACTTATGTATGGTTCATCAAGGAGTAGAGATTATTAAAATGTTGGGTTTATACCATGACATGCGGCACTAGATTGATAGATTGAAGGTGGCAGGAGTGTTCCAGCATATCAGGAGGGGAACAGTGATCGTTTTTTTTTTTAGTTTATGTATAAGGCAGTTTATTTTATTAGGTAAATTCCTGTATATTTGTCAGAACATGGATAGACCTCCTTAAACATATTATGACAAAATTAGATTTGAGTGTCTGAAATGTATGTGCACAATCTTCGCTATAACAACACCGTTGGATACAGATTCTTCTATGTCCATTAGTAAGGGGTCCCTGTCGATAACGAAGTTCATTTTGTATTATGTTGTCCTATGTAAAATGATCTTAGAACTCAGTTGATACCATGCAAAAATATGTAGAGCTGTCCCTTCCATGTTTACTACTTTGTAAACTTATTCAACAACAAACGAACGCATTAATAAGCGACCAGCAATTTATTTGTATAAAGCTTTTAAAATTACAATATCTATATGTACTTGAGGCTCCATTATTCTTCTGTTACATATATGATCTTATGCAACATGTTTTGAATGTTGATTATAATACACATACACCATCCTGAGGGGCAAGGCCGTATAAATGAATAAAAACTTCGCAATCGCATTCTCTCTCTCACCTCTCATCTCCTCCGACTCACAACTCTCTTCATCTCTCTCATTCCCTCTCTCTCTCTCGCGCGCGCGCAGCGCGTGCGGAGACGGGATAGCCCTAGTGTTAGAACATTGCTCTCACGCAATCTTAAAGACCCCAGGTTCGATTCCCGTTCAAGGGGAAATTTTCCCCTGGAGTTTTGTTAACATCATGCAAGACATCCACTCTCCCCAAAAGTCCCTTCGATAAGACTATAAACTGGGCCCGTTGTGGCAATACGCACGCAAACATCTTGCTCAACATACGTTAAATCCTGTTCCGCATTTCGTAAAGTAGGGCCATTGTGTGCCGTGGGACAGATGAACAGATTGACAAAACTGCATACACTCATTACACACAGGGACTGGAAGTACAAATGCAAATAAGTGCTTATTTCCTTAACCACGATATACAAGAATTTGTTTAAAAAAGACTTCTCCCTCCCACCCCCCCCTTCCCTCCTCTCCCCCTTCTCCCCCCTCTCCTCTCTCCCTCTCCCCCCCCCCTCTCTCTCTTTCCATCTCTCCTGCCCCCTTTCCCCTCTCCCCCTCTCTCTCCCCCCTCCTCTCTCTCCCTCTCTGTCTCCCTCTCTGTCTCCCTTTTCCCCCCCCTCTCTCCCCCCCTTTCCCTTTAAAAAATCGAAATCAAAAACTCCCACCTCCCTCTCCCCCCTCTCTGTCCCCCCCCCCCCCCTCTCCCCTCCCCTCTCCCCCCCTCCCCCCTCCCCTTTTGGGCGTTTACTTGATCTTGTTTATTCTTTTTGTTTTGTTTTTTTTTTGTTGTGTTTCTTTGGGCCTCTAGATTTATCAATTTTTGAATCTATTTGAATGATTCATGTAAATTGTACCCCACTTTAAACCCTTGTTTATCACTTTATTGTTTTATTTGTTTTTGTTTCTTTTTTTTTTCCCCTTGAGGGCCTGGTTAAAGAAGCCAAGGGGTTTATCCATTTCCCCTCATTAAAATTTTCCCTCGGGTGAAAAACTTTTCAGTCTAGCGTTAACTCGCACAAAAACACGAATTTTTCCCCGGAGCAACATAGGGAGTAAACATGATCTTTATGATAAACTTTCCGACTACCCCCTAAAGAAAACCCACAAGCGGAACAACATCAGGGTCAAATTTGACCTCGAGAAGCTAAAGGGGCCCCAAGGGTAAAACAATTTTTAAAGCAAGGATGGGTGGAAAGTTTGCAGAAACTCACTGTGATAGACTCAGACATAGATACACTGTTGAATATTTTTAAATACAGCAGTGAAGAAAAAGCAAGCGACCCTTCTTGGCAAAACCGACCAGTCAAAAAAACCCCGGGTCACACCTAAAAACCTAAAACTAGGGCCCCAAGCGTGGGAGATTTGAAGAAAAAGAAAAATAAACAAAAGAAAGAGCAAAACAATATAGGGCAGTCCCAACAAAAAATTTCCAGGAAGCCCCATGCGAAAACAAAAAAATAAATGGGATCGGGAAAAAATCCCCAAGAAAATTAAAGAAAAACACAAAAAAAAACAATAGAAAGAAAGATATAAAGGGGTGAAAGCCCCGACTAGCAAAAAACGGGGAAAAGGGTTTAAAAAACCCAAAAGAAAAAAAATGGGAAGGGGTCTCATTTGACACCGGGATATTCAAAAACAGATGGCAAAATACTGCTCCGACCCTTTTTAAAACATAAACCCAGGAGATCCAGAGGCCTTAATGTCCCAAACAAGCAAAGACACAGACATAAACCTATCCTCCGAGAAGAAGTGGAAACGCAGCAAAATTGCGAAAAAGGGAAAGCCCGGGGGCTGAAAACATTCCAGCTGATTGGTTCAACTGGGGGGAAGCCATGATCACGCCCTACTAAGAAACCTGCAACAAAAATCTGGCAGACGGGAAAATGGCCAAAAACCATGGAAAACAGCCCACCCCTCATAACCCCCCCCAAGAAAGGAAATCAAACAACAATGCCAAAAATACCGCAAATCACCCAATGCCCCCCAAGCAAGTCATGCTGCAAAAATATTGAAAAACTGAAGCCACAAGCAGAGACCATCATTGTGATGAACAAGCGGGTTTTTCCAGAGCAGGGCTAGCACAAAGAACAATTTTCAACCCAGAAATACATGTGAGCGGTACCTTCAACTTCAATAAGACCTTTACCACTATTTATGGGTTTTTAAAAGAAGGAAATTTGACAGGGTTGGCATGCACTTTTGGGCAACCTTTAAATTTTGTACAGCATAAATTTGCAAACCCCTGATCGAGTCATCAAACAGCTGAACAGCGGGGCCACCAGTGAAGGTACCCCAACAACATTGGAAAAGGGTTTCAACAACAGTGGATTTAAGGAAAGGGCTTTTCTACTCTCACCCACTTTTTAAACATTTTCCCTTTTGAGAGAATCAAAAGGCTGATGCACTGAAAAATCATAAAAGGGATAAAGTCACATTGGGGGTAGAACTTCCCAAACCCCCGCTTCGCGATGACATTGATGGAATACGGGATCAGAAAAAGAGTTTGCCACCTAACAAAAACACTTGAAAAAGGCCTCCAAAACATACGCAGGGAAATCAGTGCAAGAAGCCCAAAACTGATGGCTAAAAACACCAACCATTAGCACTGATATCGGTTTTTAATGACCGAACCCGGAAAACAGTTCAAAGCTTCAAGTCCCGGGGAGCCATTGTATCAGCCCAAAGGGACCCCAACCAAAAGTAGTATGCAGGACGCACAACAATAACACTTTGTCAAAACTAAACACCATCTGGAAGAAAAAAATATCCCCCCTTATCTCCAAGATCAAAAACTAATGCAAACCCCTTTTTTCAAAATCCATTTTTTCTGTATGCCTGTGAATCATGGACCCTACCTGCAGATTGGAGAGAAAGTACAGGCGGTGGAAATGAATTTTTTCGGAGACTCCTTGGCATCCCCTAAAAAAGACCAAAATAACCAACGAAAGCGTGCATAACAAAATCCAGCAAAAACCCTTGGACCCTATAGAACCCCTTCTAACACGTGAAAAAGCGAAAACCCCCTTTAAAAGGTATGGGCATTTCAAAAAAGAACCAAAAGGGCTTGCAAAAGTTTTTACAAAGGCACTGTTTCCCGGGAGGAAAAAAACAGACCAAAGGGAAAAGCTTGGGGGATAACATCACGAATGGACAGGCCTAGAAAAATCAACAAAACCCTGAAAAAAGGCAGAACAGAGAGAGGAATGGGGGGAACTTTGGGGTTATCTTTGAGGGGCCCCACGGGGTTGGGCAAAACTCCGGGGCGAAAAGATAATAGAAAATATTCGAGTTCGAGTTCCCCCTCCTCCCCTCTCTCTCTCTCTCTCTCTCTCCCCCTCCCCCCCCACCCCCTTCCCCCCCCTCTTCTCTCCCCCTCTCTTCCACCTCTCCCCATCTTCCTTTCCCCCCCTCCTCCTTCTCTCTCCCCCCCTCCTCTCTCTCCCCTCTCTCTCTCTCTCCCTCTCTCTCTCCTTTTTCCCCCCCCCCTCCTTTTCCCCCCCCCTCTCCCTCCCCCTTCTCACTCTCTCTCCTCCCCCTCCCTCTCCCCCCTCCCCCTCACCCCCCCCCCCCCCCTCCCCCTTTTCCCCCCCCCCTCTCCCCCTCTCCCCCTCTCTGTCCCCACTCTTTCCTCCCCCCCCTCCCCCTCTTCTCACTCCCCCCCCTCCTCTCTCCCCTTTCCCCCTGTCTCACCTCTCTCTCTCCCTCTCTGCCCCCCCCCCCTCTCTTTCCCCCCCCTCTCTCTCTCCCCTTTCCCCCCCCTCTGTCCTCTCTCTCCCCCCCCCCCCCCCTCCTCCCCCTCTCTCTCTCCCTCTCTCCTTTTTTCCCCCCTCTCCCTAACCCCCCCCCCCCTCTTCTCTCTCCAAAAATTACTTTTCCTGACCGTTAACTTTCCCACTTTCAGTGTGTGTCAGGTTGTCTACAGGTTGGGCATTTTTGTTTGGGGGAGTTTGTTTTTTCTCTGGAGATATTCCTCAGGCCAAGAAATTTCAAAAGTCCCTGACACTTGTTTTCTTTCCCGCTTTTTTCCCCAAAAGGGCCGCATGTTTTAAAAAACAAAACAAAAAGTTATTTTTACGTGAAATTTTAAAAACACCTAAGCGCGTGTGTGTGGTGTGTGTGTGTGGTGGGGGTGTGTGTGTGTGTGTGTGTGTGTGGTGTGTGTTGTTTTGTAACCCTTTGATTTCAAAATTTAAAATATATTAGACGAAGGAGGGGGGGAAGGGGGGAAAGATTAGATGAGGGGTTTAAGAAAAAGAGAAGCATGTTGGTATTTATTAAATTAAAAAAAAACCCCCCCGATTCCAAAACCCTTTTAAACAAAAGTTTAAAGCGCAAAAAACATGGCAAAGAAAAGAAATGTAAAAAACAAAAAACAGAACAATTGAAAAACTACTCTAAACTTGGAAAAAAAAAAAAACTACCAACTTTCGGTGTAAAAGCTGCCACGAATACAGCAAAAAGATATCGCGAAAATAAAGGGTTACCATTCCCCGGGCGTACTTTTCAAAAGAGAGAATACTGGAGATGGCCCCTCAGAGACAAAAGCTCTCTCACACACTAACTTTTGGGTTTGGGGGAAAAATTCGGCAGAGACTTAAAACTTGAAATGTTGGTAGGAACTTTTTTTAAAACCCGGACACTGAAACAATCATGAAAAAGTGGACAGTTTTCAAAAGCATTTGCATTTCCAAATTTTTGCAAAATCTTTTTCGAAAAAAGGTTTTTTAAATTTTAGTCTATGGGTTTAAAAAAAACCCTTTTCTAGACAATTTTTGAAAGCCGAAATGATACAAAGAATGTTTTTTTAATCTCCAGAACGAACAAGTAGCTGGGGGGAGCCACCCCTTGCCCCGTTTTTTGTTTACATGTTTCCCCCAAACATTTGGGAAACCAAAACATACCTTGATGAAGAGAAAGGGAAATCTAAAAGAGATAGCGTGTGTGTGGTTGTGGGGTGTGTTGTGCGTGATTAGTGTGTGGGGGGGTGTGGAGTGAATAATGAGTAGTGAATGAGTGAGTTAAATCAGTTTGTGAGTGAGTGAATGAGTGAGTAAGATGAGTTTGTGTTGTTTTTTTCGAATCTGGTTTAAAAAGGAATTTTTCCCCCTGGGGTTTTCATCAGTGCTGACCCCACTCCCCCCCCCCCTTAAAAGTCCTTCGGAAAGACTGGAAAAACCAGGTCCCGTGTGCCAAAGCACCCAGAACACGTTTTCCCCTTTTCGGAAGAGTAAAAAATAATAAAAAAAATAATAATAATTTTTGGGGAATTTTTATGGCCCCAACACTGTTTTTTCTCCCCTCTCTCTCTCTCTCACCACCCCACAAAACACACATATGCACACACATATGCCCTGCCACAAAGCACAAAAACACACGCACGAACCAAAACACGCACGAACACGCACCCCACGCCCCACACAAAAAACACCCGCAAAACACACATGCAAACATACACAACACAAAAACCCCTACACACACGCGCGCAAAGCACGCCCCAAAAGGGGGTGGGAGAGAGAGAGAGAAACAAGAAAGAGAGAGACTGAGAGAGAGAGAAATAAGAGAGACTGAGAGAGAGAGACTAGAAAAGAAACAGAGAGAGACGGGGAGAGAGACTAAAAGAGAGAAAGAAGAGAGAATTAAAGAAGGGGAAACTGAGAGAGGGGAGAAAAATGAAAAGAGAGAGAGAAACTCAGAAAAAGAAGAGAGAGAGAGAGAGAAGAGAGAGAAGAGAGAGAGAGAGAGAGAGAAGAAAACTGAGAAAGAGAAGAGAAACTCAAAAAGAGAGAGAAGAGAGAGAGAGGAAGAGAGAGAGAAGAGAGAGAGAGGGGAAGAGAAAAAAAAAAACACACATCAGCCTTAGCCACAATAAAGAGCAAGACAATGACCAATTCTTTTATTTTCGGGGAAAAAGAATGCACACTTTTTTCTTTTTTTTTTACTCCAGTCCCCCCCCTTAGGAATATAGATAATAAAATCAAATAAAGTCCAAACCAAATAAACCACACGATACTGAAAAATATCTACGAAAAAAGCCCCCAAAAAAATCACAGAGAGAAAGAGAAAAGGGGAGAGAGAGAGAGAGAGGTTTTTTTGACCTTTAAAATTTATTGCATTCCCCCAAAGTGGCCTGTTGACAAGGGGGGGTTATACACGACTTTCTTTTGAAATACAAATAAAAACAAGAAAAATCACATGATGCATTAAGAAATGAAAACCAAAAAAAAAACAAACCCAAAAGACTCCTATAAAGGGAAACGACTTAAGTCTGATATAACTCTTTCAAACAAACACAAAGTAATAGCAAGGATGAACAAAAACCCAATAACAAAGCAAAATAATAAAGAGAGAGAGAGAGAGAGAGAGAAGAGAGAGAGAGAGAGAGAAGAGAGAAGAGAGAGAGAGAGAGAGAGACGTTGTCCTCACCTCCACAACCTCTGCAAATTTTCACACACCGCACGGGCCCCCCCGCGCTGCCTTGGTTGGTGGCAGTTGAACGCCCCCTGCGTGTGTAGCAACACGGGCCCTTTGCTCCCTGTCGTCTGCTTCCTTCCCCTAGTGAAACACCCCCCCCTGCCGCACTGTCGCTGTCTGCTGTCGTCTGCAGCCACTGCGTGATTTAGTATATAGTATAGTAGGGTGGGGAAATATAGTATATTATATAATTAGTAGATAGTAGTAGTAATAAATTAGTAGGTATATAGAATATAGTAGGGGTAGTAGTTAGTAGTAAAAGTATAGTAGTAAAGTATATAGTCGTTAGTATAGAATATAGTAGGGTAGTGGATAGTATAGGAGTATATAGTATAGAGTAGAAATAGTAGTGAAGTAGAGTAGAATAAAGAAGTTTAAAATTAGTGTATGGTATAGTAGTATAAAAAAGTATAGTATATAAAGTAAAAGAAATAGTAGTAGGGGTAAAAGTATATTTGGTAGTCAAAGTATATAAGAAGTATAGTATAGTATATAGAAAAGTAGTAGTATAGGTAGAGTATAGTAAAGTATATAAAAGTATAGTATGACAGTAGTATATAAAAAGAGGGGTTAGTAGAATTGGATAGAAATAGTAGTAGTAGAAAATAGTATATATATATAGTGGTAGTATTGTAGTGGTAGTAGAGTAAAGAGTAGAGTAGTAGTGGTAGGTATAGTATATACATCTCATCAAATCACCACCAATCACATCATTATTACTACCTTGTTCTCGGGGTTGTGTTATTGTTTTTACTCATAATTAAAACACTATTCCTCTCTCTCTCGCTCTCGGCTCTGGGCTCTCTCTCTCTCTCCTCTCTCTCTCTCTCTCTCTTCTCACTCTCACTCTCTCCTCTCTCTTCCTCCTTTCCCTCTCCCCCCCCCCCCCTCTGCTTTCTCTCTCTCTCCCTCTCCTCTCCCCCCTCTTCCTCCCCCTCTCCCTCTCTCTCTCCCTCTCTCTCCCTCTCCTCTCTCCCTCTCCCATCTCTCTCCCCCCCTCCCTCTCCCCTCTCCCCCTCTCCCTCCTCCCTCCCTCTCTCTCTCTCCCCTCTCTCTGCTCTCTCTCTCTCCCCTCTCTCTCCTCCCTCCCCCTCCTCTCCTCCTTCCCCCTCTCATCTCTCTCTCGCGCGCGCGCTCTCTCTCTCCCCCTCCACTCTCCTTCTCTCTCCTCCCTCTCTCTTCTTCCCCCCTCTCCTCTCCCCCTCTCTCTCCCTCCCTTCTCTCTCTCCTTCCCCTCTCTTCTTTCCCTCCTCTCTCGCTCTCTTCTCCTCATCTCCCCTTTCTCCCTCTCTCCCTCTCTCTCCTTTCTCCTTCTCTCTCATCTCTCTCCTCGCGCGCGCTCTCTCTCTCCCCCTCTCTCTCTCTCTCTCTCTCTCCCTCCCTCTCTCTCTCTCTCCCTCTCTCTCCCTTTCTCTCCCTCTCTCCCCTTCTCCTTCTCTCTCATCTCTCTCTCTCCCCTCCCATCCTCTCTCTCTTTCTTCTTCTCTCTCCCCCTCTTCTCCTCTCTCTCTTTCTCCTTCTCTCTCATCTCTCCCTCTTCGCTCTCTCTCTCTTCCTCCCTCCCTCTCCTTCTCTCACTCTCTCTCCCTCCTCTCTCTCTCTCCTCTCTCTCTCTCTCTCTTCTTTCTCCTCCCTTTTTCTCCTCCTCTCTCTCAAAATATTTTCTATATTTTGTATCCTTATAACTGTGCAATGTAAAAAAAACAACTTGAATAAAAAGTTGTTTTTTTTAAAAAGCTTGCGGGAAGACGAAGGGCTTTCCGTGTTGCACGTGCAGATTGAACAGCACAGCAGGAGTGCCAGTGAGCGTGTCCCCCAATGACTGGTCCACAGCAGTTTTGATTTTCTTGCTTAAAAAATAAACTAGGGGTGTGGGCAAAAACGAACCTGAAGGGGAGACAGGCTTTTCACGTTGCTGTTCTTCATCAATCTGACCTGACTTCTCCACCCTCCTGTTGCCCCGGCAATTGCGCTGCCCTTTCCTGCCCTAACACAACACTGTCACTGTGGCAACTGAGAGAGAGAGAGAGAGAGGGGAGAGAGAGAGAAGACTGGGAGAGAAACTGAGAGAGAAGCAAGACAAGTAAAGGTAAAGGAGTCCCATAACCTATAAGGTCGAGGGGAGCGAGGCGTCAGAGACCTCCAATCTCAGGGCCAGCATATTGAGGGCGGCAGCGCCATCTCCTCTCCCTCGGGTGCTTTACCTTCCCGATCCTAGAGGGCAGTACCCATTAAAAGGGTGGTGAACTGGGGGACTGTCGAACCAAGCCGCAACGGTCACCCATCCAACTGGACCCACCTCGATGCTGCTTAACTTGGCTGGGGAAAGAGCGAGTGCTCCGAACCCCTGAGCTGTCCCGTCCCCTTTTTAAATGACTGCAGTGACAAATCTTTATTCGAGGGTAATGAATAGCACTCATGGCTTTTTTACATCCAGTCCCCGCCCCTAGGATACACTTAATAATAACCCAACACTCATACTCTCACACAGTAGAAACCCAAGGGGGAAAAGTTTTTTTTTTTTAAAACAAACTAAAAGAAAAAAAAAACAAAACAAAAAAAAAGAATAAAAGAACCCCCCCCCCCCCCCAACCCACCAACAAATAAACGAACAAAGAAAAAGCAACAACAACAAAACCCCACCAAAACAAGAAAACAGGTAAAAGAAGAAAAAAAAGAAAAAATTTTAAAAGCCAACTAAGTCATAAAAATGAATATCTATACATTGTAAAATGGAACACATAGTTGTTACCATAATAAGAAAATGAAATGGCATCACTAAATCAAGTACAGTTGACAAGCCCAAAATAAATTGAAAATATAAAATGGATACCAACCACTATAACTAAAGCCAAAGCAAAAAAAGGAGAGAGGGAAGAGAAGATTGATTTATTTATTTATTTTATTTACTTTTATAGGGGGTAATGGAATAAGCACTTAGGCTTTTTTTTAATCCAATCCCCTTTAAACTTTTTGTAAATTTGTCATTCGTTCCCACCGGCAACACAATGGCCAAATCTTACGAAAAGCGGGAAAAGGGTTTAACGTGTGTGCAAGAGTTCTGCCTGCTTTCGCACACGGGCTTCGGTTTAACTCATCCGAAGGGCTTTGGGGAGTGGAGACTGCACTGATTTTAAACCAGGAAATATCCCCCTTTAACGGGAAAGGAACCCGGGTCGTCAGATGTCGGAGCAAATCCAAACCACTAGGCTATCCCGTTCCCCAGAAGAGAGAGAGAGAGAGAGAGAAAGGAGAGAGAGAGAGAGAGAGAGAGAGAGAGAAAAGAGAGAGAGAATGATTTATCACACATGGGCCTTAGGCCACAATTACAAGAGAGAAGAGAGAGAGAGAGAGAGAGAAGAAGAGAGAGAGAGAGAGAGAGAGAGAGAGAGAGTAAGTGTGTGTGTGTGTGTGTTGTGTTTTAATAGATACATTAATATATAATTCTCAAAACAGTACACATCACCATCGGGGAGAGAGAGAGAGAGAGAGAGAGAGAGAGAGAGAGAAGAGAAGAAGAGAGAGATATGTGTGGTGTGTGTTTTATAGATAATTAAATAATAATTCTCAAACATACACCATCACCTAGAGAGAGAGAGAGAAGAAGAGAGAGAGAGAGAGAGAGAGAGAGAGAAGAGAGAGAGAGAAACAGACAAAGACAGACAGACCACACCAACAAAACACACCCAACAACAAACAGACAGACACAACAGATAGACACACACAAAACACACACACACACCAACACACAGGTACAGTTAAGCAGGATGGAGTGAGGCAGGTTGTCACTTGCAGAAAGAAGCTGGTGCAAAAAAAAGTGTCACACACACTCAAGTGCTTCCGCTTGCTTTGTTGGTGGCAGTAACGCCGCCCTGCGTGTGTGTGCTGTGTGCTGATGCTGGAAGGAAAGGGGAAAAGCCCCAGCCACAGCAGCTTTCAAGCCAGCAGCGGCCTGGCCAAAAACATGCGTCTGTCTGCTTGGAAACAGACGATTATTGTCTAATTTGGAACGATGAAATTGAATGTTATGTCCCTTTGGGAAATGAAATATTTGAAGGGTTTTTGTTAAGTGAGTCCGATATTAAAAGCTTATGAGGAAGAAAAGGGGGAAGGGAAAAGCTGCAGTTAGGAAAAAGAGTGACAGAAAAAAACTGCTACAGGGCACATTCCTGACCTGTGTACACACACACACAGACAAACACACAGACTGGAGAAATTGACTCCCGGCTGGTCCGCGGTAAGACGCCTGAAAAACAGCCTTTTTACTGTTTCCATATACCACACTTTTATTTTGAAACGCAATGGCAGAAACGAACAGAAAATGCCGATAACGAAAATAGACAAGAAGGAAAACAAAATAGGTCCTGGGCTCCAGGTTCAAGAGTGAGAGCAATGGAAACCCCCCCCCCCCCCCACAACAAAAAACCCAAAAATTTGTGCTTTTGTGATGTGAGTGACCCTGTGCACACTACGACTACTTTAGAGACTACCAACATAAAATTTTTAGGTTACAGAAAGTTCGTGTTGTTTCGAATTTGTCACACCGTGCTGTGACAAATGGAAGTGTGACAGTCATGTACAATAATACACTTCTGTACACTATAAAAACATGTGGTAGCACACGCAGATATGAACTGCAGTATAAAGGTCACATGTTGATTGAATATGACATGTTTTCAAAAGAAAAAGAAATAGTTAAACAAAACTTCTGTCTCTTCCAGACATACCATAAAACAACAGGTGCTATGGGGACATTGTGTGACACATCCTTGAAGTACTATTGCACATAACCATTGGTAAACACATCAGCTGGGTATCAGTTCCTTATTCGACACTAACATGCTTGAACTATCGTCAAATCCATGCAGGATTTGCTGTTTTATCATATATACCATATTTTTACCTGTGATTGGTGACAAATAAGGTGACAATGACAAGACATCTGGTGACCAGACACATAAACTTGCGCCTAAATGCAAGTACAAAGACATGCCTAGCTTGTGACAAAATTTCAGCTTGATAGCTTGTCATGCACACACACAATTGTCTTAGGAGTAAAGTAAGTCAGTTGGGGGTAGAAAACCTTCAAAGAATTCAAAATCTACAGGCAGTTTAGCTCTGTAGAATCCAACACCAAGAGCAAATAAATGAATTTTTTCACACTATTCTGCAGCACTATAAAGTCCCCCAACTTCCGAGCCCTACTGCACACTAGGCTGACCTTGTGCATCAGCTGACTTCAAGACCAGTAAGTCTGCCTGACCTCCTCTTCCGAGTAGTCCCCCCTGGCAGGACAGCCCGAAGCCTTGTCTGCAGGGCTGGCTCCCTCTCTGCAGCAGCAGTGACCCTCAGCCTAGCGGACACCACAGCCCCAACCCTGGTCAGCACCAACACTTCTGGCTGATGACCCTCAGCCTAGCGGACACCACAGCCCCAACCCTGGTCAGCATCAACACTTCTGGCTGATGACCCTCAGCCTAGCGGACACCACAGCCCCAACCCTGGTCAGCACCAACACTTCTGGCTGATGACCCTCAGCCTAGCGGACACCACAGCCCCAACCCTGGTCAGCACCAACACTTCTGGCTGATGACCCTCAGCCTAGCGGACACCACAGCCCCAACCCTGGTCAGCACCAACACCTTCTGGCTGATGACCCTCAGCCTAGCGGACACCACAGCCCCAACCCTGGTCAGCACCAACACCTTCTGGCTGATGACCCTCAGCCTAGCGGACACCACAGCCCCAACCCTGGTCAGCACCAACACTTCTGGCTGATGACCATCAACTGACCAGTGCTCTCTGGCCCTCCACTGTCCGCCCTTTCTGAATACAGCAACATTGGTTTGACCCATAGTAACCTTTCACCCCAAAGAAGAAGAATCGCGTGGTAGACTGTTTAGCTGGGTCTGCAGTCCAGCAACTGTTTCAGAAAGAACAACTACATCATCCAACTGAGAGAGAGAGAGACTGAGAGAGAGAGAAACTGAGAAAGAGAGAGAAAGAAGAGAGAGAGAGAGACGAGAGAAGAGAGAGAGAAGATGGGAGAGAGAGAGAGAGAGGAGAGAGAGAGAGGGGGGGGCCCCCAAAAAAAACCAAAACTTTTTCCCTTTTAAAAAACCCCAAACCCAAAAAAAACCCCACCCGGGCCCCCCCAAACCCCCCCAAACCCCCCCCCAAAACCCCCCCCCTTTTTCCCCCCCCGGGGCCCCCCCCCCCTTTGGGAAGCCCCCCCCCCCTTTTTTTTCCCGGGGGCCCCCCCCCCAACCCCCCCCCCCCCAAACCCCCAAAACCCGGGGGAAAACCAACACCCCCCCCCCCCCCCAAAACCCCCCCCCCCTTAAAAAATTTTTTTTCCCCCCCCCCCCCCAAACAAAAAAAGGGGAAAAAAAACCCCCTTTTTTTTCCCCAAAAAAAGGGGGGCCCCCCCAAAATTTTCCCCCCCTTTTTTGGAAAAAAAAAAACCCCCCCCCCAAAAAAAGGGGGAAAAAAAAGGGGGGAAAAAAAAAAGGGGGGAAAAAAAAAAGGGGGGGGGGGGGGGGGGGGGGGGGGGGGGGAAAAAAAAGGGGGAAAAACCCGGGGGAAAAAAAAAAGGGGGGGGGCCCCCCCCCCCCCCAAAAAAGAAAAAATTTTAAAAAGGGAAAAAAAAAAGAAAAAAAAAAGGGAAGGGGGGGGGAAAAAGGGAAAAGGGAAAAAAATTTCCCCCCCCCGGGGGGGGGAAAGGGGGCCCGGAAAAAAAAAAAAAAAAACCCCCCCCGGGGGGGGAAAGAAAGCGGGGGGGGGGGGGAAAAAAGGGGGGGGGGGGGGGGGCCCCGGGGGGAGGGGGGGGGGGGGGGGGGGGGGGGAAGAGGGGGAAAGGGGGGGGGGGGGGGGGGGGGCCCCCGGGGGGTTTTTTGGGGGGGGGGTTTGGGGCCCCGGGGGGGGGGAAGGGCCCCCCCAAAGGGGGGAAAGGGGGAAAAGGGGGGGGGGGGGGGGGGGGGGGGGGGGGGGGGCCCCCCGGGGGAAAAGGGGGGTTTGGGGGGGGGGGGGGGGGGGGGGGAAAAAAAAGGGGGGGGGGGGGGGGGGGGGTTTCCCCCGGGGGGGCCCCCCCAAAAAAAAAGGGGGGGGGGGGGGGGGGGAAAAAAAGGGGGGGGGGGGGCCCCCCCCCCCCCCCGGGGGGGGGGGGGGGGGGGGGGGGGGAAAAAAAAAAGGGGGGGGGGGGGGGAAAAAAAGGGGGGGGGAAAAAAAAGGGGGGGGAAAAAAAAAAAAGGGGGGGGGAAAAAAAAAAAGGGAAGAGAGGGGGGGGGGGAAAAAAAGGGGCCCGGGGGGGGGGGGGGGGGGGGGGGGGGGGGGGGGGGGGGAAAAAAAAAAAACCGGAAAAAAAAAAAATTTTTTTTTTTTAAAAACCCCAAAAACCCCCCCCAAATTTTTTCCCCCCCCCCCCCCGGGGGAAAAAAAAATTTTTGGGAAAAAAAAAGGGGGGGGAAAGGGGTTTTCTTTTTTTTTAAAAAAAAAAAAACCCCTTTTTTTTTTTGGGGGGCCCCCAAAAAAGGCCCCCTTTTTTTTTTTTTTAATTTTTTCCCCCCCCCAAAGGTGGCTTTTTTTTTTCTAAGAATTTTTTTCCAGGGGCAAAGGGGAGAGAAAAGAAAACTAATTTTTTTTTAATTTTTTTTGTATTGAGGTAGTGGAATAAAAACTTATTTGGGATTTTTAAAATCCATCCCCTGTGTATGGTTTTTTTTTTTAAAATTCCCGTCATCTTTTTCCACCTTTTACCCCAATGGCCCTTTTTTTAAAGAAAAGCAGAAAAGGATTTTGCGTATTTCCCAAGATGTTTCACTGCGTTCCCCACCAAAGGGGGGCCCCGGGTTTTTTTTGTTTTTCATCCGAAGGACTTTTGGGGGGAGTGGATCCCTTTCAAATGGGTGTTAAAACCCCCCCAGGGGAAAAACCCCCTTTTAAAAAGGGAAAACGAACCGGGTCGTCAATTGCGAGCGCAATGTTTCTAACCATAGGGTAAACCCGCCCCCCCCCCCCCCCTCCCCCCCCCCCCCCCCCCCCCCAAGGGGAGAGAGAGGAAAAGAGAAGGGGAAATGAGACGGGAGAAAAGAGGAAAAAAGAGAGAGAGGGGGGGGGGAAGAGGGGGGAGAGAGAGAAGAGAAAGAAAAGAGAAGAGAGAGAGACTGAGACTGTGAAGAGAGAAACAGAGAGAAGAGAGAGACTGGAAAACGTAAGAGGAAAAAGAAACAGAGAGAGAAAAAGGGAGAAAAGAGAGAAAGAGAGAAAATGAGACTGAAAAAAGAAAAAAAAGAAAAGAGAAAGGGGAAAAGAGGAGACTGAGACGGTGAGAGAGAGAAACACAAGAAGAGAGAAGAGACGAGACCGTAAGGAGAAAAAGAGAGAGACTCGGGGGACCCGTAAGGGGAGGGGAAACCCGAGAGAAAAAGGGGGGGAGAGAGGGACGAGACTTTAGAGGAGAAAAAACCAAAAAGAGAGAGAGAGAGAGGGGAGAGAGAGAGACTCTGAGACTTTTGAGAAGGGGAAAAAGAGAGAGAGGGGAGGGGAGAGAGAAAAGAGAGAGAGGAAGAGAGAGAGACGAGACTTTTGTGGGAGAGGGGAAAAGAAAAGAGAGGAAAAGAGGAGAAAAAGAGAGAGAGAGAGGGAGAGAGAGGGGAGAAGGGGAGAGAGAGAAAGAAACCAGGATTTTAAAGTGTGCGCAAGAAAGGGTTTTGGGGGTGTTCGCACACAGTATTAACCTTCCAATAAGAAAATGAACTAAAAAGGCCCAAAAAATAATATTTTTTCCCGTGGCCCCTTTTGTGCCCCTCAGTTTTGGGGAATTTCGGTTTGGGGGCAAAGGTTTTGGGGCTTTTTGGGACGTGAATTTTAAAGAGGTTTGGTGCAAAGGGACGGCAAAATGACCAGGGGGTCTCTTTCTTCAGCAAAATGTCCCCGTTTTGGGCCAGAGAGAGAGAGAGGGGAAGAGTGGGTTGTGTGTGCGGGGGTGTGGGAACTGGGAAAAAGACAAGCCTTCATCATTCCCCTATTTACCCCCCGAAAATTATTGCTATTCCTTTTTGGGTCTTAACTATATACTTTTATTCTGTTTAATTTCCCCCCCAACCCCTTTCCTATCTTTCTTTGTGTAGATTTTTATAAAATCGGGACTGTATCCCATCCAATCCCCAAATTCCCCAAAAAAAGTCTCCGAAAACTTTTGGAAAAAGAAATATGTCATAACACACCTTTAAGTTTAAAAAGTATTCCTGCTTTTCCCTTTTGTTTGGGGGCCTTCCCCACAAATTGGGAATTGGGTTTTAAAAAAGGTTTGGGGTGACCCGAGCTGCAAAAGGGGGGGGAAGACATGACATGGAAAACGATAGAACAGGGTTTCCCTTTTCTCTACAGGAGGGATACCGTTTTTTAAACGAAAAAAACCTTGTGGAGTAAATGGAGAGAATCAGATCAATTCAAGGAACATCTTTAAAAGATTGCCGACAAAAAGGGCCCTTTTTTTTTTGTTAAAACCTTCTCAGGGCACATTTAAGTTTTCGCAAACCCCGAGAAGAGTTAATACAAATATATTTTAAAAAATAAAATTAAAAAGCACTTATAACAAAAATGTTGTAAAAATTTAGGGGGCCTCTGTTTTTGGGCCCTATTTCCAAAAAACTCACATCCAATTTGGGGTTCAAAAATTTTAAAACCTTTTTTTAACCCCCAAACCCCCTTTTGTGAGCATCTGGGAAACTGGGACTTTTAAAAAAACCAAACGAAACCTTTGCCCTTTTTAAATGTCTAAGGGACCGGGGCCCCTAAGTATTTTTTTTTTTAGTTCTTTTTTAAATTATTTCATTTTAACAAATTTTTGGAAAATTTTTAAAGTTTAAATCCCTGTTTAAAATTTCCCCCCCCCCCCCCCCCCCTTTTAAAATTTCAGAAAAACCAAAAACAACCCCTTTTCCTAACATCTTTTCTCTGTCCATTCCCCCCCTCTTTTTTTAACTTCCCCCTTTCTTTTCCCAAACCCTGGGCTAATTTTTCCCGAGAGTGAACAGACGTTAAATTTAAGACCCAAAAAAAGTTTGTGACCAAAATAGACCCCTTGGGGGGGTTCTTTTTTTAAAAAAACACATCACATCACAAAAATAAAGCACGCGCCCGGGGACCCCGCCGCACAAAAACACACACCACACAGACACACACAGACACCACAAAACACACAACACCAAACCACACACACCGCACACACACACAAACACACACCACAAAAAAACCAAAAACACAAACCCCCACCAAAACAAACACAAACACACACCCCACACAAACACACCAAAACACACACAAACAAACACAACACACAAACACACACGCCAAAACACAAAAACCCCACACAGACCCCCCACACACACACACACACCAAAACAAACCAAAAAAACACCCCCACAAAAAAAAACCCCCACCAAAAACACAAAAACACACACACAAAACACAAAACCCCAAAAAACCCACAAACACACACAAAAACACACACACAACACACACACACACACACACACACACCCCAAAAAAAGGGGAATCCCGAAAGACCCCGGGTTTTGATACCGGTTTAAGGGGGTTTTTTTCCCTGGAGTTAAAAATCAAGGCAGACTCCACTCTTTCCCCCAAAAGGGCCTTTGGGTGAGAAATATAAACCGAAGGGCCCCGTGTGCGAACGCACGCAGAACATCTTGCGCACACGTTAGATCCTGTCCCGCTTTTTCGTAAGAGTAGGCCATTGTGTGCCGGAGGGAACAGATGACAAAATTCATAAAACCGCATACACACGGGGACTGGATGTGAAAAAGCACATAAGTGCTTATTCCATTATCCTCGATATAAAAAGAAAAATTAAACCACACACACACACACGCCCATGCGCCCGCCCGCTTGCACAAATACACACACACACACGCACACACACACACACCACACACACACCCCACACACACACACACAACGCACACACACACACACGCACACACACACACACACACAACGCACACACACACACACACACACACGCACACACACACACATCCACCATAAGTATTTTCATCATTTACAAATTTATACAGATGGATCACGTCTGGATAATCAAGAAACAGGTTCAGCTTTTGTTATACCATCTTTAAAAATTGAAAAATCATTCTATTTGGTAAACATCATTCGATTTTTACCGCGGAATTAGTAGCAGTCTTAATGGCTCTAAATTATGTTCTTGATTGCCATTGTGTATATTACAAATCCTTATTTGTGTTGATTCTAAGTCGGTATTGTACGCTTTAAAATCCTTGTGGGACAAGAAAACTTCAAACATTGCATTAGAGATTAATCATGTCATACACCTTTTAACCTTAAAGGGCACAAGTGTCACTTTCTGTTGGGTGCCTTCACACAGTGGATTCTTTCCAAATGAGTGGGCTGATAGAGCTGCTAAAAGAGGAGCAAAGCATGAACGGGAATCAGCAACATTGCACGTAACCTTTATCATTACAAGAGGGCTACCCCTTATTAGAACAAACATCATGGAAAAAGGTCACAGAAACGTATCACCTAAAAGAGAGATTTCTAAACAGATCTGTCATCAAAACTGATAAAGCAAGAGTCGTGAGCCATTCTAAGGGTTGCTCAAATATCTCCACAGCAAGAAGAGTGAATAGTTTGTTTTATAGAATAAAACTTAATGCATTAGTAACCAATTCAGTAGAAACAGTAAATGTCTATGTGGTGAGAATATTTCTAATACTCATATAATATTTGAATGTAAGAATACGAAAGCTTTTTTACCTCAATTTTATGAAAACTCCCTTAGAAGCATATTCAATCATTTGAATTTGGCATTTAATATTGTAAAAGGTCTCTGGCATAGTCCTATAGGACATTTGTCATAGTTTCATTAACGTTAATCACTTTTTATGTTTTTGTTTCTGTGGTGTTTTTTTAAGATATTTTTTATGTATCTTTTGCTTTGCACGGTTTCTTTTCATGATTAGACTACTTTTACCCCCTCGCATTTTTCAGTAGGGCCTCTACAACCACCTCAATTATCATACACCCCTTGTATATATATATTTTTCTTTCTCGTCTAATATCACTGAGAGTGAACAGACGTAAAATCAAAGACAACAACAACGACAACACACACACACACACACACAACACGCACACACACACATACATACACACATACATACACACACACTTACACACACACACACACACACACACACCACACACGCACACACACTCAACCACGCACAACCCACGCACACACACACACACACACCACACACGCACACACACAACACACACACACACACACGCACACACACACACACACACACAACCACACACACACACACATATCACATCACATTCACATACACATCACATCACATCACACGCCATCGCATACACACACATACATACACACATCATACACACACACGCACACACACACACACACAATCACACACACACACACACCCACAACACACACACACACACACACACACCACACGCACACACACTCAACCACGCACACACAAGCACCACACACACACACACACTCAACCACACACACACACCACACACACACACACACACACACACACACACACACACACACACACACACCACACACACATATCACATCACATCACATCACATCAAAAATATTTGCTCATGGCCGTTCTTGTTATATTACAGCATCACAACACTTGAATCAATGTTTCCAAAATGAAGTTTTTTCTTCTGTTAATCGCATGAAACACGAACCTGGATAAATTGTGCCTGTGATTTGGATTTGTAGCCCTGAGTAATGCATGGAAGGGAAGCTTGGCTGATTCTTTCAGAAATTTAGCACGTAGATCCTCATAGGCAGCACATTTAAATATGAAATGTTGTTCATTTTCGATTTGTTCATTGCAACATGGACACATTTTCTGTTGTGCAATTTCACTGTAACGATGCACATTACTGTTTAGAGGAAGTACATTAAATCTTAATTGTGTTAAGGCAACTCGAAAACGATATACATCCACATCCAAAATATATCTTTCCTTTCCAAAAATACTTTTGAATGTCCTATACGTTGTGTACCTGTCACGATCCCTAACAGCCCCATCCCATTCTTGCCTGAACATGTCAACAAGCCTCTGTTTGAATAAATGTAAACATAGTTTTCTATCCCCAACACCTTGTTGCAACCAAACTATCATCATTAAATCCAGCCAAACACAGTATCTCCCTAACCTTTGAAGCCCACCAGACTTTACCAGATGTGTCCAGTTCAAGTAGAATTTCATCAGCTTTGCCTGGTAACCTCTCCCTACTCATTTACTGAGCACATTACCCCTCTCTTGCGATCTCTCCACTGGCTGCCTGTGCCACAGAGAGTAGATTATAAGATCAGTACCCTCTGTTACAAATGTCTCCACAAAACTGCACCCTCCTACTCTGTGAATGTCTTCACCTGTACACTCCTTCACGTTCCCTCCGCTCTACTGCAGATACCTTGTGCCTACGAATACCTAGATTCAACCAATCCACTGTTGGCCGCCGCTCTTTCTCTATTTCGGGTCCATCGACCTGGAATGAGCTCCCTCTCTCTCTTCGCCAGAAACCTAGTTATGACACTTTTAAATCCAGCCTCAAGACATATTTATTTCAAACCCTCCTGTTTCATATCAGAGCTATCCCACCTTCACTAACCCATGTCCTATCACCCTGCTAAAGTATATGACCTGTGTGAGTGTGTGTGTGCTTTTGTAAAACATTTGACTATTGACATTTTATTTCATAGATTTTGTCTGCAGCGCACTATGTTTGTAAATATCTGTTTGTTTAAACTATTGATCATTTATCATTGATTGCATGACTGTGTAAGATTACGTTGAATGCATGCGCTTTGATTTGTCTTTTCAAGATATAGCGCTATATAAGTTCCATGTATTATTATATTATTATTATTATTATTTACAGTACTTTCAACCAAGATCTTAAAGGGAAAGCTATGTATGTATTCACATGCAGTGATATCTGCCCAATAAAATGCCATGTTGTTGGGTTCTGACTGGAACACCAAGAAACCTCTTACAAGCAGCCACATGAACCTTTTCTAATGCTCTGATGTGTTTAGAGCCCCCATACCTCAGCTGAGTATATCAATACTGTTGAATCTTAAAATCAAAGATCTGAAAAAAGGGTACTACTGTCATTTCCTTACATGTTGAAAATCCCTGTTCACCGGAACTACTGCTTGTTTCCCTTTAGCTGCTAAGGGGAAGTGGACCCTGTTTGCACTACCAGGGCTGTAAAGTGAAATCCTAGAGAGAGAGAGAGGGAGAGAAGAGAGAGAGAGAGAAGAGAGAGAGAGAAGAGAGAGAGAGAGAAACTGAGAGAGAGAAACTGAGAAGAGAAACTGAGAGAGAGAGAGAGAGACTGAGAGAGAAAACTGAGAGAGAGAGAAACTGAGAGTCCTTCGGATGAGACTATAAAACCCGGGCCCCGTGTGCGAACACACGCAAAAACATCTTGCGCACACATTGAATCCTGTTCCGCTTTTCGAAAGAGTAGGCCTTTGTGTCCGGGAAAAGAACAGAAGACAGAATTTACAAAACCGCAAAACACACGGGATTGAAGTAAAAAAGAAACTTTGAAGTGCTTATTCCTTATCCTCTATGTAAAAGAAGAAGAAGAAGAGGAACAGAAGAGAGGGGAGAGAGAGAGGAGAGAGAGAGAGAGAGAGGGGAGAGAGAGAGAGAGAGAGAAAAGAGAGAAAGAGAAGAGAGAGAGAAAAGAAAAGAGAGAAAAAAGAGAGAGAGAAAGAGAGAGAGAGAGAGAGAGAGAGAGAAAGAGAGAGAAGAGAGAGAGAAGAGAGAGAAAGAGAAAAGAGAAAGAGAGGGGAGAGAAAGAGAGAGAGAGAAGAGAAGGAGAGAGAAAGAGGAGAGGGGAGAGAGAGAAAAAAGAGAGAGAGAGAGAGAGAGGGGAGAGAGAGAGAGAGAGAGAGAGAGAGAGAAGAATGGCAATGACAAACCTTTATTGTAATAATCAGGATGCCCATATATACAAGGGGACAGCGGGAAGGGGACTGGGCACAAAACACATCATGGCATATTTTGATAACTTCGTTTACAACAGCCCAGACAGTCATCATGGCATGGAATCCATAACATGGTTAAAGGACAGATTCAGATACTTTCTTTGTCATAAGCTTTGGTCAGCCATTACAAAAGGAACTGGTCAGATGGAGGGGACGGGATAGCTCAGTGGTCGGAGCACTCGCCTTCCCCCAGCCAAGTTAAGCTGCGTCGAGCGTGGTTACCAGTTGGATGGGTGACCGTTTGCGCGCCTTGGCTTCAGTACAGTTCCCCCAGTTCACCCAGCTGTAAATGGGTACCTGCCCTCTTTAGGGTCAGGGAAGGTAAAGCAGCGAGGGGAGGAGGGTGGGCCGCCCTCAATATGCTGGCCTGAAAAAGTGAGGTCTCTGACGCCTCGCTCCCCTAGACCTTTAGGTTATGGACTCCTTTTACCTTTTTTTTAAGATGGAGATTTTTTCCAAAAACTGAACAATTTTTTAAAAACCTCAGCATCTGCAACACTGGTCCGCACAAGGAAACTAAGGTCACCATGGCCTTCCTTCACGTTTTTCCATGGCGTGGGGCAATTGCCCCTACCAATTCTTTGTGATGGCATGGCTACCTAGCTCATTCCTCTCTCCCCTCTTCCTTCCCCTTCCTTCCTCCCCCCCCCTTCCCCCTCCTTTCGTCTGTCCCCCTTTCCCCCCCCCCCCCCCTCCCCCCCTTTTCCTTTCCCCCTCCACTCCCTCCCCAAACCCCCTCCCTCTCTCTCTCCCTCCTCTCTCCTCCCTCCCCCCTTTCTCTCTCTCTCCTCTTCCTCCCCCTTTTTCTCCCTCCTTCTCCCCCCTCTCTCTCTCTCTCTCCCCTCTCCCCTTTCTCCCCCCTCTTCTCCCCTTCTCTCTTCTCTTCCTCTCTCTCTCTCCCCCTCTCTCCCCCTCTCCCCACCTCCCTTCTCCCCTTTTCTCTCTCACTCCCCCTTCTCTCTCTCCCCTCATCCTTTTTTCCCCCCTCTCTCCTTCCTTTCCCCTCTCCTCTCTCATTTCTCTCTTCTCTTCTCTCTCTTCTCTCCCCCCCCCCCTCACCCTCTCTCTCTCTAAATTTTTCCTCTCTCTCTTCTCCTCTCTCCTCTCTCCCCCTCTATTCTCTCTCTCCCTCTC
>CM054162.1:33148927-33151427 GCA_028751875.1 Rapana venosa
CCCCCCCCCCCTTCCTCCCCCTTTCTAGATCCCCCCCCCCTCCAGTTCACTTCAGCACTGACTCCACTACCCCGAACACTCCTTGGGATCGGGACTGTCAGTAGAACCAGCATCCCCACCTTCTGATAGGACTCCTCTCTGTTGTCCCTCTCTGTGTTTCTGCCTTGTTGCTGTTCTTCCCGTGGCCTCCAGGCTGTGTCTGGTGTTTGGACTTCTGGCTTACTTCTCCTGCCTGGTCTCCGAACCACTTCACGTCCATCACAAACCAGTCTCTCCCACGCCCAGGTCAGATGCGCTGGGCCTGATTGTCAGGCGCTCTACGGTCCAGCGCATCGCAATTGTCGCTCCTAGGGACCGACAAGGAGAGTTTCCTTTCTGAGCGTTCGACGACCAAGAAGAAAAACGAGACTGTCAAACCCAGTATCTCAGTGCCAATGCACGCAGAATACCTTGCGCACCTTGTGGTGAAAACCTTGTCCTCCTTTGGGAAGAGTAGGCCATTTGGTGTCAGGAGGAACGGAGGACAAAATTTTAAAAAACCGCATGCACACAAGTGTCGTATTTAGACACCAACGATGCGACTGTGGAATGATAATGATAATAATAATGATGATGATAATACAACAATAATAATAATAAGAAGAAGAAGATGAAGAAGAAGAAGAAGAAGAAGAAGAAGAAGAATGCATGGAATTTATATAGAGTGAATCTTGTAAGCAAACAAATCGAAGCCCTCTTGCATTCAAATTGTTTACACGCATGCAACCGTCCACAACTAATGAGGATTTAAAAGATTCTTATTTACACACCCACACACACACCACACACCACACACACACACACAACACACACACACGCACGCACGCACGCCGCACGCACGCTCACACATACACCACACACACACACGCACGCACGCACATCCACTCACACACACCAACACACACACACACACACACACACACACACACACCACACACACACACAACACAGAAGCGGGGACGGGATAGCCTGGTGGTGGTTAGAATGTTGCGCATGCGCTCGTGATCGTTGTGATCTGCTGGGACCCGGGTTCCAATTCCTTCAAGTGGATTTTTCCCTCTGGAGTTTACTTCAGTGACTCCCTTCCCCCCCCCGCCCGCCCGACTCCCATCCCCCCCCCCACCCCCCCCCCCCCCCCCCCCCCCCCCCCCCCCCCCCCCCCCCCCCCCACCCCCCCCCCCTCCCCCCCCCTCCCCCCCCCCCCCCAAAAAAGCCCTTCAGATGAGACTGTAAACCGAGGTCCGTGTGCAAGCACGGAGAACATCTTGCGCACTGTGAAGCCGTTCCGCTTTTCGGAAGAGGAGACCATTGTGTGGGATGGGAACGGTGACTAAATTTACAAAAACTGCATTAACACAGAAGACAGGATGTAAAAAAAAAGAATACAAGAGTGCTTATCCATTATCTCGATAAAGAGATGCTAATAATAATAATAATAATAATGATGGATGATGATAATGATAATAAAATAATAATAATAATAATAATAATATTAATATCCATCTCACTCCCGGTTTTTTTTTTAAATCTGTGTGGTGCGTGCGTTGGGTTTTTTTTTTTTTTTTTTTTTTCGGCCTGTCAATGTATTTTGTCTGTCTTGCTGTCTGGTTTGTGTGTGTGTTTGTCTCTTCTCTCTCTCTCTCTCTCTCTCTCTCTACTCCGTGTTCTTTGTCTTTCTCTTTCTCTGACTCTCTGTCTCTTCTCTTTCTTATGAATGGAAAAAAAGTGCACACTTGCAATGAACGATTCCTTTCAGTGCCTTGACATCGGCTAACAAAATGTTGTTGGTGAAACTGGCCGCTACCCTCCTATGTATATGAATCACAAGCTAATGTGTTTTTAGTATGGGTTAACTTACTCCACTTCTATGTCAAGATTGTGCAGACAAGCGTATGAGGTTGCTGCTGATTCCATACTAGAAAAAGGGATGAAACAGAACTGGGCATTTTTTGTTCAGCAATCACTAAAACGCATGGTTTTTGGTATGGTGTGGATGTGCCAGGGAGGTTGGAATTGAGCAAGGATTTCTGTGGGGATTTTAAAGTGGGGGGAAACTGAATTGACAGCTGCCTACAAACAAGACTGGAATTGCTTGCGTAGAAGAATTAGAAAAGTAGGAGAACGGTACTCTTCCTTTAAAAGTGTTTTTTCAACAGAATAGTATGTACAGTTTGTTACACAGAAATGGGCGTAGCAGTAATCCTTGCTTCGATTCAGATGGAAGAACTTTAGGCCTAAAAGCCTGCAAAACATGGTTTTCCACTGACAACCATTGCCACAGTCCCCTGCCCCTTGTGTGTGCGCGCAGACTGAAGATGAAATGCGTTTTTTGTTTGATTGTTAATTCTACGATGGACATCCTCCAAAAAATGCCTCATATTTAAACGAAGACAATCTCAAGATACTAGAGATATAATTAGAATTATCTTGATCAAAGATGAAGATTTTCTAAAATCACTTG
>CM054162.1:33162289-33177289 GCA_028751875.1 Rapana venosa
CATTACACACATCACAAAAGCACATACACACGCCCGCACGCTCGCGGCGCGACACACACATTATCTTTAATCGCAAATTATGATTTGTCAATCTCTCTCTCTCTCTCTCTTCTCTCTCATCTCTCTCTCTCGCTCTCTCTCTCTCTCTTCTCTCTGTTTCCAGTTTTGTAGCAAGTTCGCTCTTGATGTGGTGCAGGAAACTGCACACATAGCCTTCATCACGCGCGCTTGCTCACCACCACACACACAAGCACACTACACACACACACAACACACACACCACAAACACCACACACACACCCCGCGCTTGCTAGCACGCACTCACATGTATTTCAAACACTAATGCACATACCGCTCGCGCGCGCGACACAACATATACACACACAGCACCCACACACACGCGCGCGCACAACACACACACAAGCACACACACGCGCATGTTACATACACACGCACTTTTATTTTTATTATTTTTATGTTTTATTTTATTTATTTTTTTTTTATTTCGAGGATATCGGAATAAAACCTCAGGTGCATTTTTTTTTTTACATCCAATTCCGTGTGCACGCAGTTGTGTAAAAATTTTGTATCCGTCCCGCACGCCAATAATGGCCTACTCTCCGAAAAAGCGGACGTGTTGTGGTTGCGTTGGCACACGGGAACTCGGACTACAGTCTCATCCGAAGGACTTTTAAGGGGGAGTGGAGTCAGCATGATGAAACTCCAGAGGGAAAATCCTCTTGAACAAAGATTCCAACGAAACACACTCACTCACTCACTCTCTCACTCACTCACTCACACACACCAAACACACACACACACACACACACACACAAACCACCACACCACACAACACACACAACACACCACACACACACACACACACACACCAACCACCAAAACCCCAACTGTCATCTCTTTCAGATATTCCTCTTTCTTTCATCAAGGTCATGCTTTGTTTTCCAAATGTTTGCTGGAAACATGTCAAAACAGAAACAGAAGGAGGCTGCTATCCCCAGCATACTTGTTCTGTTCTGGAGATTGACAAAATTCTTTGTATCAGTACGGCTTTCGCAATCTGTATAGAAAAATGGTTTCTTTAATCCATAGAAAGAAATGAAAACCTTTCGAACACGATTTTTCGAAATATACAAATGATATGCGGTGAAAAAATGTCACCATGTTCATGATTGATAACAGTTTCGATGTATAAAAAAGTATTTACCTACCAACATTTAAAAAGTCTCTTCACGAAGTTTTCACCAATCCCCCCTAAATATATATCTATCTCCACAATACACATCATCCCCACACCCTACAACACAATAATACACTACCTCCCTTTTCCATTTACCCCACCAAATAATACTCCTCTCCACATATAATCTATTTATCTATTGCTAGACCTCCTCCCCCTTACACGTAGTTCCCCCCCCCGGGCTCCTTCCGTTGCCCCTCTCACCCATCCAGAGTTAGAGTAGCTTTCAATTGTTCTGTGTTGTTGTTGTTACAATTTTCGATTCTTTGCCTGGTTTTTTGCAGCATTATTTATTGTTTATAGGTTTGGAATCAGTTTTTTAATGTTCATAAATACCTACACGCATCTCTTTTCTTAAAGCCCTCATCTCATCATGCACCCTTCCCCACTCCTTGTCTAATGTCACTTTAAGAGAACAAGACGTAAAATCGACACCACACACACACACACACCCACCACACTCAACACACACACACAGCACACATCACACACACACATGCGCTATAGGTGTTTTAGAATAAACGTAATCAATAGCTTTTTTGTTTTGTTTGTTAAACTATGCAGCCCTTTTGGGGGAAAAAAGCAGAAAGAAAACAAGTGTCACGACATGCAATACATGGCCGCACGGAGGATATCTCAGAGAGAAACAATCTGCCCCAACATAATGTCACCAAGTAGTCACACGACAACACGACAGTAGGACGTAAACGGTCAGGATAAATAGTCATTATGGAGAGGGAGAGAGGAGATAGAGTGAGATGAGAGAGAGAGAGAGAGAGATGAGAGAGATTAGATGACGATGATTAGATGAGAGAGAGAGAGAGGGAGGGAGAGAGAGATGAGAGTGGGAGTGGAGTGAGAGGAGGGGGGAGAGAGAAGAGTGAAGAGAGATGGGAAGAGAGAGGGAGAGAGAGAGGGGGTGGAGAGGGGAAGAGAGAGAGGGGGGAGGAGGAGAGAGAGAGAGTGAGAGAGGGAGAGAGAGATGAGATGAGATGAGAGAGAGAGAGATAGAGAGAGAGTTGAGAGAGCGGTGAGAGAGAGAGAACTCGAAAACTCGATATTTTAATGAGGGTAAATGGCATAAGCCATAGGTTCTTTACACCAGGCCCTCAATGGGGGAAAAGAATGAAACAAACACAAAATAAATCACAAAAGTGATAAACAAGTTAATGTGGGATACAATGACATGGAATCATTCAAATAGCAATTCCAAATATTGGATAATCTATAGACCAATGAAATACACAAAATAACAAAGCAAATGAATAAACAAGACCACGTAATGCCGAGGACAGAGGAGAGAGAGAGAGGAGACGAGAGAGGGGATGGAGAGAGTGCAGGGAGTGTAGAGAAGGAGAGAGAGAGGGGAGATGAGAGCAGGGGGAGTGAGAGAGAGATGAAGAGAGGGGAGAGAGGGAGATAGAGAGAGGAGGAGAGAGGGAGAGAAGAGGGAAAAGAGATGAGGAGAGAGAGGGAGTGAGAGGGGGGGAGAGAGAGAGAGGGAGAGAGATGAGGGAGGGAGAGAATTATAGGAGAGGTTAAAAAAAATCTTTTTTATCGAGGAAAAATGGATTAAGGTCTTATTTGCTTTGTTTACATCCAGTCCGTGTGTATGAGTTTTGTCTAAATCCTGTCATCTGTCCCACCGGCACACAATCGCCCTACCTACTCTTTCGAAAAGCGTGAACACGATTTAACGTGTGAGCAAGATGTTCTGCATGCGTTCGCACACGGGGCCTCGGTTTATAGTTTTTATCGAAGGAGGTTGGGGAGGCGGAGTGTGGATTCGGAAAATGATGTCAACTCCAGGGGAAAATATCCCCTTGAATGGGAATCGAACCTGGATTCATCAGATTGCGAGAGCAATGTTCTAACCACTTGTCTATCCCGTCTACGACGAGAGAGAGAGAGAGAGAGGAGAGAGGAGAGAGAGAGAGAGTAGACAGAGAGAGAGAGAGAGAGAGAGAGAGAGAGAGAATGATAACGATAATAACAATAACAACCCCGATAACAACAACAGTAGTAATAATAATGATGATGATGATGATGATGATGGTGATAATAATAATTATAATGATAATGATGATGATGATGATAATACAGATGTCAGTTTCCACCACTTTTGGCTGCTATTCAATCGATCCTGTCTGCTGCTAATTATAGCCGAAACTGACTGAGTTATGCTGGATTTGCCCGCTTTAATGATGATGATGATGATGATGATGATGATGATGATGACGACGAACGAAGACGACGATGATGATGATGATGTTGATTATCAATAATAATAATAGCAATTGTAAGAAACACGACCGTAGCAATGAATTTACTATTCTATATTATTAATAATAAATTGCTAAGTCCTTGCAGACAGTCAGAGGAAAGTGACGGGAAGGGGGCGCTTTTTCAATGACGGGAAGCAGACGAAAAGTGACGGAAGCGCGGTATTTACGACTGTTTGGGCAACATACCCCTCTTCCAAGTTTGTGAAGGTGTGTTAAAAAAAATAAAGTCAGTAGGGGGGGGGGAAAAAATAAAGAAACGAGTGGGGTTTTGCAATCACAGCAAGGGACCATGTTGTGTGGAGATGTTTCTGTGATCAGACTTCGAAATTAGAGTGTGTGTTTGGAGTCATCCACTGTGTTCTGACAAAGGTTAGAATTTTTCAATTTGGTGGTTTTGTTGTTGTGCTTATTTGTTTGGGGGTCTGGTTTTGTTTCTTGATCACTTCAAGGAGTGATGTGCATGCTTACATTTTTATTGTTTCTTGATTTAAAGATAAAGAATGTGTGTGTTTGGGGGAAGGTTGAGGTTTTCTTTCTTGAATTTATTTTTTTATCTCCATCTCCCGACTCTTTAGTTGATTGCCTGCCTTTCTTCGCCATGTTTACATATGTTCTGTCCTGATTCCTGCTTTATTTTCTCTTATTATGTTGTTCAACGTTCTTTGTTAATATGTGTCGATCATTTTATTGGTCCTCGTTTGACAGACATCATTTTCTTAGGTACTTTTTTTTTTTTTAGATTGTACGTTTTTGTTGGGAATTCTGTTTTGTGCAAATACAAAAAATTGTCGTTTCTTTAATGATGTCATCCGGCAGCATGATCGGTTTTGATGACGTTGATTACAATAATTCAGGCCAGAACGCTTTTTCAGACGTTATTCATCCGTTAAGAACGCATACATGATTTGCACAGACTTCTTGCAAGCAGACATACACACATACACATACACGAACACATACACACACATGCACGCACACCTACGCACTACACATACACACACATGCTTACTGATGGCATGCAATCAGGCACACATGCACAGGCGCGCGCAGACACGAACACTTGGTATGCAGTGCTTGATACACAGACTGACCTTTTTGAAGCTTTGGCATTCTTTAGAAACACAGCTCTACTGTCCATCCTCTTACATTCTGGCTGATACGCTGCTCTTTTTTCATTGAGGGGCTGAAAGGAGATGGAGCAGACTGTACGGGAGACAGCGATCCACCCACCCGTTAGACCACCAATCCATCGATCTACCTTCACAGACCAACCCACCACCCAATCGCCCACCCATCCATCCATCGTTGATCTATCCATCTATCCTCCCATCCACTCCTCAGGACCACCATCATCTGTAAAATCCATCTGTCCACCATCCACATACAGAACACATCCAACCATCCATACATCCATCTGTGCACCCACATTCATAGACCCACCCTGACCATTTTTCCACCCACCCATCACCTCCTTAGACTCTGAGAGAGAGAGAGTGAGAGATGAGAGAGGGATGAGGAGAGGAGATGAGGGGGGGGGAGGGAGGGGGATGAAGACGGGCAAGGGGAATGGGTTGTGATGTGTCAAGGTTCTGGGCAGTTAGTCGGCGGTTCTGCTTGCGGGTGTGTGTTACGTTTCGTGTGTGTGTGTGTGTGTGTGTGTGAGTGTGTGTGTGTGTGTGTGTGTGTGGGTTTTGTGTTGTGTGTGGGTGTGTGTGTTGTGTTGTGTGTGTGTGTGTGTGGGTGTTGTGTGTGTGTGTGTTGTGTGTGTGTGTGTGTTGTGTTGTGTGTGTGTGTGTGTGGGTGTGTGTTGTGTGTGTGTGTGTGTGTGTTGTGCTTGTGTGTGTGTGGTGTGTTGTGTGTGTGTTGTGTGTGTAGTTGTGTGTTTTTTTGTGTGAGTGTTATCTGACTGGTGTGACTGTAGTGAGTGTGTGTGTGTTGTGTGAACTACATGTGTTGTGTGTGTGTGTGGGGGGGGGGGGCGGGGGGGGGGTAAGATATTTGTTTGTGTGTGACTTTGATGTCTGTGTGTGGGACTCCTATGTGAGTGTCTGCATGTGTGTGCGCGCGCGCACAAGGTTGTGCCATATAAGAGAATATGAACTAGCCATGACTGCTTAGGCTCACTGACGGCACCGTAAACTATTCGCCAAAATGTTTGATATAGAATGAAAAAGAGGTGTCATAAACTTACACACCGCGAGTACCTTGTGTCTGGAAAAGATAGGATTTTTTATAAATAAATTCAGTTGTCAACTGTAATTATAGCATTATTGTTTTTCTTCTAATTAGGTGGTCAACTTTGATTGTAGTAGTTTTTCTTCTTCTGCCTGAAGCATGGACCCCTGGACTTGTGAAAGGTGTGAATTCAGAATAATGAGGTTTAACTTCGAACGTTATAAATTACCGCCCTTGTAGTGACCCTTTAGCTATTTGGAAAAGCATAACTCACAAGCACATAACATCACAGAATCTGCAGAATCAGTACCCGAGTTGTCAATGGGAAAAGAGTATCAGTCTTAGTTTATAAAAAACTTACATGGAAAAGAGGCCAGTAAGACTGACAGAAGAGTACATGGCACAAAAATCAATTTGTTGGACAGAAGAAAGAAAGTTATGCAGAAGGGCAAATATCTGAAAGCAGAAAAAATCAAGTCGAAGAATTGGAAGTTAATTTATCCAAGTCTATTGGCAATGGAAATATGTAAATTCAGCTAACGGCTGCAATAGACAGTGGTGCTATCTCTCCCTCCTCACTTCCCCCCTCCTCCCTCCTGCTCTCTTCTTGTCTCTCTCCCTCCTCCCTATCTCTATATCTCTCTATCTCTCTGCTCTCTCTCCCTCCCTCCTTTCCCTCTCTCTCTCTCTCTCTCTTCTCTCTCTCTATCTCTCTCTCGCTCTTCTCTCTCTCGCTCGCTCGTTCACCCACACACACCTGCGCGAACACACACATGCACGCACGCCTCACACGAACCCAGGCTGTGTATGCACCACACACACTCTCGCTCTCTCTTCTTCTTCTCTCTTCTCTCTCTCTATCTCTCCTTCTCTCTCTCTCTCTCTCTCTCTACTCTCTCTCTCGCACGCACACACACACTCAGCCACACACAACACACCACGCACATACAAAACACACACACACACACAACACCTTACAACAGAATGGTACTTACAGACTGTGCTGGGGGGAGGTTGCTGGAGGCTGTGAACGAAAGTCCTTCAGTCCACTGCTGTAGGTGAAAAACATCCACGGTACTTCACCTCATGAAGACCGTTACAGAGAGGACAGCTGCCTGTCTTACACTGTCCTCCACCTCTTCCCTTTCCATTGGATAACATTTCAATGCCCTCTGCACCTGGTGCGTGTTTATATCGCCCCCAATTTCAATAAAAACAAAACTAACTGACAATGTCACTGCAATGGAGAGAAACCACACAGAAGGAGGCAGGCAGACATGGATTTATGTGTGCGTCCCTAAACACTGGCAGGCAAGCTTGGGGCACGGTCTCTCCCACAACTCTTCGGTCCTTTGCCTGTTGGATCCATCACTGGCCAGAAATGCGCAGGCCTTGTTTTCTGTCACACATCTGCACAGTGATGGTCGTTGTTTGAAACCCTCAGTGCCAGTCTGTTGGCGGAGCAAGCTCCTCCATGTCAGTTCCTTCCATGGCCATCCCTTCACTATGATGAGCGCCTGACAGGTGAGTCGTCACGCCTGTGCTGCTGGGCTGCTGCGGCTGCTGTCACTGCCCTCTCCTGCTTCTCCTTCCCTCTCCGGAACTCTCGCTGTTTGTCAGATTTCTCTTTTAAATCAAGAATTTCAATTGAATCCTGTTTGTGACAGAAATTGTTCTGCAATGGTCCACCTTTGTCCCCCACTCCCAAACATGTAAGCTTCTAGTTTCTCATTTAGTGTGTAGTCAAAGTCGGGGTCAGGGTTCACCTCTGTGTTTATGAAGCCGACCTCAGCCTTGGTCGATGGGACTGTCTGGGTCGTGGGAAGTTGTCATGGACTGGCTGACCTAGGTGTCTGAACATACACGGTCTTGTAAACCACACTTTCCGATTTAACATTAACTTACTGCCTTTATCCGTACACATCCGCCTTCGCCTGTTTACACATTGTGCATGTCATTTTTGCTGTTAATTTGTGTCACGGTTACACTATGTTTAACAGCTCCTCCCTCTGTTTACACATGTTGCAATGTATCTTTTGATGTTACTTTGTGGTCACTGTTTCACCTGTATACAGCTCCCTCCTCTGTTTCACATGTAGCATGTCATCTTTTGTGTAACTTGTGGTCACTGTTTACAACGTTAAACAGCTTCCTCCCGCTGTTTGACACATGTTAATGTAATCGTTTGCTGTTACTTTGTAGGTCACTTGTTTACCACGTTAACGGCGCCTCCGCTGTGTACTTGATGGCTTTGCTGCTGTTTCTGCTGTTGATTCGTTCTCCCCTGTTACGGTGTGGTGCCTTTAAACACGTCACACATCACAGGGACACTGGTCACTGTCAGTGGCTGCCACACACGACTTCCTAGCCACTGACCCCAACAGTGATGACATATACTGCAGCGGACGTCACGTGCCAAGTTCAGCCGTGATTGTTCCTGCAAGGTTCAGTCAAAAAGATCTTCTTGAGGGTAAAAGATTAAGTTATACAACTTTTTTTTCCATCCTGCCCTCACAATAAAGATGAGAATCAAGAAAAACTGAATAGAAAAGCAATCAATGATGGCCAGTGGACTGACTGACTGAGCGCTAAAGCCTCCACTGACAAGCTGGCAAAGCAGCACACACACACACACACACACACAGACACACACACACACAGGCGGCTTCTATTTCTGTCATACTGGGACACGTGTGTGGCGCTGAAGCAGACACAACCACAGTCTGCTTTTCCCTGTTCTGCAGTGTGTTGCTAAAAGAATCGTCTGTAGTCTTAATCTTCTGGCTGTATGCTATAATTATGTCTGCTTTTCTCCTCTCTGTCTGTCTGTCTGTCTGTCTGTCTCTCTCTCTCTCTCTCTCTCTCTCTATCTCTCTCTTCTTTTTATCTCTTCATCACTCTCTGTTGGTGGGGGGGCTGTTATTTGTGTTTTTTCCTTCTTTTTGTTTTGCTTTTGGTTTATTTGTTTGATTATTTTGGATTTTGTGTTTGTTTTTTTACCGGGGGGTGGGGGGTGGTTTGTGGGTGTGTTTTTTTTTTTTTTTTACCTATCTCCCTCCTCCCTCCCTATCTACCTTCTTACTTACATGCATCCTATCGATCTCCCTCCTACCTATCTCCTACTTTCAGACATGAATCCCTATCTAGCCCTCCCTCATCCCCTATCCTTCCTCCAATCCGCCCGACCTATCTCCTACCGTCCTCCGTCGCCCTTCACTACCTATTCCTACCTACTTCCCCTCCCTTTTCGATCTCCTTCTTACTCCCTCCCTACCTATCTCTCTACCTACCTATCTCAATACTATCTCCCCTACCTACCCCCTCCCTTCTACCTCATCTCCCTCCCTAAGTTATCTCCCTACTCCCTACCTACCTCCTCCCTCTACCTACCTCCTACTTACCTACCTCCCTCCCTATCTCCTACCTATCTCCTACCTCCCTCCTACTTACTTATCTCCCTACCTCCCTCCTACTTACCTCCCTCCTCCCTATTTACCTCTCCCCCCCTCCCTTCTCCTAACTACCTACTTACCTATCTCCCTCCTTACCTATTTCCTCCCTACTATTTCCCTCCCCTTCCTCGCTACCTCCTTCCTCGCTACCTACCTCCCTCCCTACTACCTACCTCTCTTCTACCTTCCTCCCATCCCTCCCTACCTACCTACATCCCTACCTACCTCCCTACCTATATCCCTCCCTATATACTTATCCTACCTATTCCCTGCCCTCCCTCCTCCCTACATCCCTACTTACCTACCTCACTCCCAGGCTATCTCCATACTTCCTATTCCAAACCTGCCTATCTCCTCCCTCCACTACCTACCTACTATCTCTCTCCCTCCCTCCCTATCTCTTACCTACCTATCTCCATCCCCCCCCCTACCTACATCCCTATCTCTCTTCCCTCCCTCCTTATTCTCTTACCTACCTATATCCCTCCCTCCTAACCTACCTACCTATCTCCCCTCCCTCCTCTCCCTATCTCCCTCCTCACTCCCTGGCCTATCTCTCTCCCCTTTTCCTCCCTACTTACTACACTACTCCTATCTCTTTCCCTCCCTCTACCTATCTCCCTCCCTCCCTACATATCAACTCCCTACCGATCACCCCCCTACCTAATCACCTCCCTACCTATATCTCTACCTACTATCTCCGGTACCACATACCTATCTCCTACTCTCTCTCTGCCTATTCTCCTACCTCCCTATCTCCCTCCCTCCCTACATACCTTACCCTCCCTACTTACCTCCCCTTCCTAACCTCCTCACCTACATACTACTTATCTCTTAACTAAGTCCCTAGCCCTACCCTCCTCCCTCCCCCTGCTATCTCCATACCTCCCTCCCTACCTATCTCCCTACCTATCTCCCTACTTACCGAAAGTAAGAAAGAAAGTAGGTAGTGAGAAAGTAAGAAAGAAAGTAAGGTAAGAAAGAAAGAAAGTAGGTAAGAAAAAAAGAAAGTGAGAAAGTTGTAAGTAGCTAAGTGCGAAAGAACGTAAGTGGGAAAGAAAGTAAGTGGGAAAGAAAGGAAGAGAGTAAGAAAGGAAGAGAAAAAAGGTAAGAAAGAAAGAAAGTAGTAAGTAAGAGGAGCTTGTAAGGAAGAATGAAAGAAAGTAAGTGTGTGAAGAAGTAAGTAAAATAGTAAGTGAGAAAGAAATTGAGAAGGTAAGTAAGTGAGAAAGAAAGACAAGAAAGAAAGGTATGAAAGTAGGTAAGTAAGATAGAAGGGAGTGAGAAAGTTAAGTAAGTGAGGAATTTAAGGAAGTGAGAAGAAATGAAAGTAAGTAAGACAAGTGAGAGAGAAAGAACAGGAAAGAGAGAGAGTAAGTAAAGTGAGAAAGAAAGAAAGCAAGTAAGTAAGAACGTGAGAGAGAAGAAAGCACGTGAGAGAGTAAGTAAGGTGAGAAAGAAAGAAAGTAAAGCTAAGTAGTGTGAGAAAGAAAGAAAGAAAGTGAGAAAGAAAGAAAGGAAGGAAGTGAGAGCAGACAAAAGTAAGAAAGTAGGTAAGTAAGAAAAGAAGTGAGAGGGAAAGAAAGTAAGTAAGTGAGAAAGAAAGAACGTAAGTGCTCAAAGAAAGTTAAGTGATTAAGAAGTAAGTTGATAAAAGAAAGTAAGCTGGAGCAAGTAAGTAAGTGAGAAGGTAAATATGTAAGTGACGCAAAGTAAGAAGAGATAGGGATGTGACGAGAAAGTAGAAAAGATGACGAAAGAAAGAAAGTATGTTAAGTACGAAAGTAGGTAAGAAGGAAAGTAAGAAGATAAGTATGTACGTAGGTGAGAGGTTAAGTAGGAAAGTGCACGTAAGAAAGAAAGAAAAGGAAGTGAGAAAGTAAGAACGAAAGTAAGTGAGGAAGTAAGTGAGAAAGTAGGTAAGTAAGAAAAGTAAGTAAGTGAGAAAGGTAAGAAAGAAAGTAGGTAAGTAAGAAAGACAGTAGGTACGAAAGAACAAAAAGTGGAAAGTCAGTAAGTAGGTAAGTCAGAAAGTTTAGAAGAGAGTAAAGTGAGAAAGAAAGTAAGTGGGAAAGAAAGAAAGTAAGTAAGAAAGTAGGGTACGTCAGAAGTAAGTACGTGAGAAAGACAGAAAGTCAGTAAGTAAGGAAGGTACGTGCGAAAGTCAGTACGACCCAGTAAGTCCGACTCCCGTCTGAGCGCCCGCCAGTCACGGAAGAGGCGCCGACAGTCAGAACCACGGAAAGAACCATACCGACACTACCTATTACGACCTACCTCCCTCCCTCCTACCTACCTACCTATCTCACTCCATACCGGCTTTATCCTCCCTCCCTACCTCTCTATTCTCCCTCCCTCCCTCCCTAACTCCCTACCTACTAACCTACTTACCTCTTTCCCTTGCCTCCTCACCTACATACTTCTTATATCTTAAACCTACGTCCCTAAACCCTACCTCCCCCCCTCCCTACCTGCCTATCTCCTCCCTCCCTCCTGCTTTCTCCATACACTACCTCCCTCCTCCCTCCCCTACGACCTATCTCCCCTACTATTCCCTACCTACATACCTCCTACCTATCTCCATCCCTCCATCCACCTATCTCCCTACCTCTCTACCTATCACCCTACCTCCCTCCCTAAATACCTACCTATCTCCATACCTCCCTCCCCATTCTACCTACCTCCCTACCTACTCCCTTACCTACCTATTACCTCCTTCCCTACCTCCTTCACCTAATACTACCTGTCTCTTAAACCTACCTCCCTCCCTACCCTCCTCCCTCCCCAATGCCTATTCTCCATCCCTCCCTACACTCCTCCCTACCTCTTATCTCCTCCTTACCTCCTTCACTCTACATAACTCTACTGTTCTTAAATACATCCCTCCATTTACCTACCTATTCCTACCTCCCCTGGCCTATCTCCCTACCTCCCTCCTCATTCCCTATCTCGCTCCCTCCCTCCCTATCTCTCTTCCCTCCCATTTCTCCCTCCTCTACCTCCATAATAACCCCTTCCCTACCTCTCTCCCACAATACCTACCTATCCTTAAACCTACGTCCCTAACCTACCTACCACGCCCCTTACCTACCCCCTCCCTCCCTTACCCCCCCCCCCCCCCCCCCAACGCAAACCAGCCTGGGCCTAGGCACCACTCCCTTTGTCACACCCACTGTGGGAGGAGGAGAGGTGTTTGTGTGCACTAGACTGCTTGGTGGGTGGCTGGATGGATGTTGGGTTGGTTGGTTGATTTGGTTGGTTGGGTGGATGAATTGGTTGGTTGGGTGGGTGGATGGGTTGGTTAGGGTTAGCTGGGTTAGGGTTGGGTTAGGGTTACAGTTGGGTGGATGGTTGGCTGGTTTGTCGGGTGGGTGGATGGTTGGTTTTCTTCCTTGTATTGTTGCTTTAATTTGCTTTTCTTCTTCATGTCTTTTTCTGCCTGTCTCCCATTCCTCTTATTATTGTGCTTTCATCCATTCTGCTTCCTTCATTCTTTTATCTCCCTTGTCAGCTTCTTTTCTACCGTATTCTTCCTCCTCCTCTTCTTCTTCTTTCATCAGTTCTGTCGTCGTTGAACACACATCATCAGTCAACTGAAGGTTTGACAAGGACCAGCAGATCAGGTGAACACACATCATCAGTCCACTGAAGTTTTGACAAGGACCAGCAGATCAGGTGAACACACATTCATCAGTCAACTTGAAAGTGTTGACAAGGACCAAGCAGATCAGGTGGAACACACATCTTCGTCAACTGAAGTTTTTGAACAGGACCAGCAGATTCAGGTGAACACATCATCCAGTCCACTGAAGTTTTGACAAGGACCAGCAGATAGGTGAAACACACATCATCAGTCAACGGATGTTTTGACAAGGACCAGCAGATCAGGTGAACACACATCATCAGTCAAACTAGTTTGGTAAAAAGGATATATATATATATCGGAAAAGATGAAAAACTGTTCATTGAAATATTTCCAATAGTCAATGATAATGACACGAAATGTTGTGAACATAGGATTTGGGTTCCAAACACCAAAACACCAGGATGCAGGACTTTCTGGAAATGGAGGCAGTTGTTAGAAATCACAACAACTTGGCATTCCAACACGGAGATGGAAACCATGCTGCCACCAGACGCCAGGTGAACACACTTTTCAAAACAGACACTGAGGGATCACAAACTCCATAAACCAACAGGTAGGTGCCAGCTTTCCTTATTCCAGCCCATAACATTGAGAAAATATGTCATATAACTGGCGGCGTTTCTATCTTTACTGCAGAGCTTTTCACAACATTGATGGCTCTCAACTATTTTGTTCCATTTCCTCACAAAGATTTGAAAATTGTTCTGTGCGTTGATTCTAAATCCGTATTGTGAGCATTAAATTCCTTAAATAAAAATACTGGACAAGAAATGATCACTGAAATCAAACATGCTGTTCATTTATTGTCGTTGAAAGGCATGTGTTACTTTTTGCTGTGTTCCTTCCCACTGTGGGATCATTCCTAATGAATGGGTCGCGACGAGGAGCACGCAATGTTGAAGGATCACTTTTAGTCATTATTCCATTAGACTTGCGAGAGGGTTATGAATTTTTAAAGCATACTTCCTATTATTATAAGGAAATAAGAAATTTGCAAAATTCTTTTTGTTGTTACACTCAAAATTGCCTAAATATGATGGATGTACAAAAACTAAGCGTTTCTGTGCAAAGCCATCTAGGTCTGCTTTTAGAAATATCTCAAGCCTGGCATATAGATTCCGTTCAAATGCTCTTCGCACAAAATATGCAAGAACATTCTATGCATGTGCGGAAAACAAATTAGTGTCAGACATCTGCATACTCGTTGTCCTAGAATTAAAGAAATCATTTCTATCACACTGAAATATCCCTTACTTTTAGAATCATCTGTAACGCTTAAAAGCATCCTAAACAATGATAGACTTCTCTGCAAATCAGACAAATCGGCCAAGAATGGTGCTCAGACTATCGACAACTCCCAAATAGCAAACATTCTTCCTTCAGTAAAAGAGGTTTACCATTTGTTACAGTCAACATCATGGACACATTTCCTTAAACATGAAAACATCCATTCAGTATCTGGGAACAATATAGGATCTGTTATAGGGCTTACAAGGCAGCTGATGTCAAATCATTCTAGCTTTTATGCAAGGTTAATTTCTAGTATGATCTGCCGAATTCGACTTGATGCTATCAACACGAAATATTGTAAAAACGTAAAGTGTATTTGTGGTCAAAAGTGTAGCTGGAGTCATGTGTGACACAGTTGTCCTGAAGTGCTCCAGTTTCTTCCAAACCGTTGCAGAGACTTGAAGTATTCTGAAGAAACTTTTCACAATCTAACGTCAGATCATATTCTTTTAACTGAAGTTGCTCAATTCCTTGTACATAGCCCCTTTTTTAGGTTTATATAATGACCGCTTAGAGTTGTGTTTGTTGTTGTTTTTTGTGGGTTTTTTTTAAACTGTTGATGTAATTTTGCTTCAAGTGACTTTGCCATTTGATGTTACTCAGTTGATATCTTTATGCACACACACAAACACGCACGCACGTACACACACTCACACGCGCTCGCGCACGCACGCACGCAATCACACACTCATACACCCACAAGCACGCACGCACTCACACACCCACACACACACACGCACGCGCGCACACTCGCACGCACGCACACACACACACACACACACACACACACACACACACACACACGCATTCATGACCAAATTCAGCAAGGATGTTAAATGTTTATGTGGTGAATATATTTCAAATACCCATGTCATACTTGAATGTGAGAAGTTA
>CM054162.1:33182289-33187740 GCA_028751875.1 Rapana venosa
AAAGTGTGTAGTATTTATCTGGTGAGTGTGAATTTGCTAGAACATGACCAGTAAAGCAGTTGTAACGAAAATAAGACATGGCTCCTTGCTCCTTTACTGAGTAGGCTAGATGGGGTATCCAACTTTGTTCAGATGTATACATGTATGAATGTGGCTGTTGTTGCTTTTTTAAATGAAAAACTGAAGACGTTAAGTCTAAACCCGAACTTAGTGAACTAATCTCAGTTTCTCACTTACAGCATGACCATAACATTTTGACAGTAAGTGAGTAACTCAGAGTCAGATGTTATGTAAGTGATTAAATAGGTAAGAAATTCATGGAGGTGTGATTCAGGCAGTAAATATCATATTAATTGTATAATGTATTAGTAGCCTACCCATGCTGTGCTCTATCAATCATTGATTGCCACCCAAAACAACAATTTGCAATTCATAACCGTATGTGTGTTATAAATAATGTCATGAAATATGAATAATCTATATCTCTCCACAATTATATATTGAATAAGCAATGCATTTGCTCTGTGTGTGTATGTGTGTGTGTATGTGTCACAGTGGTGATGTGTCACTGTGTGTGTCACGTTTGTACTGTAAGCGAGAGAGGTGAGTGAGAGAATGTTTTGAGTGTATGTGCATGCATGGGTAATGTTGCACGTGCTTGTTGTGTGTTGTGTGTGTGTTATGTGTATGCCTCGTGCAGTGAGAGAAACAGATTGTTTCACTAAACATCTGAAAAAGTCTTTGAATTTATACGAGAGGTTGAATAACCCATGTACTGCTATACGGTATATATAAATAACCTTTAGCCTGTGGCATTTGCTGTTCTGGAATGACAGAAACCATTTCTCTCACACTGCCACAAGCTCTTTGTTTCTGAATGTTGTCATGTGCCTGACTTTTGGCAAAAGTACATTCTTTATATTATATCGTGCAGCTATCTATAAAGATCTAATGATACGATTACACAGTATTTTTAATCTACATTGTTAATTTTCCTTTTAATAAAAATTCTTTAATGGGTACATTAGTTTCAGAATTTAATTCACAAATTTTTTTTCCAGCATCACCCATTTGTTGTGAAAATTCCCTGGCAAATATAGATTTTCCTATATCTATTTATAAGACAAATCCTTGGCAGGCTAATGGTTTAAAAGGAAGTTAAAAAGGTAAGGTAAAGTAAAGAGTCCCATAACCTATAAGTCGTAGGGGAGCGAGGCGTCGGAGACCTCACTTCTACTATGGGCCAGCATATTGAGGCGCGCCCCATCTCCTCTCACCTCGCTGCTTTAACCTTCCCTGACCCTAAAGAGGGCAGGTACCCATTTACATCTGAGGAAACTGTACTGGAAGCCAAGGCGTGTGCATTACGGTCCACACCCATCCAAGTGGTAACCACGCTCGAAGCTGCTTAATTTCTGGCTGGGGGAAAGCGAGTGCCTTCCGACCACTGAGCTAAGGTAGTGGGGGAAAATTCCTTCAGTGTACATACTGACAGATCCCAGACATTTTTGAAAGACTTTGTAAAGTTTTCTTCTCAATCACACACAACAATGCTGCCTACACTGTTTCCTTGACTGTGGACTGTTTTTCAGAGCACAGTAAAAGGAATTTGGTATTGTTTCATTTCAAGACAGTTTGTCTAGATTTGAAGAAAATGCCATCAGCTTCAGAGGCACAGCCTCCCGACCCCTGCTTTTAAGAGGGGAAGGGGTCACAACCTCTTCCTTAGACTTGACGTCGCACTGTAAAAGTTCCTTCGGATGAGACGATAAACCGAGGCCTCCGTGTGCAGAACGAAGGCAGAACATCTTGCGCACATACGTTAAATTATCCTGTTCCGTGCTATTTTCAAAAAGAATAGGCATTGTGTGCCCGGTGGGACAGATGACAAAATTTACCAAAACCGCATACACACGGACTGGCTGCAAAAAGCACATGAGTGCTTATTCCATTATACACGATATAAAAAAAAGGAAGTCATTCAGAGCGCTTTGATTGTATCTTCTTACAAGATTTAGTCATTAGTGCTATATAAATCCATACATTAATATTAATATTATTAAGTATTATTATTATTATTATATACCTAATTATTAATTAAATTTTGAGTCTGAAAGATTGTTACTTTATACTTGGCTCTGTTTTGTATCATGAGCTTTGCTGCTTCAGGATTCACTTATTTTTTATGCCCTAATACAAGACTCTTTCTTTGCTATGATTTTTGAAGCATTTTATTTGGAAAACCCCGGGCTATGGAAAAAAAGAAGAAAACCAGTTTTAAATGTGTGCACAAGATGTTTTGCTGTGTTTGCATTTGGGGGCTTTTTTTTTTATGTCTCGTCCAAAGGACTTTCGGGGGAGGGGAGTCAGTACTGATGTCACCCCACTCCGGGAAAACCCCCTAAAACAGAAAAAGTAAAACGGGACCTCTGTGGGGGGTTGTCCGGGGCCGTCAATCCGAGTGCAGCGCTCTGCCCTAGGTTTCCCTCCCCGTCCCCCCCAATTGTCTTCCTGTGGTGATGTTGTCCTGCTGCTGTCAGTGGTGACTGTGTGTTGTTTTTTGTAAAAGGGTCAGTGACATCAGGACCCCACCACCATGTTCCCCCCCCGCTTGCCAGGTAAGGGAAAGAAGAAGCCACCAGCCCCCTGCCCTTAAACCTCACCCGGGGCCCCCAGCATTGTGCCCATCCCCTGAACATTTCCCCCCCTGCGCTGCGCTTCAGGGATGGAGGAGGACCAGGATCACTGCAAAGAAGTGGAAAAAGGGCTGTCCTGTGGAGATGGTTTGTGCAGTGTCATTATCCTTTTTTTTCTTCACTTTTGTACAGTGTATGAATCCATGTTTTCTTTCAGTCTGGGGAAAATTGTATTGCATTTTAATCGTCTTGTGGAACAAAACGCAAAAACTGAAAAATGTTTTTCATGATGTTTTTTCCATGTTAATTTTGGGTTCTGGCCAAAAGTATGGGGAACTGACATTAGGTGGGACCACGGCCTACTAGGGGGGAAAAGGTAGCTGAAAGCACGGGCAAATTTGACCCACTGTGCACCCCAAATTTTCTTCATGAATACAAATAAAAAAGAAGATTTAAAGTGCACGACATGCGAATTTTCGTGCTTCGTCTTCTACATTTTGGGGACCTATAAAAACCCACAAACTTTCTAGCTCACACCTTTGGGAAAAGAAGAAATTCCCAAAACCGGGGAAGGTGGGTTTTTGGTGAAGTTTTTAAAAGATGTGAATAAAACTTTTTTTTTTTTTTTTTTTAAAAAAAATTATGTTAAAAAAATACCTACATTTTTGAGAAGTTGTAAAAATTTTTCAGTATTAATGTACAAAAATTCCCAAAAACATGAAAAGGGAAAGCTCGTTTTCTCAGAACAAACCCCTGGGTTGAGTTTTTGCTTTTTCCCTTGATTTCCATTTCTCATTTGCTTTACAGTCCCCCCCCCCCCCCTCCCCCCCCCCCTCTTTTTACAACAAAAATGGGCCCTCATGAGTCAAACGATGATCTTTGGATTTGGGATTGTCAGCAGAGTTTTTTATTTTTACAGAAACTTCTCTGACATTTTAAAGAAGTAATGCTGTTTTTTATTTTGTATGTAGTTTACTAAAAAACCTCGATGTTTTTTAAAATGAAAAATTTTATCATTTCGGGAATTTTTAACGGGATGGCCCACTGGAACAAAGAATAGGTCATCGAGGGTGCTCTAATAATTCAGAACGCATCTTTTCTCCGTCATAACAAAATAATTTAGGAATAAACTGTTAAAAATAGCTTGTATAGTGTTTTTTTTTTTTTTTTTTTAAAGTATCTCTTTTTAGTATCTGTGCTCTGTTGTATCGTGTCAAAATGTCGGGGGAAAAATCTGAAGAACAAAAAGCGGATGACAACTGCCTCAATTTCATTTGAATTTAAAATGTTGACTGATCTGTTTACCGTTTGTTGTTTGTAGTGCATGTAAGATAGCCTTTTTCAGAAATTTTTTACATGTAACAATTAGAGAAAACTATGAAGGGATCATTCAAGTTATGCAGATCAAAACTTTTTTTTTTAAACAAGGATGCAAGTGCTAAAGAAATGAATAAAACTTGTTTTGTCAGATTTCATTGCTTTCACATTTTAAAAGTGCATGATTTTTTTCATGGTTTTTTTTTTATATAAAAATTGTGTTTTTTAAACCCAAACGTGCAGTTTAAAAAAAAAGAAAAACCAAAAAACACACACACACACTGGGAAATTTTTGTAAAGTTTTTTGTGACAAAGTAAATTTTTGTATTTTATTATTTTTTTTTCACTCCCAAAAAACCCTTTTACCCCCTTTTGGGGGAGGAGGTTTTCAAAAAAATTGAACAGGAGAAAAAGCCTAAACAGCAATTTCACCCAAAAAAAATACCAATGCTAACAGAAAAATGAAAAAAAAAAGTTTTCGCAAAATGAAAAGCAAACAGTATTAAAAACTCAATATTTTTTTCAAGTGTAAAATTTTTTTAAAGACATAATCTCACTTGAAAGACAATTGAAATTTTAAGAAAAACATCGAAATTAGAATTTGAGAGCACCCGGAGAACCCTTTTTGAGATTTGCATTTCATTAAACCTACAAAAAATTTAAAAAGGCAAAGGGTTGGGAAAAACGGAGAAGAAAATTTGTTTTAAATGTTTGAAGTGGGGATATTCCCCTATAAATGAAATTTATCCCCTTAAAACAACATATTGCATTTTTAACATATTCTTTCTTCCCTTTGGGTTTTTTGGAAACGTCCAACCTCATTGGAAGCTTGTGCAGCTACAATGAAATTCATAAAAGCGTAAACAATTACATTGGGGCAATTATTTTTTTTCCATACCAAAATCGATCTTACAGTTTTATAAAAAAGGGATCTAACATTATTCCACAGCTCATTTTTATTCTTAACAAAGTTTTTTATTTAAAAAGGGTTTGATTGGGACTTTTAGATGAAAAACTTTAACAAAACTGTCTCTCCCCAAAATAAATCCGCTTTTTACTAAAAAAATTTGTATCTTGTTTTAGCCATGATGATTGAATCAAGATTTGTCATGTAAATCTTTTATATTGATAAAAATTTTAGGATAGCTTTTTCAGACTGGTGTAAACCTGCATCCAGAAAAGAACTATTCGAACAGAGACCAAAATAGAAAAAGGGTATTGCCGTTTCCCATATCTAGCAAAGTTGCGTTGTAAAAAAGATTTAAAAGAAAAAATTTCTTAAATTTAAATGAAATGTCAAATTATTGTTAGGTTTTATAACCCCCAAATTTCACATCCCTAAACCAAAAAAGGGTACAACGATTTTATTGAAAAAATCAAATGTCCATGTAAGGTAGTTCTTTTGCTGTGCCGTCCTTTTTCAAACTAAAAGCTTTAGTAGCTTTTCTCACCAACACTCAACACACCACACCCCCACACCCACACACACACACCAACA
>CM054162.1:33188240-33231547 GCA_028751875.1 Rapana venosa
CTTAGGTTTGAAATTAAATATGTTTTTGAGGGGATTTAAAGTGTCATAACGGTTCTGGTAAGAGAGAGAGGGAGCTCTTTCCAGGTGATGGACCCAAAAAAGAGAAAGGCGGGGGCCCCAACAGTGATTGGTTGAATCTAGGATTTTAGGACAGGGTATCTGCAGAGGGGAGGGAACGGATGGGGTGTACGGGAAGAATTCACAGAGGTAGGAGGGGCGTTTGGGGGAGCATTTGTACGAGGGTTTATAAAATTTTCTCTCTGTGGGCCAGGCGCCAGTGGGGAGATCCAAGGAGGGGTAATGTGTCGATTTTTTCTTTTAAAAACTAGTGACCCCGCGGAGTTTTGTTTTCGTTTAAGGGAGTGGATAGTGATGTGGGAGACCAGCAAAAGAGAATTGCAATAGTCCAGAGTAAAAAATGAGAGAAGTGACAAGTTTGGTGTTGCATCTGGGGACAGGTATTTCGAATTGATAATACGCTTTTAAATTTATAGTAGCAGACTGCAGGTCTGGGTGATGAAAATTTTTTAAGGGGAGTGTGTTGTCCTAAAGACCCCATATTTCAACGGGATGGGGAAGAGTTTGCCGAGTTCTATTGAAGCTTTTAATGGAAGAGAGTTTGTTTTGGTCCTAAGGGCCCTCGTTTGACATCATACTGTTGGACAGAACCGTTGTACATTCCACAGTCAGTTCCCGTGTTGCCCGTTTTAACAAGCCTGCTCACCCCGGGAAACAGCCTCGCCAGCCGGACAGGCCGTTCGGGGGGGGGGGGGGGGGGGGGGGGGGGGGGGGGGGGGGGGAGGTCCTGTTTTAGTCAATAGGCACATGCACAAGGCAAATTTTATTTTCACAGGTCATTAGATTATGTAACAAGGAGGTTTATTTGTTCATCAGCCTCAACATGAAAGAAAACGCTGCAAGAAATACTACAGCATAATTGTGATCATATGAAATTACACACACATGGATATCCTTCGGATGAGACTATAAAACCGAGGCCCCGTGTTTCGAACCGGGCAAGCAGAACATCTTGCGCACAAATCCTGTGCGCTTTTTTGGAAAGAGTTAGTCCATTGTGTGCCCGGTGCTTGGAAACAGATGACAATTTACAAAATCGCATTCACACGGGGACTGGGTGTAAAAAAAGAACATGATGTGCCATTCCATTATCCTGGATATAAAGAATAAATTTAAAAAATAAATTAAAAAAATTATCAAAATAATGCACAAAAGAGAAGAGAGACAGACAGACAGACAGATAATTAAATGAATAAAGGACAGGTCCTCAGACAGAGACTGAGACAGCGAGAGGAAAGAAGTATTATGGTAGGGATATTAAGGTTGTATTAATACATCTTGGGAAGGAGGTATATGTTGTATCACATTGTTTCATTCAAAGATCTTGATTACATTGTTTTACATTTTTTTCAGATTTACGTTTCATTTTTTAGTTGGGAGGGATGCCTATTCCACAGCCAAGCCCCCAGATATGCTAGACTTATTTGAATAGTGTAATCTTAGGTAAGATGGTAGATTGTTCAAAATGAGAGTGTCTAAAAATCATTTTCTGTGAAGAATGTTTGTAATAAAGAGATGGGGATTTCCGAGCTAAGATCCTTTTATGCATCAAAACTCCTTTATTGAAGAGAAGCTTGTGTTTGGACTTAAGGGGGGGAAGAATGTTTATATCTGACTGGTCAGCACTGTTAAAATGATTGATGTGTTTAGGATAAGCTTTAGGGCGCGTTATGCACCTCACTATTCATTGAAGTAGTCAACACCTCAGGGTGATGTTATTCCACAGAGAGATACTCAGTATGAGCAAAACCCTCACTATTCATTTTGAAGTAGTCGACTCTCTGCTGCTTATTCCACCAGAGAGGTAGTTCAGTTGATGAGTAAACCCTCACTATTCATTGACAGTAGTAAACACCCCAGCTGCTGCTATAAGGGATATTACATGTATGAGCAAAACCCTCTTTCTGAAAAGGAAACACTCACTCTCCAAACAGGCACAGATGTACTCCTGTTGTCCACAGCTGTTCTGTGTGACCTCAACCATTCCCCATTTTATTGAACACATTGCTGATTTTTCACGATGGTGTGGATCTGATTTTTGAACATGTTTTGGCTGATGTGTGGGGGGAAAAGGATATAGAGTAGGAGTGTTATATTTCTTTACTGGGTGGGGATTTTCATGTTGGCACTGGTGGATAGGTAGCAATCTGTATTATAAAGGACAGCATACCTCATAACAGCCCAAAACGAGTGTTGAAAGTTCATCAGAGGATTTAGTCATTACTGTGTTTGGTAGAAAAACTGTTGGATGGTTCGCAAAATGTTTGATGCGCTCTATATTAAATGTTGGACTGCTACCTTTCTCATATTTAAATGTTAGACTGCTCTATATTAACATGTTGGACTGACTCTATATTAAATGTTGAGACAGCTCTATATCAAATGTTGAACTAAAAGTTAAAAATGTATGTTCTTTCGAGACAGAAGGCCCATAGAGCCGGAGCTTATCCCGGTTTCTGTAGCGGTTTAGCGAAACTGATTGGTGTTTTTTACCACCCTGTGACACGCGCTAGTTCTGTCGCCCGCCACCCCAGAGATACTTCCCCCCGCAGCAGACTGGTACCCACTTGTACACCTGGAGGGTAGTGAGGAAAATAGGAGTAAAGTGTGTCTTTCCCAAGGACACAACACCGAGCCGACGGGAGGATCGAACCCGCGTCCTCTGGGATCACGAGTTGACCGCCTAGACCACTCGACCACGGTGCATCCCTTAAATGATTGAATCTCTTTATCAAATGTTGGACTGCTCTCTAAATAAATTGGCGAGGCTCGCAGAACATTCTCTTACGCACACGTTAAAATCTAGTCCGCTTTTTCGAGAGGATTAGTAGGCCCATCTTTTGTTAGTGCCGATGGGAACAGTTGACAATATTTACAAAACCGAATACACACGGGGACTGGATGTAAAAAAGCATGTGAGTGCTTATTCCATTATCCTCGATATATAAAAAAGCGCTTGATTTGTTGCTTTACAAGATTCAGTGCCATATAAATTCCATACATTATTATTATTAGTAGTATTATTATCATTATTATTATATTAAAATTTGGACTGCTCTATATTAAATGTTTGACTGCTCTATATTCAATGTTGGACTGCTCTATATTAAATGTCTGACTGCTCTATATTCAATGTTGGACTGCTCTATATTAAATGTTGGACTGCTCTATATTAAATGTCTGACTGCTCTATATTCATGGTTGGATCTGCTCTATATTCATTGTTGGACTGCTCTATATTAAATGTTGGGACTGCTCTATATTAAATGTATGGACTGGCTCTATATTAAATGCTTGGACTGCTCTATATTCAATGTTGGACTGCTCTATATTTAAAAATTAAATCGTCAGACCTGCCTCTACTATTATATTTTGGGACTTGCTTCTTATTATGCCAAAGCATGCGGAAATTTCTTGCGACACGGTCTATGCTGTTCCGCTTTTTGAAAGAGTAGGCGATTGTGTGCCGGTTGGGAACAATGACAAAAATTTACAAATCCGCATACACACGGGGACTAGATGTAAAAAAGCATGTGAGTGCTCATTCCATTATCCTCGATATAAAAAAAAAGCGCTTTGATTTGTTGCTTTACAAGATTCAGTGCTATATAAATTCCATACATTATTATTATTAGTAGAAGTAGTATCATTATTATTATATTAAAATCTTGGACTGCTCTATATTAAATGTTGGACTGCTCTATATTAAATGTTGGACTGCTCTATATGAAATGTTTGACTGTTCTATATTAAATGTTGAACTGCTCTATATTAAATCTTGGACTGCTATATATTAAATGTCTGACTGCTCTATATTAAATGGATGTCATTTTCTTGAGGCCAGAAGGAACTGTATGGCTCATTATCACAGGCTGGGTCTAGGGTCACTATATTGTTGTGCTTCAAAACCCAACCCTGTTCTCCAACACTTTTGTTCCCTCTTGCAAAGGTGAGGACAGAGGTGGAATGGCATCATGTTGCCTGTTGTCCCTGACTGCCAGCAAGAGACAGACCAGCCAGAAAAGTGCAGCAGCAACTGGACAGTCTGAACACAGGGGGAGGTTTGTGGGAGGGGGGGACACTTGTCTATTATTTAGACACGAGCTGGTTGGAGGGTGGGGGGGGGGGGGGGGGGGGGATTTGTCACGTGCCAAGAACAGTTGTTGTTGTAACCAACTGCATTGTGCAGTAACCTGCCGCCATGGGCAGTTGGTCAGGCTTGGGTTAGGATGGAAGCGTCGCGGTTCGTTGCCCAATATTAAGAGTCATAGGGGATTTTTCCGGGCTCCGGCCGGCTCTACCCGACGTGAGTGTTGCTGTGGGACTCAACGTAGGGAAGACTGGGACCTCACAGTCGATGATTTTATCACCCTATTCACAGATACCAGTTTAGAGTTGTTTTTTTGCTCAAATTACCTGTCCAACACTGCAGGTGTACTGTATCTCTCGGCCCCCAGTTGACGCCGGGATATATTATTGATAGTAAGCGTAGAGTCACAAACCTGTCAAGTGTCTCAAAAAGCATATCCATGTCCACTGCAGCATCTTACGTCAGCCTCATTGTCATTGTCATCATGCAATTTTTTTAAAAAGTCTCTGATTGGTGTTGGACATCTTGGTGGTCCCAGTTGCTCTGTCTCATTGATGACCTCAGATATTCGGGTTGCCCATACACTTCTGTTTTTGCTGTTGGTGAGTTTGTGTCAAAATAAAGCCTTTGGGGTTGGGGGTTTGGGGGAGCATGGTCGTTTCGTGGTGTTGTGGGGTTTGTTGGGAGGGACGTTGTGGTGGTGGCCACCTCGGTAGTGGGCAACTCACTCAGTCTGGCTCCCCCCCCCCCCCCTCCCCATGACTGAGCTAATAGTGTCGTTAGTAGGGGGCGTGTAAGTAGGTGGTTGTCCGCGTTTGTTAGCTCAGGAACTGGGCACCACCTTGAACACCGCCCAAAAGTGACCCAGCAGGCAGTGCAGGGCCCCTCTGGTGGTGGCTAACACGGCGGCCTGGAGGATGTAGAGTGATGGGCTCCCTTAGGGGTCTGCCGTGCTGTGAGGTTGTGTATGTTCTTAGATGGGTGGGAGGGGGCGGGGGTGTGGTGGTGCGGCTGGGGAACAGCAGTAATGGGGTCGGCTCTGATGTTGTGGTGGCTGCCAAAAATTTTAGAGTGTTTGATGGAGAGAGAGGAGGAGAGGTGAAAGATGAGACGAGAGAGAAAGAGAGAGAGAGGCAAAAGGAGAAGGGAGAGCGAATAGAGAAAAAGGCGGCTGAGGCGAAAGAGCGAGAAGAACCAAACGGGAGAGTGGTGCCGAAAACACCAAAAAAGAGACACAAAAAAAGGGGAGCAGGAAAAGAGGAGAGAAAAAAAGAGAGAGATACAAGGGAGAGACGAACAAAAAAGAGGGAGGGAAAGAAGGAAGAGAGAACAAAAGAAGAGTCGAGGAAAAATCAGAGGAGAGAAGAAAAAAAAAGCAAAAGAGACCAGAAGGGGACAAAAAGAACAAAAAAAACGAGGCAGAAAGAGAAAAAAAGAGAGGGAGAGCAATAAAGAGAGAGAGAACGGAAAAAAGAGCGAGAAAAAAAAAAGAGAAGAGCAAAGAAAAGAGAGGAGGAAGGCAAAAGAGAGCGGCTAGCGGACAGAAGCAAAAGAGAGTAAAGAAAATAACTCACGGACAAGAAGTAGACGAGATAGGAAAGTGCAACAGAGGAGAGGGGGGAGAGCCGAAAAAGGAGAGAGAAAACAAAAGAGAGGGCGAGGACACACGCGGTAGGAGCGGGCTGAAGAGAGAGAGAAAAAAGGGAGAGAGGTAGGACACCAGACGAGAGAGAGGTAAAAAGAGAGGAAAAGAAAAGAGAGAGGAGAACACGCGCGCGGCAAAAAAAAAAACAAAAGAGAGCGGACAAAGCATAAACGACGGACGGGGGGGGGGGGGGAGAGGAAGAGAGAAGAAAGAGAGATCAACATCGAGAGAAAAAACAGAAGTATGAGAGCTAAAAGCGAGAGACCAAGATTACGTAAAAAGAGAGAGACCAAAGAGGAGAGACAAAGAGAGAGCAGCGCCCTCAAACAGGAGAGAGCAATAGAGAGAGCGGAGAAAAAAAGAGAAGAGAGAAATAAAGCGAGAGTAGAAACACACACACACAGAGAGGCACAAAAGCACGCGAGCGCGCCCCCACACTCACTCGCGCGCCCCCTCACCCCCTCTCCCCTTCTTCCCTCTCTCTCTCCCCCTCTCTCTACTCCCCCCTCTCTCCTCTCCCCACCCCCCCTCTCTCTCTCCCCCCTCTCTCTCTCTCTCTCCCCTCTCTCTCTCCCCTTTTCCTCTCTCTCCCCACCTCTCTCTCCCCTCTCTCTCTCTCCCCCTCGCGTCTCTCCCCCCTTCTCTTGTCCCCCCCTCTCTCTCTCTCCCCCCACTCTCTCTCTCCTCTCTTCTCTTCCCCCTCTCTCTTTCTCTCTCTCTCCCCCTCTCTCTCTCTCAACCCTCTCTCCTCCCCCCCCCCCTCTCTCTCTCTCTCTCCCCTCTCTCTCTCCCCCCCTCTCTCGCTCCCCCTCCTCTCTCTCCCAATCACTCTCGCTCTCTCTCCTTCTCTCTCTCTCCCCCTCTTTCTCCTCTCACCCCTCACTCTCTCCCCCCCACCTCTCTCCTCTCTGCTCTCTCTTCTCTCTCTCTGTTAGCGGCTGCATTACATTCTCCAGTTTCCCGCCAAGGAAAGGTAGCAAGGCACTGGCGTTCAACTGCCACCCAACCAAAGGAGCGCGGGCAATGTGCACGTGTGTCTGAATATAACCCGCCTCGCTCTGTCTGGACCGCACGGAGATATGCTAATTACCGCCCCCCCCCCCCCCCCCCCCCCCCCCCCTACCCCACCCCCCCCCCCCCCCCCCCCCCCCCCCCCCCCCCCCCCCCCCCCCCCCCCCCCCCCCCCCCCCCCCCCCCCCCCCCCCCCCCCCCCCCCCCCCCCCCCCCCTTCCCCACACACACACACTAGCTGGGCGAAAGCGAGTTCTCAGAACCATGAATCTACACACACACACACACCACTTTATTCCAAAAGCGCTACTTGAAGAGTATGAGCGCGTTATGAGCCACACGTTTGCGTGGGGTGGAGGGAGGAGAAGGAAGGTGAGGTCATTGCTAGGAATAGTGTCAGTAATGAGGCAATGAATGCCTAGTATTTTTCTAACGTTTTGTTCCTGTACCTTTTTATTTTCTAAAGTATGCCAATAGTGTCAGTAATGACGCAATGAATGCCTAGTATTTTTCTAACGTTTTGTTCCTGTACCTTTTTATTTTCTAAAGTATGAACGTGAGAGAATGGATGATAGATTGGGTGAAGTCAGTTGTTTGACGTTTAGATTTTTTTTTAATCTTTGTTAATTCTTAAAACATTTTTTTTAACCTAAGTGATGTGTGTGCGGCATGGGTGATGGTTGTATTATGAGTGTGTGTGTGTGTGTGATGTGTATGTATGTGTGTGTAATTTGTATTTTTCAATGTATTATTTTTTCGGTTCTTCCTTTTTTTATCTGGTTCAATTTATGGGTAAAGATTGCAATAATGTAGGAATCTCAGTATTATCATTAAAAAATTTGTTCTTAGATAGATGGCTAGATTGAAAAAAAGCAAAATGCATTGCTTATTCAATTGTACCATCTGGAAATAAAATTTGAATGACTTGACACACACACGTGATTTTTTTATTTTTTAATCTTTTATATCGAGGGTTAAGGAATAAGCACTATGTGCTTTTTTACATCCAGTCCCGTGTGTATGCAGTTTTGTAAAATTTTGTCATCTCTTCCATCGGCACACTATGGCTATCTTATTACGAAAGCGGAGCAGGGTTTTTAACGTCGCGGCGCCAAGGTGTTTTCTGCGTGCGTTTCAAACGGGGGCCTCGGTTTATAGTCTCTATCCGAAGGCCTTTTGGGGAGAGTGGTTTAGGCTGCATGATGTTACTCCAGGGTAAATTATCCCCTTGAACGGGAATCGTAACCCTGGTCGTCAGATTGCGGAGCAATGTTCTAAACACTAGGCTATCCGTGTGTGTGTGTTGTGTGTGTGTGTTGTGTGTGCTCTCTCTCTCTCTCGCCTTTCTCTCTCGTTCTCTCTGCATGAGTATAAACAAAAAATGAGGGGTGATGGTGATGTGTTACTGTTTTGAGAATTATATATTTAGTATGTATCTCTGAAACACACACACACACACACACACACACACACACCACACACACTTCTCTCTCTCTCTCTGTTCTCTCTCTCTGTCTCTCTTTTTGTCTCTCTCCTTTTATTGCTTTGCTTATAATTAGAGTGGTTGTGTATCCTGATGAGGATGCATTCTCTACCTTATATTTTCAATATTGTATTGGGCTTATTGACTGTACTTGAATTCTGATGAATGTTCTATTTCAATATTCTTATTGTTTATGTGTAACAACTATGTGCACCATTTACAATGTGTAGATATTTCATTTTTATGACTTGATAAGTTTGGTGCTTTTTTTAAAATTAAAAACAAATCTTTTTTCACACTTGGGGTTTTTTTGGGGTGGGTTTTGTTGTGTTTTTTTCTTTCGGTTTGGTTGGTCGATGTTGTTGTCGGGGTTGGTTTTGTTATGTGGTGTTTGTTGTTGTTTGTTTTTTATGGTGGTGGGGTCTTTTATTTGTTTTCTTTTTAAAAGTTTTTTCTACTTTCTTTTAATTCTTTTGTTTTTTAAGTTTTAACTTTTCCCCTTGTTTCTACGGTGTCCGTGTGGTGAGTGTATGGTCTTGGGTCATTATCAAGATGTATCCCTACAGGCGGGGACTGGATGTAAAAAACACATGAGTGCTTATTCATTATCCTCGAAATGAATTTGTCACCTGTCCATTGTCATTGATCTCTCTCTCTCTCTCTCTTTCTCTCTTCTCTCTCTCAGTCTCTCTCTCTCTCTCTCTCTCTCCTCTCTCTCCTCCACCCCCCTTTTCTTCTCTCTCTCTCTCTCTCTCTCTCATCTCTCTCTCTCTCTCTCTCCTTGCCACAGTGACATGTTGTGTTAGGGCAGGAAAGGGGCAGCGCAAATTGCCAGGGACCAAACAGGAGGGTGGAGACACGTCAGGTCGTTAGATGAGACAAGCAACGTGAACAGCTGTCTCACTTCAGGTTCGTTTTTGCTCGAACACCCCCTGAGTTTATTTTATAAACGCAGAAAATCAAACTGCTGTGGACACAGTCAGTGTGACACGCTCACTGGCACTCCTCGCTGTGCTGTTCAATCTGCACGTGCACACGGGAAAGCCTTCGTCTCCCGCAAGCTTTTTAAAAAAAAACTTTTTTATTCAAGTTGTTTTTTTACATTTGCACAGTTATAAGGTTACAAAATATAGAAACATATTTTAGAGAGAGAGAGAAGTGAGAGGGAGAGAGAGTGAGAGAGATCGATGAGAGGTGAGGAGAGAGGGAAGAGAGGAGTGAGAGAGAGAAAGGGAGAGAGATGAGAGAGAGAGAGAGAGAGAAAAAGGGAGTGAAGGAAGAGAGAGAGAGGAGTGATGTTGAGGAGAGATAGAAGGAGAGAGAGAGAGAGAAGGAGTTGAGAGAGAGAGAGAGGGGATAGAAAGAGAGAAAGAGAGAGAGAGAGGGAGAGAGAGTAGAGAAGAGAAGGAGAGGGAGAGAGTGAAAGGGGGAGAGGAGAGAGAGAGGATGAGGGGAGAGAGAGAGGGGAGAGGGAAAGGAGAGGTGAGGACGACGAATGAGAGAGGGGAGAAAGAGGGAGAGAGAGGGAGGAGGGGAAAGAGAGAGGGAGAGAGAGAGGGACGAGAGAGTGAGAGAGAGAGGATGAGAGAGAGAGAGAGGGAGAGACTTTTGGACTTTTAAAAAACATATATCGAGGTAGTGGATAAAGCACTAGTGTGCTTTTTTCATCAGTCCCCGTTGTGTATGCTGGTTTTGTAAATTTTTGTCATCTGTTCCCACGGGCATACAATGGCCTACTCTTTCGAAAAGCGGAACAGTATTTAAGTTGTGCGCAAGTTGTCTTGCATGCGTTCTGCACACAGGCCTCGGTTTATTAGTCTCATCCGGAGGATAGAGAGAGAGGAGAGAGAGATTGAGGAGAGAGAGAGCGAGAGAGAGAGAGAGAGGAGAGAGAGAGTAGAGAGCGGAGAGAAAGAGAGAGAGAGACAGAGAGAGAGAGAGAGACGAGTGAGAGAGGAGAGGAAAGAGAGTGAGCGAATGAGAGAGGACAGAGAGAGTGAGAGAGAGAGGGAGAAGAGAGAGAGAGAGACTGGGGGGGGGTCGGTAGGCAGCCAGAGACAGACAAGAAAAACAATCTATATCAAAAAAATAATTCTATTAAAAAGTAACAAGAAAACAAAAATCAGAGGGACAGCCTGACAGGCAGACAGCTGACGATAGGTCCCAAATGGGCACAAAGCTTGACATGATGGGTTGATATACATTCTGTGCACTAAAACAGAATGGTTTGTCTGTGTTTTTACAAATTTCTACTTAGTGTCAATTTTTTTTCAACAGAAGGTCCTCACTGGAAGGGGACCGTAGACAACATATTATTCACAAATGCTGACTGTTTTGTATCTGTTATCAAACAGAGGTTGATATGGAATCATTTAATAATGAACTTGTTATGTGTAAAGTTCTTACGAGAAATATATTCTCAGGAAGATATCTGTATCTTAATCTGTTGAGGTATACATGAAGTACAGGGTCTATGACTATTCATTTTCAATGGTTGATTGGATTGTTGGGCCTGTAGCTGAATAAATAAAAATTATCATGGATACTTATAATTTCTGTCACATCCGAGTATAGCCAGGACACTTTCTGTTGTATTCAGATTGAACAAATCTCTGACTGTGTCATTATTACTTTCATAAGTAAAAGGAAGAGTCCCATAACGATAAGGTTCGTAGGGTGAGCGAGGCGTCAGAGACCTCTCTTCTCTAGGCACAGCTTATTGTAGGGCGGCGCCCCATCTCCTCTCCCGCGCCTGCTTTACCTTCCCTGACCCTAGAGGGCAGGTAACCATTACAGCTGGGGAACTGGGGGAAATGTACTGAAGCAGCGCGCTAACGGTCACCCATCCAAACTGGTAACCACGCTCGACGTGCTTAATTGGGTGGGGGAAAGCGAGTGCTCCGACCACTGAGCTATCCCGTCCCCTTCAGTTAAGTGCCTGCCAAAACTCTGAACAAACTTGTGCACTGTCTAAACCTGTGTCTACTACTGTTAATGCTGTATTGCAACATTGCAGAAGTCATAGTCAGTCACACCCATCTCTTTCTGTACAAAGGTTTAGAGTCCCTAGACACTGTGTATTATCCTAAGTTGGAAGCCATTTCATTTTAACAGCTGAAATTTTATGATCATCCCAAAAACAATATCCAAATCATTTTCATCATTCAGTTTTTTTCATCCCACTTGATACAGTTTCTCTCTATCTTAGTCTCTCTATCAGTTTCTCTCTATCAGTTTCTCTCTCTCTCTCACAAAGTTAGTTCTCTCCGGATGAGACTATAAACCAGGTCCCATGTTGCGAAAACGCACGCAAGAACATTCTTTCGCATACGTTAAATCCTGTTTTCCGCTTTTCCGTAAGAGTAGGCCATTGTGTGGCCGGTGAACAGATGACAGAATTTACAAAACCGCTACTCGGGGGACTAGATGTAAAATATAAAAAAAAGCAACGTAAGTGTTTTATTCCATTTATCCTCGATATAAAAATTTTTTGATAAAAATAAAATAAATAAAGTTGCTCTTCTCTCAAGTTCTCTTCTCTCTCTCTCTCTTCTCTCTGTGTCTCTCTCTCTCTGTCTCTCTCCTCTCTGTTTCGCTCGCTCTCTCTCTCTCTCTAGTTTCTCTCTAGGTTTCTCTCTCTCTCATCACACACATACAAACAACAAGCACATACAACGCACGCACGCTCGCGCCCGCGCACTCACACATTATCTCTTATCCCAAAAATAAATGGTATTCTGCTCTTTGTCATTCTCTCTCTCTATCCTCATCTCTCTCTCCTCTCTCTCTCTCTCTCTCTCTCTCTCTCTCTCTCTCTGTGTTTCACTTTGTAGAAAGTTCGCTTCTTGAGTGCGTGCAGGAACACTGCCAACATAGCTTCATCGCGCGCTTGCTCAAACAACTACACAACACACACACACACACACACACCACACAACACACACAAACACACACACACACACACACACACGCGCTTAGCTAGCACTCACACATATGTATTCACACATTATGCAACACTACACGCGGCTCACTTGCAACACACAACATACAACACAACAAGCACCCACGCGCGCGGCTTGCGTATTGCAAACACACCAACATTACACACACAAGCACTACACGCGCGCGCGGCAGCGCTCGCGCGCACACACATGCACATGTACTTTCCCACACACGACATTTATCATCCATCATTATCATTATTATACATTTTTATTTAATTGGGACAATCGAATAAACATTCATGTGCTTTTTTTACATCTAGTCCCTGTGTACACGCAGTTGTGTAATTTTTGTCATCCGTTCCACCGCACACAATAGGCATACTTTCCGAAAAGCGGAAAAGTGTTCTGGGTGCGTTTGCACACGGGGCCTCGGCCTTTACAGTCTCATCCGAGGACTTTTAAGGGGGAGTGGGGTCGCACTGATGTTAACTCCAGAGGAAAAATCCTCTTGAACCAGATTCGAACACACACACACACACACACACACACCAGACTGGTGGGAAGTATGATCTACAGGTTCAGATTGGATGCATTTAGGACTACATTTTGTAAACAGATAACTTGTCTATGTGGTTCTGACTTATGACCTAAGCATGTCATTCTTCATTGTGAACTACTTCGACCATATTTTTCTGGTACAGTTGTAGATATAGATTCAAATAAATTATGTCCTTTAACAAATTAGTGGCCTCGTAATGTGATTATGTTGGAGATAGTTAGTTGTTTAGTTAGAAGCCTGTTGGCAAGATCTTTTGTCATTGTTCTTGCTGCTGTTTGAGCTGTTCAATGCCTGCCCCCCCCCCCCCCCCCCCCACCAACACACACACACACAACACCCGTCCCTCCATAATTTCTTTGTATTTGTTTCTTTTTATCTCGTGCATTATAGACATAATAGGTAAACACACACATACACACATACACTCTCACCACGCATCGCCATACACCACACACACACCACGCCACACATGTTCTCTATATATTGTAACACTTTTCTTTGGTCTAATTCACTTGAGTGAACGAACAGACGTTAAATTACAGAAAGAACACACACTCACTATTCAATCATTTCAACTCACTTCACCTTCATTCACTCCACTCACACACTCACTCACTCCACACACACACCATACACATAACACACACTCTCACACAAACACACACTGCTCACCTCTTTCAGAAATTCCTCTTTCTCCTTCTTCAAGTCATGCTTGCTTCCATGTTTGCTGGAAACATGTCAAAAACAGAAACAGCAAGAGGATGGCTATCCCAGCTTACTTGTTCTGTTCGGGAGATTGACACAGTCTTTGTACTCAGTACGGCTTTCGGAAACTCCTGTTACTAGAAAAATGGTTTCTTTTATCCAAGACTGGAATGAAAAAGCCTTTCGAACAAGATTTGTCAGAAAAGATACAATGCATATGCAGGTGAAAAACAGTCCAATGGTTCATGTTGATTCAGTGTCCAGGTTAAAAAAGTTCTACCAACATTTGCAAGATAAAGTCTCTGCACGAAGTTTTCACATCCAAAAGTTAGTTGCAGTTGTTGTGAGATGCATTGTCTCTGATGCCATCTCAAGTATTCTCTTTTTTGTAAGTACGACCGTGGAATGGTAAAACCTTTTACTGTGGCGATATCATTTTGCTTTATTCGTGGCAGCTTTTATACACGTAGTTGTAGTTGTTAATTTTCCAATTTAGAGTAGCTTCCATGTTCTGTGTTGTTGTTACTATTTCCCTTGCTTTGCTTTGTTTTTTGCAGCATTACTTATTTGGTTATAGGTTTGGAATCAGTTTTTTTAATTGTACATAATACCACACGCATCTCTTTTTCTTAAAGCCCTCAATATCTTCATGCCCCCTTCTCCCCACCTCCTTCGTCTTAAATATCACTTTAAGTGAAATCGAGATACACACACACACACACACACACTCACCAAACAAACAAACACACACACACACACACACACAATCACACACACACACACACACACACACACATGCGCTATAGAGTGTGTCTATAGATTAAACGCACAATAGCTTTTTTGTTGTTGTTAAACATGCAGCCCTGTTGGGGAAAAAGCAGTGAAAGCAAACAAGTGTCACTGACATGCATTCATGGCCTGAGGGAATATCTACAGGGGGTTTTTTTTTTTGGGGGGGGGGTTTTTTTAAAGGAAAAAAACGGAATGGAAGGGAAGGGAATAAATTTTTTTTGGGGGGGGGGGGGGAAAATTTTTTTTGGGGGGGGGGTGACGTTTAAAATTTTGGGGGGGAAAAAAAATTTTTTTTTTTGGGGTTTTTCTTCCCGTTTTTTTTTTTTTTTTGTTTTTTAATTTTTTTTTTTTTTTTTTTTTTTGGGGGTTTTCCCCCTTTGGGGGGGTTTTTTTTTTAAAATTTTTTTTCCCCTTTTTTTTTTGAAAGGGAGGCTGGGGGGAAAATCCCTTTAAAAAAGGGGGGGGGGGGGGCCCCCCCCCCCAAAAAAACCCAAAAAAAAAATTTTTTTTTTTTTAAAAAAAAAAAATTTTAATAAAAAAAATTTTTTTTTTTAAAAAATTTTTATAAATTAATTTAAGGGTAAAAAAAAAAAAAAGGGGGGTGAAGGGGGGAAAGAAAAAAGGAAACCCCCCCCCCCCAAAAAAAAAAAACCGGGGGGGGGAAAGGGAAAATTTAAGGGAAAAAGGGGGGGGGGAAAAAACAGGGGGAAAAAAAATTAAAGATTTGAAAAAAAAAAGGGGAAATTTTTAAAAAAAAAAAGGGTGGGGGGGGGAAAAAGGAAAAAAAAAGGGGGGGTGAAGAAAATAAAGGGGAAAAATTTTAAAAGAAAAACCAAAAAAAAAATTTTTTTAAATTTTAATTAATAAAAAAAAAAATTTTTTAAAAAAAACCCCAAAAAAACCCCCAAAATTTATCCTTTTTTTTTTTTGGGGGGTTTAAAATTTTTTGGGGTTTTGGAAAAAAAAAAGGGGGGGGGGAAAAAAAGGGAAAAATTTAAAAATTTTAAAGGGGTTTTTTTGGAAAAAAAAGGGGGAAAAAATAAATGAAAAAATTTAAAAATTTTTTTTAAAAAAAAAAAAAATTTAATTTTTTAAAATTTTTTTTTTTGGGGGGAGGAAAAGTTTGGGGGATTTGTAAAAAAAGAGGGGTTTGGGGGTTTTTTTTTGGTTTTATTGTTTTTAAATTTATTGTTTTTTTAGGGGTTTTTTAAAGTTTTTTTTTCTTTTTTGGTTTTTTTTGGGGGTTTATTTTTGGGGGGAAATCTTTTTTTTTCTCTTGAACCAGAATTCAGAACGAACACACTGACAACAACACACACACGCGAGCGCGCGCGCACACACAATACACAGTCCACACACACACACACACACACCAGACTGGTGGGAAGTATGAGCTACAGGTTCAGATTGTAATGCATTTAGGACTACATGTTGTAACAGATAACTTTGTCCATGTGGTTTTGAATTATCACCTAAGTAGTCATCTACATTGTGAACTACTCCGACCATATTTTTCTGTACAGTTGTAGATAAAGAATTCAGGTAGTCATCCTTAACAATTATGGCCGATAATGTGTTATTTGAGATTAGTTAGTTGTTTTAGTTAGAAGCCCTTTGGCAAACTTTGTAATTCTTCTTGCTGCAGTTTAAGCTGTTCATGCCTGCCTCCCCCCCCTCCACCCCCCCCGCCCCCCCCGTCCCCTCCAATAATTTCTTTGTATTTTTTCTTTATCTCGTCACAGACACTAATAGGTAAACACACACACGCACACACGCACGCACGCACATACACACACACGCACGCCGCACATACACACACACGTTCTCTATATATTTGTAACACTTTTCTTTGGTCTAATATCCCTTGATGAACAGACGTAAAATACAGAAAGAACACACACTCACTCACTCACTCTCCACCACTCACTCACTCACACACACACACACCCACACACACACAACACACACACTGCTCATCTCTTTCAGATATTTTCGCCTTCCTTTCTCTTCTTCAGGTCATGCGTGCTTCTAAATGTTTTGCTGGAACATGTCAAAACAGAAACACAAGAGGCTGGCTATCCCCAGCAAACTTGTTCTGTTCTGAGTATTGACAACATCCACTTTGTACTCATACTTCTAATCATCTATCTGTCCCCGTAGTCAGAGACCGTGGGGGCACCCTCAAACAAGACCTATACCTCTATTTATTCGATTTTTAAGAAGGCATTGGACAGGGTGTGCATCAGCATTGTGGGCAACCATGAACTTGTACACATCAATGCAAACCTGATCAGATCATCAAACACGTACAGCGAGGCCACCAGTGCAGTGTACTACAACAACAACATTGGAAATGGTTTCGAACAACAGTTTGGAGTAAGGCAGGGCTATCTACTCTAACACCACTTTTCAACATCTTCCATGAGAGAATCATGGCTGAAGGCACCTGAACATCCATGAAGGATCAATCAGCATTGGGGCAGAACGATCACAAAACCTCCGCTTCGCAGAAGACATTGATGGAATAGCAGGATCAGAAAAAGAGCTGCCAGCCTAACAGAACACATGGATAAGGCCCTTACTTCCAAAACATACGGCATGGAAATCCGTGCAGAGAAGACCAAACTGATGACTAATAACACCAACGGCATTAGCACTGAATCAGGTTAATGACCAAAGCTGGAAACAGTTCAACGCTTCAAATACCTGGTAGCCATTGTATCCGACCAGGAATCCAAGCCAAAGTAGTAATCAGGACTGCACTACAAAAACAGCTTTGCAAAACTAAACACCATCTGTAGAGATAAGAATATCTCACTTATCTCCCAAGATCAGACTAATGTCGCTCCCTGTCATATCCATATTTTCTGTATGCCTGTGAATCATGGACCCTGCTGCAGATTAGGAGAGAGAGTACAGGCAGTGGCGATGAGGAATGCTTTTCGGAACATCCTTGGCAACTCCTACAAAGACCACATAAGCAACGAAAGCGTTCATAAAACATAATCCAGCAAAACCATTGGAACCCAATGCGAACCTTCTAACGATCGTGAAAAAAGCGGAAACTTAAGTGGTATGGGCATGGTCACAAGATGCCCAAGGCATTACAAAGACAATTTTTGCAAGGCACTGTCCAAGGATGAAAGAAGAAAGGCAGAGACCAAGGAAGAGCTGGGAGTATAACATCAGTGAATGGACAGTGCCTAGAACTCAACAAAACCCTGAGAAAGGCAGAAATGAGAGAAGATTGGAGGGAACGGTTGCTGAGGTCTTTGAGGTGCCCCCACGGTGTTACCAGTTACGGCTTCGAAAATCCTGTTTCTAGAAAATGCTTCTTTAATCCATAGACTGAATTAAAAAGCCTTTCGAACAAGATTTTGTCAGAAATAAAACAATGCATATGCGGTGAAAAACTGTCCAATGTTCATGTTTGATATCAGTGTCAAGGTTTAAAAAAGTTCCTACCAACATTTCAAGATAAGTCTCTGCACGAAGTTTTCACCAATCCAAAGTTAGTGTGTGAGAGAGCATTGTCTCTGATGCCATCTCCAGTATTCTCTTTTTTGTAAAGTCGGACTGTGGAATTGTAACACCTTTACTGTCCCGATATCATTTTGCTTTATTCGTGGCAGCTTTTACACGTAGTTGGTAGTTGTTCATTTTCCAAGTTTAGAGTAGTTTTTCAATTGTTCTGTGTTGTTGTTACTATTAGGTTTCTTTGCCATGTTTTTTGCAGCATTATTCATTTGTTTTTAAGGTTTTGGAATCAGTTTTTTGATGTACATAAATACCAACATGCATCTCTTTTTCTTAAGCCTCATCTTCATCATGCCCCCTCCCCACCCCTTCGTCAATGGCACTTTAAGTGAACAGACGTAAAATCGAACACACACACACACCCACACACACACCACACACACACACACACACATCACACACACACACACAACACACACACACACACACATGCGCTATAGAGTGTTATAGAATACACGGAACAATAGCTTTTTTTTGTTTGTTGTTGTTAAACATGCAGCCCTGTTGGGGAAAAAGCAGAAAGCAACAAGTGTCACAGACATGCAATACATGGCCTGAGGGAAAATCTCTCAGAGAGAACCAATCGTGCCCCAACCTAATGTCCGACAAGAGACAACACTGACACACACTGGAAAGTAGGAGTAACGTCAGAAATAAGTCAATATGGAGAGAGAGAAGAGAGGGGGGAGAGAGAGAGATGGGGAGAGAAGAGAGAGGGAGAGAGAGAAGAGGGAGAGGAGCGGGGGGAGAGGGAGGAAGGAGAGAGAGGGAGAAGGGAGAGAGAGGGAGAGAGAGGAGAGGAGAGAGAGAGAGGGGAGGATAGATGGAGAGAGAGGGAAGGAGAGATGGAGAGAAGAGGTGGAGAGAGAGGGGGAGAGAGAGGCGGGGGGGGTAGAGAGGGAAAGAGAAGAGGGAGAGAGAGGCGGAGAGAGAGAGAGGAGAAGAAGGGTGGGAAGAGAGGAGAGAGGAGGGAAGAGATAGGGAAGAGAGAGAGGGAAAGAGAGGGAGAGAGCGAGAGAGAGAGAGGGGAGGAAGATTGAGAGCGAGGTGGAGAGAGAGGGAGGAAGAGAGAGGGGGGGTGAAGAAGAGAGGGGGAGAAAGAGAGAGAGGGGAGAGAGAAGGAGAGAGAGGGGAAGAGATAGAGGCCTAGAGACGGGGGAGAGAGAGAGAAGGTGAGAGAGAGGAGAGGTGAGGGAGGGTAGAGAGAGAGAGAGAGATAGGAGAGAGAGAGAGAGAGAGAGAGAGAGAGAGAGAGAGAGAGAGAGAGAGAGAGAGAGAGAACTCGAATCCGAATATTTTATGAGGGTAAATGGATAAGCCATAGGCTTCTTTAAAACCAGGCCCTCATGGGGAAAAGAATGAAACAAACACAAATAAAAATAAAGTGGTAAACAAAGGTTTAAATGTGGATACAAGACATGAATCATTCAATAGCCATTCAAATATTGATAAATCTAGAGACCTATGAAATAGAACAAAAATAAACAAAAGCAACTGAAATAAACAAGACCAAGTAAACGCGAGACAGAGAGAGGGAGAGAAGAGAGAGGGAGAGAGAGAGGGGGAGAGAGAGAGGGGGAAGAGAGAGAGAGGGGAGGAGAGAGAAGGAGAGAGAGAGGAGAGAGAAGAGAGAGAGAGGGGGGGAGAGGGAGACAGACTGAGGAGAGAGGGGTAGAGGAGAGAGAGAGGGGGAGAGTAGAGGAGGGAGAGAGAGGGAGTGGGGGGAGGGAGAAAGTGGAGCGGTTTCTAAACAAAAACTTTTATATATCGAGGAACATGGAATAAGCACTTATAATGCTTTTTTACATCTAGTCCCCGATGTGTATGGGGTTTTTGCAATTTCTGTCATCTGTTCCCACCGCACACAAAGGCATACTCTAGAAAAGCGTAACAGGATTTATCGTGTGAGCAGATTTCTGCGTGCGTTTGCACACGGGCCTCGGTTTATAGTCTATCGGGACTTTTGGGAGAGTGGAGTCTGCACTGATGTTTAACTCCATGGGAAATATCCCCTTGAAACGGGAATCGAACCCGTCGTCAGATTGCGAGAGCAATGTTCTAACCACTAGCTATACCGTCTCCTCCCGCGAGGGAGAGAGAAGAGAGAGAGAGAGAGAGAGAAGAAGAGAGAGGAGAGAGAGAGAGAGAGAGAGAGAGAGAGAAGAGAAGAAGATAACGATAATAACAATAGCAACCCCAATAACAACAAGGGTAGTGATAATAGTGATGATGATGATGGTGATAATAATAATAATAATAATGATGATGATTATGATGATGATAATACAGATGTCAGTTTCCACCACTTTTGGCTGCTATTCAATCGATCCTGTCTGCTGCTAATTATAGCCGAAACTGACTGAGTTATGCTGGATTTTCCCGCTTTAATGATGATGATGATGATGGTGATGATAATAACAATAATAATAGACAACGACGACGACAATGATACTACTACTATTAATAATAAATTACCGACAGTCGCTGCAGACAGACAGAAGAAAGTGACGGCAGGGGGCGCTTTTTCACTGACGGGGAAGCAGACGAAAGTGACTGGAAGCGCGGTATTTACGACTGTTGTGCAACATACCCCTCTTCCAAGTTTGTGAAGGTGTGTTTGGGGGAGGGGGGGGGGGGGGGGGGGAGGGGGGGGGTGGGTGGGGGGGGGGGGTGGGGGGACCAAAAGAAAAAAAACGAATCGTGTTTGCAATCGCACAAGTGCCAGTTGTGAGGAGATTGTTTCTGTATCAGCTTCGAACTTAAGGTGGTTGTGTGTTGGAGTCAACCACTGTGTCCGTCCTGACAAAGGTTAGACTCTTCTCATTTTTGTGTGGTTTTTATATTTTAGCTTATATTGTCCTGCAATTCTGTTTTGTTCATGATCACTTCAATGGAGATGATGTTGCAATGCTACCATTTTAATTGTTTTCTGGCTTTAAAGAAAAGAATGGTTTGGGGGAAGGTGAGGTTTACTTTCTTGAATTTTATTTTATTATATCTCCATCTCCCAACTCTTTATTTTTGAACTTTGCAGCCTTTCTTCTCAATGTTTCAATATGTTCTGTCCTGTTACCTGCTTTATTTCACTCTTTCTGTGGTTTATTCAACGATCTTTTATGTTAATATGTCCCCATCATTTTATCCGTCCTCGATTGACAGAAATCTTTTTTCGTTAGGTACAATTTTTGTTAAAGCTTTACGTTTATGTGGGAATTCTGGTTTTCTGCAAAGACAAAAACTGTCGTTTCTTTACTGATGTCATCCCCTGGCAGCTGATCGTTTTGATGACGATGATTACAATAAATAGGATCAGAACGCATTTTTGAGACGTTATTCATCCGTTAAGAACGCATACATGATATACACAGACTTCTTGCAAGCAGACATACACACATACACATACACGAACACATACACACACATGCACGCACATCCACGCACTACACACACACACATGCTTGCTGATGGCGTGCAATCAGGCACACATGCACAGGCGCGCGCAGACACGCACACTTGGAATGCGTGCTTGACACACAAGACTGTCCTTACTGAAGCTTTTGGATTATGAGCACACAGCTCTACTGACCATCATCTTACATTCTGGCTGTACACTGCTTTTTTCATTAAGGGGGGCAGAGAGGAGAGGAACAGACTGTACGGGAGACATCTATCCCCCACCCGTAGACCCACCCATCCATCGATCTACCCATCCACCCATCCACAGACCCACCCACCCCACCGCCCACCCATTCATCCATCCATCCATCGATCCATCTATCCACCCACCCACCTACAGACCCACCCATCCATCTGTAAATCCAACTGTCCCACCAACCCACATACAGACACATCCACCACATCCATACATCCACTGTGCACCCATCCATAGGACCCACCCACCCATTTAATCCACCCCACCCCATCCACTCTCCTTCCATAGACACTGAGAGAGAGAGAGAAGAGCAGAGAGAGAGAAGAGAGAGAGAGAGAGAGAGAAGAGAGAGAGAGAGAGAGAGCGAGAGAGGAGAGATAGAGAGAGAGAGAGAGAGAGACAAAGTGAGGGGGGTGGGGGTGAGGACGGGCACAGGGAACTTGGGTGTGTTGTGTCAGTTTCAGGAAGTTTAGTCCTGGCGGGTTCAGCTTGTGTGTGGTGAGTGTGGTGTGTGTGTGGTGTGTGTGTGTGTGAGTGTGAGGCGTGTGTGTGTGGTGTGTGTGGTGTGTGTGTGTGTGTTGTGTAGTGTGTGTGGTGTTGTGTGTGTGTTGTGTGACTGTGTGGTGAGTGAGGGTGTGCGTGTTTGTGTGTGTGTTGTGTTGTGTGTGTGTCTGTGTGACTGTGTGTGTGTGTGTGTGTGTGTGTGTGTGGCGTGTTGATGTGTGTTGTGTGTGTGTCCTGTGTGACTGAGGCTGTGTGTGATGTGTGTGTGTGATATTGTGAATTGTGGTGTGTGGACTGCGTGTGTTTTGAGTGTGTGTGTCATATAGCGATTGTGGTGTTGACTGCATGTGTGTGTGTGTGTTTGTGTGTGTTGTGTGTGTGCTGTGTGTGTGTGTCTGTGTGTGTGTGTCTGTGTGACTGCATGTGTGTGTGCGTGGGCGCACATAATAAGAGACTGCTTAGGCTCACTGACATCACCGTAAATAAATCGCCAAAATGTTTTATATAAGAAATGGAAAAAAAGTGTCATAAAAACTTCCACACCGCGAGTACCTTGTGACTGGAAAAGATAGGCTTTAAAATAAAATTCATTTGTCACAACTGTAATTATAGGCATATTCTTTTTCTCTGATTAGGTGGTCACAACTTTTATCTGCAGTAATTTTTCTTCTTCTGCCTAAGCATGGGCCCCTGACATGTGAAGGTGTGACTTCAGAATCATGAGGGTTTAACATCACAACGTGTACATACCGCCCTGTAGTGACCTTTCGCTATGTTTGGAAAAGCACAACACAGCACAAAACATCACAGAACTGCAGAAATCAGTACAGAGTTGTCAAAGGAGAAAAGTGTGTCAGTCATAGTAACAACAAAAAACTGACAAGGAAAAGAGGACAGTAAGACTGAGAGAAGAGTACATGGCACATAATGAATTTGTTGACAGAGAAAGTATGCAGAAGGGCAAATATTGAAAATCCATGAAAAAAAAAGTCAAAAATTGGAAGTTAGTTTATCCAAGAACTATTGGCAATGGAACTATATAAATTCAGCTAACGGCTGCAATAGTCAGTGGTGCTTTCTCTCCCTCCCTCCCTTCCTCCCTCCCTCCCTCCCTGCCCTCCCTCCCTCTCTTCCTCCCTCCCTCTCTCTCTCTCTCTTCTCTCTCTTCTCTGGCTCTCTCTCTCAGCTCGTTCACGACACAGCACACACACCCACAGACACACACAAAAGTATATATATATATATAAATATATATATATATAAATTATATATATATATAATTATATAATAAATATATATTATATATATATTATATATACACCCGCGCACACACACCATACACCACGAACCCAGCATGTGTATGCATGCCACACACACATCGCAAACACACACTCGCGCTGGGCCGTCACACACACACACACACACACAAAACTTTACACAGAAAGGTACTTACAACTGTGCTGGGGGAAGGTTGCTGCGCAGCTTGACGAAAGTCCTTCAGTCCACTGCTGTAGGAAGAAACATCCACGAGTACTTCCACACTCCATGAAACCAGTACAGAGAGGACAGCTGCTGTCTTCACTGGTCCTCCACCCTCTTCCCTTTCCATTGGAAACACATCTCAATGCCCACTGCACACTGGCCTGTGGTTTCTAGTCGCCATCATAAAAACAACAACTGACATTTCACTGCACAGTAGAACTTCACACAGAAGGTGCAAGGCAGGCAGAATGGTGTGTGCCGTCCCTAAACACTTGCAGCCAAGCTTGGTCGGTCCTCCTCCCACAACTCTTCGATCCTTTGCCCTGTTGAATCCCTCCACAGGCCAGAACTGTGTCAGGCCTCTGTTTTCTGTCCACACAACTCACACAGACTGGTCGTTGTTCTGAACCACTCAGTGACCAGTCCTGTTTGCTGAGCAAGCATCCTCCATGTCCATTTCTTCAACTGGCCCTCCCTCACACCTGATGAGTCGCCTGACAGTGATGTCACAGCCAGTGCTTCTGCTGCTGCAGCTGCGTCACTCGCCCTCGTCCTGCTTTCTCCTTCCCTCTCCGGCATCTCTCACTCTTTGTCAGATTTTTCTTTAACATCAGAATTTCAATTGAATCCTGTTTTGTGACAGAAAATGTTTCTGCAAACTGGTCCACCTTTGTCCCCTCCAAAACACTGAGCTCTCTAGTTTCTCAATTGTTTAGTCAAAGACCGGGGTCAGAGATCACCTCTGTGTTTAAGAAGCCGGGACATCAGCCTGGTCGATGACCTGTCTGGTCGTGGGAAGATTGTCATGACAGGCTGACCTGGTGTCCTGAACATACAGTCCATGTCACCGCACACTTTCGGCATTTCACATAACTTTCTGCCTGTATCCCGTTTAGCACCATCGCCCTTCCGCGTTTTACACATGTAGCATGTCATCTTTTGCGTTACTTTGTGGTCACTATTTACACCCGTTAACAGCTCCACCCGCTGTTTTACACATGTAACAATGTCATCTTTTGCTGTTACTTTTGTGGTCACTAATTACTTACACACGTTAACAGCTCCTCCCGCTGTTTACACGGTATCAAGGCTTGCTGCTGTTCTGCTGTTGCACACGTCTCCCCCCTGAACTTGTGGTGCCTTTAAAACACGTCACACATCACAGACACTGGCACTGTCAGTGGCTGCCACACACGACCTTCCTAGCCCCTGACCCCAACAGTGAATGACATAGACAGCAGCAGACGTCACTGCACAAGTCACCATGATTGTTCCTGCAAGTCAGTTTCAAAGATCTTCATTGAGGGTATAAGATAAGTTTATACAACTTTTCTTTTTCATCATGCCCTCAACAAAAAAAGGAGAGAATCAAGAAAACTGACATAAGAAAAAGCAATCAATGAGCCAGTGGACTGACTGACTGGATCGCTAAAGCCTCCACTGAACAAGCTGGCAAAGCAGCACACACACACACAACACACACCACACACACAACACACACACCACACACACACTACACACCACACAGACAGACACACACAGACACACACACGACACCACACAACACACACACACACACACACACACACACACAACAGCGGCTATCTAGGTTCTGTCATACTGGGACACGTGTGTGGCGCTAAGCAGACACACACAGTCTGCTTTTCTTGTTCTGCAGTGTGTTGCTAACGAATCATCAGTAGTCTTGTTCTTCTGATTAATACTATAATATGTCGGCTTTTCTTCTCTCTCCTCTCTCTCTCTCTTCTCTCCTCTCTCTCCTCTCTCTCTCTCTCTCTCTCTTTCTCTCTCTCTCTCCTCTCTCATTATTCTTCTCATCTCTCTCTCTCTTCTGTCCCTCTGTCTCCTGTCTGTCTGTCTGTCTGTCTATCTCTCCTCACTCCCACTTTGTTGGGAAGGGGGAGGGGTGTATTTGGGTTTTTTCCCCTTGTTGTTTTTGTTTTGATTTTGATTATTATGTTTTTGTGTGTTTGTTTTTTGCCGGGTGGGAGGGGGGGTGCTTGTTTGTGGGTTGTTGTTTTTTTTACCTATCTCCCTATCTACCTACTTACATACATGCATCCGTATCTACCTCCCTCCCTCCCTCCCTATCTACCTACTTACATACATGCATCCGTATCTACCTCCCTCCCTCCCTCCCTATCTACCTACTTACATACATGCATCCCTATCTATCTCCCTCCCTCCCTCCCTATCTACCTACTTACATACATGCATCCCTATCTATCTCCCTCCCTCCCTCCCTATCTACCTACTTACATACATGCATCCGTATCTATCTCCCTCCCTCCCTATCTACCTGCTTACATACATGCATCCCTATCTATCTCCCTCCCTCCCTCCCTATCTACCTACTTACATACATGCATCCCTATCTATCTCCCTCCCTCCCTCCCTATCTACCTACTTACATACATGCTCGTAGCTATCTCCCACCCATCCCTATCTACCGCGTACATAACATGCATCCCTATCTATCTCCCTCCTCCCTCCTATCTACCTATTTACATACTGCATCCCAATCTATCTCCACCACCTACCTAAATCCCTCCATCCTCCCTGCCTATCTCCCCTACCTATCTCCTATTTCCTACCTATCTCCCTACCTACCTACCTCCTCCCTTTATAGCTCCCCTACCTACTACTACCTCCCTACTCCTACCTACATCCCTACCTAACGATCTCCCTACACTATCTACCTATCTCCCAACCTACCTACCTACCTACCTCCCTACCTATCTCCCTCCCTACCTACCTATCCCTACCTACCTCCCTACCTACCTCCCTACCTATCTCCAACCCTACCTACCTATCTCCCACAAACCTCCCTACCTACCAACCTACCTACTACCTCCCAACATACCTATCTCCCTCCCTACCTCCCTTCCACCTAATCCCCTCCCCCCCCACCTATCTCCCCTCCCTCCCTATCTTCCCCCCCTCCCTACCTATCTCCCTCTCTCCCTCCCTACCCTACCCCTCCCTCCCATACCTACCTCCCCTACTTACCTACTTCGCACCTCCAATCTTACCTATCTCCCTACGTTACCATACCTCTCCCTTCCTCTCTCTCTTCCTCCTCCCTTCCCAATCCCTACCTAATGCTATATCCCTCGCTCCCTACATATCTCCCTACATACCTATCTCCCTACCTATATATCTCCCCTACATACCTATTTCCCTACCCTCCCCTACCTCCCTCCCTCCCTACCTACGTGCCTATCTCCCTCCCTCACTACTCTCTACTTACCTACCACCTCCCTACCTATCTCCCTACCTATCTCCTACCTACCTATCTCCCCTCCCTTTCTCCCACCCTCCCACAACCCACCCTAACTTACCCCTTCCCTACCTCCTCACCTAACATTCACCCATCACGTTAACCTACGTCCCCTAGCCCTATCTCCCTACCTCCCTCCCTTTCTCCCTCCTCCCTGCCTATCTCCCTACCAATTCTTCCCTATCTCTCTCCCTTCCCTCCCCCCCTCCCTACCTACACTCCCTACTTACCTCCTCCCTACCTCCTCTCCTACATTCCTACATATCTCTTAGACCCTACCTCCCTACTACCTCCTTCCCTACATCCTCTCCTACGATACCCTACCATCTCTTAACCTACCTCCCAACTTACCTCCTTCTCCACCTCTCTCCACATTCCTACCCTATCTCTTAACCTACCTCCCTGCTTTACCTCCTCTCCACCCTCCTCTCCTACAAACCTACTATCTCTTAACCACGTCCCTAACCCACCTACCTCCTCCACCCCCCTCCCTACCTACCTCCCATGCCTCCCTGCCTATCTCCCTCCCACTACCTCGCTCCCTATCTACATCCCTACCTACCGTCCCTCCCTCCCTTCTCCCTACCTCTCCCTACATGCCATCTCCCCCTACCTCCCTATCTCCCTTCCCTCCCTCCCTATCTCCCCTACCTACCTCCCTCCCTATCTCCCAACCTCCCTCTCTACCTCCCTCCCTTCCTATCTCCTAACTCCCTTCCTATCCCCTCCCTATCTACCTACCTCCCTCCCTACCTCCCTACTTACCTCCTTCCCTACCTCCTCACCTCATACTACCTTTCTCTAACCTACGTACCCTAACCCTACCTACCTCCCTATCTCCGTACCTACCTCTCTCCCTTCCCACCTATTTCCCTCCCTAGCCCCCCCTCCCTACCCCATCCCTCCCCTCCCAAACCTCCCTCCCTCCTTATCTCCCTCCCTACCTCCCACTACCTCCCTCCCTCCCTCCCTGCCTATCGCTCACCCGCCTATCCCTCCCTCCCTCCCTCCCTCCCCCTACCTACTCCCCTCCACTCCCCTCCCTATCTTACCTACCTCCTCCCTACCTCCCTACTTACCTCCTTCCTACCTCCTCACCTACATTCCTACCTATCTCTTAACCTACTCCCTAGTCCTATCTCCCTACCTAGCCTTCCTCCCTCCCTATCTCCTCCCTCCCTTTCTCCCTCCCTCCCTCCCCTACTTACCTCCTTCCCTAACCTCCTCACCTACATACTACTATCTCTTAACCTACGTCCCTCCATCCTACCATCCTCCTCCCTCCCCCCCCCCCCCCCCCCCCAGCAACCAGCCTGGCCTAGGCACCACTCCCTGTTCAACCACTTTGGGGAGAGAGAGGCAGGTTTGTGTGGATTAGCTGCTTGGCTGGTGGTGGCTAGTTGCTGATGGATGGTTGGGTTGTTGGATGGAGATAGGGCTAGGAACGTAGGTTAAGAGATAGGTAGGTATGTAGGTGAGGAGGTAGGGAAGGATGTAAGTAGGTGGATGGATGGATGCTGGGTTAGGGTTGGGTTAGGGTTACAGTTGGGTGGATGGTTGGTTTTCTTCCTTGTATTGCTGCTTTAATTCGCTTTTCTTCATGTCTTTTTCTGCCTGTCTCCCATTCCTCTTATTATTGTGCTTTCATCCATTCTGCTTCCTTCATTCTTTTATCTCCCTTGTCAGCTTTTTTCTACCGTATTCTTCCTCCTCCTCCTCCTCTTCTTCTTCTTTCATCAGTTTCTGTCGTTCCGTTGATGCGTATTTCCCAGTTCAGTACTCCGCAGGGAGAGGGGCGTACGCCAAACTAGCCAGCCTACACTGAAGTACACTGAGAAGATTCAGTGTGCTTTTTTACGGCTTTTTTGTAACCCGGGGATGAGGAAATGAAGTGGATATGGCTGGCGTCCTACAGCACGGCCCTGGTGTATTGGCCATCAGGACTACAGGAATCTTTGTCACGACGTAGTAGTAGTTTTGTTTTATCTTCTGAATCAGATTGTCTGGTTTTGGCATATTTAGAGCTGGATGCAGTGTGACTTTGAACACAACGGCAATGGCCACCTCCACGGAGGGTCGGGGGAAAGAAACAGTTTTGTAGCCAGGTGGAGTCCCAGCTCTTTTACCTTTGGTTCAGACCTTTGGGTTAAACCGGTTTTCTGTGAGAAAGATAAGATCGATGTTCTGTTTCAGATATGACATCAGAAAGAAGTCGCTTACCATCTGGGCAACCAGACAGCGCATTAGTAAACACATGTGAAAAGGTTTGAGGGAGGCAGGAGAGGTTGAAGATGACAGTGGAAGTGAGGGTGGACTATCAGAGAAAGAGGACGAGGATGATGGTAGAGATTGTGTGCAGTGGAAGAGCAGACCAGAGTTGAGATGGCGAGTCAGGTGTGAAGAACGGTGAAAGGACGGGTTTAAACAGGGGGATCCTACAGTCAGATGTCACACTGTGATACACCACTGCTTATCAGAACACATATTATCAGAGTCACAGGCAGAGGATGGAGCATCTGGAGGACACAGATGTGGAGGGTGCTGCAGCCTGTTACTGGTGGTTGTGGCAGTGACGTCCAGAGGTGATGGGGAACCAGATGTAGGGGAAACAGGCCCACAGCGATGACGTCAGCCTGCCTGTGTTCCTCCTCTTGTTTTTGGGGTGGTAGAGTCACAAGTATTAAATAATTATGCTGTTTAAGTTCGTAGTGTATGGGGTAGAACCCCACGAGGAACAATGCCTTTATGTCAGCAACATTATTGTATAGTATGGGGTGGTGAACACGGGTAGTGGTGTGGTGGGGGGGGGGGGGGGGGGGGGGGGGGGGGGGGGGGGGGGGGGGGGGGGGGGGTGGGGGGATGGGTGGGGGGGGGGGGGGGGGGGGGGGGGGGGGGGGGGGAGGGGTGAAATTGGTGGATCAGTGGAAAAGTAGGCTTGCACAGGGCAGAGTATAATGGGTCACAAGGAACCACAGATCAGGTGAACTCACATCATCAGTCAACTGAAGTTTTGTAAGGACCAGCTGAATCAGTGAATCACACAACATCAGTCCACTGAAGTTTTGACAAGGACCAGCAATCAGGTGAACACACATCATAGTCACAACTAAATGTTGAACAAGGACAAGCAGATCCGGTGAACAACACATCATCAGTCCACTGAAGTATTTGACAAGGACCGCTGCAGATCGTGAACACTACATCATCAGTCAACGAAGTTTTGACAAGGACCAGCAGATCAGTGAACACACCATCATCCGTCAACTGAATTTGGGAAACAAAACTATATAATAGCGAAACAGTGAAAACTAGTCATTGACTATTTCGAAAAGTCAATGATCGTGAACGAAACTGTTGTTAACATAGGATTCTGGGTCCAACACCAACACCATATGCAACACTTTCTGAAAGGAGGCTGTAGAAACACACAAACTGGCATTCAACACGGAGATGGATACCAGCTGCCGCCAACGCCAAGTGAACACACTTTTCAAAACCGACACTGAGGGATCATAACCTCCATAACCAACAGTAGGTGCAGCTTTCCTTATTCTCAGCCCGTAACATTGAGCAAACCTATCATATAACTGGCGGGCGTTTTCTATCTTTACTGCAGAGCTTATTGCAATATTGATGGCTCTCAACTATTTTGTTCCATTTCCACACTAAGAATTTGAAAATTGTACTATGCAGTTGATTCTAAATCTGTAATGTGCCCCAATAAATTCCATTATATCAAAAAACTAGACTAGAAATCATCACCGAAATAAAAAATGCTGTTCATTTATTGTGGTTGAAAGGCATCAGTGTTACTTATTGCTGGGTTTCCTATCCCACTGTGGGATCATTGCTAATGAATGGACCATAGAGCTGCACGCGAGGAGCACGCAATGTTGAAGATCACTTATAATCAATATTCCTTTAGACTTGCGAGAAGGTTAGAACGTTTAAAGCATACTTCCTATATAAGGCCATTAAAAATTTGCAAACTTCTAATTGTAATTAACACTCAAAATTGCCTAAATATGAGGAGATGTACAAAACTCTAAGCGTTTTCTTGTCAAAGCCATCTAGGTCTGCTTTTAGAAAAATCTCAAGCCTGGCACTAGATTTCCTGTTTAAATGCTCTTTGCACAAAATACTGCAAGAACATACTATGCTATGTGCGGAAAACAAAATTAGTGTCAGACATCTGCTTTACTGGTTGCCCTAGAATTAAAGACAAATTCATTTCTATGACACTGAAAGACCCTTACTTTAGAATCATCCTGTAACACTTGACAAGCATCCTAAACAACGATAGACTTCTTCTGCAGAATAAGTTACTGAATGTCGTGCTTCACAGCCAGTCGGTATCTTCCTGTGATGGATCACCCTGTTTCAAAGCTGATCCAGACATGACCTGTTTCTGTAAACCTCTCTTAATGCCCTGTGTTGTTTACCCCATGTTTGTGTGCAGATATCTACCGTGTCTATGTGTTAGCGTTCCCAAAGTATCCATTTTTTTCGGTTGTTATAGTATCGTTGTTGTTTTATTTTAAAGTATCGTTGTTAGTTAATTGTTATAGTATCTTTGTAGTTAAATTTTAAAAGTATCTGTTGTTATTAATTTTTTATAGTACGTTGTTAGTTAAAAGTTTGTATCTTTTTTTATTTAATGTTATAGTAAATTGGGGTTTTGTTAATTTTATAAATTGTTGTTATTAATTTTTGGGGTATTTTTTTTTTTACTTGTTATCCTTGACTGGTTCGATTTTGAAAAATTTCTTGTTAATCCCAAACTCCTTTTTAAAAACAGGCCAAGTTGTTTTTTTTTAACTGTTTTTTTTCTTAGGGAATTTCTTTGGGACTCACCCACACACACACACACACACACACACACCCACACACACACACACCACACACCCCAAAACACACACACACACACACACACACAAAGCAAAAAGAACGCACCTCTCTTTCCCCCCACACCTTTTAAACGCCACGATGTCACAGCATATTCACACCAAAATTTACTCACCACGCACACGCGCCCCGGGCCCAACAACAACACACACACACACACACACACCACACCACCCACACACACACACACACCCCCACACAAAAAAACCCCACCCACAAACCCCACACAACACCACACACACCACACACATTTGTCCGTCGATATCCTTTTCGGTGGAAGGCGTTAAACGAAAACAACTAAAAACCACAACCACACACCAAAAACACACACCACACCACACACCAACAACACCAACCACACACACACACAACCACAACACCCAAACCACACACCTGAATGAAAAAAGTTGACAACACAGCAAAATGTGACCAAGCACAGTACTGGGGTTTTCCTGCAGCATAACTGCCTTTACCATTCATAGGGGTATAGCTGTACAACAGCATGGAAACATTTTAAAAAAAACTAAAAATAACGGGTTTTCCCGGGGAAAAAGAGTATCCATGTTTTTCTTTTGATAAATCAAATCCCTAATTCAATACTATAGAAGTTGTATCTCTTATCACAGTTCAAGCTCAAAAGCTTTTTAGAACTAGTTTTCAAAATAAAAACAAAAGCAACAGTTCTGTGGGGGAATATATTACCAAAATTTCTCACATTCTTTTAGAAAACAAGATTTGAAAAAACTGTTGCCTGTTTTCACAGTCCTTTTTCTTAAGGGTAATCTAAGGGGCATTCCATTAAGGAAAAAAGAAAATTTTATTGTCATGAAGTCATGTCCTGTTATAATTTTTTTATTTTAAAAGGTTTTTATTTGTATGGATTGCAAATTTAGTTTTGAAGTGCTAATTTTTTTCCCTTCAACTTTTTTTATTAAATTTATGGGTTTTTTGTTGTGCACACCCCCCTCCCTCCCCCCCCCCCCCCCCCCCCCCCCCCCCCCAAAAACCCCAAAAAACCCCACTACAAACAAAACAAACACACACAACAACCCCCAAAACACCCCACACACAACACACACCAAACCCCAACACACACCACACCACCACACAACACACACACGCGCGCGCCGCGCGCACTTTTTCTTTGTTTCCTTTTTTTGATTCTTTTTTTTTGCTTTTGGGGGGGTTTACATGGGTTTTTGTGTGTGTTGGTTGTCGTTACTTATAAAGTATGAACAGAAAAACGTAATATGTACCTGATATCATTGTTTTTGACATTTTATTATTCTTTTCTCTCGTTTCCTGTAATCCAAATCTATTTCAGTACAAAAAGGTGCGCGTGTAATGTACGTGTGTATGTTAGGAATGTGTGTGTGTGTGTGTTGTGTGAGTGTGTTTGTGTGTGTGTGTGTGGCGCGCGCGCACGCCGAGTGTGTGTTTGCGTCGTTTGTTATGTTGCGTTGAGTTGCGTGCGTTTGTGTGCGTGCTGTGCGCGCGTTATGTTGTACGAGTATTGCTTATTTTTCTTGTAGTGGGGGTGGGGGTAGGGGCTCCTTTTTTTTGTTATGATGAGTTTTTTTTTGGTCGTGTTGATGCCGCAGCGTGCTGCGTCGTGCGTGTGTGTATATGTGTGTGTTTGTGTTGTGTGTGTGGTTTATGTGGTTTGGTGTGTGTGTTTTCTTCTTTTTTCTCTGTTCTATTTTCCCTTTTGGATTAGTTTTTATTAGTATTGGATACGTAATAATGTCCTAATTATTATTTTTACGGTAATAATGTAGTAGATAATATTGATCAATTTGTTTTTTTTGTTTCTGGATAGATGGCTTATGAAAAAAAGCAAATGCATTGCTTATTCCTATGTATCCATCTGAAATAACATTGACTTGACTTTACAGACTCACACACACACACCACACACCACACACACACACACACACCACACACACACACACATCACACACACACTCACACACTGTCCATACTAATATCATTTTCATTGGAAAGACGTTAAACTGAAGAACTAACTAACTCACACAAAAAACGCGCGCACGCGCACGCACGCACGCAACGCAACGCACGCACACACACAAACAACACACACACAACACACACAACACTCACACACACACACACACAGACACACACACCACACACTATCCTTAGATTAGACTATAAACCAGTCCTGTATGGCCAATGCTTGCAGAAATCTTTCGCACAGTTAAGACCATCATTTATGCTGAAGATCTCAGATTCTTAGCATTGATACTCTGAAAATCTGCCTTCTCCTTGACAAATAAGGACACTTGCCTCAAGATATCCAAAATGGATGAACAACAAGTTACACTAAAGGCAATAAGAACCGAAGCCATCTTGTAGGAACCAAATGCAAACTCCCTTCCATCACAACAGCTTTCAAAAGAAATTCGGCAATCCACTGCTGTGAAATATCTAGGGGTTGTTATCGACAACACACTCTCCATGCAAAATTTCATTACCCAAACCTTTCAGTCGTTCTTCTACAATTAACGGCGCATCATGCAGTTCGAAAAGTACCTGATCCACTGATGCAACATCCAACTAGTCACTCTCTCATTCTCTCACGACTGGAACTATTGGACTTCTCTTCTGGCTGGTCTGCCACATCATCATCCACCCTATAAGATCATTACCCTCTGTTACAAATACTCCCACTAAAACAGCTAAAAAAACCCCTCTACCTCTGTGAATGGCTACCACTGACTCGCCTTTCATGCCCCCGCTCTGCTGCTAATACCCTTGTACTTAAAATACTAATTTCAACCAATCCATCGTTGGCCGTTGCTCTTTCTCTGTTTCTGGTCCATCGATCTGGAATGTCTCCCCTCTCCCGCTCTTCGCCATAAGCCTACATATGTTGCTTTAAACCACCTAAAAACAACATTTATTTTAAAAACCTAAGATTCTCCCCTCTTGTTTCAATCTCATTATTTCTTGTCCCCGCCCTCAACAACCACCCTTCCCCCCTCCCCATCACCCTGCTTGGAGTGTACAACCTTTGTGTTGTGTGTGTTTTGTTGTGGTTGATTGTGTTTGTGGATGTGTGTGGTGTATTGTGTGTGTGTGTTTTGGTGTTATGTTGTATTGGTGTGTGTGTGTGTTGTGTGTTGTGTTGTATGTGTGTGTGTGGTGTGTGTGTTGTTGTATGTGTGTGTGTGTATGTGTTTGTTTGTAGGTGGTATGTGTGTGTGTGTTTGTACATTTGAATTTGTAAAAACCATGTACTTTACATTTGAATTTTGTAACAATCTGTTTAATTGGGGCGTGTGTGTTTTTTCATTTGAATTTGTAAAAGTCTATTAATTTTCTGTGTGTTTACATTTGAATTTTAAAAACTTTTAAATTTGGGAACCTCATGTAAAACAGATAAAAACCTTTTTTTTTTTTTGGGGGGGGAAAAAATTGGTTTATAAATCTATTTTTTTTTTTTTTTTCTTTTCTTAATTTTTGGGGCCAGGGGGAATAAAAAAACTGAAAAAACCAACACTGGAAAACGATGACTTATTCCATTATTTTTTAAATAAAAAAAAATTTTTTTTTTTAAATTCCAAAAATTTTGCCTTCCAAAGGAACTTAAATCATATCATCCCAAATGCTGTCAAAACCCGGGTGAAGGGCGTTGTTCGACAAAACAAAGCACCAATAAATAATTTAGTCATTAAAGCAAAATAAAAAAAACACCATTTGAAATAAAAACCCCCAAACCCCCTCCCCTAAAAAAAAAAACAAGCAGTAAAATTGGAAACCCAAAAAAAGAAAAAAACCAAATAAAGAAGGTAAAGGGGTTCCCAAAACCCTTAAGGTTGGGGACGAGGCTCAAACCTCATTCCTGGGGGCCACATTTTTGAGGGGGGGCCCATCTCCTTTTCCCTCGCTCTTTCCCTTCCCTCCCCAAAAGCAGTACCCATTTACATTTAACGGGGGGAACTGACTAAACCAAGCGCGCAAAAGGGTCACCCCTCCAACTGAAACCCAACCTCGACCTCTTAACTGGCTAAAGCGATCTCCGCCACTGACTTCCCGCCCCCCCAAAAAAACCTCCCATACAAAAAAAAATAAACCAAAAAATTTTTTATAATTTAAAAAGTACGCATACAAACACACACACACAAAAAACAACACACACACACCACACACACACACACACACACACACAACACACACACAACACACACACACCCACACCTACACAACACACCACATACCCATAATACATATACTTTCATGTAAGTGAACACCTTACTTCTTATCTAAACATTTAGTAAAAATAATCCAATTTTAAAACACAAAAAGTTTGGGGCCATAGCCTGAAAAAACGAAAAATTTATTGTTATTTTTGTTTTTATTGTTACCCCACACACACACACACCACACACAACACACACACCACACACACACACACACACACCCACACACAACACACACCCCAAAACCCACACACCACTTTTTAATCTCACCTGAAAAACAACCCAAAACCCCAACACACAACAACCCCAAAACAACCACACAACACACACACACACACACACACACACACACCAAAAACCCAACACACACAAACACACACCACACACACACACACACAAAACCCCTTTCTTAATCTCACTCTGAATAAAAACCCCCAAAACCCCAACAACACACACAACACCCACACACCACACACACACCACACACACACACACATACACAACACAACCCCAACACAAACACACACACACCACCAACACACACACACACAAAAACAAAACCCCCAAAACCACACACACACCAAAACCCCAAAACCACACACACATTTCTTTCGCATTTGAAAAACAACCCTAAACCCCAAACCCCAACACACACCACACACACACACACAACACACAAACACCACACACACACACACACACCACACACACACCTTAATCTCACTCGAATAACAACCTAAACCCAAACTACACACCACACACAACACACCACACACCACACCCACACCAAAACCCCACACACACACACACACACACACACCAACCACACCTTAGATCTCACCTGAAAAACAACCCAAACCCAACTACACAAAAACACACACACACAACCCCCACACACACCACGGGGGGAAAAAGGGGGCAGTCACCCAAAAGGCAGGGCCTTTACTCAAAATTCCCCAACCCTTCAAATTTATCCTTTTGCCCTTTTTTTTCTTTTTTTTTCAAAATTTTGGACTAAAATCATTTTTTATATAGAAAAGTTAACTGTTACCTCACTTTTTTTTTCCTCACTTTTTTTTCTCAATTATACAAAACCCCAAACACACAACAACACACAACACACACACACACCCCAACACCCCACAACACACACAACACACACACACACACCACAAAAATTACATATACTACATCAACACCCTAAATCAAACCAATGATTTTTTTTTTTTATAATATATAATAAAAAAAAATAATAAAATAATAATAAAAAAATAATAATAATATACACATAAATTTTTAACACCCTATATTTTTAAAAAACAAATAAAAGGGGTTTTTCATCTCCTACTTTCACATAAAACCTTTTACAATAATAGATAATTAAAAATTCAAATTAAAAACACCCACCCACACACACACACAACAACATCTACTCACAAAAACCAACCACCCCAAACCACACAAAACACACACACAAAAGTCTTTTTTAAAAAAAAAACCCACAATTCCTAGCCCCCTTTCCTCCACCACACATTTGATAAAACGTAAAAATAATAAAACCAACTGTGTTCACTTTTTCTTTTTTATTTTTTACACATCACAATTTTCCCTTCTTTTCTAACTTCTAAGCGAATGGAAACAACAGTAAAACCAACTTTTAAAAACATAGTTTATGTTTTTTGTTCAAAAATCACCTCCAGTTTGGGTCATTTCCCCTGGATATCCCCCCCCCCCCTCCCCCCACCCCCCAACCCCCCTAGGTATGGTACTTTTGAGAAAAAATTTTTAAATTTTTCTTAAACACACACACACACACACACCCACACACACACACACACACCACACACACCACACTCTCTCTCCTCTCTCCCCCCTTCCTCTCTCTTTTCTCTCTCCCCTCTTCTTCTCTCTCCCCCTCTCACCTTTTTCATTTTGCTTATATTAATTATCATAAAAATCCATACATTTTTAAATTATTATTATTATTTTTATTAAAATTTCATATTTTTTTATTTTCAATATTTTTAGGGGCTTGTCGCTGTCTAATTTTTTAATAAATCCCCATTTCAATATTTTTTGTTATATTAAAATATTTTCCCCTTTTACAATTTTATTTTATTTTTTAATTTGGTTTTGTTATTTTTTTTTTGTTGCTATTCTTCTTTTTTGTTTTTTTCTTTTTTTTTTTTTTTTTTCTTTTTTTTTGTTTTTTTTTTATTTTATTTTTTTTTTTTGGGGTTTTTTTTTTTTTGGGGGGGGTTTTTTTTTCTTTTTTTTTTTTTTTGTTTTGTGGTTTTTGTTTGTTTTTTTTTTGTTTTTTTTTTTGGGGGGGGGGTTTTAAAATTTTTCCCTTTGTTCTAAAGTTAATGTAATATTTTATTTTAAAATTTCCCTACGGGGGAACGGAGTAAAAAAACACATTCTATTCATTATCCCGAAAAAAAAGTCATTGTCTTTTTTCACCCCTCACACACCTTTCTCCAAACCCCCAAAACTAGAAATAATTCTAAGATAATACAGGGTTTTACAAAAAACAATAAATCAAATCATAACTAAAACTCCATAAAATTTCATCATAAAAAACTAGAAACTAAACTCACAAACCGGAAATGCTGGGTGAAAAACGAAAAATCAAAAAAAACAAAACCAAAAGGGTTTTTGACTTCCTCTTTTACTTCCGCCAACGCAACTCTGTTACATTTTTCCCAACAAATCAAAAAACAACAGTATTTGTCACATATTGTTTTTTTCCCCTTTGTTCACTTTTCAGACATTTTTTCGCTTACCTCATAATACATGGCCATTTATTAAGGGGGATTTTTTTGGGGGATGGGATTTTCTAAACATGCCTAAACATTTAACCAAAATAAACTGCTCCTTCTCCTTTCTGAGTAATGGGGGGTTTTTAAACTGGGTTTTTTTTTTTAAATGAAAAACAAACTTAAATCTAAACCCATTCATTTTTAAACCCAACTTAAATAATCAAATTTCCACTAAAAAAAATAAAATCTAACATACCATAACATTTTTTAGGGGTTTTCACATAAATTTCACATTTTTTGATTTGAACCACCACGGGGTCAAACATTTTATTTCCACCTTAAACCAATTTTTGGGAATCATACCCTTTTTCATTTAATGTTATTTATTAACTATTTATTACCCTGCCACAGAAAATTTGATAACATCATTGCTGTGTTTTGGGGGTTTTTTTTTTTTTGTGTTGGTGTTTTCTTTGTACTTAAACCAAAACGAAAATTTTATTCACTTGTTCACATGCTCTGTTGTTTTGTGTTTTGGGGTGTGTGGTTGCCCGTCTGGAAGAAGATTTTTCACTTTAAATTGAAAAATTTTTTGAATTTTTTACAGAATTTTAATAACCCGTACGCTAACTGTATTTATAAAAAAACTTACTGCACTTTGCGTTCAAAGCAAAAAAACCTCTCCACAAGCCACAGCCTTTTTTAAATGTTTGGCTTGTCCCATTGCAAAATACATTTTTTTAATTATTATAGGCTAACTTTTTAAAGCACTAAGAACTAATAACTATAAAAATTTTAATCTTCCCCTTTTCATTTTCCCTTTTAAATTAAAAATAAAACTTTTTAAAAATTTTTAGAAATTTAATCCATATTTTTTTTCAAAAATCCCCATTTGTTACAAATTCCCTCAAATAGGATTTCCATATTTATTTATAACCAAAAACCTTGCCTAAGTAATGGGAAAAAATTTTTCGGGCCAACCACATCTACAATCCCACACTTTTTTAAAACTTGACTGTGATTTTTCACATAAAAAGATTTTTGATTTCTCATTTTTCCCAAACATTTGTCTAGTTTAAAAAAAGCTTCAGCTTTAAAGGGGACACCCCCTGACCCCTCTTTTTTTTAAAGGGGGAAGGGTCACACCCTTCCTTAACTTGACACCACTGAAATTCCTAATATTAATTTTAAAAATTTTATCTAAATTGGGTTTCTTTATACTTCCTGTCTATTTATCATTAGCTTGCATGCTTTGGGGATTCACTTAACTTTATGGCAAACTAAGACACTTTCTTTGCTATATTTAGACATTATTTTTGGCAAACACCTATTAAAAAAAAAAAACCTATTTTGGATTACTTTTTTAAAAACACCCCCCGTTATAATTGACACAAGATTTTTTGCGGGGGTTTCACGGGGGGTTTTTTAATCCGCAAAGGCTTTAGGATGGAGTCAGTACTGATAACCCACTCCAGGTAAAATCCCCCCAAACGAAAAAGTAAAGGGGCCCCCTGTGGCTTATCCTGCCTCAATCAGGGGTGCAGCGCTAACCCCAGCTTTCCGCCCTTCCCCTCTTGTCTTCCTTGTGATTTTTCCGCCTGTCATGTGACTGTGTGTTTTTTCTTAACAGTCATGACACAGGGGTCCACTACCGTCTCCCCCCCTTTCCATTCAAGGGAAAAAAACCCCCAAAAACCCCCGACCTTTTCCTCAAGCCTGGGGCCCCGCGGGCTGCCCATCCCGAACATTTTCCCTCCCCCTCTGTGCGCTTCATGATGGAGGGGGCCAGGGGCACGCACCATAAGGAAAAAGGGGGCCCTGTAATGGATTTCATGCATTTAACCTGTTTTTTCCTCATTTTTTCAGTGCATTTAATCCATGTATTCTTCATTCTGGGGGAAATTTATTCTTTTACTCATCGGTACATCTAACACAAAAAACCCATAATGTCATATTTTTTTTTATTAATTTGGTTTCTGGCCCAAAATGGTGAAGACTTATGGGCCACGGGCCCTCACACTGGAAACGTAGCAAAGCACAGGCAAATTTACCCACTGTGCACCCCTTTCTTCATGAATACAAATACAAAAAAACTTAAACACAATTACTAGGTCGCACCCCCGTGAATTCTTTATCACTGCAAAATCAATTTTCAGTCTTTCACTCCCTTTTTCTCCGCCTCTTTTACTGATCAAAAACACTGTAAATCCGAAAAAAAAATTTAAACTTTCTTCTTTCTTTGGGGCTTTTTTTTCTTGGCTTTGGTTTCGTCAATACGCAAACTTTTAATGAGGGGTTCTTCCACTAAAAAACGCGCGCCCGCCATTTTTGTGCACAACAAATCTTCAAAACATACATTTTTAAACCTCTAGCCAAGACAACATTTTCCTTATTGGATCATTTTTCATTTTATTGTAAAACCAAGGGGGAATTTTTTTATATCTCTAATTTTTAAAAAAACGGACTTTTTTCGTACAACATCTCGACGCAACTCCGAAAACCTTAAACTTAAAATACCCAAAACTCAAGCCCCATAAAATCAAACTAGACACCCATTTTTCTAATTTGGAATGGGGTTTAAAGTATTCATACTTCGTTCAAAAACCCCCAAACCAATAAAACAAGTGTTCAAACGCAAAATTCTTAAAACCCAAGGCAAGGAAAAACACATCGCCAACCCATCTTTCAAGATCACAATTTTTTCATTTCAGGGGGAAATTTTATAAATTTTCAATAAACGATAAAAATTTTTTTATACAAGATCGCGTGGGTTAAAAATTTATATGCATCATTAAAACAAGACTTTGCAAACTAAATCTTTTTCGACTCCACATGGCAAACGGAAAGAAAAAACTGCCCAATTTGTCAATATTTCCACAAAAAACACTTTTGTCTATCCCTAGACCCTTTTTCCCCCCATTCTTTTCCCCTTTTCCATTTTTGGGGGTTGATTTTTCCATCTACATAAAACACACACATACAGCACACACCACAACACACACACACTTTTTTGGGGTTTATAATAAAAGAACTAACCACAGTGTTTTAGGTAAATAATTCTTATTTCAACCTTTATCAATCTGACACATTTTTACTGGAGTCTTACCAGCATTCTAGCACCAATGGAATGAAGACTGTTGGATTTTTTATTTGTCATTGTGTATCTCCCCTCATATTTTTTTTTTGTCTATGCATAACATTTATTTTAGTTTTTCATTTCTTTAAATCTGACATAGAAATGGAAATAACTAAACAAGCTGGGTCTATTTTTCTGCAACTCTAAACATTGCCCATCCAAAGGTGTTGCAGAATTTGCAAGCATCTGCTGATTCAGTTATTGGTACTAAAGCAAGAAGGTGAGAAGACATTGATAAACACCACATTTCTCTGTCAACTCAATTGATCTGACTTCCAGGTTGCAGTGTCTTCGACTAAGTTGAAAAAAAATGTACACAGATACACCAAAGAAAGACATTTTGTCCAAGCCTTTTCATATAGGACAGCTGTGTCCCTTTTAAAGGGATTGTTGTGTGAAAAGTTGTAACCACCAACAGGACATCATCTGGAACTTATGCATCCCCTTCATGTGGACTTTGAAACGTTATTGCTTTTGAAAACGGGCATAGGAAAACACTTTAATATAGTACCATGTGGGAGCAACTGACAGAAATTCGTGAAGAGCAGCCTTGTACACAACATGGGGAAAAATTACAAATAAGACATCAAAGCTGGCTTCAACTGCCTACAGAGACAAATTATAAAAAGACTGGAATAAATTTTTGCTTTTGGGGTCTTTTCTCCTTCAAATGAGTGTGTCATCATTAGTAGGTTGAGTGGCTTTGGCTGATTCAAGTGATTTGGCTTCTTGCGCTTCTGCATCCTCAGTGTCCTCTAACACTGTAGCAAATGATTTTTGTTTCTTTTCTAAGCATGTTTTCACAAAAACTAATGTTTCACATTTCACTTAAAAGTTAAATGTTCACCACATATTTAGCCACTTGGCAGCCATTTTGAATCTGAAAACACATTATGTAATTGATGAAAAAAATCAATAAATGTATTTTTAAATAGCACATACAACCATATTTCACCACCAAATTTCATGTCCATACTATACAGGGTTTAAAAGTTATTAAAGAAAATCTACCATGTACTGTCTTTTTGGTCCGTCGCAGGGCATTTTAGGTTTTGGCAAAATTAGACCCCAAAAATTGAAAACATTTGGTAAAGCCCAAAAAAAAATTATAAAGAAACTTTTAATTTTAAAAATTTCCCCCCCCCCCCCAATTTACCCCAACTTTACTGCTTTTTTGAGTTTTTCAAAAAAAATATATTTTTTTTTTTTTTTTTATTTTTTTTTATATTTTTTTTTTTTTAAAATTTTTTTTTTTTTTTTTTTTTTTTTTTAAAATTTTTTTTTTTTTTTTAATTTTTTTTTAAAAATTTTTTTTTTTTCAAAAATTTTTTTTTTTTTAAGGGAAAAATTTTTTTTTTTTTTTTTTTTAAAAATTTTTTTTTTTTTTTTTTTTTTTTTATATGGGAAAATTTTTTTTTTTTTTAAAAAAAAAAAAAAAAATTTTTTTTTTTTTTTTTTTAATGTTTTTTTTTGTTTTTTTTTTTTTTTTTTTTTTCCC
>CM054162.1:33232047-33320112 GCA_028751875.1 Rapana venosa
TCAGTGGCAGCAAGCACCACACACAACACACACACACACACACACACACACACACACACACACACACACACACACACACACACACACGCAAAACACATGCAACAGCTCATCTCGCACGCCCCACACAAACACTCACATACACACGCACATACATACATTCGCGAACCAGGGGTAACCGGGGACGGGATAGCCTAGTGGTTAGAACATTGCACTCGCAATCTGACAACCCGGTTTGATTCTCGTTCAAGGGATATTTCCCCCTGGAGTTAACATCAGAGCAGACTCCACTCTCTCCAAAAGTTCCTTCGGATGAGACTGTAAGCCGATGACCAGAAGGCAAGGAGTACTCGCATTATCACGTGGATTTTTGTCTCTTGTTCCATCTGTCAGATGGTCGGTAAGCCTACTTGTCTGTCTGCCTGACTGTCTGTCTGTCTGTCTCTGTGTCTGTCTGTCTGTCTCTCTGTCTGTCTTTGTCTGTCTGTCTCTATCTCTCTGTCTACACACCACACCATCACATCAACACATCACCACATTACACCACTCTACATTACCGCACCACTACACCACATCACTAAACAGCCACATCATCACACCACTACACCACACCATCACATAACCACATCACACAACTACAACACACCAGCACACCACCCCACATCACCACACCCCATCACTACACCACCACCCCACATCACTACACCACCATACTACTAGACCACACTACACCTCACCACACCGCACAATCACACCACCTTACTATACCGGAAACCACACCGCATAACCACATCAGCAAGCCACATGAGCATACAACCATACCACACACCAACACCAAACCATTACATCATCACACAACACCGTACCGCACACCACACCACAAACCACACCACACCACATCACTACCCAACACGACACCCCACCACACCAACACACCACCCTACACCACACAGCACACCAAACCACACCACACAGCACACCACACTACTACCACAACCACACCACACCACCATCACACCACACCATACCATCACACCACCATACCAAACACCACGCCACACCATCACACCACCATACCAAACACCACCATACCAAACACCACACCACACCATCACACCACCATACCAAACACCACCATACCAAACACCACCATACCAAACACCACACCACACCACCATCACACCACACCATGCCATCACACCACACCATAACCAAACAACCACACCACACCATCACACAACAACACAACACCACTACATAGCAGCACCTCACCATACCACCACATCATCATCATCATCATCATCATCATCATCATCATCCCTTGGTCGGGACGACCGTTGGGGTACCCGCACGGACGCTGCAAGTAGACCGCCAAATGGTTCTGTCCTGGGCTGCTTTCAGGAGGTTTGGTACAGTGAGGCCGGTCCACTCCTTGATGTTGGATATCCAGCTTTTGCGTGGTCGTCCCTGCCTCCTTGCTCCTTCCACCATTCCCTGCAGGACTGTCTTTGACAGGCTGTTATGCCTTGTTGTGTGGCCAAACCATTTCAATTTCCTCCGTTTGACTGTATCTAGCAATGGTTCTTGTTTGCCAGCCAGTGCCTCGATCTGCTGCCAGACGTAGTCGTTGGTTTTACGGTCTCTGTAGGTGATGTTCAGGATTCGCCTGAGGCACTTCATCTCAAAGGCTTGAATGCGACGTTCTAAATCGGCAGTGTGTCCATGCTTCACAGCTGTACAAGGCAATGGATGTGACGAGTGCCTTGTAGAGTCTGACCTTAGTGTGGGTTCTGATGTTATGGTTTCTCCACACTTTTGCCAGCTTAGTCATGGAGGAGAGTGCCACAGCAAGTCTGATCTCACCTCTTGTGTGCTCGTACCTTCTTTGGTGATGACTGCTCCAAGGTACTTGAAAGTTTCCACCTCCTCTAGTGCCCTCCCCACTCATCTTGATGCTGGTGGGAGTGGTCGGTGTGGTACTGTTCACTAGGATCTTGCTCTTTTCCGTGCTGATCTCCATACCGTGGCATTGGCTGATGTTTCCAGTCGGGTGGTGAGATCCTGGAGTTCTTCTTCACTGCGGCCCATGAGATCAATATCGTCCTGCGAATCGAAGATTGCAGACTGGCCTTCCTCCTATTGTGATTGTGGTCTTGAAGTCAAGGAGGGCCTCCTGCATGATGTTCTCCAGGAACACGTTGAAAAGAACGGGGGATAGCGGGCAGCCTTGTCGAACTCCAACTGAAGTCCGAAAGAACTCCCCAATTTCTCCACCCATGAGGACTGCACTGTGGGAGCTGTCATACAGCGCCTGGATGACTTGAATCAGGAACTCGTCGAAGCTATAGTCTCTCATGACTTGCCACAGAGCTTCTTGCCACACTCGGTCGAAGGCCTTCTTGAAGTCAATGAAGTTGTTGTAGAGCTGTAGTTGATGTTGGAGGTGCTTCTCTATGAGCATTCTGATGTTGAAGATCTGCTCGACAGTGCTTCGACCTGGTCTGAATCCTGCCTGTTCTTCTGATAGGATTTCTTCTGCTTGTGGTTTCAGTCTGTTCAAGGCAATGCGTAGCATAACTTTGCTAGGATGGCTTATCAGACTGATTGTTTTGTAATTTTGGCACTTCTTCAGGTCTCCCTTCTTTGGAAGTGGAACTATGATGGATTGGGTCCACTGTTCAGGCCACTCTTTGCTGGTCCAGATGCGTTGGCAGATGATTGTTAATGCCTTGATCATCTCTGGCCTCCGTACTTGATGAGCTCAGCCGGGATGTTGTCAATCCCTGGTGACTTGCCTCCTTTCAGGATCTTACTGCTTCTTCTATCTCTTCCTCCAGCACCTGTGTGCTTTCAGGATCTGATGGTCTGGGATCTTGCTCGTGAAGTTTGTTCGGATCAGCCTTCAGCTTGTAGTTGTACAGGTCTCTGCAATATTCTGTCCATCTCTTCATGATAGTGGCGCTCTCTGTAAGGACTGCCCCCTCTTTGTCTTCAATAACGGAGGTCTTTGGCTGCTGGGACTTGGTTAGTACCTTGATGGTCTGGTACGCCTCCTTGCTGTCTCCTTTCGCCATTGCCTTCTCAACCTTGGAGCATTGTTCTGACATCCAGTTTCCCATGGCCTCGGTCATCTTCTTCTTGATTGCCACGTAATTTGTGTGTCCTGACGTTTTATGATTTTCTTTTTTTAATTCTTAAAACATTTTTATTTAAATGTGTGTGTGGACGTGAGCGCGCACGCGCTCAGGTGTGCATGAGTATGTGTGTGCGTGTATATGTATATGTGGTAATTTGTATTTTCAATGTATTTCCTTATCGATTTTTTCCTCTTTTTTTTTTTTTTACTGGTTTAATTTAATGGTAAATGATGCAATAATGTAGTGTCTTAGTATAATCATTACGAAATTTGTTCTTAGATAGATGGCTTGATGAAAAAAAGCAAATGCATTGCTTATTCAATGTACCATCTGGAAATAAAATTTTGACTTGACTTGACTTGACTTGACTTTGATTGACATTTTGACTGTTCTATACTCTTCGGCCGTTTCTGGGTTTTGTTCTTCTCTGGCTTTAGCTCCCTACGTTGATCGCACAGGTCCGGGATATCGTTGGTAACCCACGTGGTTTTTTTTTTCTTTCTTTCCCAGGGATCTCCAGCGCTGTCTCCTGAATGGTCTTGCTGAAGGTCTCAGTGAGGTTGTTGATGTCATCTTGGAGGAAATTCAATGCTGCAAATCTGCCCCTATCTCAGCTTTAAAGATTTCAGTGACTTCGGGGTCCTTCAGCTTTTCCATGTTGAACCGCAAACGGGATTTCTCTTCTGGTTCTTGGTCTTCAGCTTGATCTGTAGGGTCATGAGTACCATGTCGTGGTCACTGCCGATATCGCACCAGGGAAAGTTCTTGTCTGGGCTTTGTTGATGCTTGACTTAAATCCACCACACCACCCACCAAAATATCACATCACTACTCCACCATACCTTACCACCACAACACACAGACACATCACACCACTACGTCACATCACAACATCACACAACCACACCACATCAAAGCAGCACATCACCACACCACATTAACACACCGCACCACACTACACCACACCCAAATACACTACACCACTACACCACACTACACCAGCATATCACACCACCACATCACAGTAACATACCACACTACACTACACTACACTACACCACACTACACTACACTACACTACACTACACACCATACCACATCACACCACCACATCACACCAAATACACCATAACACCGCACCACCAGACCCAACCACAGCATCACACTATCACACCACACCACACTATCAATACACTACAACACATCACAATACAACACCACCACACCAGACCAGATCACATCACATCACCACACCACCACACACCACCTTATCCCACCACCTCTTCACACCACACCACAACTACACACCATTACACCACCCCATCACACCACCACATAACACCACACCACACAACCATACGACACCCAATCACAACACACCACATCACATCACCACGCAACACCACCACCAGATCACCATACCACACCACAATTTAAAAATAATAAAAAATAACAATAATAAAATAATAATAATAAATAATAATGATGATATAATAATAATAATATAATAATAATAATAATAATAAATAAAAATGGAACCCTTTTATAGCGCTATATCTTGCGAAGACAAATCAAAGCGCATGCATTCAACCTAATCTTACACAGTCATACAACCAATGACAAATAATCAATAGTTCAAAAAAGATCACCACATCACACCGCCATAACCACCACACCACACCACCACACCGCCACCACACACCGCCACACAACACCACACCACACCACAACACTACACAACACCATAAACCACCACAACAAACAACCCTACCATACTACCAAAATACAACACCACAAAAATCACACCACCATCCCACCACACCACACCCCCACCCCCAAAAAATCACCCCCACACAATTACAACACCCCCAAATCAACATAAAAAGACACTACCCCCACACCACCAAAACCCCCAACAAAACACCACACCACCAAAAACCCCCAGTACCCAAACCACCCCCACCACACCACCCCTCCCCACCAAAACCCACCCCCCCATCCCACCAAACCACACCCCCCAACCAACCACCCCCCCCAAACAAAACACACCGCCATTACACAACCAATTAAAAAACCACAATACCAACCACACCAAAACACCACCCAAAAGCAAACCCACCCCCACAAAATTCACACCAAACCCCCAACACCACACAACCACACTACCCCACTACACTATCCTCACCACCCCACTAAAAAAAACACCCCTCAACACCCCAACAAATCACCAAAACACCACACCCCCCACAAAACCACACCCCCATCCTCACCCAAAACCCCAAAAACAACACTTTTTACAAAAACCCACAAAACCACATAAACCAAAACCACCCCCACCATTTCACACCCCCACATTACCCCACCCAGTATCCCACACCACAACACCACCAGGGCACCCCACACAACTAAAAAAACACAAGCACACCCCCACACCACAACACACCACCCCCCAAACAAAACCCACACATAAACAAACCACACAACCACCCCACAAAAACCACCCCACAAAAACCACCACCACCACCCCCCTTTTCATCACATACCCATCACCAAATCACACAACAACCACATAAAAAACCCACACTCCCAACACCCCACCAGGAGACCACAACACACCACTAAACCCCAAAACCCACAAGAAAAAACACCACCCCAAACCCCAAACACACCATTTTAAAAAACCCCACCACCATACCACCCCACCCCACACTACAGAAAACCCCCCAACCCCCAAACACCACATCGCTAAAATAACCACAAAACCCACACCCACCCCCAAAACCCCACACCGCAACCCCAAAAAAACCACGCCACAACCCCCACACCAACACACCAAAAAAACCCCACCAAAACCACACCACAAACCACAAAAATTAAACAAACAACCCCACCCAAACCACAACCAAAACAACCACACGAACCCAAGCAAACCACACCAAAACACCAACACACCAAAAAACCCCCAAACCACCCCAAACCACAAAACCCACACCAGCACTTTCCCAAAAACCCACCACCCCCAAAACACCACACCTAAACAACCACACAAACTCCACCACGACCCCCAACACCATCACACTACACCCACACTACCACACCACACCGGGAAACACAACACCCCCCCCAACTCCCTATAAAACCTTCCCCAAAACTACACCTTTACCCCAAACACCACTTTTCAACACCACCAAACCCACCCCCCATTTCAAAAACAAAACCACCACACCACACTACACAACCACAAACACCCCCCCGCAACCCACCAACCACACTGCACCACACCATCAAACCACTAACCACACCACCCCCAAAAAAACACCCACACTACACCACCAAAAAGAAACCCCCTTTACAACCCGCACCAAAAACATCACATTCACCACCACACCACACCTTAAACCCACCCCAAAAAACACCACACCAAAAACCACTAAACCACACGACCCCAAAACCCCCACACCTTTCAATCACACCAAAAAGGACCACCCCATAAACCCCCCCCCCAAAACACACCCGTCACCCCCAAACCAACAACTTCCCCACCCCCCAACCACCACACCCCCCCACACCACCCACCACTTCATTTCCACACCACACCGCACACCCCCAACAAACGCCCCCCAAAACCACACAAAAATCATTACACCACACCCCCCAAAACCCCCATTTACAAACACAACCACACGCCCAAACCCCCCACCCACACCACGGAACAGGACATCACACCACCACCCCCACGACACCACACCACCAATCCTCCCCAAACCCCAAACCCCCCAACCAAAAACCAAACCCCCCTTTACACCCCCACAAGACACTAAACCAAACCACTACAAAAACCCACTACACCGCCACACCCCAACACCACACCACCACACCACACTATACACCGCGGGCTTTCCACCACAAAAAGAACACAACACCACCCCCACCACACCATCACCCCCCCACCAAAACCAAATCCTAAACCCCCCCACCCCAAACCCCCACTCCTCCCCAACACCAAAACCCACCCACAACCTCCAAAACTTCACCCCCACAAAAACACTAAAAAATTCCCAATCCCATTTCCCAAACTACACCCCCACACACCACACCCCAAAACCCCACAACACAAACCCCAGCCCACCACACCAAAAACCCAAACTCCCACACCACCACCACCCCCACCCCACCCCAAAAACCCACACCCCCCCACCCCAAACATTTCACCACACACACCACCCAAAATTAAACCACCCCCAAAACCAAAACCAAAAACCCAAAATCCACATGACAAAAACCCCCACCACCCACCTTACCCCCAACCCCCCCCAAAAAACACCCCCCCACCTACAAAACTCAACCACACCACACCACTCCCCAAAAGCACCCCACCAACCACCCCAGACACCACCCACACTCTCCAATCACCCCCACACCAAACACCTAAAAACCCCACCAAAAACCACACCCCCTTTACACCACAAAACCTAAAACCCACCCACCTCACCACACCACTTAAAAACCACACCACCAAACAACACAACCAAAACACCCACACCACATTACAAACCACCTACACAAAACCACCTACAAAAACCTACATACCTACACCACACCACCTACACACACCACCTACACACCAACACCAAACCACCAAACATCACCCCACCAACATCACCTAAAACCATCCCAACCTACATAAACACCACCTACATCACCTACACCAACCACCTACATCACACACCTACACACCTACACCCACCACCTACATCACCTACATCACACCACCTACATACCTACACCACACCACCTACACCACACCACCTACATCACCTACATCACCTACATCACACCACCTACACCACCCACTTACATCACACCACCTACATCACCTACATCACACCACCTACATCACCTCACCACACCACCTACACCACACCACCTACACCACACCACCTACACCACCCACACCACACCCCCTACCCCACACCACTTACACACACCACCTACATCACCTACATCACCTACACCACACCACCTACATCACACCACCTACATCACACCACCACATCACCTACACCACACCACGTACATCACCTACATCACCTACATCACCTACATCACCTACACCACACCAACCACTTGAATGACACGACTTAGATGACACAACCTACACCACACCATCACACCACACCACCCACACCACACCACCCACACCACACCACCCACACCACACCATCACACCCCCCACCCACCCACCCCACATCACCCCGCATCACACAACCCTCACCCCCTTTCACCACACACATCACTCCCCTACACCACACCACCCAACCAACCACACCACCACACTGCATCACACCACACATGTTCCACACCAAACTTCACGACACCACATCGCACCACGCACACCACATGACCCACACCACACCAAACCTCACTTTCCATGCCACAACATACCACATGCACACCACATCACGTCCACACCACACCTAAAACACACTACAAACATCCACACCACACCACACCCACCTGAAAACACACAAAACATCCACACCACACCACACCACACCAAACCTCACGTTCCATGCCACAACATACCACATCACGCCCCACACCACACCAGAACACACACACACACACGACATCACTCAGAACACACACATCCACACCACACCACATCAGAACACACACACACACATCGACATCACATCAGAACACACACATCCCACACCACACCACATCAAACACACACATCCACACCAAAACCACACCAGAACACACACACACATCCACACCACACCACACTAGAACACACACACACACAACACACACACACACACACACACACACAAACACACACACACTAGCCCTACATCCAAGGACTGCTACGACACTAGTAAGTCTTAATAGTCTTAAGGAACAACCTCTTTAGTAACTAGTAGAACACAGAAAACATTTGAGGTGAGCTCCCTTAAAATCCAGTTCAGTAACGGTCGTGATAGACTGGGTCTTCTGAAACAAACAGTAATGCATGACAACAATAATTCAGTGGCAGCAAAGGGCACACACACACACACACACACACACACACACCACACACACAACACACACACAACACACACAACACACACACACACACACACACACACACACACACACACACACATACACACGCGCGCGCGCGCGCGAAAAAAAACACATAAACAGACATGTATACCTGATGTGTGTGCGCGTGCGTACTTTGTGTGTGCGTGCGTGCGTGCCGTTTTGTGCGTGTGTGGTGTGTGGTGTGTGTGTGTGTGTGGTGTGTGTGGTGTGGGGTGTGTGTGTGTGTGTGTGTGTGTGTGTGTTTTTTGCCCGCTCGTAAAAACCTATCTGTTGCGTGAGCAAGTGATTGCATGCGTGTGTGCCACTGATCTATTATTTTCATCGATTTATTCTGGGATGGATGCAGGAGGACTTAAGTGCTGCTGCCTTTATGGTTGTAAAAAGCGGTTATTTCCCTTACACTGTTATCACGGCAGTGACCAGAAGGCAAGGAGTGCTTGCGTTTTATCGTTGATTTTTGTCTCTTGGCCGATCTGTCAGATGGTCGGTAAGCCTAATAGACTGTCTGCCTGACTGTGTGGCTGACTGTCTGTCTGTCTGTCTGTCTGTCTGTCTCTGTCTCTCTGACTGTCTCTCTGCTTTCCTGTCTGTTTTTTTCTATCTCTACAACAGGGGACGGGATAGCTCAGTGGTCGGAGCACTCGCTTTCCCCCAGCCAAGTTAAGCAGCGTCGAGCGTGGTTACCAGTTGGATGGGTGACCGTTTGCGCGCCTTGGCTTCAGTACAGTTCCCCCAGTTCCCCCAGCTGTAAATGGGTACCTGCCCTCTTTAGGGTCAGGGAAGGTAAAGCAGCGAGGGAGAGGAGATGGGCGCCGCCCTCAATATGCTGGCCCTAGAGAAGTGAGGTCTCTGACGCCTCGCTCCCCTACGACCTTATATTTATTTATTTATTTATTTATTTATTCTTTTATTTCGAGGATAATGGAATAAGCACGCATGCGCTTTTTTTCATCCAGTCCCCGTGTGTATGCATTTTTGTCAATTTTGTCATCCGTTCCCACCGGCACACAATGGCCAAACTCTTCCGAAAAGCGGAACGGGTTTTAACGTGTGCGCAAGATGTTCTGCGTGCGTTCGCACACGGGGCCTCGGTTTATAGTCTCATCCGAAGAACTTTTGGGGAGAGTGGAGTCTGCACTTAGGTTAACTCCAGAGGAAAAATCCTCTTGAACGGGAATCGAACCCGGGTCAAGAGATCACGAAGACATCACTGTAACCACCAGGCCATCCCGTCCCCCCTATATAGGTTATGGGACTCCTTTACCTTTTTTTTTTTTAACCTAAAACAGTAAAGGTGTGTGTGTGTGTGTGTGTGTTGTGTGGTGTGTCTGTCTGTCTGTCTCTATCTCTCTCTCTGACTGTCCCCTCTGTCTCTGCTTTCCTGGGGGGGGGGGGGGTTCTATCTCTACATGTGTCTATCCAATTTTATGCAAAACAGACGGTCTGTCTGTGTCTGTCTGTCTGTCTGTGTCTGTCTGTCTTTCTGTCTCTATCTCTCTCTGTCTACACACCACACAACCCACACCACACCATTACTTCATCACATCACCACATCACACCCCTCTACATTGCCACACCACTACACCCACATAACAAAACAACCATAAACAACACCACCACACCTCACATAACCACACAACTACAACACAACACACCAGCACAACACACCACATCACCACACCACATCACTACATCACTACAACCACTACCTCACAAACTCTACACAACCACTAGACTATCCTACACCTCTCCACACAACACCACACCACCACAACACCTCTCCACACAACACCACACCACAACCACACCCTCCACACAACACCACACCACACCAAAACCTCTCCACACAACACCACACCACACCACACCTCTCCACACAACACCACACCGCAAACCCCACCTCTCCACACAACACCACACCACACCACACCTCTCCACACAACAAAACCCCACCGCACAACACCTCTCCACAAAACCACACCACACCTCTCCACACAACACCACACCGCACCACACCTCTCCACACAACACCACAACCACACCACCCCCTCTCCACACAACACCACACCACACAACACCTCTCCACACAACACCACACCAACCACCATCACCACACCTCTCCACACAACACCACACCACACCACACCTCTCCACAAAAACCCCCCACACCGACCACACCTCTCCAACAAACACCACACCACACCACACCTCCCCCACACAACACCCAAAACCACACCACACCTCTCCACACAACACCACCCACACCACACCACACCTCCACACAACACCCACACCTCTCCCCACCCTCCACACAACCACCCCAACCACACCACACCCTCCCCCAACCAACCCCCACACCACACCTCTCCCCCACAACCACCACCCCGCACCACACCTCTCCCACACAACCCACACCCCCCCCCCCCACCACACCTCTCCACACAACACCACACCACACCCCACCTCTCCACACAACACCACACCACACCACAAAACCCCTCCAACAACACCACATCACACAACACCAAACCACACAACACCACACCTCTCCACACAACACCACACCAAAACAACACCACAAAACCCCACCTCTCCACATAACACCACACCACAAAAAACACCACACCACACAACACCACACCAACACCACAAACCTCTCCACACAACACCACACCACACCACACCTCTCCACACAAAACCACAACTCTCCCCACAACACCACACCCCACAACACCACACCACACCTCTCCACACAACACCACACCACACAACACCACACCACAAAAACACCACACCACACCACACCTCTCCACACAACACCACACCGCACCACACCTCTCCACACAACACCACACCAACAACCACACCTCTCCACACAACACCACACCTCCCCCACACAACACCACACCACACAACACCACACCACACCTCTCCCCACAACACCACACCGCACCACACTCTCCACACCAACACCACACCACACAACACCTCTCCACACAAACACCACACCGCACCAACCTCTCCACACAACACAACACCTCTCCACACAACACCACACCACACCACACCTCTCCACACAACACCACACCACACAACACCTCTCCACACAAAACCACACCACAACCACACCTCTCCACACAAACACCACACCACACACACCACCACACCTCTCCACACAACACCACACCACACCAACACCCCACCTCTCCACACAACACCACACCACACAACACCAAAAACCTCTCCACACAACACCACACCACACAAAAACCACACCCTCCCCACAACACCACACCAACACAACACCACACCTCTCCACACAACACCCACACCTCTCCACACAACACCACAAACCCCACAACACCACACCACACCACACAACACCACACCACACAACACCCCACCTCTCCACACAACACCCCCACCGCACAATCACAGCAACCTTACTACACCAGAACATCACCACATCACCACATCACCACATCACCACATCACCCATCACCAAAACCACATGAGCATACAAACAAGCCAAAGCCACCACACCAAACCATGCCACGCCAAACAACACCCACACCTCTCCACCAAAAACCACACCCCACAACACCACACCACACCACACAACACCAAAACCACACAACACCACACCTCTCCACACAACACCACACCGCACAATCACAGCACCTACTAAAACCAGAACATCACCACACCACCACACCACCACATCACCACATCACCACATCACCACATCACCACATCACCAAGCACATGAGCATACAAGCATGCCCCCGCCACCACACCAAACCATACATCATCACACCACACCACACCACACCAACACCACCCACCATACGACACCCAAACCACACCAAAACAGCACACCACACCACCACCATCCCCACCATACCACGACACCAAACACCACACCAACAAAACAACACAACACCACTACACAGCACCACCTCACAATACCACCACACCACCACCACCACCACATCACATCACCACCCCACCACCCACCACATCACCAACACCAATCACATCACCACACCACTATACCTTACCACCACAAGCATACCACCAACATCATACAGCCACATCACAACCACAACGTCACATTACTACATCACACACCCACACGACACCAACCAGCACACCAAATTAACCACCACACAACACTACACGTCCTTCGGATGAGACTATAAACCGAGGTCCCGTGTGCGAACGCATGCAGAACATCTTGCGCACACGTTAAATCCTGTTCCGCTGTTCGAAAGAGTAGGCCAGTGTGTGCCGGTGGGAACAAATGACAAATTTTTTTAAAAACGCATACACACGCGTAAAATAATTTCTTTTAAAAAGAAGAAAATCATCTGAGCACTTTGCTTTGTTGCTTTACAAGATTCAGCGCTATATAAATTCCATACATTATTATTATGACTTCACCACACCACTACACCACACTACACCCCCATATCAAACCACTACATCACAGTAACACACCACTCATGCTACACTATAAACCATACCACATCACACCACAACACCATACCATAACACCAAACCACACCATAACACCACACAACCAGACCACACCACAGCACCAAAACCAAACCACAAAACCATCACACCAAACCACAAAACCAACTAAATCACACTATCATACACTAAAACCATATCACAACACACCACATCACATCACATCACCACACCACACCACACCACCTTCACAACACTACACAACACGACCACATCATATCGGCATATCACAACACCAACCACATAAACACCCACCCCACTACACAACACCAAATAACCACCACATCAACACCACCCACCACACACAATACACAACACCATATTACACCACACCAAAAACAACTACATCACCACATAACACCACAACACCATAATAGCAAAATCACCACTCACACCGTTACACCACACCACATCACCAAACCCACAACACTTTTCACTACATCACACAACCACACCACACCACCATACCACCCACAACACCCCACTAAACCAACCATACGAAACCACCACCACACCACACCCCCCAGCCCATACACCACACCGCCAACACACATACACACACATTGTTATAGTTAATCATAAGCCTAACATAGCTAATTATAGCAATCTCATGTATTAATTTTTGATCATTTTACCCTTGCGTGACTAAATTCTGTAGGAATACATCCCATTTCACTGCACACACCATCACTTCCCCACACCCCCTTCCCACATCTAATATCAGAGTGAACAACGTAAAACGAAGCAACAATAACAAAAAAGACCCAAAAGCGCAAATCGCGCATGTTTCGCACGCGCATGCACATACACACTCACACGCGCGCACACACAACAAACACACAAACACAGACGCACACACACACGACGCGCGCGCACACACACACACACACACACACACAGACGCCACACACACACACACACACAGACGCACACACACACACACACACACAGACGCACACACACACACACACAACAGACGCACACACACACACACACACACACAGACGCAACACACACAGACGCACACACACAGACCACACACACACCACAGACGCACACACACATAACAGACGCACACACACACACACACACACACCACACACACACACACACACACACACACACACACACACCACACACACAAAGCTCAAACCTGGCTCTCTCTCTCATCACTGCAGTTTCTCTGGCTCTTCCTCTCACACCACACTCCTTCCACTCTGTCCCTTCTTTTGCCTGCTGCCCACAATCTGGCCACACCTGGTCACAGTTCTGTTCAATACTTTTTTGTTTTTAACTCTTCAGTTAGGAGATAAGATACCGGAGAGATGGTGTCATCAAAGGGAATGCCTCGGCGATCGACAAAGAAGTTTAAATTGCAAACGCCTATGGCTTGAGTTGAACACTTCAAGGGAAGTAACTGGTGGCGCCGGCCGTTGTCTGTTTTGAAAAGAGTTACGTTTGTTCTTTAGTGGCCTTGGAATGACAAGAATAGCGGGGCGATGGATGCCGAAAGAGAAATGTTTCTTTCCTTTCCTTCTCTTCCTCTTTTTCTTCCTCTTGTTCATTTTTTTTAGAAAAGAGAATTTAAAACTATTCGTTAGTTATCTTGGGAATAAAGTGGATGACTCAGCCCATGGCCTGCCTGCCTGAAGAGGAAATTCCATACAACTGATTTGGAACAAGAAAAGTGGTTAGCAGCTACTGTTGTACATGCCAAACAACATTTTCCTTTGGATAACCACAAGGGCGGAAGAATAGAAGAGGGGGGGGGGGGGGGGGGGAGGCGAGGGGGGGGGATGACTCAGAATAAGTTACAGCTAAATGCCCATAAAACGGAAGCCATGCTCCTCTAATATCACTTTGAGTGAACAGACGTCAAATCAAGCAACAATGGAAGCCATGCTCTTAGGGACCAAAGGTTGCAAGGTATTTAAAAGTCACTCTTTTCCTACTGTTTTTCTATGTGACTCTTATATTCATACCGCACGTACTAAGGCATCCACAGAAATAAAAACCACTTTTTGTGAAAGACTAGCCTCTGACTCAAAACTAATTTGATTTTGAACAAATTTGGTAGGTTTGAAATTTTTTAATTTTTCAGCAAACAATGTACCCCCTCATTCCTTTGTCGTCTGCTAGCTTCCTTACCGCAATATGCATGCGCGGGGTCAACGCTGTAGGAATACAGGCAATCCTCATTTGATGGTTATTTCCAACTTTCTCGTGACTACCTGATATTGCTTTATGTCCTCAATCCCAAAAACAAGTGCACAGTCCATTTTTTCATGCTTTAAAATGTCTGTGAAAATCACCAACATTTTTTCCCACTCGCACTCTATACAAGATACTACATGACCCCCAAATCAATAACGGTGTGCAGCCGAACAAAAACTTTTCTCCATCACAACAAACTCAGTAGAGTTCGGAAATACGTCACTTCCTTTGTCCAGCTCTGTGAAATATGAAGGGGTAGTTTTTGACAAGACACTCTCTTTGAAAAAACCCATCACCCAGACCTGCCAGTCCTGGTATTATCAATTACGGCGCATTAGCGCGATTCCCAAGTATCTGTCCACTGATGCAACATCCAAACTTGTCACATCTCTCATTCTCTCACCATTGGACTACAGTAATTCTCTTGTTGCTGGTCTGCCAGCATCATTTATCCACTCTCTTCAACGCATACAAAACTCTGCAGCTCGACTAGTCCTAAGATAGAAAAAAATCTGAACACTCCTCTTTTGCGATCCTTTCACTGGCTGCCTGATTCGCAGAGAGTAAAGTATAAGATTTATTCCCTCTGTTTCAAATGTCTCCACAATCTGCACCCTCTTATCTCTGTAACTGTCTTCACCTGTACACTCCATCCTGTTCCCTTCGTTCAACCGCAGATACTTTGTGCTTTCGAACACCCAGATTCAAACAAACCACTGTTGGCCGTCGCTCTTTCTCTGTTTCTGGCCCATCCACATGGAACAACCTCCCTCTCTCACTTCGCCAAAAGCCTACATTTGACACTTTCAACCCAGCCTGAAAACGCACTTATTTCGTACCTGAGAACTTTCCCTTATAATTATCTGTTCCTACTTTTCAACAGCTATCTTCATCGGGTGCGCACGCGCGCGCGCGCACGTGTGTGTTTTTGGTGTGTGTGTGTGTGTGTGTGTGTGTGTGTGTGAGTAATAATTTTATATCTTTAATCTTAATAGTTGTGGACGGTTGCATGCATGTAAATGATTTGAATGCAAGTGCTTCGATTTGTTTGCTTTACAAGATTCAGCGCTATATAAATTCCATACATTCTTCTTCTTCTTCTTCTTCTTCTTCTTCTTCTTCTTTTTTCTTCTTTCTTCTTCTTCTTCTTCTTCTTCTTTCTCTTCTCCTCCTCCCTCTTCTTCTTCTTCTTCCAAAGTCGCATCGTTGGTGTCTAACTACGACACTGGTGTGCATGCGTTTTTTAAAATGTTGTCCTCCGTTCCTCCTGGCACCAAATGGCCTACTCTTCCCAAAGGAGGAAAAGGTTTTCACCACGTGCGCAAGGTATTCTGCGTGCATTGGCACTGAGAGACTGGGTTGACAGTCTCGTTTTTCTTCTTGGTCGTCGAACGCTCAGAAAGCAACTCTCCTTTTCGGTCCTAGGAGCGACAATGCGTTGCGCTGCCGTTGAGCGCCTGACAATTCAGGCCCAGCGATCTGACCTGGGCGTGGGAGAGACTGGTTGTGAATGGACGTGAAGTGGTTCTGGAGACCAGGCAGGAGAAGGAAGCCAGAAGGCCAACACCAGACACCATGGAGGCCAGGGGAAGAACAGCAACAAGGCAGAAACACAGAGAGGGACAGACAAGAGGAGTCCTTCAGAAGGTGGGGATGCTGGTTCTACTGACAGTCTGATCCCAAGGAGTGTTGGGGGAGTGGAGTCAGTGCTGAAGTGAACTGGAGGGTCTAGAAGGGGCGCCTCTGTGGTGACAGAGAGGTGAACAGACAGTGAAACAGGGAAGTAGGGGATGGACAGACAGACAGACAGACAGACAGACAGACAGACGGACACACAGATGAAGAAGTTTTCAGAAAGACACAAAGAGGAGAGAGAGAGAGAGAGAGAGAGAGGAGAGAGAGAGAGAGAGAGGGGAGAGAGAGAGAGAGAGAGAGACAATGACTATGACAATGACAATGACAAATTCTTTTATTACGAGGATAATGAATAAGTACTCATGTGCTTTTTTAACATCCAGTCCCTGCCCGTAGGGATACTATCTTAATAATAAACCCCAAACTCTACACTCACACAGTAGAAACAAAGGGGAAAAAAAATTAATTAAAAAAAGAAAAGAAAACCCCCCAACAGGCCCCCCCCCCCAAAAAACCCACAACAAAACAACAAAAGAGAAAAACAACAACACCCCCCCCCCCCACCAAAAAAACAAAAACAAGGCCCAAAAAAAAAAGAGACCAAAAAGCCAAACTTTTTGAAGTCAAAAAAAATGAACACGTCACATTGTAAAATGGTACACATAGTTGTTACACGTAACAATAAGATGTTGAAATATGACATTCACTAGAACACAAGTACAGTCAACAAGCCCCAAATAATATTGAAAATATAAAGTATGAATACGTCCTTCATCAGGTAACACAACAACTATTACTAAAAGCAAAAAATAAAGGAAAGAGAGAGGAGAGAGAGAGAGGGGAGGAGAGAGAGGAAGAGAGAGGAGAGAGAGAGAGGGGAAGAGAGAGAGAGAAGAGAGAGAGAGAGAGGGGAGTGTGTGTGTGGGTGTTCAAAGTCAAAGTCAAATTTCAAACTTTTTTTTCCCAGTTTGGTACATTGAATAAGAAAATACTTGCTTTTTTTCGTAAAGGGCCATCTAAGAAAGGGAAAAAAACAAAAAACAAAACAAAAAAACAACACAACAACAAAAACAACAAAAAAAAAAACAACAACAACTCCCCCCCCCCCCCAAAAAAAAAAATATATTTACGAACAAAATAACCAAATCTTATTGGAAAGGAAATTATAAAGATAAAAAAGACGATGATGGACGATGGCAATATCAATAAACAATGACAATTACTACTGCCTGGAATATCAATGAAGACGGTGATTAAACGAGGGAAAATACTAACAAAAACATTACAGCAGATCATGTTTCAACATCCAACACAACCCCTACATAAATACACACATACATATATAACCATAGGCTCACCAAATTACGCTATTATTTGCTAACCACAATTTTTAAACACGCACACATCACAAGCCCACTCCACACCCCAAGCCCCTGCTGGCGTGCAAGCAGGCATGCACGGTAGGGGATTTATGTTTTGTGTGGTGTGTGTGTGTGTGTGTGTAGGTTTTGTGTTTCAGAGATAATACTAAATATATAATTCTCGAAACAGTACACGATCACCATCAACACTCATTTTGATTATACTCGTACAAATATTTGTCATGATAATGAAATAATCTCAATACTCATACGCTCACACAATAAAAAACAAGCAAGAAAAGAAAGAAAAAGCCCAAAAACCCTAAAGTTAGAGGAAGAGAGGAGAGGAGAGAGAAAAGAGAGAGTAGAGAGAGAGAGAGAGAGAGAGAGCGTGTGTGTTCCAGGGATAATACTTAATATATAATTCTCAAGACAGCACAGGATCACCATCAACACTCTTTTTGAATATGCTCGAACAAATTGAACGTCATGATAATAAAAGTCCAATATCCGTACACTCACACAATACAGAGGAAAAAAATAACAATAAAGTCATAAAATGAACATTTTACACATTGTTAGTCAGAGAGAAGAGGAGAGTGAGAGGAAGAGAGAGAAGGAGAGAGAGTAGAAAGGACAGTAACTTTGTTTTAAGGCTATGGGCTTTGTTTTGTTTTGTTGATGTATCAGTGAGTTGATATTAAGGTTTGGGATTTTATTGATTGATGGGTTTTTTAACTGAATTCAGGAAGGGAGTTCCACAGCTAGGCCTGAGTAAAGTAGACTGATTGAAAAGTCTATTCCGAATTGGGACACTAGGCTTATGTATTTTGGATTGGTTTAGGGGGAATTTGTCTTTTAAGTATGATGGAAAGTTTCAGTCATAATCTTGAACATCATGATCCCTTTTTTTATTTTAAACTTTGGTGTAAGGGAGAATAAATTTTAACTGAGTATAGTCGGCTTCTAATAATCTTGTTTCTTTAAAAAGACAGTTTGAAGCACGTTATACAGACCAGTAACGTTTCAATAGGTTTGCCTAGCAGAATCCCACAGGGTAGAAGCATAGCCTTTTAGGATTGTTTTTAAAGATTGGAGAATAGTTTCCTTGAATGAAAGCAAGAAAGTGCTTGATTTTTTGAAAGTTGGTTTTACCTTTGGGACATGTATTTGCTTAGTTGAGTGTTGGTAGAACCAACTGAGATTTTTCATAATTGTTACTCCCAGAACTTGTGGTGATGGGTTTGTTCAAACTTTCCTTTTTAATTTGATTGGATAAGTTTATGGGTTAAGTTTTGACATTTTGTCTGGTGCTATCTCTGTCCTCCTCTCTCTCTGTCTCTCTCCTGTCGGCTGTCTCTGTCTCTCTCTCTGTCTTTCTGTTGTGTCTGTTTTGTCTGGGGCTGTCTTCTCTCTCTCTCTCTCTCTCTCCTTCTCTCTCTCTCCCCTCTCTCTCTCTCTCTCTCTCTCTCTCTCTCCCGGGACCCGGTCTATGGTTTGAACATAGCGCTCGCAATCTGATGACCCGGTTCGTTCCCTTCAGGGGTATTTTCCCCTGCAGTTAACATCAGTCAGCCCCCCTCTCCCCCAACGTCCTTCGGATAACACTATAACCGAGGCGCCCGTGTCGAACGCACGCAGAAACACCTTGCGCACACTTAAACTGGTCCGTTTTCGGACGAGTAGGCCATTTTTGTGCCCGGGGGGAAAAATACAGAAGTTTCAAAAACCGCATACACAAGGGGCTGGTGTAAAAAAAGCAATAAATGCTTATTTCCATTATTCTCGATATAAAAGAAAATAATAATGATAATAATGATAATAATGATAATAATAATAATAAATAATAATAATAAATAATAATAATAATAATAATAATAATAATAATAAATGGAATTTATATACCGCTATATCTTGCAGAGACAAATCAAAGCGCTTGCACTAAACTCATTCTTACACAGTCATGCAACCAGGTACAATTAAGTTCTAACAAGTCCAAAAATAATGCACGCGCGCACGCACGCACGCACGCGCGCACGCACACACACACACACACACACACACGCACGCACGCACGCACACACGCACACAAAGGTTATACACTTTGGCAGGGTGATAGAATCTCGGCTGTTGAAGGCAGGGAAAAGGCTATGAGATGAAGCAGGAGAGGAACATCTTAGGTTTGAAATAAAATCAAATCGCCCCCCCCCCCTCTCTCTCTTCCCCTCTGTCTGTCTATCTGTCTGTCTCTGTCTCTCTGTCTCTCTCTGTCTCTCTGTTTCCGAGTTTGTAGCAAGTTCGCTTCTTGATGTGCGTGCAGGAACACGCGCACACATAGCCTTCATCCGCGCGCTTGCACACACACACACACACAGACATCACACAACACACACACACACACACACACACACACACACACACCGCGCGCTAGCTAGCATGCACACACATGTATTCACACACTTATGCACACACACGCGCGCGCGCGCGCGCACGCACACACACACACACACACACACACACACATACACACACAAGCACACACGTTAATGACTTGTTTTTGTTTGTTTGTTTTTTGTTGTTGTTGTTGTTTTTTGGTTTTTTTAAAAATTCCTGTTGCATTGTTAAGTTTTTCGAGATTTTTTTTTAACACCACATCCACACCTCCCGGTTTTTTGTTGTTGTTGTTTTTTTGGAGGGGAGGAGGGGGGGGGGGGGGCGTCTAATATCACTAAAAGTGAACAGACGTAAAATTGAAGTCAACAACAACAAGCACACACGCGCGCGCGCGCACGCACGCACACATGCACATGTATACACACACGCTCATTTATTATTATCATTATTATTATTTTTTAATCATAATTTTTATTATTACTATTATCATCATCATTATCATTATTATAATGGTTTTTTCGAGTAATAATCAAAAAACACTCATGTGTTTTTACGTTCATTCCCTAAAGTTTCACGCAGTTTGTAGATTTGTCATCCCTTCCAACCAGCAAACAATGACCTACTCTTCCCAAAGCGGAACGCGTTCTGGTGCGTTCGCAACGGGGCCCTTTGGGTTTACAGTCTCCCTCCGAAGGATTTTTTAAAAGGGGGTATGGCGTCAGCACTGAGTTAACTCCAGAGGGAAATCCCTTGAACAAGATTCGAAAAACCACACACACACAACACACACACACCACACACACACACACACACATGCGCACGCGCGAAACAATGAACTATTTTTTTTTAAAAATCTGTAGAATGTTATAGAATAAACGTAACAATAGCTTTTTTTTTTCAACATCCATCCCTGTTGGGGAAAAAAGCAGAGAGCAAACAAGTGTCACTGACATGCAACACACGGCATGAGGAATATCTAAAGAGAGAAACAATCTGCCCCAACATCATTTCACACATGTAGACAAAACTGACAAAAAGTGAAAGTGTGTGTAAAAGGTCAGGATTAGTCAGCAGAGAGCGGAGAAAAGAGGGAGAGAGAGAGAGAGAGGGAGGAGAGAGGGGAGAGAGAGAGAGAGAGAGAAAAGAGAGAGAGACGAGAAGAGAAGAGAGAAAAGAGGAGAGAGAGAAAGAGAGAGAGAGAGAGAGAGAGAAAAGAGAGAGAGGACGAAGAGAGAGAGAAAGGAAATGACAATCAAAACAATTCCTTTATTCGAGGATAAATGAATAAGCACACAGGGCTTATTTTACATCCAGTCCCCGCCCGTTAGGGATACATCTTAAAATAACACCCAAACTTATAAAAGTCTCACAATAAAAACAAGGGGAAAAAACCCTTATCAAAACAGCTCCCCCCAACAACCCCCCCCCCCCCCAAAAAGCAAAAAATAAAAAAAACCATAAAATACCCCACCCCACCCCCCAAAAAACCTTAACCAAAAACAAACAAACAAACAAACAAAAAGAAGGAAAAACCCAAAACCCAACAAAAGATGATAAAAAAGAGAAAAACAGACAAAAAACAAAAGAACAAACAACAACAAAAGCCAAGAAAAAAACCCACAACCAAAACATTAATAAGTCATAAAAATAAACATCTCCTTGCAAATGTACACAAAATTGTTCACAAATATAATAAATTAAATTTAAACCCAAACAAAATCATTCAAAAACAAAAAATTCACTCAAACCCATTCAATTAGTTGAAAAATCAAAAATCGAAAAATCAAATGATAAACAAAACCATTAAACAAAAAAAAACCCACAAAACACCCCCTTCCATCACCCCCTCCCAAAACAAACAAAACCCACCCCCCAAAAAGTCCAGACAAAATACAAGCGATGCGCGCGGCGCGCGACACACACCCCAAAAAACACACACACATCACACACACACACACACACACACCACAACACACACACACAAATATAATCCAAAACACACATAAACACACACTTTTCGCACTAATCCACGCATAAACCCCACACACACACACACAACTCTCTCACACATTACACACTCACACACAAAATAATACACACACACACACACACAACACAACACCTCAACACCAAACACACACCCCACACACATCCTGGAACATATCCATTCGCAAGAATTCCTAAATACAAAGAATAATAGACAATGTCATAATTACAAAATATCAAAAACCGTACAGTGTACAGAAAAAAAACCAGGAAATAAACATTATTGATGTACGAAGACAGCAAGCCAAAAGCAACAAGAAAAAATGACCAAATCTAACATCAGCTATTAAAAAAAACACACAGAAACACACATACACACAATATACACACCAATATTCATGCATGACGCAATCTAATAACATTATAGAATTGATAAAAGTCCACAGAAGTAATGAATGTCCAACAGAAATGCAAATTAACAATCAACATTCTGCATTAACAACAAAATACAACCAAACTTCATTTAAGGGGGAAAACTCAGACAAGTTCATTGTTAACAAAATCAAAACAAGCAAGGGCAACACCACACACACAACACACACACACACACACCACACACACACAACACACACACACACACAACACACACACACATTACAATTCAAAGCAAGCTCACTAATGTCATTACAGAGAGAGGGGAGAGAGAGAGGGAGAGGAGAGAGAGAGAGAGAGAGAGAGAGAGAATGAGAGAAGTAAGAGAGAGAGAGAGAGGAGAGGAGAGAGAGGGGAGGAGAGAGAGAGAGAGAGAGGGATAATTTTGGTATAATGCAAGGGGGTATATTTATTTTGGGTTTCCAACAGATTCAATTGTGGATTTTTATTTTTGTTGCATCAAGTGGATGAAAAAAATGACTTTTGAAGATTGTTAATGATTGGAGTTGTCTAAATGAGTCGGGAAAGGGAGTTCCACAGCACAGGGCCTGAGTAAAGTAAGCTAGTTTTGAAAAAAATCTATTCTTGGGATTGGGACACATGGCTTTTCGGTTTTCTGGAATGATTCATTGGGAACTTGTCTTTTAAGGATGAGGGAAAAGTTCCTGTCATTATCTTAAACATCATGATGCCTTTGTTAAATCTTAGTCTTTGGTGTAGGGAAGAATATTAACTGGGTATAATCCACTTCTAGTAAGGTAGTCTTCTTCAGAAGAACCAGTTTAAGAGCACTTTTTATACAGACTTAATAATGGTTTCAAAAGTGTTTGCACTAGCAGAACCCCACAGGGTTGAAGCAAAAATCTATTGAGGATTGTATATAGCTTGAAAGAATAGTTTTCTTGAATGAAAGTCAAGAAAAGTTTGATTTTAGTCAGTTGGTATACTCTTTGAGACATGTTTTGCACAGATGGGATATGTGGATGGTACCAGCTGAGATTTTCATCAATTGTTACTCCTAGAACTTTTTTGGGTGAGAGGCTTGTTCTATTGTTTCCTTTCAATATGGATTGGAGAAAATTTATTAGATGATTTGTCGCTTTTGTCGGGTTTAGTGATAAGCATGCATTTTGTTTTTTGGGGTGTATAGACATGTGATTTAGTTCAGTCCATTGACAAGATCATCAGTGCTATTTTGCAATGTCTTTGCAAGAGAGTTAATGTCAGTATTGGCTTGTATGTTGGTGTGTCGTCAGAAAAAAAGTTCGCATTTAGATTTGATATGGAGAGGAAGGTCATTTATGTAAAAAATGAAAAGAGAATTGGTCCTAAGATGGATCCCTTTTGGTACTCCATAATGAATGGGTTTTAGTGTGGATGTGGACGTAGCTATTGAAACACATTGTTGCCTGTTTGTAAGATAAGAAGCAAGAAGTTCAAGAGTATTTGTAGAGAGATTATATAAGTCTAGCTTTTTAATGAGAAGTCTTCGGTCAATTGAAATCAAATTGCTTTTTGAAATCTACAAATAATACTCCACAAAATTTATTGTCATTAATGTTAGACAGCCAATTGTCAAACAAGACTAGTTAATGCCGTATGGCACGAGTGATTTTTTCTAAACCAGACTGATTTGGGTGAAGAAAGTTGTTAATTTATCTATATGATGGACTATGTGTTTATTCTTTATGTTTTTCCAAGGTTTTTGAAAGGTAAGATAAAATAGAGATTGGCCTATAATTTGAGGGATCAGAAGTTCTCCAGACTTGTGGATCGGAATCACCTTAGCAGTTTTGAAGGCGTTGGGGAAATAGTTTTTAAAGAAGACAAAGGTATAGATATGTGGTCAGAGTGTCTGTAATAACTGGAGCTGAGAGTTTCAGTATTCTGCCATCTATTCCATCAAGCCACGCGTATTGATTGTTGAGGATCAGGTAATCAGAAGACCTCAGAAACAGTATGAATGGGATGTGGGGTTTGATGGAATACGCTTTTCTTGGCCCGAATTGTTTTAGTTCATTGAGATCAGGACTCGATTTACATTGTTAATTATGTTACAAGAATATTAATGAAGTGATTGTTTAGTTTTTCAGCAGAAATATCTTTAATTTCGTTTAGATTTGGAAGACAATTTGATTAAAATAAAATTTTTATTTGATTGATTGCCTTCCATACAGTTCTTTGAATTTTGTTTGGATGAAAGTAGATCTTGGAAATATTTCCTTTTCTCTTCGCCGTTTTTGTGAATTTATGGCATTTCTTCATTTTTTTGCCTCCTCATAATATTTATGTTCTTTTAAGAAATCTCTAAGATACATGCTTCTTCTAGTTCCTTTGTTTAAAACCAAGGTGGTTTGCGGACATGTTTGATCCTTATGGTTTTTAATGGGGCATGTTTGTTATAGATTTCAGTAAAAAAATTTTATCCCGAAAATCATGGCCAGGTCTGGAAACAGTAATATTGAATGTTTCCGAGAGCATGGAACTGCTTAACTCTAGTTTAAAAAAAGCTGCCATTAATTTTGCAAAAGAGCATAGTTATAGTTTTATGGCCAGGTTTAGGATTTTGTTCCTTTTTTTTGACCATGTGGTACAGACGGGTAGTGGTCGCTACAGTTTGTACAGGGACACAAGTTCTATGATGTTTTTAGGGGCTGATACATAGATGTGATCAATGACTGTGTTTAGAATTTGATGTGACTCTTGTGGGTGAAGTTTCTAATTGGTGAAGATTGAAAGATTTAATAATTGGGTCCATTGGTTGTTTACTTTTGCTAGGTCAATATTAAAATCACCTAGTAAGATAATTTCCTAGATTCTAATAGGACTAAAGTTCATCATGGAGTCAAACTTGTCTATCCAATTTTTTCTTTCTGTTGGATTTCTGTAGCAAAACCCCATTATAATTTGGGGGCTGCAACTTTTATAGCTACTTCGATCCAGATGGATTCTACTTCATAACGTTCAAGATGGAAAAGACGTTTGAACGTTACAGACTCACTAATATAGATTAAGAGAACCTGTTTTTTTGGGCTTTTGCGGATCTTTTCGCATGATTTTTTATCCTGGAATGGAAAAAGTCAGTGTTGGTTATGTGTTCTGTAAGTCTTGACTCGGAAAGACCTTTGTAAATTTGAAATGGTTTGCCTTGGTTTGTGATGAGTCTTGTTATATCTTCGATTTTATTGACTGCCTGGTTTATATTTTTGGTGGCAAATTTGTAGCATCCTTGGAGGGCCAGAAATTGTGTCTTGAATACATCTATTAAAGTTAGTTTTTGTGAGGAAAGTATTTTGTGTACAAATGGTGAAGATAAGGAAGAAAAGAGAGACAATGAATAATAATAATAATAGGAGGGGGGGGTGAATACTTGATAGGGGGTATTAGTGGTGGAGGGTGGAAGAGAGGAGTAAAACAATTACCACTCTGTAGCACACAATGGGGTATATAACTCAATCAGTCTGACAGTAGTCTGACGAGAAAGAAAAAAAAAAAAGATAAAATAAAATAAAATAAAAATCTCAAGGTTTCGTGGTTTGGTTACCGAGAGAAAGGGGGGATATTTAAAAAGAAAAACAAACAAAAAAAACAAAACAAAAAAGACAAAAAAAAACTCCCAAACAAAAAACAACAACAACAAAGCAACCCAAAACACCCTCAACAAGCGAGGCGAGACAATACAGTAAAGCACCTGTAAATAAAAGATGCCAGAATATGAATAATAAGCACAACTACAATCAGCACAGTTCCTGGAAAATATGATTTTAAAAGAGAATTAAAAATAATATAAAAAAAAGTAAGAACAAATAAAAAATAAAAATAAATAAAAAGAAAAGAGAAAGGAAAGTGATGAGCACAATCAGCACTGTTCCTGAAAGCTTGGTCCTGGTACATGAGATTGACACTGGTTTGTCCTGTCACTGTTTGCAGAGAGAGAGAGGGGGAGAGAGGGAGAGAGAGATGAGAGAGAGATAGAGAGAGAGAAGAGGAGAGAGAGGAGAGAGAGGGGAGAGAGAGGAGAGAGAGAGAGAGAGAGAGAGAAGAGAGGAGAGAGAGAGAGAGAGAGGGGAGAGAGAGAGAGAGAGAGAGAGAGAGAATGACAATGACAATGACAATGACAAATTCTTTTATTTCGAGGATAATGAATAACACTCATGTGCTTTTTTACCTCCAGGGCCCCCCCCGTAGGGATACATCTTAATAATAACCCAACACTTATACAGTCTCACAGTAGAAAAATGGGGAAATAACCCTTTTCAAAGGGAGCCCCCCCCCCAACAAATCCCCCCCCCCCCCGAAAGCAAACTAATAAAAGAAAACCCTAAAAACACCCCCCCCCCCCACCCCCAAAAAAACAACAACAACAACAACCAAAACCCCCAACCAAAAACAAACAAACCAACAAAAGAAGAAAAAAAAAGAAAAAGAACAACAACAGCAACAAAACCAAGAAGAATAACAACCAAACTTAATAAGTCATAAAGATAAACATCTACACAATGTCAAATTGGGAACATATACTTGTTACACATAACAATAAGTATTGAAATAGGGCACCGTTAAGACTTAAGTGCAGAGGACAAGTCCAATAAGTATTGAAAATATAAAATATGAATCCTTCATCAGGATACACCATAACTATAAGCAAAACGATAAAAGGTGAGAGAGAGAGAGAGAGAGAGAGAGAGAGAGAGAGGAGAGAGAGAGAGAGAGAGAGAGGAGAGAGAGGAGAGAGAGAGGAGAGAGAGAGGGCACAGAGACAGAGACAGAGTGTGTGTGTGTTGTGTGTGTGTGTGTGTGTTGTGTTTTGTGTGTGGTTGTGTGTGTGTGCGTGTGTGGTGTGTGTGTGTGTGTGTGTGTGTGTGTGTGTATTTCAAAAAATAACATCCAATTTATAATTCCCAAAAAAAGTACACGATCCCCATCAACACTCATTTTTGATTATACTCGTTTCAAATTATATGTCATGATAATGAAATAAACTCATACTTATATTCACACAATAAAAACAAGAAACAAAACAAAAGAAGAATCTAAACCTATACAGTCATTGAGTGGAGAATGTGAGGTGAGTGAGTGAGTGGTGTGTGTGTGTTGTGTGTGTGTGTGCGCGTGCTGTGTGTGTGTATGTGTGTGTGTGTGAGTGTGTGTGGTGTGTGCGTGCGCGCGCGCGTGTGTGTGTGTGTTTTGGTGTGTGTGTGTGTGTGTGTGTGTGTGTGTGTGTGTGTGGGTGGGGTGAGGGATAATACTAAATAATACTACTCTTTAGAGCACACGATCCCAAAAACACCAACACTTTTTTAAATTTTACTCATACAAATTGAATGACATGATAATAAAATAAGTGCAATACCCATACACTCACACAACAAAGAGGTAAACCCCAATAAAGTCATAAAAAGAACATCTAAACATTTTTAAGTAATAGAGACAAACAATTTTTCCCAGGATAAAATAAATTAAGTACTCATGTGCTTTTTACATCCAGTCCCCGCCCGTAGGGTGACATGTTAATAATGAACTCAGTACTCATACTTTCAAACAGTAGAAGCAAAGGGAAAAAACTTTTTTAAAAAGAAAAAGAGAGAAAAAGGAAACAAACAAACAAACAACCCCAGACAAACAAGAAACAAAGAGAGAGGGAGAGAGAGAGAGGGTGGGGAGAGAGAGGGTGAGAGAGGAAAAGAGAGATGAGAGGAGAGAGAAGAGAGGGGAGAGAGAGAGAGAGAATAATGATAACGATAATAACAAAAACAACTCTGACAACCACGAGGACAACAACGGTAGTAATAATAATAATGATGATGATGATGATACTACTACTACAACTACTACTACTACTACTACAGCTGTCAGTTTCCCCCACTGTCGGCTGCTCTCAGCTGCTGTCCATTCCTCCATCTGCTGCTAATTATAGCCGATACTGACTGACGGGTCTTTGTGTAACAGAAGGGGGATAATTTTAGCACTGGGCCATTGACCCAGTTATGCTGGATTTGCCCGCTTTAATAATAATAATAATAATAATACTAGACAACGACGACGACAATGATACTACTACTACTACTACTTCTACTACTACTAAATTACAGACAGTCGTTGCAGACAGACAGAAGAAAGTGACGTCAGGGGGCGCTTTTTCACTGACGGGGAAGCAGACGAAAGTGACTGGAAGCGCGGTATTTACGACTGTTTGCAACATACCCCTCTTTCCCAAATTGTGAAGGTGTGTTTAAAAAGACAGGAAGGGAGGGGGGGGGGGGGGGGAGACAAAAAGAAAGAAACGATTCGGGTTTGCAATCACAGCAAGGGCAGTTGGTGGAGATATTTCTGTGATCAGCTTCGAAAATTAAGTGTTTTGGGTTTGGGGTCATCCATTGTGTCCTCGAGAAAGGGTTTGAATCTTTTCACTTTGTCTGTTTTTTTTATTTGTGCTTATTGTCTGCCTGGCATTATGGATATGAGGTTGCATGCTACATTTTTATCGTTTCTTGATTTAAAGAGAAGAATGGTTCGTTTGGGGGAAGGTGAGGTTTTCTTTCTTGAATTTTTTCAAAATCTCCATCGAACTTGCCTGCTTTTTTTCTCAATGTTTTAAAAAATTTTCTGTCCTGTTCCTGCTTTATTTCTCTCATTCTATGTTTTCAAAATTCTTTGTTGTATTCCCAATTTTATTGGGCCCGATTGCAAAATTTTTTAATTTTTTTTTTTTAAAACTTTACCTTTTTGTGGGAATTTGGTTTTCTTCAAAAAACAACCCAAAGTCGTTTTTTTCAAAGTCAACCCCTTTGGCGCTGTCGTTTTGTGCGATGATTACAATAAATTAGGACCAGAAGCATTTTTGAGATGTTATGCATTCGTTAAGAATGCATACATGATATACACAGACTTCTTGCAAGCAGACATTTACGCGCTGGCACGCGCATACACAAACACACATACGCACGCACGCACGAACACACGCACGCACGAACACACGCACGCACGACGCACACCACACGCTCTACACATACACGCACATGCTTGCTGATGGCATGCAATCAGGCACACATGCACAGACGCGTGCAGACACGCACACTTGGTATGCGTACTTGATACACAGACTGTCCTTATTGAAGCTTTTGCATCATTAGCACACAGTTCTACTGAGCATCATCTTGCATTCTGGCTGTACACTGCTCTTTTCATTGAGGGGACAGAGAGGAGAGGAACAGACTGTACAGGAAATATCTATCCACCCACCCGTAGACCCACCCATCCATCGATCTACCCATCCACCCATCCACAGACCCACCCACCTACCCACACATCCCTCCCTCCCTCCGCCCACCGGTCTGTAGGTGGGTGGATAGATGGATGGATGGATGGATGGATTGATGAATGGATGGATCGATCGATCTATCGATGAAATGATGAAAGAGTTGATGGATGGATAGATCGATCGATCGATCCATTCATCAATCCATCCATCCATCTATCCACCCACCCACCCACAGACCCACCCACCCATCTGTAATCCAACTGTCCACCCACCCACATACAGACCCACCCACCCATCTGTAATCCAACTGTCCACCCACCCACATACAGACCCACCCATCCATCCATACATCCGGCCACCCATCCATAGACCTACCCACCCATTTATCCACCCACCCACCCACCCATCCATCCACTCATCAATCCATCCACTCATCCATCCATCCATCCATCCATAGACACTGAGAGAGGGAGACAACGTGAGGGAGGGGGTGGGGGTGAAGTAGGGGCAAAGGGGAACCTGGGTGTGTTGTGTCAGCTTCAGGTTAGTCCTGGCGGGTTCAGCTTGTGTGCGTGCTACGTGCGTCGGCGTGTTGTGTTTGGTGTGTGTGTGTGGTGCGTCGTCGCGTGTGTGTTGTGTTGGGTGTGTGTGTGTGTGTGCGTGCGTGTGTTGTGTGTGGTGTGTGTTTGTGTGTTGTGTGTGTTTTTATGTGTGTGTTGTGTGTGTGTGTGTGTGTGTGGTGTTTGTTGTGTTTTTTTGGTGGTGTTGGTGGGGTTGGTTTTGTTGGTGTGTTGTGTGTGTGTGTGTGTGGTGGTGTGTTGTGTTATTTTTTTATTTGTTATTTTCTTTTATATCGAGGTAATGGAAAAAGCACCATGTCTTTTAAAATCCGGGGCCCTCTTGTATGCGGTTTTGTAAATTTGTCATCTGTTCCCCCCCGGCACCAAGGGCTACCTTTCGAAAAGGGAAACGGGAAATTTAACGTTTGCGCAAGGTTCTGCGTGCGTTCGCCAGGGGCCTCGGTTTTAGTCTCATCCGAAGGATGTTTGGGTTGCGTGTTGTGTGTGGTGTGACTAAGTGTATGAGAGTGAGTGGTGTGTATTGTGTGTTGTGTGTGTATGCGTGTGTGTGTCTCATGCGTATTGAGGGGGTGTGTATGTTTGTGTGTTGAATGGGATGTGTGTCGGGTGTGTTATGATATTGAGTGTGTTGTTATTGGGATTGTGTGTGCGACTGCTGTGTGGTGACTGGTGTGTGGTGTGGCTGCATTGTTGGTGTGGGTGTGCTGCATGGTGGTGTGAGTTGTGTGGTGTGTGAGTGTTTGTTTTGGACTGCTGTGTGGTGATGCTTGTGTTGGACGCCCCCATAAAAAAGAAAACTGAATTAGACCTGATGCTTAGGTCCGAGTCACCCGGGGAATTTAACGCCAGAAGTTTAAAATTATAAAATGAAAAAAAGTTTCATAAAAAAATTCACAACCGATACCCCGTTTGGAAAAGATAGGATTTAAAAAAAAAATCAGTTGTCACAACTGTAATTTATAGGCATTTTTCTGTTCCTTTAAATTTGGTTTGGGCGCAAATTTTTCTGCATATTTTCTTTTCTGCAAGCGTGGGCCCTGAAAAGATTTTCATCAGTTTCTTTATACCCTTTAAGGGGATTTGTACTCAACAGTAGTAGAAAAAGGTTTTTACATTTTTTAAATCGGTTCAAATTAGTTGAAATGTTTGCAGGAGGGGAATTTTTAGAAACGGGAAAATTGATTTTTGATATTTATGCCCTTTTGTTTGATAATTGTAGATGAATAAAACAGTCTCTTGGTTCTAAATATTTTTTCTTTTTGACTTTGGAATAGAGAGCTGCGAGACATATTTTGATTACCACCGATTTTGATACCGGTATTTTTTGTGGTGGTTTAAAAATTTTTAATATGTTTTTTGTATTATCTAGTATTTTGTGTTTTTTTTTATTCCATATTTCTTGATGGTTGTGTTTGTATTATTAGTATTGTGTTTTTCTTGATTCCATATTTCTTTGATTTTTTGTGATGTAATTAGTATTGTGTTTTTCTTTTTTCCAAATTTCATTGATGGTTGTGATGTATTATTAGTATTGGGGTTTTTTTTCTTTATTCCTATTTCATTGGGGTTGTGATTTTTATTAGTTTGTGTGTTTTTCTTGTTCCATATTTATTGATGGTTGTGTGTATTATCTATATTGGTGTTTTTCTTTTTTCCTATTCTTTGATGGTTGTGAGTATTATTATTATTGGTGTTTTTCTTGATTCCATTTTTCATTGAGGTTTGGTTTTTTTAAGTATTTGTGTTTTTCTTTTTCCTTTTTCATTGGGGTTTGATGTATTATCTATATTGTGTGTTTTTCTTTATTCCCATTTCTTGGGTTGTGTTTGTTTTTAGTATTGTGTGTTTTTCTTTATTCCATATTTCATTGAGGGTTGTTGTATTATCTGTATTGTGTGTTTTTTTTTTATTCCAATTTCATTGATGGTTGTGATGAATTATTTATTGGTGGTTTTTCTTATTCCTTTTTCTTGAGGGTTTGTGATGTTTTATCTAGTATTTTTGGTTTTTTTTGTTTCCCATTTTTCATTGAGGTTGTGATGTTTTTATCTAGTATTGTGTGTTTTTCTTGATTCCATTTTTCATTGATGGTTGTGATGTTTATCTAGTATTGTGTTTTTTCCCTTTTTTCCTTTTTCTTGAGGTTGTGAGTATTATCTAGTTTTGTTGTTTTTCTTGTTTCCCATATTTCTTTGGGATGTTTGATGTTTTATTAGTTTTTGGTTTTTTCTTTATTCCATTTTTATTGAGGGTTGTGTTTGTATTATCTAGTATTGTGTGTTTTCTTTTTCCCACATTTCATTGGGGTTGTGATTGTATTATCTAGTTTTGTGTTTTTTCTTTTTTCCATATTTCTTTTGAGGGTTTGTGAGTATTATCTTTATTGTTGTTTTTTTTTTATTCATATTTCATTGATGGTTTGTGATGTATTATCTAGTATTGTGTTTTTTTCTTTATTCCATTTCTTGTGGTTGTGATGTTTATCAGTTTGTTGTTTTTCTTATTCCATTTTTCTTGAGGGTGTGTTTTATCTATATGTTGTTTTTCTTTTTTCCCATATTTCATTGAGGTTTTTATGTTTATTTTATATGGTTTTTTTTCTTTACCATATTTCATTGTGGTTGTGTGTTTTATCTAGTATTGTTGTTTTTCTTGTTTCCATATTTCTTTGATGGTTGTAAATGTTTTACTATATTGTGTTTTTTCTTTATTCCATATTTCATTGATGGTTGTGATGTATTATCTAGTATTTGTGTTTTTTCTTTATTCCATATTTCATTGATGGTTTGTAAATGTATTATCTAGAAATGTGGTTTTTTCTTTATTCCATATTTCATTGATGGTTGTGATGTTTTAAATCTAGTTTTGTGTGTTTTTCTTTATTCCATATTTCATTGATGGTTGTGATGTATTATCTAGTATTGTGTGTTTTTCTTTATTCCATATTTCATTGATGGTTGTGATTGTATTATCTAGTATTGTGTGTTTTTCTTTATTCCATATTTCATTGATGGTTGTGATGTATGTTTGCTTTTAAGACGCAGGGGCAGAGAGACAGACGAAGAGCTGGGTGCAGAACATCACAGACAGGACCGGCCTTGACACGGCTGTGCTGCTGCTGTGTTTTTTGCGGCCTTGACACGGCTGTGCTGCTGCTGCTGTTGTTGTTGCGGCCTTGACATGGCTGTGCTGCTGCTGTTGTTGTTGCGGCCTTGACACGGCTGTGCTGCTGCTGTTGTTGTTGCGGCCTTGACACGGCTGTGCTGTTGCTGTTGTTGTTGCGGCCTTGACACGGCTGTGCTGTTGCTGTTGTTGTTGCGGCCTTGACACGGCTGTGCTGTTGCTGTTGTTGTTGCGGCCTTGACACGGCTGTGCTGCTGCTGTTGTTGTTGCGGCCTTGACACGGCTGTGCTGCTGTTGTTGTTGTTGCGGCCTTGACACGGCTGTGCTGCTGTTGTTGTTGTTGCGGCCTTGACACGGCTGTGCTGCTGTGTTGTTGTTGCGCCTTGACACGGCTGTGCTGCTGCTGTTGTTGGTTGCGGCTTGACACGGCTGTGCTGCTGTTGTTGTTGTTGCGGCCTTGACCGGCTGTGCTGCTGCTGTTGTTGTTGTTGCGGCCTTTTGACAGGGCTGTGCTGCTGCTGTTGTTGTTGCGGCCTTGACACGGCTGTGTGCTGCTGTTGTTGTTGTTGCGGCCTTGACAGGGCCCTGTGCTGTCTGCTGTTGTTGTTGTTGCGGCCTTGACACGGCTGTGCTGCTGCTGTTGTTGTTGCGGCCTTGACACGGCTGTGCTGCTGTTGTTGTTGTTGCGGCCTTGACACGGCTGTGCTGCTGTTGTTGTTGTTGCGGCCTTGACACGGCTGTGCTGCTGTTGTTGTTGTTGCGGCCTTGACACGGCTGTGCTGCTGTTGTTGTTGTTGCGGCCTTGACACGGCTGTGCTGCTGCTGTTGTTGTTGTTGCGGCCTTGACACGGCTGTGCTGCTGTTGTTGTTGTTGCGGCCTTGACACGGCTGTGCTGCTGTTGTTGTTGTTGCGGCCTTGACACGGCTGTGCTGCTGCTGTTGTTGTTGTTGCGGCCTTGACACGGCTGTGCTGCTGTTGTTGTTGTTGTTGCGGCCTTGACACGGCTGTGCTGCTGCTGTTGTTGTTGTTGCGGCCTTGACACGGCTGTGCTGCTGTTGTTGTTGTTGCGGCCTTGACACGGCTGTGCTGCTGTTGTTGTTGTTGTTGCTGCTGTTGCTGGGAAAGGCTGACGGCAGACTAGCGCTGTCGTTGCTGGGAAAGGCTGACGGCAGACTAGCGCTGTCGTTGGGAAAGGCTGACGGCAGACTAGCGCTGTCGTTGGGAAAGGCTGACGGCAGACTAGCGCTGCTGTTGGGAAAGGCTGACGGCAGACTAGCCTGGAGAACATTGTCCACCAACACTTCCCTGTGTCCCCTCAACAGCCATCACCTTGGTCAAGGGACTGCTGCTGCTGCTGATAATGATGACGAAGCTTTCAAGGACAGATGGTAAGGTTAGGCGTGACCTCAATTCTTTCATGCATTTGAAAATCATTTTCTCTGTTAGAGGCTGCATAAATTCTACATTTTACCGCGAAGGCAAAGTATATTCAACGACGGTTTTCGCGTGGTATGCACGTGTGTCTCTGACCGCACGGGAAGTCACATCCATCTCTGCCCAACTGTACCGCGTCCCGAGGTACAATCCAGAGCCACTGAAGTGCAATCCAGACTAGCATTTCTGATGCTCAAGCCAGCAGTCCCAAGGTCTTCTACTTCGACTATACTGTTCGCAGCGCCAGAAGTCATCTCTGAATAAGAGACTGCATAAATTCTACAGTTTGTTGCGAAGGCAAAGTGTTTGTAACGGACAACTACCGCCCAACGAAACAGACCACTGCACAAGTTGCAGGTGTGTCCCCAAATAGTAGCACACGTCGCTCTGATTGCATGGGAGATAAGCTAATTACCGCCCCCTCACACACACACACCACCACACACACACACACACACACCACACCACAACACACACCACCCCACATTTTATTTATAGATATATATTTATTATTTTATAATATATATATATTTAATATATTTTTATATATATATTATATATAGGTGTCCATAACCTATGTGGTTGTTGGGGAGTGAGGCATCAGAGACCTCAATTCTCAAGGGGCCAGCATATTGAGGGGGGCGCCCATTTCCTTTTCCTTTGCTGCTTTAAACCCTTCCTGACCCTAAAGAGGGCAGGTACCCATTTACAGCTGGGTGAACTGGGGCACTGTACTGAAGCCAAGGCGCGCAAACGGTCACCCATTCAAATGGTAACGGTGCTTGGTGCTGCTTAACCTTAGCTTGGGGAAAGCGAGTACTCTTACCACTGTAGTGTGTGTGTGTGTTGTGTGTGGGTGTCTGTCTGTCTGTCTTTTTTGTCTTTCTGGGCTGTCTGTCTGTCTGTCTGTCGTCTCTTTCTCTGTGCATTGGTTGGGAAAATTTTTTCCCCATTTGTGGTCATAACCTTTTGGTTTTATACAATCTTTTTTAAATATCAGGATCCAGTTTCTGATAAGGACGGGGAGTGGATGTAAAGGAAAGCGCAGGATGCTATCTTTTGTTCATAGCTTGCCTTGCCATGCCTTGCTTCTGCGTTTTGTATCTATTTTACACTCGCTTTAAATCCTGTCTTTTTTTTCCTCTGTCTCTTTTCATTCCCTTTTTTTCTTTCTACCCCTGTCTCGCATCACGGGGCTTTGCCGATTCCCCAAGGGGGCTCAGTGCCATTTTTCCCCCGCACTAAAGGTTTGACGCATGGGTCATGGACAAGCTGCCCGTGCAGTGAGTTCCCCACTCCACAAAAACACCCAGTGTGCCTTGATTAAATCTGCAGTTCTTCACGCTGCTCCCTGGGTCGGGGTTGGGAAAGACAGCCGACAGTATGTGCCAAGGGTTCATCTGAAACCGGCAACATAAATGAAACATCAGGCAGCATCAGTAAAACATCGTGGCTGGGAGCATCATGAACATCTAACATCAGGCAAATCTGCAAATCAGTAAAAACACAGTAAAACATCGTGAAACATCAGTGCCATCAGTGCAATCAGTGAAACTCGTGCAGCTCGGAAATCGTGCAGCTATGAAAACATCATAAACATCAGTAAACTTCAGAAAAACTAGTGGCGGGTTTCAGGTGGTTTGGGGGGGATGGTTGGGCACAGGGGGGGGGGGGGGGTGCAGTGTGTTGGGATGTTTGAATACTGAAAACGTTTGTTTGAGAAAAAAAAGTGAACACAGAACACTCTATGAATCAACTGTACTCATCCATCATTCTTTAAAGTAGTATTTTGTTTGGTTGGTTAGTTGCTTCCTTCGGTAGGGATAGGGCTGTTTTTTTGTTTTGTTTTGTTTTTCTGTTGGGTTTTGTTTTGTTTCTGCTTTCTGTCCGTGTTTCGTTTGTCTGTAGGCAAACACTGGACTGTTGCTTTTCAGGGTCCCGTGATTTAAAACCGACCTGTGTTCTCCTCTCTCCCCGAGTTGCCCCGGAGGGGAGGAGGAGGAGGAGGGGAGGCGGGTGAGGGAGGAGGGAGGGAGGGAGGAGCTGCCCCAGGCCAGAGGGGAAGGGCAGGTAAAGACAGCAGAGGTCCAGTGACCCCTGGTCATCCCCCACCACCCCCGCTGTCTGGGGTCATCCAGTCACACTTACTACCCCAGGGCGTGACAGCCTTTGTTGATGAGAGAAAGAGAGAAGAGGGAGAGGAGGAGAGAGGAGAGAGAGAGGAGAGGGGGGAGAGAGAGAGAGAGTTGGGGGGGATGGGGGGGGGGGGGGGCAAACTGTTTTTTTTTCTGAATACTGTTGCAAGAACGTGTTATAAATCCTCGACCCCAAAAAAAGTAGAGAGATTTTTTACGACATACAATTAAAACATTACGTACACAAATTTGTACATAAGCATGTAGAGGTTACAGAGTTAAATATCTTTATGACATCAAATTTAAAATATTTACCATTGGTTACGGGTTAACCTTTTTTGATATACAAATTAAACACATAATACCATTTTTACAGGGCTAACTTTAACATACAAATTAAACCATTACCATTGTTACGGGTTAAACCCCTTATTGCTACAAATTAAAACATTATCCCTTGTTTCAGGGTTAACCCTTTTGACATACAAATTAAACACAATACCATTGTTCAGGGTTAACCGTTATTGGGCATACAAATTAAACCATTATACCATTGTTCAGGGTTAACCCTTTGCCCCCTACAAATTAAACACATTTACCCTTGTTACGGGTTAACCGTCTTGACATAAAATTTACACTTATACCATTGTTACGGGCTAACCGCATTAACATACAAATTAACATTTCCATTGTTAAGGGTTAACCGTCATTGACATACAAAATTTTACCTTATACCATTGTTACAGGGGTAACCCTCATTAACATCAAATTTACACTTATACCTTTTTACAGGGCTAACCGTCAGAATACAAATTTTACACATTAAACCTTGTTACAGGGGTAACCGTCATTGACATCAAATTAACACTTTTTCCATGTTACAGGGCTAGCCCCCTTGAATACAAAATTTTCAATTATCCTTTTTTACAGGGGAACGTCATTGCATACAAATTATAAAAAATTAGCCAGTGTTACAGGGTTAACCCTCATTTTACATAACATTATACCAGTGTTACAGGCTAACCGTCATTGACAAAACATTATACCGTGTTACCCCCGAAATCGGAATGCGGTACCTAAAGGTTTGGTGTGGTGTGTGTGTGTGGGGGTTTTGGGGTGGGTGGTGTGTGTGTGTGTGTTGTGTGTGTGCTTTGGGGGGGGGGGGGGCGGTCACTATACTAAATATCACCATTGAAAAACCTCGGGGCTCAATGAGGAAGGAATACGTCAGTGTTTCAGAGTCACCTTTTATACACACACAAGTAAAAACAGATTTAAAGCTTCAGCCTTTTTGTCACCACACACACAAGTAAGAAAAGATTAATGCTTCAGCCTTTTTATACCAAAAAAAACGTAAAAACAGATTAAGCTTCAGCCTTTCTGTAAAACACACAAAAACAAGAAAAAAACAGATTAAAGCTTCAGCCTTTTTTGATACACACACACACACAACGTAAAAAACAAATTAATGCTTCCCTTTTTGACACACCACACAACATAAGAACAATTAAATGCTCAGCCTTTTGACACACCCCCACACCCACACACACAAAACCACACACACACCACACACACACACACACCCCCACACCACACAACACACCCCACCACCACAACTTAAGAAAAGATTTAAAGCTTTTTCCCCTTTTTGCACACACACACACACACACCAAAACCAAACACACACACACACACACACAACCCTTTGGAACATTAGTTAAAGCTTCAGCCTTTCTGACACACACACCCCCACAACACACACCACACACACACACACACACACCCCACACACACACACACCCCACACACACAAAAACCAATCACAAATCCCCACACACACAAACTTAAGAATATTAGATTAATGCTTCGCCTTTTTGACACACACAACTTTAAAAACATAGGTTAATGCTTCACCTTTACGAAACAATCACACACCAACTTAGGGGAAACAGATTTTTTGCTTCAGCCTTTTTTCACACACACCCACCCACAACCACCCCCAACACACCACAACACACACACCACCCCACACACCCCACACAACACACCACACACACACCACACATCTGCTTGACTGAAAAAAGTGACTTTTGTGCTAGCACTATATTGCGGTTTATACAACAGTCTGCTTGATTGAAACAAGCTGTTGTGATTAGCAGTATATTGCTACACCCGAGACTCTAATCAAACATTTTTTTTAGAGATAAAATTTTTTATAGATTTCCAAGAAATTCTATATTTTTTATGAATCTATGCTTGTGACTGATCTTCCCTTGTTTTAGGCTTTATATGAAACGTGTATTTTTAAATGATATTATTGATTTAAAAAAAAAAAGAAGTTTTTTAGATTTCTTTTCAAAATTCCCTTTTAATTACTTAGGGGTATACTTTGGTTCCATTTAGTGTATAAATATAAAGGGGCTGGATTTATAACTGTGTTGATAAACAATCATTTTTTTGCGACCAGAAAAACTTTTGAAATGACTTTTTGTATTGTTTTCGTTTTTTTTTGGGGGTTCCCTTTATTTTATATTATTTCCTGTTTTATTATTGAAAAAAACTACTAAAAGGGCTTTATTTTTATAGTTTATTAAAAGTATAGAAAAAGAAAATATTAATAAATTAGCCCAAACAAACCTGAATAAATTTATTATGCCTTACTTCAGACAAGTGGCCAAAAAAAAAAGGGGGCCCCCGAGTAGGCTACCTGAATATCAAATGCAACCAACAAAAAGATGACTTGCAAACCATACTAACAACAGTGGGAAAACAGTTTCATTTTTTTTTGTCTAGCTGAATCCACTTTCTCCAAATGTAACAGGCACACATGAATATTCCAGGGTTTCAAATCTTCGTGAGATCCCCACAAACCAAATCCCCCGGGGGTTTCTTTCATATATAGCCTCCTCGCTCAGTTGTAAAAAAATATATACCTTTAGGTTTTTGACATTGAATCCATGTGGATTGAAAAAAATTAAAAAACAATAGACCAATATTTAAAGGTTTATAACAGAAACCTTCAGAAACCAGAGACTGGCTGAAAAAATTTAAATCCCTTTTGGCAGTAAAACTTTTTTTAAAAAAATGAAACAAATTTTTCTTGGGGATTTAAATAACTTATTAAAAAACCCAAAACCCAAAAAAGGGGCCCAACATTACTAGTTTTGGGCCCAAACAACAAAAATAAAAACTCGGATAACAAAAACTCTAAAACATTAATAAATTAATCTACATAACAAAACAACACATAACAAAGTATGTGTCCTCATGTGGGTGCGTGATCTATCCAGGTGTTTTACTTGGTTTAAAAAAAGTATCAAAAACCTAAAGAGGGCAAAAAAAACTTTTTTTACAGGGAAATTTTAAAAACTTTTTAAGAGCAAGATTTCCTTTCAGACTTTACAAATCGCCATACAGACTATACCAAACAGGACCCGATGAAGCTGCTGAATTTTGGATTAGGACATTTTCTCGATACGACAACAGCCCCCTTTTTTAAAAAAAAAAGTTCAAGAAAAAATCAAACCCCTTGGGTAACAAAGAAAAACCGAAATACACCTAAGAGACTTATGAAAAAAAGGTTCAATGGCAGTTCGGGCACAAAGAAACAAGTAAAATTTACTAAAAAACCCAAATCAAAAACGTGATTACTTAAAAGTTGTTATTACAACAGACTTCATGACATGTTCTTCCTGACTATAACCATGACACTGTTCTTTCTGGACAATAATCATGACACTGTTCTTTCTGACTATAATCATGACACTGTTCTTTCTGACTATACCATGACACTGATCTTCCTGACTATAACCATGACACTGTTTCTTCCCTGACTATAATCATGAACACTGTTCTTTCCTGACTATAACCATGACACTGTTCTTCTGATATAATCATGACATGTTTCTTCCTGACTATAATCATGGACATTTCTTTTTACTGGCTATAATATGACACTGTTCCTTGTCTGGCTATAATCATGACACTGTTCTTTCCTGGACTTTAACCATGACACGGTTTTTTCTCTGACTATACCATGACATTGTTCTTTCAAGACTTAACCATGTACACTGTTTTCCTGACTCATAATCATGACACTGTTTTTTTTTCTTTCCTGATTATAATCACGACACTGTTATTTCCTGACTTTATTTATGGACACTGTTCTTTCATGACTTTATTCATGACACTGTTCTTTCCTGACTATAATCATGACACTGTTCTTCCCTGACTATAATCATGACACTGTTCTTTCCTGACTAGAATCATGACCTATGAAGAAGTGTGCCAAACATTGAAAGAGCATGTCGTGGTTACATACCAGAACTGCAGAAATGACCTACTCTTCCGAAAGGCAAAACAGATTTAACGTGTGCAAAGATGCTCTGCGCGTGTTTGCACACGGGCTTATTGTCTTCATGGGAAAGTCTTAGGAGGGAGTGTGGGTCAGCGCTGACGTTAACTCCAGAGGGAAACCCCATCGAGCCTGGGTGGTGGCTGAAGAAACCGGGCCCTCGACACAAGCGTAGTCTCTAACCTCTAGGCTACCCCCTCCCTCCCCCCCTAACAGTTGTTTAATGGGGTACCTTTGATCCCCAAGAATGAACAGAAAAAGAACAAAGCTGTTAATTTTTCATTAGTGTTGCGAATTCAAATAAAGATGTGTGTAGATTGGAACTCCTGTGATTCCGCACGTTCACTGGTCAGAGTCTCCTGTCTGCAGGCGTAAAGGGTCGTGACGTTCCTATCAGTGATGTTGACCGTCATTGACATGAGACGAAGGGCCCGTGACGTTCCTATCTGGATGGGTGACGTCATTGATATGCAGACGAACGGGGTGGGACGTCTATCTGGATGTGAGACATTGATATGCAGTCGAAGGGCGTTGACGTCCTATCTGGATGGTGACGTCAATGACGGGGACGTCAGGCCGTGGAGCATGTTACGGCAGTGGAGGAGGGCACAGTGGTTGGTGAGTGAGCGTTCAGTGCACACAGCCAGTTCCCTGTCCTCCCCACTCACAACACACCCGCTTCCCAGTCTCCCCCACTCACAACCACAGCAAGCTTGCCCGGTCCTCCCCCACTCAACAACACAGCACAGGGGCCTCGCCTGCCATCCTGCCTCCCCTTACCTCCCTCCCTCCTCCTACCTCCCCTCGTCCCTTCCTACCTCAGCCTCGTGTAGGGGCGGGTGGTGTGGGGTTTAGCGGCTATCTCCTCCCTCCCTACTCCCTTAACAACATCCTCCTACCTACCTCTTACCTAACTAACTATCTCTCTATTACCTCCCTATAACTACCTACTACTCTTGCATACCTCCTACCTAATTACCTCCCCTATCTAACAACCTTTCTACCTACTGCTACCTACCTCCCTACTTCTACCTACACTTTAACCTCATCCTACTACCACCTCCATCGATACCTACTCACTACCTCCTACCCTTCCTCACTCCATCCTACCTCTCTACCTACCTACCCACTTCATTTTCCCGCCTCCCTAACCTCCCTACAACTATCTCTTTTTACTTCGCTACCTCCCTCTTACGTCCTCTCTAGCTCCCTACTACCTCCGTCCTACCTATCTCATACCTCCCTACCTAACTCCCTCCTCCTTCTACCTCCATCCTCCCTACCTACCTTCTACTCCCTAACCTACCTCCCTCCTCCCTCCTCCTCCCTCTTTACCTCCATACCTACCTTCTTACCTCATCCTCCCTACCTACATATCTACCTCCATACCTACCTCCTACCTCATCCCCTAACCTCCCTCTTTACCTCCCATCTACTCACACCCTCTCTCCTCCCTCCCTCCTTCCTTTACTATCTACCTCTCTACCACTAACCTACCTCGCTACCTTCTACATCTGACCATTCCCTCCCTCCCTACCTACTACTTCTAATCTCCCCCCTACCTACCTCCTCCTTACCTCCCTTCCCTCTTCCCTACCTCGCTACCTATCTCATCTCTACACCCTTCCCTCCTCCTCCCTCTATTCTCCCTCCTCCCCTCTTCCTCCCTATCTACCTTTCCTACCTACTCCCTACCTACCTCTCTTCTCACACCCTTCCTCCCTACTTACGTCACTCCCTCCCTACTCCTATCTACATACTCCCTGCTCCTCCCTCCCTCCATACACACCTGTCTACCTCCCTTCCTATCTACCATCTTCACTATCTCCCTCCCTCCATCTACCCAACATCGCTCCTATCCTCACCAAACCCTTCCTTACCTCCTACCTCCCTCCCTCCCTCTTACCTACCTACCTACCTCCGCCCTCTCTACCTCACGGACTACCTCCATCCCTCCATACCTTCACCTCCTTCCCTACCTACCTCCTTCCCAAACTCTCTCCCTACCTCCCTTCATCTTACCTACCTCCCTCTCTTTCTTCCCTTACCTCTCTCTCTTCTTCCCTACCTCCCTCCTCCCTTCCTAACCTCCTACTCCCTATCACCCCTCCCATTCTCCATACCTACCTCCTACCTCCCTATTATCTACTATGTCCCTCCCACCTAACTCCTCCCTATCTTTACCTACTCTACCTCCACTCTGCTTATACCTAACCTACCTCCCTACCTACTTCCTACTCCTCCCTCCCTTCTACCTCGCTCCCTCCCTACTCTACTATCTCCCAAAATAATCCCTACCTCCCTACTCTTCCTCTCCTCCCTACTCCCACCTTTCCTACCTCCCTCCATCTCCCTCCCATCCTCCCTCCCTCCCTTCATCCCTCCTGTCCTTACCTCCTCCCTTCTCCCTCCCTTCCTCATCCCTTTCCTCCCTTCCTCCTCCTTTTACTACCTCCCTCCCTTTCCTACCTCCTCCTAACTTCCTCCCTTCCCTCCCTCCCTCCCTCCCTACTCCCTACCTCCTATATATCAACCCGCACTCATCCCTCCAGACATCCCTCCCTACATCTACCTACGTTCCTACCTCCCTACTACTACTACCTACCTACCTACCTACATCTCTACCTACCTCCCTACCTACCTACCCTCCCTAACTACCTACCTCCCTACCTACCTACCTCTCTACCTATCTCCCTATGTCCCTACCTCCCTACTTCCCTACCTCCCTCCCTCCTTTCTTACCTCCCTCCCTCCATTCCTACCTCGCTACCTCCCTACGTACCTCTCTCTCCCTACGTACCTCCCCACCTAACTCCCTCCCTCCCTCCCTCCGGGGGGGGGGGTTGTTGTGGGGGGCTGTTTTGAAAAGGGTTATTTCCCTATGTTTCTACTGTGAGACTGTATAAGTGTTGGGTTATTATTAAGAAGCATCCAGACGCCCCTGGCGGAGGATGGATGTAAACAGCACAATGGAGTGCTTATCTCATTATCCTCCTTCGACCTCCTTCCTACCCCTCCCTCCTCCCTCCTACCTACCTACTCCCCTACTTACCTCTTACCCCCCTACTATTCCCTCTTACCTCCTACCGACCCGCCCTCCTCCCTCCTCCCTCCCCACCTCTACCTCCCTCCTTTTACCTACCTCCCTACCTTTATACTACCTTCACCTCCCTACCTCCCTACTTACTTACCTCCCCTCCCTATACTATCTATGACCTTACCCTCCCTCCCTACCTACCTATGTCCCTCTAACCTACCTATGTCCGCTACCACTACCTCCCCCCTACCGACTACCTATGTTCGTACTCCCTTCCTCCCCCTCTCCCTACCTACCTAACTACATATATGTCCTACTCCTACCTACTTTACTACCTACTCTTACTCCCATGTCCCTACCTAAACCTACCTCCCTACGTATTACCTCCTACCTCTCTACCTCCTCTCCCTACCTACTTACCTCCCTCCCTACTCCTATGTCCCTACTCCCTACCTATCTCCCTCTCCCTCCCTATACCTATCTACCTACCTCCCTACCTCCCTCCTCTACTTATGTCCTACTCCCACCTCTCTCCCTACTCCCTACTCCCTCCCTATTACTTATCTCCCTACCTCTCTACCTCTCTACCTATCTCCCTACCTCCCTATTTATTATTCTTCCTTCACTCGCCTCCTACCTCTAACTTCCCTACCTCTCTCTACCTACCTACTATTCCCTACTACCTCCCTACATCTCTACCAACCTACCTCTTATCTCCTACTCCCCTCTCCCAGCAACCAGCCTGGGTCCTAGGCCCACTCCCCGTGTCACACTTTTGAGGAGAGAGAGGCTGGGTTTGCATGGATTAGCTGCTTGATTGGGTGGTTGGAATGGTGGGTGGATGGTTGGTTGGAAGGGTGGGTGGATTGGTTGTAGTTGGGAGGTTGGTTTGGTTGATGATCTAGTTGTGGTCGGGTGGGCTGGATGGTTGGCTTGATGGTTGGTTGGAGTGGGTGTTGGTGGGTTGGGTCGGGTAGGTGGATGTTTGGCTGGGTAGGTGGGTGGATGGTCGGTTAGGGTTAGTGTGAGGTTAGAGTTAGGTTACGGTTAGGGTTGGTGTGGATGGTTGGAGGGATGTTGGTTGGATGGGTGCTTGTTTGAGTTGGTTGGGTGGGTGGATTGGTTGGATGGAGGATGGTTGGTGTTTTCTTCCCTTGTATGTTGCTTTATTTGCTTTTCCTTCATGTCTTTTTCTACCTGTCTCCCATTCCTCTTATTATCGTGCTTTCATCAATCTGATTCTGTATTTTTTATCTCCCTGTCAGCTTTTTTTCACCGTATTCTTCCTCCTCCTCATCATCTTCTTTTTCATCAGTTTCTGTCGTTGTGATGGTAATTCCCAGTTCAGTACTCGTGCGGGGAGAGGGGGCGTACGCAGAATAGCCGCCAATATTGAAGTACACTGAATTTGGGCAGTGTGTTTTTACGACGTTTAGTAACCTGGGGCTGAGGAATGAAGTGAAATGGCTGACGTCCTCAGCACGAAGGGGTTTATTGGCCTTCAAGGATAGAGTAGTTTGTCAGGTAGTAGATTTTTTTCTTTATCAGTTGGCAGTTTGGTTATTTAGCGTTAGGGTAATAGAGTTATGTTACGGTTAGGGTCTGGGTTAGGGTAAGGGTAGGGAGGTTAAGGTGAGTTGCTGCCAAAGGGTAAGATTTGGAATTAGGATATGGATAAGTAAGGGATAATGGTTGGGTTAGCTTAGAGGTTAGGGTTTGGGAAGGGTAGAGTTAGGTTGGGGTTAGTGAGGGTTTTAGGTTAGGGTAAAGGATAGGGATAGGGTTAGGGTTAGGGTTATTTCGGGTTAGGGGGTATTTTGGCGGTGCGTAAGTGTTATGGTTTGTTAGGTTCGGGTTTACTGTTAGGGTTAGGGTAGGGTTAAGTTTAGGTTAGGGTTGGTGTTAGGTTCGGGTTAGGGGGTTAGGGTTTGGTTAATGATAGGGTAGGGTTAGTAGGTTAGAGTTAGAGTTAAGGTTAGGTTAGGTTGTGTGAGAGTTAGGGATAGGCGTTAGGGTTAGGTTAGGGTGGGGTTAGGTTAGGGTTTAGTTAGGGTTAGGATAGTTGTTGGGTTAGGTTAGGGTAGGGTTAGGTGCGGGTTAGGGTTAGGTTAAGTTTAGGGTTAGGGGTTAGGTTATAGGGTTAGTTAGGGTTGGGTTAGGGTTAGGTTTAGGGTTAATGATAGGTTAGGTTTAGGGTTAGGTTAGGTTTGGGTTAGGGTTAGGTTAGGTTATTTAGGGTTAGGGTTTTTTAGGGTTACGGTTGGGTTAGTTAGGGTTAAGGTTAGGGTTAGGGTTAGGGTAGGTTTGGGTGTTCGAGTTGGGTTAGGGTTAGGTTTGTTAGGGGTTAGGTTAGGGATTGGTTTAGGTTAGGGTTAGGGTTAGATATATATATATCATCATCATCAGTCCAGTGACTTGGCGGTCGTGGAGGAGACCCGAAGATGTGCGTGGTATATATATATATAGATATATATATATATATATATATATATATATATATATTTATATATAATATACTATGACTCTGTGTGTGTGTGTTGGTTTTTTAGACTCTGAGTTTTATTTATTATTTAATTATTTTATATCGGGGATAATGGAATAAGCACTTATGTGCTTTTTTACATTCCTGTCCCATGTGTATGCGGCTTTGTAAATGTGTGTATGTGTGTGGGTTTAAGACTCTGTGTGTGGGTGTGGTTTTAGACTGCTTATGTGTGTGTGTGTGTGTGGTTTTAGGACTCTGTTGTGTGTGTGTGTGTGTGTGTGTGTGTGTGTGTGTGTGTGTGTGTGTGTGTGTGTGTGTGTGTGAGTTTTAGCCTCTGTGTGTGTGTGTGTGGTTTTTAGACTCTGTGTGTGTGTGTTGTAGTTTTTAGACTCTGTGTGTGTTGTGTATGTTTTAGACATCTGTGTTGTGTGATGTGTGTGTGTGTGTGTGTGTGTGTGTGTGTGTGTGTGTGTGTGTGTGTTGTGTGTTGTGTGGTGTGTTTTTAGACTCTGGCTGTTGTGTGTGTGTAGTGTGTGTGTGTTTGTGTGTGTGTGTGTGTAGTGTGTGTGTGTGTGTGGTTATCGACTCTGTGAGTCTTTGTGTGGGTGTGTGTGTGTGTGTGCTTTGTGTGTCTGTGTGTGTGTGTGTGTGGTTTTAGGGACTCTGTGTGTGTGTGTGTGTGGTGTTAGACTCTGTGTGTGTGTGTAGCTGTGTGTGTGTTGTGTGTGTGTGTGTATTTGAGTGTGTTGTGTGTGTGTGTGTGTGTGTGGTGTGTGTTGGTTATAGACTCTGTCGTGTGTGTGTAGTGTGTTGGGGTTAGACTCTGTGTGTGAGGGTGTGTGTGTGTGTGTGTGTGGTGTGTGTAGTGTGTTTGGTGTTCGGATCTGTGTGTGTGTGTGTGGGTGTGTGTGTGTGTGGTGTTAGACTCTGTGTGTGTGTGGTGTTAGACTCTGTTGTGTGTGTGTGTGGTTTGTAGACTCTGTGTGTTTGTGTGTGTGTGTGTGTGTGTGTGTTGTGTCGTGTGCTCGTGGTGTTAGACTTGTGTGTGTGTGTGTGTGGTGTGTGTGTATGTGTATAGTTTTAGACTCTGTCCGTGTGTGTGTGTGTTGTGGTTAGACTGTGTAGGTGTGAGTGGTGTGTGTGTGTGTGTGGTTTAGACCTGTGTGTGTGGTTTTGTGTTTAGACTCTGTGTGTGTGTCTGTGTGTGTGTGTGTTGTATGGTTTTAGACTCTGTGTTTTCATGTGTGTGGTGTTAGATCTGTGTGTGTGTGTGTGTGTGTGTGTGTGTGTGTGTGTGTGAGTGTGGTAGTGTGTTATCGTGTGTTGGTGGTTTTAGACTCTGTGTGTGTGTGTGTGGTTTTTAGACTCTGTGTGTGGTGTGTGTGTGTGTGTGTGTGTGTGTGTGTGTGTGTGTGTGTGTGTGTGTGGGTGTGTTGGTTTTTAGGACTCTGTGTGGTGTGGTTTTAGGACTCTAGTGTGAGTGTGTGTGTGTGTGTGTGTGTGGTGTGAGTGTGTGTGTGTGTGTGTGTTGGTTGTTAGACTGTGTTTCTAACTGTGGCAGGATTCTCTACCCTCAGACTGTCAGTATCCACGGTGGATGTTTACATTCCTTGTCTGTTTTTCTCTCTCCAGACCAAAAAGACATTGCTTGACACAGGCGAAATTTACTGGCATCAAATTAAGTATGCATGAATTTGTCGAAAAAAAGACACCCATTTCTGTTTCTTATGCAGTGTTGATAAAGTTTTTGTTAATTAATGCAAATCATATGTGTACCCTTACTGTTTATTTTCCTTAGCGTGACAGGTAACTAAATAATTTTATCATTTTATCTTGAATCGTGTGTGTGAGACCGTCAAATTCCGTGCATGAGTCCATGCTAGTTTTCTTTGATGTGTTATGCTCCGTGTGTGTGTGTGTGTGTGTGTGTGTTGCTGTGTGTTTGTGTGTGTGTTGTGTGTGTGTGTGTGTGTTGTAGGTGTGATGTGTGTGTGTGTTTGTGTGTGTGTGTGAGTGTGTGTGTGATTTGTGTGTGTGGTGAGTGTGTGGTGTGTTGTGTGTGTGTTCTGTGTGTGGTGTGAGTGTGTGTGTGGTGTATGTGTGGTGTGTATGTGTGTGTGTGTTGTGTGTATGTGTGTGTGATGTGTGTGGTGTGTATGTGTGTGTGAGTGTGTGTGTGGTGTGTGTGTGGGAAGTGTGTGTGTGTGTGTTGTCTGTGTGTGGTGTTTGTGTGGTGTATGTGTGTGTGTGTAGTGTGTGTGTGTGTGATGTATGTGGTGTGTGTGGTCTTGTGGTTGTGTCGTGTGTGTGTGTGGTGTGTTGTGTGTGTGTGTGTGTTGTGTGTGTGTCTTGTGTGTGTCGTGTGTGTGGTATTGGGTCTGTGTGTTGTGTGTGTGTGTGTGTGTGTGTATGTGTGTGTGTGTGTGTTGTGAGTGTGTGTGTGTGTGTGTGTGTGTTGGGTGTACTTGCTAGCGTCTATTGTGTGCACATGATTTACATTTTTTCACGCATGTGATGAACTCTCTCAAGGCTAGTGTGCCTGCACGCGTTCAAGACACCCCCTTGCGGCCCCACATTCAAGGCTCTTTTCCCCTGCATGAACATCTCTCCCAGAAGCTGAAAGTCCCTGAACGAGCAGAACGAGACTATGAACAAATGCCCCTGTGCGAACGCTCGTGTGAACATCTAGTGCACACATTAAAACCTTTCGAGGAGAGAATGTCATTTTTGTGTGTGTGGGATGGATGACAAATTGACAGCATTTGCATGCACCGGAGACAGGATGTAAAACAGACATAAGGCCTCAGCTTATTCTATCTATCCTCAAAAATAAAAGAATAAATAAAAGCTTCATGTAAATAAAAGTGGTTATTTGCTCTTGCAAAATCTTGTGTGATCTAAATTGTTTTAGAACTCTGTTGGCAAGTTCATTTTGTTCTGAAGTATCAAAGTGATCATTGATAAAATTGCGCTTGAAGATTGCAACAGTGGTAGGTGTTGTTTGTTGTGTGTTGTCGTCAGTCCGCCAGACTTCATGGTGGGCCAGCCTGGTGGTTGACAAGACTGTAAAAGACCAGAAGGGGCAACTTTGCTTCAGTGAGGATGCTAGGCAAGGGTCAAGGTGTTGACACGACTGTAAAAAACCAGAAGGGGCAGACTGTCTTCAGTGTGTGAGCAGCTAGGAAAGGGTCAAGGTGCTTGACACGACTGTAACGCCAGAGTGGGGCAGACTTGCTTAGTGAGAGCTGCTAGGGCGGGTCAAGGTCTTGACACGACTGTAAAAGCCGAAGGGGCAGACTTGCTTCAGTGAGAGCTGCTAGGCAAGGGTCAACGGTGCTTGACCACGACTGTATAAAGCCAGAAGGGCGACTTGCTTCAGTGAGAGTGCTAGGCAAGGGTCAAGGTGCTTGACAGATGGTAAAAGCAGAAGGGCCAGACTTGCTTCAGTGCGAGCTGATAGGCAAGGGTCAGATGCTTGACCACGACTGTAAAAGGCCAGAAGGGGAGACTTGCTTCAGTGAGAGCTGCTAGGCAAGGGTCAGGTGATTGTCACGACTGTAAAAGCCAGAAGGGGCAGACTGGCTTCAGTTGGAGACGCTGCTAGCAAGGGTCAAGGTGCTTGACACGACTGGAAAAGCCAGAAGGCAGACTTGCTTCAGTGAGAGTGCTAGGCATGGGTCAAGGTGTTGACACGGACTGTAAAAGCCAGAAGGCAGACTTGCTTCAGTGAGAGTCTGCTTAGGCAAGGGTCAAGGTGCTTGACACGACTGGAAAGCCAGAAGGGGAGACTTGCATTGCAGTGAGAGGTGCTAGGCAAGGGTCAAGAGTGCTGACACGACTGAAAAGCCAAGAAGGGGCCAGACTTGCTTCAGTGAGAGCTGCTAGGCACAGGGTCAAAGGTGCTTGACACGACTGTAAAAGCCAGAGGGGCCAGACTTGCTTCAGTGAGAGCTGCTGGCAGGGTCAAGGGTCAAGTGTGATGTGAACAACTGTCAGCCGCCTGAGTGCTTATTTCATTTATCCTCCATATTTTAATTTTTTTTTTAAATTGTCATATATAAAGTGTCAAATAAACACGGCTGGCAGGTCCACAGGAACCCTTCTCACACGTCAAGAGAACAAAGCTGACATGGTTCGGCACGTCACCCGCCACAACACTCTGCCCAAAACAGTACTGCAGGAACACTCGAAAGGTGGCAGAAGGAGGGAAGACACGAAAAAGTATGGTCTGATATGGAAACATCAGAGATGGACCAGGATGAAATGACTCGGCACCTACTGCGCAGAGCCGGGACCGAGTGGATGGAGGAGGGTTAACCAGGCTCGTCTATCATGTCTCCCACGACCGCCAAGGTCACGGGTTTGATGATGATGATGTAGTTCGGATGGAGACAGCAAGGTTAAATAGAAAGAAAGTGGGAGGAGTGGGGGGGGGGGGGGGGGGGGGGAAGGGGGGGAGAAGAGAGAGAGAAAGAGAGCGAGGAGCTGACAGAAAACAGCCATACAGAGAGAAAAAATATAGACAGACTTGTGAACACACGCCATTTTGTAGTGCAGAGATCACGCTCTAATAAGCGAGACATATATAAAACAGACAAGATGAAACAAATTGATACAAAGGGTTGTTACTATTCACATGCCTGCATATACACACGAGTGTACGCGCGCGCACACACACCACGCACCACACACACATAGGCATCAAACATGCACAATCACAACACCACATATGCACGCACGCGCGCCACACCGGCGTCGCGCGCGCGCGCACGCACGCACACAACAAGCATGCACACACACATAACACACACAAACACACAAAATACACACACACACGCACACACACACACACGCACGCACGCAACACACACACACGCTACACTCGCACGCACATCCATGCACCCCCCCCCTCCACACACACACTATACAACACAACACAGCATTGCTCGCAATGACTACTCTCGGAGGTTGTACGACTGGACTGCTGTAATCAGTGCGGTTTCTGTCTCAATCATTTATCTGTCTCTTTCTGTCTCTCTCCTCCACTCTGTCTTCTCTTCTCTCTCTCTCTCTCTCTCTCTCTCTCTCTCTCTCTCTCTCTTCTCTCTCTCTCTTCCCTCTCTCTCTCCTCTGTCTCTGTCTCGTCTGTCTGTCTGTCTCTCTCTCTCTCTCTCTCTCTATCTCTCTCTCTCACACCCACACCCACACACCACACACCACGCCACACCAACACACACACACAACTCTCTTCTCTCTCTCTCTCTCACGCACGCACACACCACACACACACACACACACACACACACACACACACACACACACACACACACACACACACAAAAGGGGGCGTGACCAGAGAGACAGAAAACAGAGGACAGCACAACTGGGGAAGTGGCTAGAGAAACACGGGGAAGAGAGAGAGAGAGAGAGAGAGAGATGAGGAGACTCGAGAGAGAGAGAGAGAGAGAGAGAAAGAGACAAGTTTTTACTAAGAGAGAGAAAGAGGACAAGTTTAGACAGAGAGAGAAAGAGACAAGTTTAGACAGAGAGAGAAAGAGACAAGTTTAGGACAGAGGAGAAGGAGAAAGAGAAAAGTTTAGAAGAGAGAGAAGAGACAAGTATAGACCAGAGAGAGAAAAGGAGACTAGTTTAGACAGAGAGAGAAAGAGGACAAGTTTAGACAGAGAGAGGGAACGAGACAAGTTTAGACAGAGAGAAAAGAGCAAGTTTAGACAGAGAGAGAAAGAGACAGTTTAGACAGAGAGAGAAGAGCAAGTTTAGACAGAGAGAGAAAGAGACAAGTTTAGACAGAGAGAGAGAGAGAAAGAGACAAGTTTAGACAGAGAGAGAAGAGTCAAGTTTAGACAGAGAGAGAAATAGACAAGTTTAGACAGAGAGAGAAAGAGACAAGAGAGAAAGAGACATGTTTAGACAGAGATGAGAAGAGGACAAGTTTAGAACAGAGAGAGAACGAGACAGTTTAGGCAGAGAGAAAAAGAGACAAGTGTAAAGAGAGAGAAAGAGACAAGTTTAGACCAGAGAGAAAAAGAGAAGGTTTAGATCGACAGGACAGACGGACAGACAGACATTAAGATATCACAGACAGACAGACAGGGGAGTGTATTGCAGATATTGCAGAAAACTGATTCAGAGAAAACAGAAAAACAATGTTGGCAAAAGACCACTGACAGTCCAACAACTTAGAACACAGCCGACAGACTGACTGACTGACAGACTGACTGACTGACTGATGACTGGACCGTCGGTCCAACGAGCGACCGATAGACAGACCAATGAACAGACACACAGACGACAGACAACACTCAGATAGACAGACAGACACAACACAAGATAGACAGAAGACACACAGGGGAACTTAAATACAACCAACAGAATACATAAAATAAAGCACAACAGCAGACACACAACATGACAGAACAGACCACAGACAGACACAACACACACACACACACACACCGAAAGACAGACACACAGCAGGACACACACACAGATAGACACACACACAGGACACACACACAGAATAGACAGGACACACACAGACAGACAGACACACTCACAGTAGAAGACAGGACACACACACACAAAGATAGACAGACAGAAACACACACCGATAGGACAGACAGCACACCAAACAGACAGACCACACACACAGAATAGACAGACAGACACACACACAGATAGACAGAAGACTACACCACAGATAGAACAGAAAGACACACACAGATAGACAGACACACAGACAGACAGACTCACAGACAGACACACACCAGGACAGACACACACACAGGATTAGACAGACTGACAGGCACAGACACACTGACAGACACACAGACAGGCCACACGACACACCAGACAGACAGATACACAGACCAAAAACAATTGATTATGAAATAGCGAGGATTGCGCTCGGCCCAGCGCCTCTTTATTGCAGCGGTACTGGTTAAGGGAAACAACCTCTTCCAATGGCTCGAATGGCAACAGTTATGTGTCATGATTAGTCAGGATGAGCTAGGTTCAGATCAGCTGCATAAACGTGACAATTCCGAGGCGCGCGCCGCACCCACACAACACACACACAGACGCACGCACACACCGCCGCACACCCACACACACGCACGCTTGCACGCACGCACGCACGCATTAATTGTAGGCATGTAGTTTGTTATCCCGCTGTATTTATTTATTTATTCTTTTATATATGGAGGATAAGGACTAAGCTCTTATGCGCTTTTTTAACTAGTCCCCAAGTGCATGCGGTTTGGTAAATGTTTTCATCTGTTCCCACCGGCACACAATGGCCTACTCGTACGAAAAGCGTAAAACAGGATTTAATCGTGGTGCGCAAGATGTTCTGCGTGCGTTCGCACGAGTGAGTGTGATGATGGTTAACTCCTAGTGTCTTGCGCCTGTGTCTCTGTCTTCGTCTTCATCCATCTGTCTTACTGTCTCGTCCAGTCCTTACTTGTCTGTCTGTCTATCTTCAGTCTCTGTCTGTCTGTCAAATCAGTCTGTCTCTCTGTCTTCCTCTGTCTCTCCTTACCCCTGTATTTTCTCTGTCGTAATGTCTGCTCTCTGTCCCTGTTGTTTTGTTTGTGTGTTGTGTGTGTGTGGATGGTTTTTTCCCTTAATTATTTCGAGGATAATGAAATAGGCACTAGTGTGCTTTTTGTATTCAATCCCCGTGGGTACGCAGTTTTGTCATTTTGTTCATCCTTCCCACCGGCACACAATGGCTTACTCTTCCCAAAAAGCGGGAAACAGCCACAGCAAGGTTAACTAGATGAGAAAGAAAGAGTGGGAGGGATAGAAGAGCGGAGGAAAGCTGACAGTAAAAACAGCCATACGACAGAAAGTTATAGGGACAGACTGTGGACACGCGCTAGCCTAGTTCGTAGTGCGAGATCGCGTCGGATTTAGCGAGACATATATAAAACAGACAAAGATGAACAATTGATACAAGGAGGTAAGGTAAAAGGAGTCCCATAAACCTATAAGGTTCGTAGGGGTGGAGCGAGGCGTCTGAGACCTCACTTCTCTCGGGCCCAGCATATTGAGGGCGGCGCCCATCTTCCTCTCCCTCGCTCTTTACCGTCCTGACCCGAAAGAGGGCAGGTACCCTTTTACAGTGGGTGAACTGGGAGAAACTGTACTGAAGCAAGGCACGCTAACGGTCAAACCATCCAACTGGTAACCACGCTCGTCGATGACTTAACTTGGCTGAGTGGGAAAAGCGGTGCTCTGACACTGAGCTATCCTTGATACAAAGGTTTACTAATATTCACATGATTTCATTTTAATGTGTATTTATGTACTTATCAATATTTTTGCATTATACTTCTATTCATCATTAATACATATACATTTCCACTGGTCAGTGGTAGTGGACGACATTTTCTCCACGGTCAGCTGGCTGCACCCCGGAATGTAAAATCTGCCGCTGCCTTCAGCCCACTCATAGGCGAGACCACGCGTCAGCGCCAGTGTGTTTCAGCGCCGTGTTGTGACCAGGACTGGCTTACTACAACGGTGACGCCCAGAAGAGGAGTGTGTGTGTGCGTGCGTGGTGTGGGTGTGTGTGTGTGTGTGTGTGTGTGTGTGTGTGTTGTGTGATTTTTTGTGCGTGTGTGTGCGTGTGTATATGTGTGTGTGCGTGTTGCATGCGTGTGTGTGTGCGTGTTGTATATATGGTGTGTGCGTGTGTGTGTGTGTGTGTGTGTGCGTATTTTTGTGTGTGTGTGTGTGCGTCTGTTTGTTGGTGCGGCGTGTGCGTGTGTATATGCCTTGTATGCGCGCTTTTTTAGTTTTCGTGCATGGTGTGCGCGCGCGCGCGTCGTGTATGTGCTCCCTCGCGCGCATGCTCTCAGGTGTATTCTTTTTTTCATTGAGCAAGTTTTGCTGTAAAAAGTTTTGCGTAAGCACGACCAGCCAAAGACCCGGCAAGGTTGTGTTGAGGAATCAGGCATTGGTGTTTTTGTTTATTATCTCAGTTTGTGTGGTGTGGTGTGATTCCCACAACGTGGTGACGTCCTGGGGGATGACCCTCATGGATGGCCAGCAGGGCGTTGCTACAAGGAACGACAGTAGAGTGGTTTTAAATCTTGTTGTCTTAATCGTGCATAGTTGCAGGCACAGGTTTTGATCTGAGATTAGAAACTTCTTACGGAGCTGACAGTCCTGAATCAATATGGCCTCTGTGGTGGTTGGGGCTGTAAAAGAGAAGGCTGGATTGGTTGGATGGATGACACAGAAGGCAAGAGGGTCGTGTGTGTGTGTGTGTGTGAATGTGTGTGTGTGTGTGTGTGTGTGTGTGACGTGTGTTGGGTGTGTGTGTATGAGTGTGTGTGTGTTGTGTGTGTGTGTCAGTTTGTGTTGTGTGTTGCATTCCTTGTGTTGTCTGAATAGGGATGCTGTGGAGTGCGCATCACGCCGGCAGGGATCGACTGGTGTCTCTGGTCTGCAGAGACTTCTGGAAACATCACTCCACGGCCTGTGAAGAACACCGCGGTTTAATGTGACTCTGTGATAGTAGCCCTTTGTCCTGTATGCAGGTACACTTGCCGTGATTACGGTTCCTCTCAAAACAGTTGTGCTACAGAATCTCTTGCTAGCTGTGGGTTCTTTTCTATGCCTTAGTTATGTAAAGAGTACGTTACCTTGGTTTATCATCTCTGCGAAAAAGCGAATGCCACACACCTGAAAGATGTGAGGAAATAGGGAGAGATTATCAGATCCCAACGGGGGGTACCCTGCATTTAGTGTGAGGAGACAAGACGGTTGTTGTAGGGCAGTACAGTGTAATAAGGAAAGGATAGGACTGTGATTGCACTCAGGCCATTCGTTTTGGAATCACTTGGGTATCTGCATAGCGCGTTGTGTATTATGTGTTTGGGATATCTGAAATGATCAGCAGTTTTATATGGACATTATGAATTTCTAAGAATCAAATGTACTATAAGAATCATCTATAAACTACATTGTTCTTTCCTGAGATATGCTGTAGTACCATGACCACCGAAAGAAGTGTGCTAACCCTCAGAAGATCCTCTAACCACTACACTGTTCTTTCTGATATAATCAGGACACTGTTCTTCCAGAACTTTAACCATGACATGTTTTTTCCGATTATAACCATGGACACTGTTTTCCCCTGACAATATCATGACATGTTCTTCCTGACTATAACCATGACACTGTTCTTTCTGGACAATAATCATGACACTGTTCTTTCTGACTATAATCATGACACTGTTCTTTCTGACTATACCATGACACTGATCTTCCTGACTATAACCATGACACTGTTTCTTCCCTGACTATAATCATGAACACTGTTCTTTCCTGACTATAACCATGACACTGTTCTTCTGATATAATCATGACATGTTTCTTCCTGACTATAATCATGGACATTTCTTTTTACTGGCTATAATATGACACTGTTCCTTGTCTGGCTATAATCATGACACTGTTCTTTCCTGGACTTTAACCATGACACGGTTTTTTCTCTGACTATACCATGACATTGTTCTTTCAAGACTTAACCATGTACACTGTTTTCCTGACTCATAATCATGACACTGTTTTTTTTTCTTTCCTGATTATAATCACGACACTGTTATTTCCTGACTTTATTTATGGACACTGTTCTTTCATGACGTTATTCATGACACTGTTCTTTCCTGACTATAATCATGACCATGTTCTTCCTTGACTATATCTATGACACTGTTCTTTCCTGACAAGAATCATGACCTATGAAGAAGTGTGCCAAACATTGAAAGAGCATGTCGTGGTTACATACCAGAACTGCAGAAATGACCTACTCTTCCGAAAGGCAAAACAGATTTAACGTGTGCAAAGATGCTCTGCGCGTGTTTGCACACGGGCTTATTGTCTTCATGGGAAAGTCTTAGGAGGGAGTGTGGGTCAGCGCTGACGTTAACTCCAGAGGGAAACCCCATCGAGCCTGGGTGGTGGCTGAAGAAACCGGGCCCTCGACACAAGCGTAGTCTCTAACCTCTAGGCTACCCCCTCCCTCCCCCCCTAACAGTTGTTTAATGGGGTACCTTTGATCCCCAAGAATGAACAGAAAAAGAACAAAGCTGTTAATTTTTCATTAGTGTTGCGAATTCAAATAAAGATGTGTGTAGATTGGAACTCCTGTGATTCCGCACGTTCACTGGTCAGAGTCTCCTGTCTGCAGGCGTAAAGGGTCGTGACGTTCCTATCAGTGATGTTGACCGTCATTGACATGAGACGAAGGGCCCGTGACGTTCCTATCTGGATGGGTGACGTCATTGATATGCAGACGAACGGGGTGGGACGTCTATCTGGATGTGAGACATTGATATGCAGTCGAAGGGCGTTGACGTCCTATCTGGATGGTGACGTCAATGACGGGGACGTCAGGCCGTGGAGCATGTTACGGCAGTGGAGGAGGGCACAGTGGTTGGTGAGTGAGCGTTCAGTGCACACAGCCAGTTCCCTGTCCTCCCCACTCACAACACACCCGCTTCCCAGTCTCCCCCACTCACAACCACAGCAAGCTTGCCCGGTCCTCCCCCACTCAACAACACAGCACAGGGGCCTCGCCTGCCATCCTGCCTCCCCTTACCTCCCTCCCTCCTCCTACCTCCCCTCGTCCCTTCCTACCTCAGCCTCGTGTAGGGGCGGGTGGTGTGGGGTTTAGCGGCTATCTCCTCCCTCCCTACTCCCTTAACAACATCCTCCTACCTACCTCTTACCTAACTAACTATCTCTCTATTACCTCCCTATAACTACCTACTACTCTTGCATACCTCCTACCTAATTACCTCCCCTATCTAACAACCTTTCTACCTACTGCTACCTACCTCCCTACTTCTACCTACACTTTAACCTCATCCTACTACCACCTCCATCGATACCTACTCACTACCTCCTACCCTTCCTCACTCCATCCTACCTCTCTACCTACCTACCCACTTCATTTTCCCGCCTCCCTAACCTCCCTACAACTATCTCTTTTTACTTCGCTACCTCCCTCTTACGTCCTCTCTAGCTCCCTACTACCTCCGTCCTACCTATCTCATACCTCCCTACCTAACTCCCTCCTCCTTCTACCTCCATCCTCCCTACCTACCTTCTACTCCCTAACCTACCTCCCTCCTCCCTCCTCCTCCCTCTTTACCTCCATACCTACCTTCTTACCTCATCCTCCCTACCTACATATCTACCTCCATACCTACCTCCTACCTCATCCCCTAACCTCCCTCTTTACCTCCCATCTACTCACACCCTCTCTCCTCCCTCCCTCCTTCCTTTACTATCTACCTCTCTACCACTAACCTACCTCGCTACCTTCTACATCTGACCATTCCCTCCCTCCCTACCTACTACTTCTAATCTCCCCCCTACCTACCTCCTCCTTACCTCCCTTCCCTCTTCCCTACCTCGCTACCTATCTCATCTCTACACCCTTCCCTCCTCCTCCCTCTATTCTCCCTCCTCCCCTCTTCCTCCCTATCTACCTTTCCTACCTACTCCCTACCTACCTCTCTTCTCACACCCTTCCTCCCTACTTACGTCACTCCCTCCCTACTCCTATCTACATACTCCCTGCTCCTCCCTCCCTCCATACACACCTGTCTACCTCCCTTCCTATCTACCATCTTCACTATCTCCCTCCCTCCATCTACCCAACATCGCTCCTATCCTCACCAAACCCTTCCTTACCTCCTACCTCCCTCCCTCCCTCTTACCTACCTACCTACCTCCGCCCTCTCTACCTCACGGACTACCTCCATCCCTCCATACCTTCACCTCCTTCCCTACCTACCTCCTTCCCAAACTCTCTCCCTACCTCCCTTCATCTTACCTACCTCCCTCTCTTTCTTCCCTTACCTCTCTCTCTTCTTCCCTACCTCCCTCCTCCCTTCCTAACCTCCTACTCCCTATCACCCCTCCCATTCTCCATACCTACCTCCTACCTCCCTATTATCTACTATGTCCCTCCCACCTAACTCCTCCCTATCTTTACCTACTCTACCTCCACTCTGCTTATACCTAACCTACCTCCCTACCTACTTCCTACTCCTCCCTCCCTTCTACCTCGCTCCCTCCCTACTCTACTATCTCCCAAAATAATCCCTACCTCCCTACTCTTCCTCTCCTCCCTACTCCCACCTTTCCTACCTCCCTCCATCTCCCTCCCATCCTCCCTCCCTCCCTTCATCCCTCCTGTCCTTACCTCCTCCCTTCTCCCTCCCTTCCTCATCCCTTTCCTCCCTTCCTCCTCCTTTTACTACCTCCCTCCCTTTCCTACCTCCTCCTAACTTCCTCCCTTCCCTCCCTCCCTCCCTCCCTACTCCCTACCTCCTATATATCAACCCGCACTCATCCCTCCAGACATCCCTCCCTACATCTACCTACGTTCCTACCTCCCTACTACTACTACCTACCTACCTACCTACATCTCTACCTACCTCCCTACCTACCTACCCTCCCTCTCTACCTACCTCCCTACCTACCTACCTCTCTACCTATCTCCCTATGTCCCTACCTCCCTACTTCCCTACCTCCCTCCCTCCTTTCTTACCTCCCTCCCTCCATTCCTACCTCGCTACCTCCCTACGTACCTCCCTCCCTCCCTACGTACCTCCCCACCTAACTCCCTCCCTCCCTCCCTCCGGGGGGGGGGGGGGTTTGTTGTGGGGGGCTGTTTTGAAAAGGGTTATTTCCCTATGTTTCTACTGTGAGACTGTATAAGTGTTGGGTTATTATTAAGATGCATCCCTACGCCCCTGGCGGAGGATGGATGTAAACAGCACAATGGAGTGCTTATCTCATTATCCTCCTTCGACCTCCTTCCTACCCCTCCCTCCTCCCTCCTACCTACCTACTCCCCTACTTACCTCTTACCCCCCTACTATTCCCTCTTACCTCCTACCGACCCGCCCTCCTCCCTCCTCCCTCCCCACCTCTACCTCCCTCCTTTTACCTACCTCCCTACCTTTATACTACCTTCACCTCCCTACCTCCCTACTTACTTACCTCCCCTCCCTATACTATCTATGACCTTACCCTCCCTCCCTACCTACCTATGTCCCTCTAACCTACCTATGTCCGCTACCACTACCTCCCCCCTACCGACTACCTATGTTCGTACTCCCTTCCTCCCCCTCTCCCTACCTACCTAACTACATATATGTCCTACTCCTACCTACTTTACTACCTACTCTTACTCCCATGTCCCTACCTAAACCTACCTCCCTACGTATTACCTCCTACCTCTCTACCTCCTCTCCCTACCTACTTACCTCCCTCCCTACTCCTATGTCCCTACTCCCTACCTATCTCCCTCTCCCTCCCTATACCTATCTACCTACCTCCCTACCTCCCTCCTCTACTTATGTCCTACTCCCACCTCTCTCCCTACTCCCTACTCCCTCCCTATTACTTATCTCCCTACCTCTCTACCTCTCTACCTATCTCCCTACCTCCCTATTTATTATTCTTCCTTCACTCGCCTCCTACCTCTAACTTCCCTACCTCTCTCTACCTACCTACTATTCCCTACTACCTCCCTACATCTCTACCAACCTACCTCTTATCTCCTACTCCCCTCTCCCAGCAACCAGCCTGGGTCCTAGGCCCACTCCCCGTGTCACACTTTTGAGGAGAGAGAGGCTGGGTTTGCATGGATTAGCTGCTTGATTGGGTGGTTGGAATGGTGGGTGGATGGTTGGTTGGAAGGGTGGGTGGATTGGTTGTAGTTGGGAGGTTGGTTTGGTTGATGATCTAGTTGTGGTCGGGTGGGCTGGATGGTTGGCTTGATGGTTGGTTGGAGTGGGTGTTGGTGGGTTGGGTCGGGTAGGTGGATGTTTGGCTGGGTAGGTGGGTGGATGGTCGGTTAGGGTTAGTGTGAGGTTAGAGTTAGGTTACGGTTAGGGTTGGTGTGGATGGTTGGAGGGATGTTGGTTGGATGGGTGCTTGTTTGAGTTGGTTGGGTGGGTGGATTGGTTGGATGGAGGATGGTTGGTGTTTTCTTCCCTTGTATGTTGCTTTATTTGCTTTTCCTTCATGTCTTTTTCTACCTGTCTCCCATTCCTCTTATTATCGTGCTTTCATCAATCTGATTCTGTATTTTTTATCTCCCTGTCAGCTTTTTTTCACCGTATTCTTCCTCCTCCTCATCATCTTCTTTTTCATCAGTTTCTGTCGTTGTGATGGTAATTCCCAGTTCAGTACTCGTGCGGGGAGAGGGGGCGTACGCAGAATAGCCGCCAATATTGAAGTACACTGAATTTGGGCAGTGTGTTTTTACGACGTTTAGTAACCTGGGGCTGAGGAATGAAGTGAAATGGCTGACGTCCTCAGCACGAAGGGGTTTATTGGCCTTCAAGGATAGAGTAGTTTGTCAGGTAGTAGATTTTTTTCTTTATCAGTTGGCAGTTTGGTTATTTAGCGTTAGGGTAATAGAGTTATGTTACGGTTAGGGTCTGGGTTAGGGTAAGGGTAGGGAGGTTAAGGTGAGTTGCTGCCAAAGGGTAAGATTTGGAATTAGGATATGGATAAGTAAGGGATAATGGTTGGGTTAGCTTAGAGGTTAGGGTTTGGGAAGGGTAGAGTTAGGTTGGGGTTAGTGAGGGTTTTAGGTTAGGGTAAAGGATAGGGATAGGGTTAGGGTTAGGGTTATTTCGGGTTAGGGGGTATTTTGGCGGTGCGTAAGTGTTATGGTTTGTTAGGTTCGGGTTTACTGTTAGGGTTAGGGTAGGGTTAAGTTTAGGTTAGGGTTGGTGTTAGGTTCGGGTTAGGGGGTTAGGGTTTGGTTAATGATAGGGTAGGGTTAGTAGGTTAGAGTTAGAGTTAAGGTTAGGTTAGGTTGTGTGAGAGTTAGGGATAGGCGTTAGGGTTAGGTTAGGGTGGGGTTAGGTTAGGGTTTAGTTAGGGTTAGGATAGTTGTTGGGTTAGGTTAGGGTAGGGTTAGGTGCGGGTTAGGGTTAGGTTAAGTTTAGGGTTAGGGGTTAGGTTATAGGGTTAGTTAGGGTTGGGTTAGGGTTAGGTTTAGGGTTAATGATAGGTTAGGTTTAGGGTTAGGTTAGGTTTGGGTTAGGGTTAGGTTAGGTTATTTAGGGTTAGGGTTTTTTAGGGTTACGGTTGGGTTAGTTAGGGTTAAGGTTAGGGTTAGGGTTAGGGTAGGTTTGGGTGTTCGAGTTGGGTTAGGGTTAGGTTTGTTAGGGGTTAGGTTAGGGATTGGTTTAGGTTAGGGTTAGGGTTAGATATATATATATCATCATCATCAGTCCAGTGACTTGGCGGTCGTGGAGGAGACCCGAAGATGTGCGTGGTATATATATATATAGATATATATATATATATATATATATATATATATATATTTATATATAATATACTATGACTCTGTGTGTGTGTGTTGGTTTTTTAGACTCTGAGTTTTATTTATTATTTAATTATTTTATATCGGGGATAATGGAATAAGCACTTATGTGCTTTTTTACATTCCTGTCCCATGTGTATGCGGCTTTGTAAATGTGTGTATGTGTGTGGGTTTAAGACTCTGTGTGTGGGTGTGGTTTTAGACTGCTTATGTGTGTGTGTGTGTGTGGTTTTAGGACTCTGTTGTGTGTGTGTGTGTGTGTGTGTGTGTGTGTGTGTGTGTGTGTGTGTGTGTGTGTGTGTGTGTGAGTTTTAGCCTCTGTGTGTGTGTGTGTGGTTTTTAGACTCTGTGTGTGTGTGTTGTAGTTTTTAGACTCTGTGTGTGTTGTGTATGTTTTAGACATCTGTGTTGTGTGATGTGTGTGTGTGTGTGTGTGTGTGTGTGTGTGTGTGTGTGTGTGTGTGTTGTGTGTTGTGTGGTGTGTTTTTAGACTCTGGCTGTTGTGTGTGTGTAGTGTGTGTGTGTTTGTGTGTGTGTGTGTGTAGTGTGTGTGTGTGTGTGGTTATCGACTCTGTGAGTCTTTGTGTGGGTGTGTGTGTGTGTGTGCTTTGTGTGTCTGTGTGTGTGTGTGTGTGGTTTTAGGGACTCTGTGTGTGTGTGTGTGTGGTGTTAGACTCTGTGTGTGTGTGTAGCTGTGTGTGTGTTGTGTGTGTGTGTGTATTTGAGTGTGTTGTGTGTGTGTGTGTGTGTGTGGTGTGTGTTGGTTATAGACTCTGTCGTGTGTGTGTAGTGTGTTGGGGTTAGACTCTGTGTGTGAGGGTGTGTGTGTGTGTGTGTGTGGTGTGTGTAGTGTGTTTGGTGTTCGGATCTGTGTGTGTGTGTGTGGGTGTGTGTGTGTGTGGTGTTAGACTCTGTGTGTGTGTGGTGTTAGACTCTGTTGTGTGTGTGTGTGGTTTGTAGACTCTGTGTGTTTGTGTGTGTGTGTGTGTGTGTGTGTTGTGTCGTGTGCTCGTGGTGTTAGACTTGTGTGTGTGTGTGTGTGGTGTGTGTGTATGTGTATAGTTTTAGACTCTGTCCGTGTGTGTGTGTGTTGTGGTTAGACTGTGTAGGTGTGAGTGGTGTGTGTGTGTGTGTGGTTTAGACCTGTGTGTGTGGTTTTGTGTTTAGACTCTGTGTGTGTGTCTGTGTGTGTGTGTGTTGTATGGTTTTAGACTCTGTGTTTTCATGTGTGTGGTGTTAGATCTGTGTGTGTGTGTGTGTGTGTGTGTGTGTGTGTGTGTGTGAGTGTGGTAGTGTGTTATCGTGTGTTGGTGGTTTTAGACTCTGTGTGTGTGTGTGTGGTTTTTAGACTCTGTGTGTGGTGTGTGTGTGTGTGTGTGTGTGTGTGTGTGTGTGTGTGTGTGTGTGTGTGGGTGTGTTGGTTTTTAGGACTCTGTGTGGTGTGGTTTTAGGACTCTAGTGTGAGTGTGTGTGTGTGTGTGTGTGTGGTGTGAGTGTGTGTGTGTGTGTGTGTTGGTTGTTAGACTGTGTTTCTAACTGTGGCAGGATTCTCTACCCTCAGACTGTCAGTATCCACGGTGGATGTTTACATTCCTTGTCTGTTTTTCTCTCTCCAGACCAAAAAGACATTGCTTGACACAGGCGAAATTTACTGGCATCAAATTAAGTATGCATGAATTTGTCGAAAAAAAGACACCCATTTCTGTTTCTTATGCAGTGTTGATAAAGTTTTTGTTAATTAATGCAAATCATATGTGTACCCTTACTGTTTATTTTCCTTAGCGTGACAGGTAACTAAATAATTTTATCATTTTATCTTGAATCGTGTGTGTGAGACCGTCAAATTCCGTGCATGAGTCCATGCTAGTTTTCTTTGATGTGTTATGCTCCGTGTGTGTGTGTGTGTGTGTGTGTGTTGCTGTGTGTTTGTGTGTGTGTTGTGTGTGTGTGTGTGTGTTGTAGGTGTGATGTGTGTGTGTGTTTGTGTGTGTGTGTGAGTGTGTGTGTGATTTGTGTGTGTGGTGAGTGTGTGGTGTGTTGTGTGTGTGTTCTGTGTGTGGTGTGAGTGTGTGTGTGGTGTATGTGTGGTGTGTATGTGTGTGTGTGTTGTGTGTATGTGTGTGTGATGTGTGTGGTGTGTATGTGTGTGTGAGTGTGTGTGTGGTGTGTGTGTGGGAAGTGTGTGTGTGTGTGTTGTCTGTGTGTGGTGTTTGTGTGGTGTATGTGTGTGTGTGTAGTGTGTGTGTGTGTGATGTATGTGGTGTGTGTGGTCTTGTGGTTGTGTCGTGTGTGTGTGTGGTGTGTTGTGTGTGTGTGTGTGTTGTGTGTGTGTCTTGTGTGTGTCGTGTGTGTGGTATTGGGTCTGTGTGTTGTGTGTGTGTGTGTGTGTGTGTATGTGTGTGTGTGTGTGTTGTGAGTGTGTGTGTGTGTGTGTGTGTGTTGGGTGTACTTGCTAGCGTCTATTGTGTGCACATGATTTACATTTTTTCACGCATGTGATGAACTCTCTCAAGGCTAGTGTGCCTGCACGCGTTCAAGACACCCCCTTGCGGCCCCACATTCAAGGCTCTTTTCCCCTGCATGAACATCTCTCCCAGAAGCTGAAAGTCCCTGAACGAGCAGAACGAGACTATGAACAAATGCCCCTGTGCGAACGCTCGTGTGAACATCTAGTGCACACATTAAAACCTTTCGAGGAGAGAATGTCATTTTTGTGTGTGTGGGATGGATGACAAATTGACAGCATTTGCATGCACCGGAGACAGGATGTAAAACAGACATAAGGCCTCAGCTTATTCTATCTATCCTCAAAAATAAAAGAATAAATAAAAGCTTCATGTAAATAAAAGTGGTTATTTGCTCTTGCAAAATCTTGTGTGATCTAAATTGTTTTAGAACTCTGTTGGCAAGTTCATTTTGTTCTGAAGTATCAAAGTGATCATTGATAAAATTGCGCTTGAAGATTGCAACAGTGGTAGGTGTTGTTTGTTGTGTGTTGTCGTCAGTCCGCCAGACTTCATGGTGGGCCAGCCTGGTGGTTGACAAGACTGTAAAAGACCAGAAGGGGCAACTTTGCTTCAGTGAGGATGCTAGGCAAGGGTCAAGGTGTTGACACGACTGTAAAAAACCAGAAGGGGCAGACTGTCTTCAGTGTGTGAGCAGCTAGGAAAGGGTCAAGGTGCTTGACACGACTGTAACGCCAGAGTGGGGCAGACTTGCTTAGTGAGAGCTGCTAGGGCGGGTCAAGGTCTTGACACGACTGTAAAAGCCGAAGGGGCAGACTTGCTTCAGTGAGAGCTGCTAGGCAAGGGTCAACGGTGCTTGACCACGACTGTATAAAGCCAGAAGGGCGACTTGCTTCAGTGAGAGTGCTAGGCAAGGGTCAAGGTGCTTGACAGATGGTAAAAGCAGAAGGGCCAGACTTGCTTCAGTGCGAGCTGATAGGCAAGGGTCAGATGCTTGACCACGACTGTAAAAGGCCAGAAGGGGAGACTTGCTTCAGTGAGAGCTGCTAGGCAAGGGTCAGGTGATTGTCACGACTGTAAAAGCCAGAAGGGGCAGACTGGCTTCAGTTGGAGACGCTGCTAGCAAGGGTCAAGGTGCTTGACACGACTGGAAAAGCCAGAAGGCAGACTTGCTTCAGTGAGAGTGCTAGGCATGGGTCAAGGTGTTGACACGGACTGTAAAAGCCAGAAGGCAGACTTGCTTCAGTGAGAGTCTGCTTAGGCAAGGGTCAAGGTGCTTGACACGACTGGAAAGCCAGAAGGGGAGACTTGCATTGCAGTGAGAGGTGCTAGGCAAGGGTCAAGAGTGCTGACACGACTGAAAAGCCAAGAAGGGGCCAGACTTGCTTCAGTGAGAGCTGCTAGGCACAGGGTCAAAGGTGCTTGACACGACTGTAAAAGCCAGAGGGGCCAGACTTGCTTCAGTGAGAGCTGCTGGCAGGGTCAAGGGTCAAGTGTGATGTGAACAACTGTCAGCCGCCTGAGTGCTTATTTCATTTATCCTCCATATTTTAATTTTTTTTTTAAATTGTCATATATAAAGTGTCAAATAAACACGGCTGGCAGGTCCACAGGAACCCTTCTCACACGTCAAGAGAACAAAGCTGACATGGTTCGGCACGTCACCCGCCACAACACTCTGCCCAAAACAGTACTGCAGGAACACTCGAAAGGTGGCAGAAGGAGGGAAGACACGAAAAAGTATGGTCTGATATGGAAACATCAGAGATGGACCAGGATGAAATGACTCGGCACCTACTGCGCAGAGCCGGGACCGAGTGGATGGAGGAGGGTTAACCAGGCTCGTCTATCATGTCTCCCACGACCGCCAAGGTCACGGGTTTGATGATGATGATGTAGTTCGGATGGAGACAGCAAGGTTAAATAGAAAGAAAGTGGGAGGAGTGGGGGGGGGGGGGGGGGGGGGGAAGGGGGGGAGAAGAGAGAGAGAAAGAGAGCGAGGAGCTGACAGAAAACAGCCATACAGAGAGAAAAAATATAGACAGACTTGTGAACACACGCCATTTTGTAGTGCAGAGATCACGCTCTAATAAGCGAGACATATATAAAACAGACAAGATGAAACAAATTGATACAAAGGGTTGTTACTATTCACATGCCTGCATATACACACGAGTGTACGCGCGCGCACACACACACGCACACACACACATAGGCACTCACACATGCACACTCACACACACACATATGCACGCACGCGCGCACACACGCGTGCGCGCGCGCGCACGCACGCACACAACAAGCATGCACACACACATAACACACACAAACACACAAAATACACACACACACGCACACACACACACACGCACGCACGCAACACACACACACGCTACACTCGCACGCACATCCATGCACCCCCCCCCTCCACACACACACTATACAACACAACACAGCATTGCTCGCAATGACTACTCTCGGAGGTTGTACGACTGGACTGCTGTAATCAGTGCGGTTTCTGTCTCAATCATTTATCTGTCTCTTTCTGTCTCTCTCCTCCACTCTGTCTTCTCTTCTCTCTCTCTCTCTCTCTCTCTCTCTCTCTCTCTCTCTCTCTTCTCTCTCTCTCTTCCCTCTCTCTCTCCTCTGTCTCTGTCTCGTCTGTCTGTCTGTCTCTCTCTCTCTCTCTCTCTCTATCTCTCTCTCTCACACCCACACCCACACACCACACACCACGCCACACCAACACACACACACAACTCTCTTCTCTCTCTCTCTCTCACGCACGCACACACCACACACACACACACACACACACACACACACACACACACACACACACACACACACACACAAAAGGGGGCGTGACCAGAGAGACAGAAAACAGAGGACAGCACAACTGGGGAAGTGGCTAGAGAAACACGGGGAAGAGAGAGAGAGAGAGAGAGAGAGATGAGGAGACTCGAGAGAGAGAGAGAGAGAGAGAGAAAGAGACAAGTTTTTACTAAGAGAGAGAAAGAGGACAAGTTTAGACAGAGAGAGAAAGAGACAAGTTTAGACAGAGAGAGAAAGAGACAAGTTTAGGACAGAGGAGAAGGAGAAAGAGAAAAGTTTAGAAGAGAGAGAAGAGACAAGTATAGACCAGAGAGAGAAAAGGAGACTAGTTTAGACAGAGAGAGAAAGAGGACAAGTTTAGACAGAGAGAGGGAACGAGACAAGTTTAGACAGAGAGAAAAGAGCAAGTTTAGACAGAGAGAGAAAGAGACAGTTTAGACAGAGAGAGAAGAGCAAGTTTAGACAGAGAGAGAAAGAGACAAGTTTAGACAGAGAGAGAGAGAGAAAGAGACAAGTTTAGACAGAGAGAGAAGAGTCAAGTTTAGACAGAGAGAGAAATAGACAAGTTTAGACAGAGAGAGAAAGAGACAAGAGAGAAAGAGACATGTTTAGACAGAGATGAGAAGAGGACAAGTTTAGAACAGAGAGAGAACGAGACAGTTTAGGCAGAGAGAAAAAGAGACAAGTGTAAAGAGAGAGAAAGAGACAAGTTTAGACCAGAGAGAAAAAGAGAAGGTTTAGATCGACAGGACAGACGGACAGACAGACATTAAGATATCACAGACAGACAGACAGGGGAGTGTATTGCAGATATTGCAGAAAACTGATTCAGAGAAAACAGAAAAACAATGTTGGCAAAAGACCACTGACAGTCCAACAACTTAGAACACAGCCGACAGACTGACTGACTGACAGACTGACTGACTGACTGATGACTGGACCGTCGGTCCAACGAGCGACCGATAGACAGACCAATGAACAGACACACAGACGACAGACAACACTCAGATAGACAGACAGACACAACACAAGATAGACAGAAGACACACAGGGGAACTTAAATACAACCAACAGAATACATAAAATAAAGCACAACAGCAGACACACAACATGACAGAACAGACCACAGACAGACACAACACACACACACACACACACCGAAAGACAGACACACAGCAGGACACACACACAGATAGACACACACACAGGACACACACACAGAATAGACAGGACACACACAGACAGACAGACACACTCACAGTAGAAGACAGGACACACACACACAAAGATAGACAGACAGAAACACACACCGATAGGACAGACAGCACACCAAACAGACAGACCACACACACAGAATAGACAGACAGACACACACACAGATAGACAGAAGACTACACCACAGATAGAACAGAAAGACACACACAGATAGACAGACACACAGACAGACAGACTCACAGACAGACACACACCAGGACAGACACACACACAGGATTAGACAGACTGACAGGCACAGACACACTGACAGACACACAGACAGGCCACACGACACACCAGACAGACAGATACACAGACCAAAAACAATTGATTATGAAATAGCGAGGATTGCGCTCGGCCCAGCGCCTCTTTATTGCAGCGGTACTGGTTAAGGGAAACAACCTCTTCCAATGGCTCGAATGGCAACAGTTATGTGTCATGATTAGTCAGGATGAGCTAGGTTCAGATCAGCTGCATAAACGTGACAATTCCGAGGCGCGCGCCGCACCCACACAACACACACACAGACGCACGCACACACCGCCGCACACCCACACACACGCACGCTTGCACGCACGCACGCACGCATTAATTGTAGGCATGTAGTTTGTTATCCCGCTGTATTTATTTATTTATTCTTTTATATATGGAGGATAAGGACTAAGCTCTTATGCGCTTTTTTAACTAGTCCCCAAGTGCATGCGGTTTGGTAAATGTTTTCATCTGTTCCCACCGGCACACAATGGCCTACTCGTACGAAAAGCGTAAAACAGGATTTAATCGTGGTGCGCAAGATGTTCTGCGTGCGTTCGCACGAGTGAGTGTGATGATGGTTAACTCCTAGTGTCTTGCGCCTGTGTCTCTGTCTTCGTCTTCATCCATCTGTCTTACTGTCTCGTCCAGTCCTTACTTGTCTGTCTGTCTATCTTCAGTCTCTGTCTGTCTGTCAAATCAGTCTGTCTCTCTGTCTTCCTCTGTCTCTCCTTACCCCTGTATTTTCTCTGTCGTAATGTCTGCTCTCTGTCCCTGTTGTTTTGTTTGTGTGTTGTGTGTGTGTGGATGGTTTTTTCCCTTAATTATTTCGAGGATAATGAAATAGGCACTAGTGTGCTTTTTGTATTCAATCCCCGTGGGTACGCAGTTTTGTCATTTTGTTCATCCTTCCCACCGGCACACAATGGCTTACTCTTCCCAAAAAGCGGGAAACAGCCACAGCAAGGTTAACTAGATGAGAAAGAAAGAGTGGGAGGGATAGAAGAGCGGAGGAAAGCTGACAGTAAAAACAGCCATACGACAGAAAGTTATAGGGACAGACTGTGGACACGCGCTAGCCTAGTTCGTAGTGCGAGATCGCGTCGGATTTAGCGAGACATATATAAAACAGACAAAGATGAACAATTGATACAAGGAGGTAAGGTAAAAGGAGTCCCATAAACCTATAAGGTTCGTAGGGGTGGAGCGAGGCGTCTGAGACCTCACTTCTCTCGGGCCCAGCATATTGAGGGCGGCGCCCATCTTCCTCTCCCTCGCTCTTTACCGTCCTGACCCGAAAGAGGGCAGGTACCCTTTTACAGTGGGTGAACTGGGAGAAACTGTACTGAAGCAAGGCACGCTAACGGTCAAACCATCCAACTGGTAACCACGCTCGTCGATGACTTAACTTGGCTGAGTGGGAAAAGCGGTGCTCTGACACTGAGCTATCCTTGATACAAAGGTTTACTAATATTCACATGATTTCATTTTAATGTGTATTTATGTACTTATCAATATTTTTGCATTATACTTCTATTCATCATTAATACATATACATTTTTGTGTGTGTTTTTGTTTTTGGGTGGTGGTGTGACTGCATGGTCGGAGTTTGGGGTGTGTGTGTGTGTGTGTTGTGGTGTTTTGTGTTTTGGTGTGTGGACTATTGTTTTTTGTGGTAGGGTTTGTGTGTGACTGCATGAGTCGGAGTGGGGTGTGTGTTTGTGTGTGTGTGTGTGTGTGTGTGTGTGTGTTGTTGGGGTGTGTGTGTGTGTGTGTGTGATGCTTTGTGTGTATGTGAGTATGTGTTTGTGTGTAAATGCATGAGTCGGGTGGTTGTGTGTGTGTGTTTGTGTACGTGTGTGTGTGTATTGTGATTGTGTGTGTGACTCCCCATGTGTGTGGGGATGCATTTTTGTGTGTGATTGTTTTGTGTGTGGTGTTGTGTGTTTTGTGATATTGTGTTTGGTTGTGTAAATGCAGGTGTGTGTGACTGCACGTGTGTTGGCTGCACTTTGTGTGTGACTGCATGTGTGTGCGTGCTCGCGCATAATAAGAGAAACTGAACCTAGACCATGACTGCTTAGGCTCACTGACGTCACCGTAATCTAATCGCCAAAATGTTTGATATAAGAAATGAAAAAAGTGTCATAAAAACTTACACACCGCGAGTACCTTGCGTCTGGAAAAGATAGGCTTGAAAATAAAATTCAGTTGTCACAAATGTAATTATACGCACAATTTTTTCTCTAATTAGGTGGTCACAACTTTTATGTGCAGGATTTTTCTTCTTCTGCCTAAGCGTGGACCCCTGACATGTGAAGGTGTGACTTCAGAATCATGAGGGTTTAACATCAGAACGTGTACATACCGCCCTGTGGTGACCTTTCGCTATGTTTGGAAAAGCACAACACACAGCACAAAACATCACAGAACTGCAGAAATCAGCACAGAGTTGTCAAAGGGGAAAAGTGTGTCAGTCATAGTAAGAAAAAAAAACTGACAAAGAAAAGAGGACAGTAAGACTGACAGAAGAGTACATGGCATATAATAAATTTGTTGATAGAGAAACTGTGCAGAAGAACAAATATTGAAAACCACGGAAAAAAAAGTAAAAAATTGAAAGTTACTTTATCCAAGAACTATTGGAAATGGAAATATGTAAATTCAGCTAACGGCTACAATAGTCAGTGGTGCTCTCTCTCCCTCCCTCCATTCCTTCTTCCCCCCCCCCCTCTCTCTCTCTCTCTCTCTCTTCTCTTTCTCTCCTCTCTTCTCTCTTTTCTCTCTTCTTCTTCTCTCTTCTCTCTCCTCTCTCTCTCTCTCTCTCTCTCTCTCTCTCTCTTCTCTTTCCCGTGTCTCTTTCTTTCTTCGCTCGTTCACCACACACCCCGGGACGACCTTTCAGCACGCACGCCGCTCAGGCATGTGTTGCACGACACACACCGAAGCGCGGCACATACACCATTTAAGAACAACACACACAAACAAAATCAGATTAGTGCTTCGCCCTTTTTGACACCACACTTAAGAAATCGGTTTAAAGCTTGCCTTTTGAACCCCACACCAACCAACACACACACCACACAACTTAGAAAATGATTGTGCTTTAGCCCTTACGATTTTTTGAAACCTCATGCCATCCCCCAAAAATTTTGCTTTGATATTGATTCCTTGGAGCAGAATTAACCAACTACGAACTTACAAAGAAACTCTTAGCAGAATTCCTAGTAACCTAAGGAGAAAACCCAATCATAATGGATATATGTTAATGATAAGAATGGGCAAGTTGTAACAGGTTTGACTTACAGTCATAAGTAAGGTGGACAGCATATCATTTGAACAATCCATAGGAACTGATATCCATTGGGATTTGATTTTTTTTATCAAGACGTGATGAAATTCGAGATGAAATATTCATCCACTGCAAAAATTTTATTATCAGACTTACAGATAAAGAAGAGAGAAACCTGTTTTAGATTTTTTGAAAAATATCTGTCAATACAATACCAAAACTAAAGATACTGATGCCAAAACAAACATGAGTTATAGTCCATTTGTAGCTAATGCCCATCTGAGTGATGGCTAGAAAAAGCATGTATTTGTTGATGTATGATATGGCATGGATATATTTTTGTTTTTGTTGATTAATAGGTTGGACAATTGAGTTATTTAACGTGAATAACCAAATTTACATCTGTTTGTACTTTCCCTGATTCTGCTTGTTTTGTTAAGTTGTTGGTGGTATTATCTTGCTTGAACATTATAGCGATATTTCTAAATATTATCGCGTAATGGTTTGTGTATTATGTTATAATGGTTCATCACATTTTAATTATGTTAAATTCTGCTTGTATGTTGTGCAAAAACATCATTAACAATTATTAAAAAGAAGGAATTTGAAGTAATTTGAAGCAGGAGGAGAGGAGGAGCTAGCGCTTGACGGTGTGGAGATCAGTACGTGAAGAGCAGCCTCGGCCATGGCCAAGTTGTGCTGCGTTTATTATTTATGTATTTATTTTTTATTTTTACCACTTTAAGTCACGAGCTGTCTCTTGCGTGAAATTAGGGCTGCTTCCCGGGGAGAGCACGTCGCCACAAGAGCAGCGCTCCCTTTTTTTTTTTTTTTTTTTTGGTCTGCAACTGTATTTCTTTCCCTACCAGAGTGGCTTTTTTCTAAGAATTTTGCCAGGGACAACTCTCTTGTTGCCGTGGGTTCTTTTTCGTGCGCTGCATAATTTTCTGTAACACACGGGACCTCGGTTTATCGTCTCATCCGAAAGACTAGCGCCCAGACCACCACTCATGGTCTAATGGATGGGGGAAAAGTTTCGGGCCCAGACGGGATACGAACCCGGACTTTTCGCTTTCTAGACAGGCGCGTTACCTCTAGACCACCGATCCACCTTTTCCGCGTTTGGAAAAGCAAAGAGATCAGCTTCCCAACAACAACAACAACAACAATAACACTGAAGATGTGTGCAGCTCTCACCGGGTTCATTCTGCTGTACGGCAGTGAAAGCGGGACTTTGACGGCAGAGCTGGAAAAGAAGATTGAAGGCTTTGAAATGAAATCACTCTGAAGGCTTCTACACACCATCTCCAGACAGGGCCACAGAATCAACGGGTCAGTGTGGCAAGAGGTGTTGATGACAGCTGGGCCACTGGAACAACCCCTTCTGGCTGTGGTCAAGAGAACGACGTTAGCGTGGTTTGGTCATGTCACACGTCACAGCTATCTTGCAGGGGACACTGGAGGGAGGGGAGGGAGGGAGGGGTACACAGGGGCAGACAGAATGATGAAGACCTGGACGAGGGACATCATCAAGGACTGGACCAGCCTTGACGTGGCTGTGGTGCGTAAAAAGCTGAAGACAGACCGAAGCTGTTTTAGATTTCATTTTCTGTTCAACATAAGGCAGAAATGAAGCATTCCCTTACTACCCGTAAAAAGAAATAAAGTTGGACATGAAAAACAAACAGCTACAGAAAAAACCTCAAACGGATAAAACAGAAAGAAAGAAATCGGTAAGCCTGTTCTTCCTTCGTTCCTTTCTTCATTCCTTCATTTATTCCTTCCTTCCTTCCTTCATTTCTTCCTACCTTCCTTCTTCCTTCCTTCCTTTCTTCATTTCTTCCTTCTTCTTCTTCATTTTCTTTCCTTCCTTCATTTATTCCTTCTTCCTTCTTCATTCTTTCTTCCTTCCTTCCTTCCTTCCTTCATTTCTTCTTCCTTTCCTTTCATTCTTCCTTCTTCATTTCTTCTTCCTTCCTTCCTTCTTCATTCTTCCTTCATTCTTCCTTTCTTCCTTACTTCCTTCATTTCTTCCTTCTTCATTCCTTCTTCCTTCCATCCTTTTCTTCTTCCTTCCTTCATTTTTCTTCCTTATTTCTACCTTTCTTCCTTCCTTTCCTTTCATTTCTTCCTTCCTTCCTTCCTTCATTTCTTTCCTTCCTTCCTTTCATTTCTTACTTCCTTCCTTCATTTCTTCTTCCTTCCCCCCCCCCCCTTCCTTCTTCCTTCATTTCTTTCTTCCTTCCTTCATTTCTTCCTTATTCCTTCCTTCCTTCCTTCTTTCTACTTCCTACCTTTCATTTTTCCTTCTTCCTTTCCTTCCTTCATTTTCTTCTTCCTTCATTTTTCTACTACTTCCTTTCTTCCTTCCTTCTTCATTTCTTCTTCCTTCCATATTTCTTCCTTCCTATTATTCATTCCTTCCTTCTTCCTTCAATCCTTCCTTCCTTCCTTCATTTCTTTCTTCCTTCCTTCATTTTTCCTTCCTTCCTTCAACATTTCTTACTTCCTTCCTTCATTTTACTTTCTTCCATTTTCTTCTTCCTTCCTTCCTTCTATCTTCCTTCTCTTCATTTCTACCTTATTTCTTCCTTCATTCCTTCTTCCTTCTTCATTTTACCACCCTTCCCTTCATATTTCCTTCATTCCTTCCTCCTTCCTTCATTCTTCTTCCTTCCTCCTTCTTTTCATTTCTATCCTTCCTTCCTTCCTTTTTCCTCCTTCCTACCTTATTTCTTCCTTCCTTCATTTCTTCCTACCTTCCTTCCTTCATTTCTTCCTTCCTTCCTGCCTTCATTTTTTCTTCTTCCTTCCTTCCTTCCTTCATTTCTTCATTTCTTCCTTCCTTCCTTCATTTCTTCCTTTCCTTCATTCCTTATTTATTCTTTCCTTCCTTACCTCATTTATTCTTTCCTTCCTTCATTTCTTCCTTCCTTCCTTCATTTCTTCCTTCCTTCCTTCTTCATTTCTTCCTTCCTTCATTCCTTATTCTTCCATCCTTCATATCTTATTCTTCTTCCTTCATTCTTTCTTCCTTCTTCATTTCTTCCTTCCTTCCATCATTTTTCCTTCCTACATTTCTTCTTCTCTTCTTCCTTATTTTATTCTTTCCTTCCTTCCTTCATTTATTCATTCCTTCCTTCCTTTCTTCATTTCTCCTTCCTTCCTTCCTTAAATTCTTCTTTCCTTCCTCTTCTTCCTTTTTCCTTCCCTGTCCTTCTTCATTTCTATCCTTCCTTCCTTCATTTCTACTTCCTTCTTCCTTCCTTCATTTCTTCCTCCTTCCTCATTTCTTCCTTCCTTCTTTCTTCCTTCCTTCCTTCCTTCATTTTCTTCCTTTCCTTCATTCTTCCTTCCTTCTTTCATTTCTTCCTTCCTTCCTTCCTTCCTTCATTTCTTTCCTTCCTTCATTTTTCCTCTTCATTTCTTCCTTCATTTCTTCCTTCATTCTTTCTTCCTTCCTTCATTTCTTCCTTCCTTCCTTCATTTCTTCCTTCATTCCTTCCTTCATTTCTTCCTTCCTTATTCTTCCTTCTTCATTTCTTCCTTCCTTCCTTCATTTCTTCCTTCCTTCATTTCTTTCTTCATTCATTTTCTTCTTCCTTCTTCTTCCTTCTTCCTTCATTTCTTCCTTCTTCATTCTTCCTTCCTTTTCCTTCCTTCATTCCTTCCTTCCTTCCTTCATTCATTTCCATTCCTTCCGTCCTTCCTTCCTTCATTTCTTTCCTTACTTGCTGCTGGGTGGGGACAGCTGTGTTTCAGTAATTTTCAGCTTACAAGCTGACGACCGGGGACGAGCCAACCACGAAAGTACCACCCCCCCCCCCTATCAGAGGGTTTCCTCCTTGGAGGTAACGTCATTTACACTAGAGGGGTTCCTCGGAGGTTAGTCAGTACCCACTAGAGGGTATCCTCCTGGAGGTAACGTTCAGTACCCCTAGAGGGTTTCCTCTGGATGGTACGTCAGTACCACTAGTGGGTTTCTCCTGGTCGGTGGTAACGTCAGTACACTAGAGGGTTTCTCCTGGAGGTAACGTCAGTGTCCACTAGAGGGTTCCTCCTGGATGGTAAGTCAGTACCACTAGAGGGTTTCCTCCTGGAGGTAACGTCAGTACCCCCCCCCCCCCCCTTAATCCAGAGGTGTGTCCATCTGGAGTAACGTCAGTACCCACTAGAGGTTTCTCCTGGAGGTTAAGGTCAGTTCCACTCCACTTCCCTCTGAACATTCTTAGGGACACTGTAAACCCATGGTCACGCGTTGTGATACGCACACAGAACATCTTGAGTCAACATTACAAATCCTTTCACGAAATCTCATATTGGTAATACTGGAGCTTCTAGCCAAGAGTAGAAAAAATCCGACTTCATTCTCCTCCCTCCTCCTCCTCCTCCTGCCTTTTTTCCTTTGTGTTTTACCACTGTCTGTCTGTTGATCCATCCCTCCTTTTGTCATCATTGCATTTTCTCATCTGAACAGGTTGGTCATGCTTGTATGGACGACATTCTCTCCACTGGTCAGCTTGTACTGGACGAATTCTGTCCCTGCTGGTACTGAACGACATTCGGTACACGGCTGGTTCTGGACGACCTTCTCTCCACGGGTCAGCTGGTACTGGACGACATTCTCTCACGGGTCAGCTGGTACTGGACGGACATTTTCCGGGTCAAGCTTGGTACTGGGACGACATTCTCTCCACGGGGTCAGCTGGCTGCACACCCGGAATGTAAAAAATCTGCCGCCGCCTTCAGACCACTCCATAGTGGAGACCACGCCGCGCCCCAGTGTGTTTCAGCGCCGTGTCTATGACCAGAGGACTGGCTACTACACTGTGACGCCCAGACAGCAGGTAATAATAATAATAATAATAATAATAATAATAATAATGTATGGAATTTATATAGCGCTGAATCTTGTAAAGCAACAAATCAAAGCGCTCAGATTTTATTTCATACCACTTTAAGTCATGGCAGATTTCTCTCCGTGAAATTCGGGCTGCTCTCCCTGGGGAGAGCGGGAGAACGCGTCGCCACAAGCGCTGCGCCACCCTTTTCAACCTTTTTTTTTTTTTCTGCAGCTGTATTTGTTTCACTATCAGAGTGGCCTTTTTTTAAGAATTTTGCCAGGGACAACTCTCTTGTTGCCGTGGGTTTTTTTACGTGCGCTTAATAATTACGTGTCAACACACGGGGGACTCGGTTATCGTCTCATCCGAATGACTAGCGCCAGGACCACCACTCATGGTCTAATGGATGGGGGGGAAAATTTCCGGTCCAAACAGGGTACGAACCACCGCCACACTTCAGCCCGATTTTCGCTTCTAGACAGGCGCGTTACCTCTAGACCCCAGATCCATCACCGATCCCATGTGGTGTTTCCTTTTACTGTGTGTGTGCGTTGTGTTGTGTGCGTGCATGCGTGTGTGTATATGTGTGGTGCGTTCGGTGTGTGTCTGTATGAGTGTGTTTGCGTGCATGTGTTTGTGTGCATGTGTGTGTGCCGTGCGTGTGTGTCTGTATGTGTGTGTGCGTGCGTGTTGTTTATCTTTATTATTTTTCGTGTGCGTTAGTATGCCTGTATGCGCGCTTAGTGCAGGTGTGCGCGCGGCGCGCGTGTTATGTGCTCCCTCGGCGCATGCCTCTCAGGGATTTTAAATAAAAAAATTCTTTTTGCATTGAGCAAGATTTTGGCTGTAAAATTTGTAAGCACGACCGGCCAAAGAACCAGGCCATGGTGGTGTTGAGGAATCAGGCATTGGTGTTTTTGTTATTATCTCAAGTTTGTGTGGTGTGGATGTGGTTCCCCACAACGTTGGTGACCGTCCTGGATGGATGACCCTCATGGTTTGCCAGGGATCGTGGCTACAAGAACGACAGTAGAGATGGTTTTAATCCCTGCGTATTCTTCTGTGCATACAGTTGCTGCTCAGTTTTGATCGAGATGTAAAAATCTTACGAGCTGACAGTCCTGATAAATATGGCCTCTGTGGTGTGGTGGGGCTGTAAAGAAGAAGGATGGATTGGATTGGATTGGATTGCACTAGAAGGCAAGAGGGTCAGGTGTGTTGTGTTTTGTGTGTGTGTGTGTGTGTGTGTGTGTGTGTGTCATTTGTGTGTGTGTGTTTGTGTGTGTGTGTGTGTAGTGTGTGCATCCTTGTGTTGTCTGACTAGGGATTGCTGAGGAGCTGCGGCATCACGGCAGGCAGGGGAGCGACATGGTGTCTCTGTTCTGTCTGCGAGACTACTGTACACCACACTCCCCGGCCTGTGAAGAACACGCTGTTCAATGTGGCGCTGCTGATAGTTTAGCCCTTTGACTGTATGAGTACACTTGCCGTGTTGACGGTTCCTTTCAACAGTTGTGCTACAGAATCCTCTTGATTGTGTTGGGTCTTTTCTATGCTTAGATTTGTAAGGTACGTATCTCGGTTATCATCTCTGCCGAAAAAGCGAATGCCACAGCCAATGAAAAGATGTGAGAATATACGGAGAGAGTTTTCAGGACCCATGGGGGGTAACCCTGCATTTTAGATGAGACAGTCGTTGTTAGGGGCAGTACAGTGAAATACAAGGAAACGATAGACATTGTGATTGCAATCAGCCATTTTTCTGTTTGGAACCACTTGGGTATCTGCATTGCGCGTTGTGATATTATGTGTTTGGATATCTGACATGATCATGCCGTCTTTTTTATATGACATTATGAATACTTTCTAAGAAACAAATTGTACTATAATAATCATCAGGGTTAACTACTTGTTCTTTCTAGATATGTGAGTATTACCATGGGACTATCGAAGAAGTGTGCTAACCCATCAGAATGATCCTCTAAAAATACATGTTCTTTCCTGACGATTTTCATGACACTGTTCCTTCCCGACTATAACATGAACACTGTTCTTTCCTGACTATATCAGGACACTGTTCTATCCTGACTATAACGTGACACTGTTTGGTCTGGGCTATATTCATGACACTGTTTCTCTTTCTGACTATAATCTTGACACAGTTCTTCCTGACTATAATCATGACACTGGTCTTCCCTGACTATAACTTGACACTTGTTTCGTTCCTGGACTATAATCATGACACTGTTCTTTCCTGTCTATGACCATGACACTGTTTTGTTATGGCTATAATCATGGACACTGTTCTTTCCTGGATATATTCATGACATGTTCTTTCTGACTTATATCATGCCACTGTTCTTTCCTGACTATTAATCGTGGACACTGTTCTTCCCTGAATTTTAACCATGACACTGTTCTTTCCTGACTATAATCATGCCACTTGTTCTTCCTGACATAACCATGACACTGTTCTTCCCGACTTTACCATGGACACTGGTTTTCCCTGACTAGATAACCATGACAACTGTTTTCCTGACTATAATCAGACACTGTCTTTCCTGACTATAATCTATGACACTGTTCTTTCCTGAGTATATCATGGACACTGTTCTTCCCTGAGGTATAATCATGACACTGTACTTCCTGGACTATAACATGACACTGTGCTTCCTGACTATAATCATGACACTGTTCTTTCCTGACTATAACATGACCACTGTCTTGTTCTGGTATAATTTGACACTGTTCTTTCCTGACTTATTCATGACACTGTTCTTCACTGACTATAATCATGGACACTGTTCTTCCCTGACTATAACCTTGACACTGTTCTTTCCTGATATAATCATGACACTATTCTTCCCTGACTATGACCATGTCACTGTTCTTTCCTGACTATATCATGCACTGTTCTTTCCTGGCTATAATCACTACACTGGTCTTCCCTGACTTATACCTGAAACTGTCTTTCCTGGACTATATTCATACACTGTTCTTTCTGACTATAATCATGGACACTGTTCTTCCTGACTATAATCATGACACTGTTCTTCCCCTGACTATATCATGACACTGTTCTTCCCTGTTATATTCATGACACTGTTCTTTCCTGACTTAATCATGACACTGTTCTTTCTGCCTCATCACGACCTGTTCTTTCCTGACTAATAGTCATGACACTGTTACTTTCCTGGACTAGAATCATGACATTTTCTTCCTGACAATAGTCATGGGACAACTGTCTTTCCTGACTATAATCATGACATGTTTATTTCTTGACTATAATCCGACACTGTTTCTTCCTGACTATTAGTCATGCACTGTTCTTGTCTGGCTACTATATATCATGACACTGTTCTATCCTGACTATATCATGACACTGTTCTTTCTGACTTATTCATGACACTGTTCTTTCCTGACTATTATCACTACAATGTTCTTTCCTGACTATAATCATGACCTGTTCTTTCCTGGCTATAATCACTACACTGTTCTTTCCCTGACTATAACCTGACACTGTTCTTTCCTGACTATAATCATGTCACCTGTTCTTTCCTGAATATATTCATGACATGTTCTTTCTGACTATAATAATGACAACTTTTCTTTCCTGATTATAATCACGACCTGTATTTCCTGACTTTTTTCATGTCACTGTTCTTCTGAACTTGTTTCATGGGTCACTGTTCATTTCATGACTATTATTCATGACACTGTTCTTTCCTGATAGAATCATGACATGTTCTTCCTGACTAGTAATCATGGACACTGTTCTTTCATGATCTAGAATCATGGACACTGTTTTTCCTGACTAGAATATGACCTAGGAAGAGTGTGCCTAACCATCAGGAAGGAAGCATGTAGTGGTCCATACCAGAATCTGCAGGAAATGGGGACATACTCTTCCGAAGGTCAAAAACGGGTTTTAACGTGTGCAAAAGATGCTCTGAGTGCTGTTGCACACGGGCTTATTGTTCATCCGGAAAAGTTCTTTGGAGGGAGTGGGGTCAGCGCTGCCGTTAACTCCAGGGGAAAATCCATCGACAGGGTGTGGCGTGAAAACCCGGGCCTCAGGACCACAAGCGTAGTCATCTATCCTCTAGGCTACCCCCCTCCCCCGATACAGTTGTTTAATGGGGTACCCGTGAACCCCAAGAACTTAACAGAAAAGAAGAAAGCTGTTATTTCATTTAGTGTTGCCGAATTCAAATAAAAGAACTTGTAGTTGTAGATCTGGAACCTCTGTGGATTCCCCGCAGTTCACTGGTCAGAGTCTCTGTCATGCAGGCGAAAGGGGCGTGACGTCAGATCTGAATGGTGGACGTCATTATGCAGACGAAGGGCGTGGCTTCCTATCTTGGATAGGTGACGTCATTGATATGCAGCGAAGGGCGTGACGTCTACCTGGATGGTGGCGTCATTGACATGCAGCCGAAGGCGTGGGGAAGTCTATATATGATGTTGACGGCATTGAATGCAGTCGAAGGGAGTGACAGTCTATCTGGAATGTTGACTTCTTTGACTTGCAGACGAAGGGCGTGACGTCTATCTGGATGGTTGACGTCACTGACGGGGGACGTCAGGCACGTGGAGCATCGTTACGGCTGTGGAGGGATGGAGACTGTTCTATGGTGTGTGAGCCGGGTCAGTGCACACTGCAAGCGGCAAGTGGGGTGCCGCCCCAAAGCTCTTACACAGCACTGGGAAGGACGAGAGGTCCTGGAAGTAAGACAGCAGGAAGCAAGAGCAAGACGAAAGCAGAGTAAGGAAGAGAATGAATTGGAATGTAGAAAGCGAAAGTAAGAAAGTTAGTATGACGAAAGTATGTAAGAAGGTAAGTGGTAAGTGAGAGAGTGAGTAAGAACGTCCTTTTTAGTAGTAGTTAGAGAGGCTGTAAGAACGTAAGTTAGGTAGATTAAGAGAGTAATTAAAGGGAGTCCGTCAGGCGAGTCCGTCGTAGTCAGTACAGTAAGTATAGGGTTAAGAGAGCAAGTAAGTAATTAAGAATGATGTAGTAGGATAGTAAAAATAAGGGAGTAGAATGAAAGTAAGAGATTAAAGTAAGTATACTAAGGATGGGAGCAAGCAGAAACTGTAGATAAGTAAGTAGTGAGAGGGTCAGGCTCAGTAAGAAGGCGTAGGAAAGAGAGTAAGAAAGTCCGTCGAAGGCAATGTCAGTGAGAGGGTAGCAAAGTAAGTCAGAAAGAAGAAAGGGGAAGTAAGAATAAAAAGTCAAGAAAGAGGGTAAGAAAGTGGTCAGATATAAAGAGAGTAAGAAAGAAAAGAAGGCAAGTAAGTGAGTACGCAGAGTCTAGTTAAAGTAAGAGAAGAGTAAGGGAGTATGAAGAGTAAAAGGAAAGAAAGAAGTAAGTAAGTAAGAGAGTGAGAAAAGAAGAAATAAGAACGACGGTAAGAAAGAAAAGAGGCAGGTAAGAGAGTAAGTGAGTATGAGAGTAATAAGGAACGAAAGAAAGAAAGCGTGAGAAAGTCAGAACAGAAGGCAAGCTCAGTGAGTAAGACGGAAGTAGTAAAGGAAAGTACGTCAGCGAGTAAGCTATAACGGAAGAAAGTAGGTAGGATAGAACGCACAGTAAGCAGTGGAGTCTGTACGAACGAGTGAACGGGTCAGAAAGAATGTATATAAGGGAGTAAGCCAGTAAGTTGCGTAAGAAGGAGAATGAGAAAGACAAAAAAGAAATTTGGTGGTATGGGGTTGAAGAGGGAAGTAAAAATCAGCGAGTAAGTCAGCACTAGACAAGATAATTAATAAAGGTACGAAAGTAAGAAAGAAAGAACCAAGGGGAGGGGGGAGGTTAGGACGAGAGATCAATATGTTGTAGATTTGGAAGTAAGGCGAAGAAAGGCGAGTACGCAAGCAGAGCATTAGAAACACATTGATATGATAGGGGGGTAAGCCGGTCAGTCAGTCGAAGACAAAAACAAAAACAACAATAATAAAAGAAAACAACCAAAACATAAAAACAAATAATAAGTACCAGAGAGTAAGCTCGATCGTCCGCCTGAAAGCATGACCGATCTCCGCCGGACGTCAATTAAGACGTCAAAAGTACGAGAGCCCGAGAACGACAGGCGCGTGTACGGCACGAAATCACTCCCGGTTCCCGTGTGTGTGTCCTTACTCACCTTCCTCCATATCAACCGACTCCTATCTCTCCATACCTACATACCATTCCTCCCCTACGTATCTACCTATGTCCATTCTCTATATTCCCTCCCTCCCTTCTCTACTTCCTTCCCGCATACATACTTACCTACCTAACCTTCACTTCCTTCTTCCCAACCTCCCTCCCTCCTTCCATACCTTCGCTCCCTCCTTTATCCCTTACCTATCTCTCAAATAACTCCCTACCTCCCAAACACCTTCCTCCCTCCTCCCTACCTCCATCCCTTCCTACCTTCCCTCCCATTATCCCTCCCTCCCTCTCCGTTAACTCTCCCTTCCTTCCTCCCTCCTCCCGCCCCCTCCCTCCCTCCCTCCCTTACCTCCCTCCCTTATCCTCCCTTCCTCCTCCCTCCTTTCCTCCTCCCTTCCTCCCTCCTTTCCTACCTCCTCCCTCCCTCCCTTACTCCCTACCTCCCTATCACCCGCCTCATCCCTCCTGGACTCCTCCTACCTTTCTACCTACGTCCTACTCCTACCTACCTCCTACCTACCTACCCTACCTACTTCTCTACCTACCTCCTACCTAACTACCTCTCTACCTATTCTCCCTATGTCCCATTACTCCCTACTTCCCTACCTCCCTACCTCTTTCTTACCTTCCCTCCCTCCTATTCTACCTCGCTACCTCCTACGTACCTCCCTCCCTCCCTACGTACCTCCCCACATAAACTCCTCCTCCCTTCCTCGGTGGGTGGGGTGGGAGGGGGTTGGGGGGGGTGGGAGGGGGGGGGGGGGGGGGGGGGGGGGGTGGGGGGGGGGTGGGGGGGGGGGGGGGTTTGCGGGGGGGGGGGGGGGGGGGGGGGGGGGGGTGGGGGGGGGGGGGGGGGAGGGGGGGGGGTTGGCGTGGGGGGGGAGGGGGGGGTGGGGGGGGGGGGTGGGTGGGGGGTAGGGGGGTGGGGGGGGGGGGGGGGGGGTGGGGGGAGGGGGGGGGGGGGGTGGGGGGGGGTTGGTGGCGGGGGGGGGGGAGGGGGGGGGGGTGTTGGGAGAGGGGGGGGGGGGGGGGGTCTGGGGGGGGGGGGGGGGGGAGGGGGGGGGGGGGGGGGGGGGGGGGGGGGGGGGGTGGGGTGGGGGGGGGGGGGTTTTGGGGGGGGGGGGGTGGGGGGGGGGGGGGGGGTGGGAGGGGTTTGGGGGGGGGGGGGGGGGAGGGGGGGGGGCGGGGGGGTTGTTGGGTGGGGGGGGGGGGGGGGGGTTGGGGGTTTGGGGGGGGGGGGGAGGGGGGGGGGGGGGGGGGGGGGGGGGGGGGGGTCGCGGGGGGTGGGGGGGGGGGGGGGGGTTGGGGGGGGGGGGGGTGGGGGGGGGGGGGGGGGGGGGGGGGGGGGTGGGGGGGGGGGGGGTAGTGGGGGGGTTGTTGTGGGGGCTTTTTGAAATAGGGTTATTTTCCCTATGTTTATACTGTTGAGACTGTCTAAGGTTGGGTTAGTATTAAGTGCATCCTACGGGCGGGGACTGGATGTAAAACAGTCATGCTTTTTTAGAGTGCTTTTTTTATCTGCCTTAGAACCTCCTTCCTACCCTCCCTCCCTCTCCTCCCTACTACCTACCTCACTACTTACCTATCTACCCCCCTTCCTACTTCACTCTCTACCTCCTACCGACCAGCCCTCTCCCTCCCTCCTCCCCACCTTACCTCCCTACTGTCTACTACCTCCTACCTTTCTACCTTCCTCCTACCTTTCTACTCTACCTGTCTACTTTCCCTAACCTTCCCTACCTATTACCTCCCCCTCCCGACCTGCCTATCTATGACTTACTCCCTCCCTACCTACCTATGTCCCTCCCTACTACCTTCCCCTACCTACCTCCTTCCCCCTCCCTACCTACCTATTATGACCTTACCTTCTCCTACCTAACTATTCTAGACTTACCTCTCCTACCTCCTATGTCCCTACTTCTTACCTTCCCCCCTACCTACCTACTTCCCCCTACTACCTACTATGTTCGTACCTCCTTCCTCCCTCTACCTACATACCTATACTACCTATGTAACCTACCTCCCTACTACTTTACCTACCTTCCTCTCTACCTCCCTATTGTACCTACCTACATACCTACCTCCGTTACTTATTACCTACCTACCTCTCTACCTCCCTCCCTCCCTACTCCATTCACCTTACTACTTACCTCCCTTCCCTACCTCCTATGTCCTACTTCCTACCTTTCTGCCTACCTCCTCTCCCTACTATCTCCCTGCCTCCTACCTATTCCCTCCCTACCTACCTTCCCTCCTATCTACTTATGTCCCTTCTCCCTCCCTATCTTACTTATGTCCCTACCTCCTACCTATCTCCCCTACCTCTTACTCTCTACCTATCTCCCTTACTCCCTTACTCCCTATATA
>CM054162.1:33320612-33343112 GCA_028751875.1 Rapana venosa
GAGGTCATGATGTGGATGTATCCCTGCAGTGTCAGAGGTCATGATGTGGATGTGGATGTGGTTCCCGCAGTTTCAGAAGGCGTGATGTGGATGTGGTCCCTGCAGTGTCAGAAGTCATAATGCGTATGTGGTCCCACAGTGTCAGAAGTCATGATGTGGATGTTGTCCCTGCAGTGTCAGAGGTCATGATGTGGATGTGGGTGTGGTCCCTGCAGTGTCAGAAGTCATGATGTGGATGTTGTCCCTGCAGTGTCAGAGGTCATGATGTGGATGTGGGTGTGGTCCCTGCAGTGTCAGAAGTCATGATGTGGATGTGATGTGGCCCCCTGCTATGTCAGAAGTCATGATGTGGATGTGATGTGGCCCCCTGCAATGTCAGAAGTCATGATGTGGTGTGGCCGCCTGCAAAGTCAGAAGAGAGAGAGAGAGAGAGAGAGAGAGAAGAGAGAGAGAGAGAGAGAGAGAGAGAGAGAGAGAGAGAGAGAGAGAGAGAGAGAGAGAGAGAGAGAGCGTTGTGGGTGTGGGTGTTGCGTTTTGCGATTTAGGTGTGTGTGTGAACGGATGTATAGGGGCATAGAAGTAGGGGTGGTGGGTGGGCGGATGGACGGATGGCTGCATGTTAGGATGGAGTGGTGGCTGTGTGGAGGGGGGGGGAGGGTTAGGGGGTCTGTGATGGAACACACCTGCCCAAGTTGTGTGGCTGCTGTGTGCATGGTCAGGCATAGATGGGCCTCTGAACAGCGTGAAGGTGTTTGTGAGTGTGTAGGCGTGGGGGGGGTGGTATATACGTGGTTGTGAGATTCAGAGGAAAGGGGGGCAGGGTGAGGAAGGGGGCATGGAATGATGGAAAAAAAGTGTGTGCATGTGCTTGCGCGCACGCGCGTGTATGTGTGTGTGTGTGTGTGTGTGTGTGTGTGTGTGTGTGTGTGTGTGTGTGTGTGTGTGGTGTGTGTGTGTGTGTGTGTGTGTGTGTTGTGTGTGTGTGTGTGTGTGTGTGTGTGCTCCAGCTGGAGTGGGAGCAAATGTGCAAATTATGCATGTTGTCTGCAGCATGTACTTGTAGTGGCGGGTTGCATGGTGGTGGCTGTTGTGGCAGGGAAGGGGGGTGGGGTGTTTGCAGAGGCTGGGTGTGCTGACTGAGGGAAGGAAGGAGCTGGGGGTGCAGCACCGTGGCTGCTGTGCTGTCAGTGGACGTCTGGCTGTCCCACTCTTACTGTGTGCTCGGTGCTGTTTTAGCGCTTCCTTTGTATTTTTTATTTGATATGTTTGAACATCATTTTCATCTTAATATTCAAGACCTTTTTAATTTAATTGTTTTTAAGTAATCTATGTATTTTATTTATTTAAAAATTGTTGGATTATTTTAGCTTGGTGTGTGTGTGTGTGTGTGTTTGTGTGTTTGCGCACGTGCGTATGTGTATATGTATGCATGCACGCGTTTGCGTTTGTGTAGGTGCGCGCGCGCGCGCGCGTGCGCGTTGTGTGTGTGTGTGTGTGTGTGAGCGAGAGTGTGTTTAATCACTGTTACCTTTTATCCCGTGTGTTCAAATTTATATATGTCCATATGATCTTAGTTATTTAGAGATGTTTTTAATCATTGTAAAACAAATTTCCTTTAATAGAATTGTGTGTGAATATGTGTGTGTGTTTAACAAATCTTACCTTTTATCATGTGCATTCATCATATATATGTATGTATTCTATTACTTTCTTAGATATGTTTTAATCACTGCAAAGCAAATTTCCTTTAAACGGAGGACAATAATTGAATTGAATTGAATGTGATGTGGCCACCTGGCAAGTCAGAAGTCATGATGTGGATGTGGTACGGCAGCCCTGCAATGTTAGAAGTCATGATGTGGATGTGGTGTGGGCCCTCTTGAAGGTCAGTTGTCATGATGTGGGTGCGGTGTGCCCTATGCGGTGTCATAAGTCATGATGTGGTGTGCCCCCTGCAATGTCAGATGTCATGATGTGGATGTGGGGTGGGTCCCGTTGAATGTCAGAAGTCGTGTTGTGGATGTGGTGTCCCCTGGAATGTCAGAAGTCATAATGTGGTGTGTCCCCCTGCAATGTCAGAAGTCATGATGTGGATGTGTGTGTGTGAACCCCTGCATTGTCAGAAGTCAAGATGTGGTGTGTCCCCCTGCAATGTCAGAAGTCATGATGTGGATGTGTGTGTGTGAACCCCTGCTATGTCAGAAGTCATGATTTGGATGTGGGTGTGACCCTCTGAAATGTCAGAAAACAAGATGTGGATGTGGCCCCCTGCAGTGTCAGAAGTCATGACGTGGAAGTGGTCCCCTTTAATGTCAGAAGTCATGTTGTGGATGTGATGTGGCCCCCTGCTACGTCAGAAGGTATGATGTGGATGTGGTGTGGACCCTGCAATGTAAGAAACACGATGTGGATGTAGCCCGCTGCAATGTCAGAAGTCATTATGTGGTGTGGCCCCCTGCAAAGTCAGAAGTCATGATGTTGATGTGGGGTGGGTCCCGTTGAATGTCAGAAATCACGATGTGGATGTGCTGTCCCCCTGGAATGTCAGAAGTCATAATATGGTGTGTCCCTTTGCAATGTCAGAGGTCATGATGTGAATGTGGGTTTGACCCCCTGCAATGTCAGAAGTCATGATGTGGATGTGGCCCCTGCAATGTCAGAAGTCATGATGTGGATGTGATGTGGCCCCCTGCTATGTCAGAAGGTATGATGTGGATGTGTGTGGCCCCTGCAAAGTCAGAAGTCATGATGTACTGTGGCCACCTGCAAATTCAGAAGTCATGATGTGGATGTGGTGTGGACCCTCTTGAAGGTCAGTTGTCATAATGTGGGTGCGGTGTGCCCTATGCGGTGTCATAAGTCATGATGTGGTGTGCCCCTGCAATGTCAGAAGTCAGGATGTGGATGTGGCCCCCTGTAGTGTCAGGTCATGATGTGGTGTACCCTATGCAATGTCCGAAGTCATGATGTGGTGTGCACTATGCAGTGTCAGAGTTCATGATGTGGATGTGGTGTGCCCCCGCTGCAATGTCAGAAGTCATGATGTGATGTGGCCCTCTGAAAAGTCAGAAGTCATGATGTGGATGTGGTGTGGCCCCCTGCAGTGACAGAAGTCATGATGTGGTGTGCCCCTCTGCAATGTCATGATGTGGATGTGGTGTTGCCCCTGCAATGTCAGAAGTCATGATGTGGATGTGGTGTTCTCCCCTGGAATGTCAGAAGTCATAATGTGTTGTGTCCCCTGCAATGGCAGAAGTCATGATGTGGATGTGGTGTTCTCCCCTGGAATGTCAGAAGTCATAATGTGTTGTGTCCCCTTCAATGTCAGAAGTCATGATGTGGATGTGGCCCCCTGCAATGTCAGAAGTTATTATGTGGATGTGGACCTCTGCACTCTCAGAACTCATGATGTGGATGTGGTGTGCCCCCTGCAGTGTCAGAAGTCATGATGTGGTGTGCCTTTCTTCAATGTCAGAAGTCATGCTGTCGATGTGGTGTGGCCTCTACAATGTCAAAAGTCACGATGTGGATATAACCCCCTGCGATGTCATAAGTCATGACGTGGTTGTGGTGACTCCCCCTGCAATTTCATAAGTCATGATGTGGTGTGCCCCCTGCAATGTCATGATGTGGATGTGGTGATGCCCCCTGCAATGTCAAAAGTCATGATGTGGATGTGGTACGACAGCCCTACAATGTCAGAAGTCATGATGTGGATGTGGTGTGGACCCCCTGCAAATTCAGAAGTCATGATGTGGTGTGCCCCCTGCGATGTCAGAAGTCAGCATGTGTTGTGCCCAATGCAGTGTCAGAAGTCATGATGTGGTGTGCACTATGCAGTGTCAGAAGTCATGATGTGGTGTGCACTATGCAGTGTCAGAAGTCATTATGTGGTGTACCCTATGCAATGTCCGAAGTCATGATGTGGTATGCACTATGCAGTGTCAGAAGTCATTATGTGGTGTACCCTATGCAATGTCCGAAGTCATGATGTGGTGTGGCCCCTGCAATGTCAAAAGTCATGATGTTGATGTGATGTGGCCCCCTGCAATAGCAGAAGTCATGATGTGGATGTGGAGTGGTCACTGCAATGTCAGAAGTCATGATGTGGTGTGGCCCCTGCAATGTCAAAAGTCATGATGTTGATGTGATGTGGCCCCCTGCAATGTCAGAATTCATGATGTGGTATGCCCCCCTGCAATGTCAGAAGTCATGATGTGGATGTAGTGTGGTCCCCTGCAATGTCAGAAGTCATGATGTGGATGTAGTGTGGTCCCCTGCAATGTCAGAAGTCATGATGTGGATGTGTGGTGTGCCCCCTGCAATGTCAGAAGTCATGATGTGGATGTAGTGTGGTCCCCTGCAATGTCAGAAGTCATGGTGTGGATGTAGTGTGTTCCCCTGCAATGTCAGAAGTCATGATGTGGTATGCCCCCCTGCAATGTCAGAAGTCATCATGTGGATGTGGTGTGGGCCCCTGCAAAAAAGCAAATGCATTGCTTATTCAATGCACCATCTGGAAATAAAAATTTGACTTGACTTTACTTTACTTGACTTGACTTCACACACACACACACACACACACACACACACACTACCACCACCACCACCACTACCACCACCCCCTCCCCCTGTATACTTAGTCCCCCAGGCGTTATTATGTGTGGAGATAGGTGCAGCGGTGGCCACACTCACATGAGGACAGAAGCTTTTAAACAAATTAATGATGTACTGTGCCGCTGATCCCTTTTGTCACAGAGACAGACAGACAGAGAGAGATGTGTTGCCCCTCCTCCGTTTTCAGATAAAAGGATGATCCCGACCTAGCAGAGAGAGAGGGGGGGGGAGAGAGGGGGGGAGGGAGACAGACAGACAGACAGACAGACAGACAGACAGAGGAGGGAGGCGAGAGAGAGACACGACAACACACACGAAGAGAAGAGAAAAAATGAAAGAAGATAAGAGAAATAGATAGATAGATATACAGAAGATAGATAGAAACAAAGAGAAGAAGATAGAGAGAGAAGATAGATAGATAGATAGATAGATAGATAGATAAAGATAGATAGATAGATAGATAGATAGATAGATAGATAGATAGGAATAGAATAGATAGATAGATAGATAGATAGATAGATAGATAGATAGATAGAAAGAGACAGAGAGAGAGAGAAATAGATAGATAGATAGATAGAAACAAAGAGACAGAGAGAGAGAGAAATCGATAGATAGATAGATAGAAAAAAAGAGACAGACAGAGAGAGAGAGAAATAGATAGATAGAAACAAAGAGACAGACAGAGAGAGAGATAGATAGATAGAAACAAAGAGACATACAGAGAGAGAGAGAGAGAATAAATAGATAGATAGAAACAAAGAGACAGAGAGAGGGAGAGAGAGAAAAGTAGATAGATAGAAACAAAGAGACAGACAGAGAGAGAGAGAGATAGAAACAAAGAGACAGACAGAGAGAGAGAGAAATAGATAGATAGATATAGACAGACAGACAGACAGACAGACAGACAGACAGACAGATAGATAGATAGATAGATAGATAGATAGATAGATAGATAGATAGATAGATAGATAGATAGATAGATAGATAGATAGATAGATAGATAGATAGATAGATAGATAGATAGAAACAAAGAGACAGAGAGAGAGATGTGTTGCCCCTCCTCCGTTTTCAGATAAAAGGATGATCCCGACCTAGCAGAGGGAGAGAGAGAGAGAGAGAGAAGAGAGAGAGAGGAGAGAGAAAGAGAGAGAGAGAGAGAGAAGAGAGGAGGAGGGGAGAGAGAGAGAGAGAGAGAAGAGAAGAGAAATAGATAGATAGATAGAAACAGAGAGATAGAGAGACATGAGAGAGAGAATTTGTTCCCCCTCTACGATTTTCAGATAAAATAGATGATCCTGGCCTAGCATATAGAGAGAGAGAGAGAGAGAGAGAGAGAGAGAGAGAGAGGAGAAAGAGAGGGGAGAATGAGAGAGAGAGAGAGAGAGAGAGAGAGAGGAAATAGATAGATAGAAGATAGATAGATAGATAGATAGATAGATAGAAGGAAGAACAGAGAGATGAGGACAGTGAGAGAGAGATTTGTTCCGCCTCTTCCGTTTCCAGATGAAAGGATGATATCGGCATATATATATATATATATATATATATATATATATAAAGAGAGAATGAGAAGAGAGAGAGAGAGAGAGAGAGAGAGAGAGAGAGAGAGAGAGAGGACAGCACTGATACAGACAGATAAAATATATAGATAGATAGATAGATAGATAGATAGATAGATAGATAGATAGATAGATAGATAGATAGATAGATAGATAGATAGATAGATAGATAGATAGATAGATAGATAGATAGATAGATAGATAGATAGATAGAAACAGAGAGATATAGAGGCAGTGAGAGAGAGATTTGTTCCCCCTCTTCCGTTTCCAGATGAAAGGATGATATCGGCATAGCATATATATATATAATTTATATATAAGAGAGAGAGAGAGAGAGAGGAGAAAGAGAGGGAGAGAGACAGACAGAGACAGAGACAGAGAGAGAGAGGGACAGGCACTGATACAGATAGATAGATAGATAGATAGATAGATAGATAGATAGATAGATAGATAGATAGATAGATAGATAGATAGATAGATAGATAGATAGATAGATAGATAGATAGATAGATAGATAGATAGATAGATAGATAGATAGATCGATAGATAGATAGAAAGAGAGAGAGAGAGAGATTTGTTCCCCCTCTACGATTTTCAGATAAAATATATGATCCTGGCCTAGCACAGAGAGATAGAGAGACAGACAGACAGACAGATATAGTGACAGACAGACAGACAGACAGATATAGTGAGAGACAGAGAGACAGAGACAGCAGAGACAGAGATAGACAGACAGAGTGCGAGAGAGAGAGATGAATTGAATTGAATCGATTGAAACGAGTTGAACTGAATCGAGTTAATTTTATTTTCAGAATGTGATAAAATGAGCACGACAACTGCTTTATTTTATTATTTGTACATTCAGCCCTCTAAAACAATCACAAAAATAACAAAACAAGAGAGAGACAGAGAGAGAGAGACGGAGAGGGGGGGGGGGTAGGAAGCCAACGGAAGAACAAAATAAGGAAAGGCGCGCGCGCACACACACACACTTACGCACACACTTACACACACGCACACACACTTACACACACACGCGCACGCACACACACACATACACTTACACACACTTTCACATACACACACTTACACACACACACATACTTACACACAAACACTTACACACACACACACTTACACACACACACACTTACACACACACACACTTACACACACATACACACTTACACACACACACACTTACAGAACACATACACACTTACACACACACTTATACACACACATACACACTTACACACACACACTTATACACACACACACTTACACACACACAAACTTACACACACACACTTACACACACACAAACTTACACACACACACTTATACACACACAAACTTACACACACACTTACACACACACATACACACATACTTACACACACACTTACACACACACACACTTACACACATACTTACACACACATACACACATACTTACACACACACTTACACACACAACTTACACACATACTTACACACACATACACACACACTTACACACACACTTACACACACACTTACACACACATACACACATACTTACACACACATACTTACACACACACTTACACACACACACTTACACACTTACACACACTTACACACTTACACACACACTTACACACACACACTTACACACACACACACTTACACACTTACACACACATACACACTTACACACTTACACGCACACTTACACACACACACACACACTTACACACACAACATACACACACACACACACACACACACACACACACACACACACACACACACACACACACACACACACACACACACGCATGTCATCTGGCCCTTGTCCTGATTAGGGGCTGAAATGGTACAATGATAATATTCCAACTCTGAGATCAGAAATGCCCCCCACCCCCACCCCCCCACCCCCACCCTCCCCCCCCCCCCCTTCGCATCCCGTGGGGATGCCAGGGGCCTGTCAGTATAAATCACAGTCAGTTCTGTGCTAGCACTTGCCCCTTTTCCATCCCTCTCTTTCTTTCTGCCTTGTTCCTTTTCTTCCTGTCACCTTGTCTATTTTCTGCCTTCTTGGTCCATTCTCTTGCCTTTTATTTCCAGCAACATTTAAAAGATAACAATTCTCTCCCACGCTAAAGTCGGATGCGCTGGGCCTGACTTGTCAGGCACTTAACGGCAGCGCGACGCATTTTCGCTCATATGGGAGACAACAATACTTGTTGTCTGGGCGTTCGATGAAACATTTCAGAAAGAGAAAATGAAAAACCAGATTGTTCCAAAAATTGGCACGAATCCAAAAGATAGACTTCATACTAACTTCAAAGTAGCAAAAGGTAACGGTGTTCCCATAACCTTTGCGGATGTTGGGGAGCGAGGTGTCAGAGGCTTCTCTAGGGGCCAGTTATTGAGGGCGGCGCCCATCTCCTCTCCCTCGCTGCTTTACCTTCCCTGACCTGAAGAGGGCAGGTACCCATTTACAGCTGGGTGAACTGGGTGACTGTACTGGAGCCAAGAGGTGCAAACGGTCACCCATCCAACTGGTAACCACGCTCGACGCTGCTTAACTTGGCTGGGGGGAAGCGAGTGCTCCGACCACTGAGCTATCCCGTCCCCTATCCCTTAACTGACTTTTTTTTAAATTATTTTTTACTTTATTCTTTTATATCGAGGACAATGGAATAAGCACTTATTTGCTTTTTTACATCCAGTCCCCGTGTGTATGCGGTTTTGTAAATTCTGTCATCTGTTCCCACCGGCACACAATGGCCTACTCTTACGAAAAGCGGAACAGGATTTAACATGTGCGCAAGATGTTCTGCGTGTGTTCGCACACGGGGCCTCGGTTTATAGTCTCATCCGAAGGACTTTTGGGGAGAGTGGAGTCTGCACTGATGTTAACTCCAGGGGAAAATATCCCCTTGAACGGTAATCGAACCAGGGTCGTCAGATTGCGAGCGCAATGTTCTGACCACTAGGCTATCCTGTCCCCTAGATATATATAGAGAGAGACAGACAGACAGACAGAGACAGAGACAGACAGAGAGAAAGAGAGAGGCTGAGAGAGAAAGACAGACAGACAGACAGGCAGGCAGACAGACAGAGACAGACACAGACACAGACAGACAGAGATAGAGACAGAGACATAGAGACAGAGACAGAGACACAGAGACAGAGAGAATAGAAAAGCTCCGTCAGAGTTGTAAAAGCAAGTATATTATATTAACTCCACTTTGTAAAACTGGAGGTCATTGCGTAAATGTATTAATGACAAAACAGCCAGTTGAAACCAGCTGGTGAAATGGATTAGAATTAATTGAACACTATACCATTACACGGAAACGCTTTCAGGAGAGAATTCATGTTGTGCAGGACTTTTTGTAACCATGACGAGAGATTGCATTAAGAAATAAGAAAATTTAAGAAATCTTAACATTTAATTTCTTTAATTTTTCTGTTAGTTTTTCTGAATTCTTCATTATCAATTCTTCCTCTTTGCAGTTCTTTTTCTCTTTTGCATTTCTTCCTTACAATTTGTTTTTCCCTTGCTATTCTTCACAGTTCTTTGCAAACCTTCTTCTTCTTCGCATTCTTTTTCTTCTTCTTCACATTCTTCTTCGCATTCTTCTTCTTCGCATTTTTCTTCTTCGCAATTCTTCGCAATTCTTTTTCTGGTAAATTCTACTTCGTTTTTAAATTCTTCTTAGCAAGTTTATTTGCAATTCCTCTTCTTTTTGGACAGTTGTAACTTTATTTTTGTTCTGCCTTTCCGTGTTTCTGTCCGTCGGGGGAGGGGGGGGGGGGGGGGGGGGAAGGGTGGTAATTATTTTTCTCTACCAAGCCCGGGGACGGGATAGCTCAGTGGTCAGAGCACTCGCTTTCCCCCAGCCAATGTTAAGCAGCATTGAGCGTGGTTACCACTTGGATGGGTGACCGTTTGCACGCCTTGGCTTCAGTACAGTTCCCCAATTCACCCAGCTGTAAATGGGTACCTGTCCTCTTAAGGGTCAGGGAAGGTAAAGCAGCGAGGGAGAGGAGATGGGCGCCGCCCTCAACATGCTGGCCCCTGGAGAAGTGAGGTCTCTGATGCCTCGCTCCCCTACGACCGCGTAGGTTATGAAACACTTTTACCTTTCATGAAGGTTAGACAGTCAGTCCCTTGACCACGATAGTGGCTGGAGGGACAGGAGGGACAGAGCGTTGGTGGACAGAGATCTCCAGGCTGGTCTGTCTTCAGCTGGGGGATAGGTAAGGGGGGACAGACAGAGAGAAACACAGAGAGAGAGGCAGAGAGAAACAGAGAGAGACAGACAGAGAGAAACAGAGAGAGAGGCAGAGAGAAACAGAGAGAGACAGACAGAGAGAAACAGAGAGAGAGGCAGAGAGAAACGGAGAGAGAGGCAGAGAGATATAGAGAAAGACAGACAGAGAGAACAGAAAAAAGACAGACAGAGAGAAACAGAGAAATAGAAACAGAGAAAGACAGACAGAGAGAAACAGAGAGAGAGGCAGAGAGAAATAGAAAGAGACAGACATAGAGAAACAGAGAAAGACAGACAGAGGAAAAACTGAGAAAGACAGAGAGAAACAGAGAAAAGACAGAAGAGAGAAACAGAAAAAGAAAAAAGAGAGAAACAGAGAAATAGAAACAGAGAAAGGCAGACAGAGAGAAACAGAGAGAGAGGCAGACAGAGAGAAACAGAGAGAGACAGACAGAGAGAAACACAGAGAGACAGACAGAGAGAAACACAGAGAGACAGACCGAGAGAAACAGAGACAGACAGACAGAGAGAAACACAGAGAGACAGACAGAGAGAAAACACAGAGAGACAGACAGAGAGAAATAGAGAGAGACTGACAGAGAGAAACAGAGACAGACAGACAGACAGAGAGAGAGAGACAGAGAGAAACAGAGACAGACAGGCAGAGAGAAACAGAGACAGACAGACAGAGGGAAATAGAGAGACTGACAGAGAGAACTAGAGAAAGACAGAGAGAAACAGAGAAAATAGAAACAGAGAGAGTAAGACAGAGAGAAACAGAAAAAGACAGACAGAGAAAAACAGAGAGACACAGACAGAGAGAAATATAGAATGACAGACAGAGAGAAACACAAAAAACAGACATAGAGAAACAGACAGAGAGAAACAGAGAAAGACAGACAGAGAAACACAAAAACAGAGAGAAACAGAGAAAGACAGACAGAGAGAAACAGAGAAAGACAGACAGAGAGAAACAGAGAAAGACAGACAGAGAGAAACAGAGAAAGACAGACAGAGAGAAACACAGAAAGACAGACAGAGAGAAACAGAGAAAGATAGACGCAGAGATAGATTTTTTTTTTTAAATTAACAAGAGCAAGAAAAAGTGTAAACAAAAACAGAACGGAGAAATAGACGTAACGGCTTAAACTGATAGAAACGACAACGAAGATGGGAAGAAAAGAAACAACATGCTGAAATACTAAATGTCCTTTCCATGCTTTCCCCCACAAGCTAGCAGAATTCTTCTTGGCCTCTCCTGATGTTTCGGTTCGCCATGGTTTGTTGTTGTTGTTGTTTCTGGGTTGTTGTTTGTTGTTTTTTTGTTGTTGTGTTGTTGTTGTTGTTGGTTGTTGTTGTTGTTGGGTTTTTTTCTTGTTGTTTTTTTTGGGGGGGTAAAAGATGGTCAACGTTTACATCTATTTATTTATTTATTCATTTCTTTCTGTCTCTGTTTTTAATTCATTTTTTACTTATCATTTATCAATTTATTTATTATTTGTCTATTATATTAATTGTAACTATCTGTTTATGTGTTTGTTTGTGTATATGCCTATTAAATGGTTAACACATGAGTGCTTATTCCATTATAATCGAAATAAAAGAATAAGATATTTTATAAAATATATTCACTAATCCTTCAGTGCAGATCATTTTTACTCAGTGAGTGAGTGAGTGAGTGGGTGACTTACTGACTTCACATTGCACTTATTTATATACGAGTCGATTTTATTTATCGGTACTTTTGTTTATTCATTTATTTACTTGTTTGTATGTATACTTATTTATTCGTTGATGAGTATACTGATTTCTATGTGCACATCCTTTTTTACTCAGTGAGTGAGAGTGAGTGAGTGAGGATGTGAGTGAGTAAGTGAGTGAGTGAGAGAGAGAGAGAGTGAGTGAGTGAGTGACTGACTGACTTCATTTTGCATTAATTTATGTATCTGCTTGTTATTTTATATCTCAATTCATTTATTCATTCATTTCTTTACTTGTTTGCATATGCTTATCTTTTCGTCAATGTATCTATTGATTCTTCTGTGCAGATCATGTTTACTGAGTTTATTTATTGATTTGTCATTTTATTTATTTATTTATTCTTTTATATCGAGGATAATAGAATAAGCACTCAAGGTTCTGTTCACATCCAGTCCCCATGTGTATGCGGTTGTGTAAATTTTGTCAGAACAGTGTCATCCGAAGGACTTTGGGTAGAGTGGAGTCTGCACTAGCGCGCGCGCGCGCACACACATACAAACACACACACACATACACAAACACACAAACACACACACACATATACGGTGAGAGAGAGAGAGAGAGAGAGAGAGAGAGAGAGAGAGAGAGAGAGAGAGAGAGAGAGAGAGAGAGAGAGAGAGAGAGAGAGAGACAGAGAGAGAGAGAGACAGAGAGAGATCGACAAAGATAAAAAAAATTGGAATGATTTTTCCCCTGTCCAATAATTTTTAAAAATACATGGATTGTTTGAATCTAAACAGCCCTCCGCCATTTCATTTTCTTGTGGCACGAGTTCGCTGCTCAAAATCCTCGTTGTCTTTTTCAACCAGGTCCTAAGGTTTTAAGCCCCGCCGATCACAGAGGTCGAATTACACGTGTCAACTTATGAATGTTTAAGTATCATAATTATTAAATCCATCCTCTAAGTGGGAACTACCTTAACAGCGAGTAAATGGCCACATACATCAAGTGGCCGAACTAGCACAGCTGAGCTAGCACCAAGAGTTAACATTCTGGCATGAAGAGTGACAGCAACCCAGTTTGCATACACACAAAACAATGAAAGACTCTTGGAAATGGGCCTCTGCTGTAGGTAAGTCCAGATAAATGCAAGGATATTGATCACAACCTGCTAATAGGCGTGAGAGCAAGAACATACTTCCTCCACCACCCCTAATCTCTTCCCAGCTACCCTTCCCTATCACCCCCTAACCTACACTCCCTCTCCATACCTACCCCTTCAGCTACTTTCTCCCTATCCTCCCTGGGTCCCCTACTACCTATCCCCCTACTACCTATCCCTACCCACCCCTTACCTATCCCCCAACTACCCTCCCCTTACCTATCCCCTGACTACCGTCCCCTTACCTATCCCCAACTACCCTCCCCCTTACCTATCCCCAACTACCCTCCCCCTTACCTATCCCTCTAACTACCTATCCCCTGACTACCCTCCCACTACCCTCCCCCTTACCTATCCCTCCCCTTACCTATCCCACTAACTACCCTCCCCCCTTACCTATCACTCCCCTTACCTATCCCCCTAACTACCCTCCCCCTTACCTATCCCCTAACTACCCTCCCCCTTACCTATCCCTCTAACTACCTATCCCCTGACTACCCTCCCACTAACCCTCCCCCTTACCTATCCCTCCCCTTACCTATCCCCCTAACTACCCTCACCCTTACCTATCCCTCCCCTTACCTATCCCCCTAACTACCCTCCCCTTACCTATCACCCTAGCTACCCTCCCCCTTACCTATCCCCCTAACTACCTATCCCCTGACTACCCTCCCACTACCCTCCCCCTTACCTATCCCTCACTTTACCTATCTCCCTAACTAACCCTCCCCCTTACCTATCCCCCTAACTACACTCCCCTTACCTATCCCTAACTACCCTCCCCCTTACCTACCCCCCTAACTACCTCCTACCCTTACCTATCCCCCTAACCACCCTTCCCTTACCTATCCCCCTAACCACCCTCCCCTTACCTATCCCCCAAACCACCCTCCCCTTACCTATCCCCCTAACTACCCTCCCCTTACCTTTCCCTCCCCTTACCTTATCCCCCTAACCACCCTCCCCCCCTTACCTATCCCCCTAACCACCCTCCCCTTACCTATCCCCCTAACTACCCTCCCCTTACCTATCCCCTAACTACCCTCCCCTTACCTATCCCTCCCCTTACCTATCCCCTAACTACCCTCCCCTTACCTATCCCCCTAACTACCCTCCCCTTACCTATCCCTCCCCTTACCTATCCCCCTAACTTCCCTCACCCTTACCTATCCCTCCCCTTACCTATCCCCCTAACTACCTATCCCCTGACTACCCTCCCACTACCCTCCCTCTTACCTATCCCTCACTTTACCTATCTCCCTAAACTACCCTCCCCCTTACCTATCCCCTAACTACACTCCCCTTACCTATCCCCTAACCACCCTCCCCTTACCTATCCCCCTAACTACCCTCACCCTTACCTATCCCCCTAACCACCCTTCCCTTACCTATCCCCCTAACCACCCTCCCCTTACCTATCCCCCAAACCACCCTCCCCTTACCTATCCCCCTAACTAAACCCCCCCCTTACCTTTCCCTCCCCTTACCTATCCCCCTAACCACCCTCCCCTTACCTATCCCCCTAACCACCCTCCCCTTACCTATCCCCCTAACTACCCCTCCCCTTACCTATCCCCCTAACTACCCTCCCCTTACCTATCCCTCCCTTACCTATCCCCTAACTACCCTCCCCTTACCTATCCCACTAACTAACCCTCCCTTACCTATCCCTCCCCTTTACCTATCCCCCTAACTACCCTCCCCTTACCTATCCCTCCCCTTACCTATCCCTCCCCTTTCCTATCCCCCTAACACCCTCCCCTTACTATCCCCCTTCTAACCCTCCCCCTTACCTATCCCCCTAACTACCCTCCCCTTACCTATCCGTCTAATACCTACCCTAACTACCCTCCCTTACTACTCCCCCAAATACCCTCCCCCTTACCTTTCCCCCCTACCTATCCCCCTAACTACCCTCCCCTTACCTATCCCCCTAACTATCCCTCCCCTTACCTATCCCCTAACTACCCCTCCCTTACCTATCCCCCTAACACCCCCCTTACCTATCCCCCTAACCACCCTCCCCTTACCTATCCCCAAACCACCCTCCCCTTACCTATCCCCCTAACCACCCTCCCACTTCCTATCCCCCTAACCACCCTCCCCTTACCTATCCCCCTAACTACCCTCCCCTTACCTATCCTCCCCTTACCTATCCCCTAACCACCCTCCCCTTACCTATCCCCCAACTACCCTCCCCTTACCTATCCCTCCCTTACCTATCCCCCTAATACCCTACTTACCATCCCTCCCTATACCTATCCCCCTAAAACCCTCCCCTACCTATCCCCCTAACTACCCTCCCTTACCTATCCCCCTTTCTACCCTCCCCTTACCTATCCCCCTAACTACCCTCCCCTTACCTATCCCCTAACTACCTATCCCCTACACTACCCCCCCCTTACCTATCCCTCCCCTTACCTATCCCCCTAACTACCCCCCCCTTACCTATCCCCCTAACTACCCTCCCCCTTACCTATCCCTCCCTTACCTATCCCCCTAACTACCCTCCCCTTACCTATCCTCTCCCCTTTACCTATCCCCCTAACTACCCTCCCCTTACCTATCCCCTAACTACCCTCACCCCTTACCCTATCCCTCCCTTACCTATCCCCCTAAACTACCCTACCCTTACCTATCCCCCTAACTACCTGTGTGTGTGTGTGTGTGTGTGCGTGTGGTGTGTGTGTGTGTGTGTGTGGTGTGTGTGTGTGTGTGTGTGTGGAGTGTGTGTGTGTGTGTTTGTGTGTGTGTGTGTGTGAGTGTTGTTGAGTGTGTGTGTGAGTGTGTGTGTAGTGTGTTGTGTGGTGGTGTGTGTGTGTTGTGTGTGTATGTGTGTGTAGTGTGTTGTGTGTGTGGTGTGTGTGTGTGTGTGTGTGTGTTGTGTGAGAGAGAGAGAGAGAAGGACAGCAGAAGGGAAACAACTGTTGTCCTTATCTCGCACACAGGGAGATCATCCCGGTGACAGAGCTGTCAGATCTCTACAATGCTCTCTCCTGCTGGGACCATCATCGCTTCACTCTTCTGTACGGAGGATTGTTGTGTCCAAGGATGAATTATTGATCTGTTATATTATTTTCTGTATCTGTCATAATTATCAGGGGGTGGGGAAGGGGAATTTATTTATTTATTATTTATTTATTTATTCTTTTATTTATGTATTTATTTATTCATTATTTATTTATATATCTGTTTATTTATATGTCTGATTCTGATTCTATTTATTCCTTTATTTCAAGGATAATGGAATAAGCACTCATGCACTTTTTATTTGCATCCAGTCCCCGTGTGTATGCGGTTTCTAAATGTTGTCATCATTCCCACTGGCACACAATGGCTAACTCAAAAAGCGGAACAGGTTTTAACGTATACGAGAGATGTTCTGCGTGTGTTCACACACGGGACCTCGGTTTATAGTCTCACCCGAAGGCCTTTTGGGGGAGAAGTAGAGTCGGCACTGATATTAACTCCAGGGGAAATTATTCCCTTGAACGAGATTCGAACCCGGGTCAGCTAATGACGAGCGCAACGCTCTAACCAGCCAGGCTACCCCTGTCCCCGTAGCCTAGCGGTTAGAGTAGAGCACTGGTGATCTGACGCTGATGAAGGGCGTCGTGGGTTCAAGTATTTGCTGAGGTGTCTGTTGGAGGGGAAGTTTTGGGGTTTTTGCTCTGGAGTTAAAACATCATCGGTACTGACTCCACTCCACTCCACTCCACTCCACTCCACTCCACTTCACTTCACTCCACTCCACTCCTCCCTGAAAGTCCTTCAGAGGAGACTTCAGAACTAAAAAATTCCTGTGTACAACTAAAAAATTCCTGTGTACATCTAGCACATAGAGTATTGTATTGTATTGTATTGTATTGTATTGTATTGTATTGTATTGCATTGCATTGCATTCTATTCTATTCTATACCACTTTAAGTCACGGCAGATTTCTCTGCGTGAAATTCGGGCTGCTCTCCCCGGGAAAAGCACGTCGCCGCAAGAACAGCGCCACGCTTTTTTTTTTACTGTCAGCAACTGTATTTGTCTCCCATTCAGAGTGGGATTTTTCTACAGAATTTTGCCAGGGACAACTCTCTTGTTGCCGTGGGTTCTTTTAAGTGCGTTAACTAATTAAGTATAACACACGCGATCTCGATTTATCGTCTCATTCGAAAGACTAGCACCCAGACCACCACTCATGATCCAATGGATGGGGGATTTTTTTGGGCCCAAACGGAGATGAAACTGCCGCACACTTTGAACCCGGACTTGTCGCTGTCTAGGCAGGCCGATCCACTGTTGGGCGCTGGTTAAAATTTCCTCTCTTTTTGCATTAGGGTTGGATGGATGACGTGATATGAACATGCCCAGCATGCAGCCTGCCATCTGATGGGCTCCGCCAGGGTCAGCATGTCGAGGACACAGTCTGGAAAGTTCAGTGCAGTGCAGTGCAGAGTCCCAACGACTTCTGAGAGAGGTCAGGGTAAAGTCAGGTCAAGTCTTTTGGATTGCCTGACTTTGACTTTCAAGCTGTCAGAACTTGAGCTACTGTGTGTGTGTGTGTGTGTGTGTGTGTGGTGTGTGTGTGTGTGTTGTGTGTGTGTGTGTGTGTGTGTGTGTGTGTGTGTGTGTGTGTGAGAGAGAGAGAGATAAAGAGAGAGAGAGAGAGAGGGGGGTGTATGCGTGCATGCATGTGTATCTGTGTGAGTCGGCACTGATGTTATCTCCAGAGAAAAAAATCCTCATGAACGAGATTCGAACCCGGATCAGCAGATCACGAGCGCCAAGCAACGCGCTCCACTCTAACCACTCGGGGATGGGCGCGCGCGGGCGTGTTGTGTGTGTGTGTGTGTGTGTGTGTGTGTGTGTGTGTGTGTGTGTGTGTGTGTGTGTGTGTGTGTGTGTGTGTGTGTGTGTGTGTGTGTTTGTGTGTATGTGTGTGCATGCATGTGTGCGTGCGTGTGTGTGTGTCTGTGTTTCTGTGTGTGCGTGCGTGTGAGTGAGCGTGCGTGTGTGTGTGCCTGCGTGCGTGCGTGCTGTGTGTCCATGTATGTGTGTGTGTGTGTGCTCGTATGCGTGCGTGTGTGTGTCCATGTATGTGTGTGCGTGTGTTTGTGGAGGGATGGGGCGAGGAGGTAATTATTATGATGCTAAGCTCAGGAAATGAGCTGAGGACAGACTAATGGTCAGCTGTGAAAGGTCTTGTCCTGCTGTGCTTTGCTTGAGTTCGTTAATCGATCCCTTTCTGAAGAGCTATGAACAAGTTTTCAGAGGCACACACACTCTTCCGCTTTTACACAATTGACAAAACTGCATACACAAGGGAAATGGATGTAAGAAAGGCACACGAGTGCTTATTCCATTATCCTCGAAATAGAAAAAGAACACACACACATACATACACACAACACACACATACATACACACACAACACACACACACACACACACACACACACACACACACACACACACACACACACACACACACACACAACACACTGAATACAAAACTATTCATCCATCAAATCCGATTAAACCTCGCATGAATAGGATTTCTGCCGACAGACCTATGAAAAGCATAATCTCCCCTGTCAGAGACAAGGACTAGTTACTTCCCCTCTTCTACCTCTCTACCAAAAGAAATAATTGTAAATACGTGGGCAAATGTCGGAATGGAAGTGGGAGGGGGGGGGGAGGAATAGCCATCAAGCCTAATGATTAGAGCACTGTGTTGGTGATCTGACGAAACATCAAGCTTTTCATAAAGACTTTAAACAATAAAAATATAACCTTCATTCTACCTACGTTTGACTATGCAGAGATCATCCGAGACAGCAGCAACAGCAGCAGTAGCAGCAACAGTAGCAGTAGCAGTAGCAGCAGCAGTAGCAGCAACAGTAGCAGTAGCAGCAGCAGTAACAGCAGCAGCAGTAGCAGCAACAGTAGCAGCAGCAGCAGTAGCAGCAACAACAGCAGCAGTAGCAGCAGCAGCAGCAGTAGCAGCAGCAGTAACAGCAGCAGCAGTAATAGTAGTAGTAGTAGCAGCAGCAGCAGCAGCAGCTACTAGTAGTAGTAGCAGTAGCAGCATTAGTATGTGTAACAAAGGTACCGGTAGTGGCAGCAACAGTAACAGTATAATTAGTGTAGTAGTAGTAGTAGTAGTTAGTAGTAGTAGTAGTAGTCGTCACAAAAAGCAGTACTACTATAAGACTAATAATGAAGACTGTCGCATTACAATAACAAAGCAAATACTGTAAGACTTGTTTTGACAACACACACATACATACATACACACATTATAATAATATTACACACATTATTATAATAATCATTATTATTGTCTTATTTGACTTATCTTGCTTGTTTCGTAGTTATTGTGTGATTTTTTTTAAAGCGCTATTTGAAGAGTATGAGCGCATAAAAGCACACATTTGCTGGGTGGAGGAGGAGAGGAGGGAGGTCATTGAAGGCAATATTGTCAGTAATGATGCAACGAATGCCTAGTATTTTCTAACGTTGTGTTCCTGTACCTTTTTTATTATCTAAGGTATAAACGTGAAAGAATGGATGAAACAGTAGGTGAAGTAATTTGTTTTGTCCTGACGTTTTATGATTTTCTTTTTTTTTAATTCTTAAAACATTCTTTATTTAAATGTGTGTGTGGACGTGAGCGCGCACGCGCGCAGGTGTGTTTGAGTATGTGTGGGCGTGTATATGTATATGTGGTAATTTGTATTGTTCAATGTATTACCTTAATCGATTTTCCTCTTTCCTGGTTTGATTTAATGGTTAAAGATGCAATAATGTAGCATTTCAATATAATCATCAAGAAATTTGTTCCTAGATAGATGGCTTGATGAAGAAAAGCAAATACATTGCTTATTCAATGTACCATCTGGAAATAAAATTTTGACTTTGATTTTGACACAATCTCTCTCTCTCTCTCTCTCTCTCTCTCTCTCTCTCTCTCTCTCTCTCTCTCTCTCTCTCTCTCTCTCACACACACACAAACACACACACACACACATACACAACACACATCACCACCATCACCACCACCACCATCACACCACCACCATCCACCACCACCATCACCACCACCCCACCCCAACCCCCCACCACTCCCCCTTCCCCGCCCCCACTTACACTTTCCATCATCCCCTCCACCCCCCACTTCCCCATGTAAAATTTGCTCCCCCCCCCCCCCCCCGATTCCCCCCCCCCCCCCCCCCCCCCCTCCCGGCGTTATCTGTGGAGATAGGTGTTATAGTCACTACACACTGAGATCAGGAAACAAGCTTTCAGACCCAAGATACACTCCCTGTCATGGTGTGATGCGTTCTGTCCGGGAGAATGAGAACCATCTGGTCACCTCCCCCTCCCCTCACCCTCTCCCTCTCCCTCCCACCCGGACAATAAAGGCTGGTGGGGGGGGGGGGGCTGGATGGAGGTAGGGTGCCGGGGGGGGGGGGGGGAGTGGGGGGGTGCAGAGGGATAGGAAGGAAGAGAGTGGAGAGAGAAAGGGAATCAAGAGAGACTGAAAAGATGGAGAGAGAGAGAGAGACAGAGAGGAGAGAGAGAGGGGAGGGGGGAGGGAGGGAGAGATTGTCCATTCAGCGTTACAGCCCTGAGACAAGGGAGACAACAATTTCAGGTTGAGAGAGAGGCTGGCACAGCTGCTACTACTACTACTCTACTACTACTACCACTGCTGCTGCTGCTGCTACTACTACTACTACAACAACTACTACTACTACTACTACTAATACTACCACTACTACCACTGCTACTTCTACTACTACTACTACTACTACTACTACTACTACCACCACTGCTGCTGCTGCTGCTACTAATACTACTACTACAACTACTACTACTACTACCACTGCTACTTCTACTACTACTACTACTACTACTACTACTACTACTACTACTACCCCTCTCTTGCGATCTCTCCACTGGCTGCCTGTGCCACAGAGAGTAAATTATAAGATCAATACCCTCTGTTACAAATGTTTCAACAAAACTGCACCCTTCACGTTCCCTCCGCTCTGCTGCATACCTTGTGCCTACGATACCTAGATTCAACCAATCCACCGTTGGCCGCCGCTCTTTCTCTATTTCGGGTCCATCGACCTGGAATGATCTACCTCTCTCTCTTTGCCAGAAACCTAGTTATGACACTTTTAAATCCAGCATCAAGACATATTTATTTCAAACCTAAGATTTCCCCCCTCCTGTTTCATATCAGAACTATCCCACCTTGACTAACCCATGTCCTATCACCCTACTAAAGTATATGACCTGTGTGAGTGTGTGTGTGTGCTTTTGAAAAACATTTGACTATTGACACTTTATTTCATAGATTTAGTCTGCAGCGCACCCTGTTTGAAATATCTGTTTGTTTAAACCATTGATTATTTATCATTGATTGCATGACTGTGTAAGATTAGGTTGAATGCATGCGCTTTGATTTGTCTTTGCAATTTATAGTGCTATATAAGTTCCATCTATAATAATAATAATAATAATTATTATTTTATTATTATTATCATTATTATTACTGCTACTGTTGCTGCTGTCTCAGATGATCTCTGCATAGTCAAACGTAGGTAGAATGAAGATATTGTTATTGTTTAAAGTCTTTATGAAAAGCTTCATGTTTCGTCAGATCACCAACACAGTGCTCCAATAATTAGGCTTGATGGCTACTCCCCCCCCCCTCCCCCGCCCCCCCCCCCCCCCCCCCCCCCCCCCCCCCCCCCCCCCCCCCCCCCCCATCCCCCCCCCCCCCCCCCCCCCCCTTCCCTTCCATTCCGACATTTGCCCTCGTGTTTACAATGATCTCTTTGGTAGACAGGTAGAAGTGGGGAAGTAACTATAGTCTTTGTCTCTCTGTCTGTTGTCTGCTTGTCAGTCAGTCCGTCTGTCTGTCTCTCTATTTCTGTGTGTCTGTTGTGTGTCTGTGTCTGTCTGTCTGTCTGTCTGTCTGTCTGTTGTTCTCTCTCTCTCTCTTCTCTCTCTCTCTCTCTCTCTCTCTCCCCCTCTCTCTCTCTCTCTCTCGCTGGCTGGCTGGCTGTCTGTCTGTCTGTCTCTGTGTGTGCGCGCTCATGTGTGTGTGTGTGTTTTTTATAGTCAATAGTCTTTATAAATTGTGTTTTTTTATTGGTGTGTGGGGTGTATGGGTGTGTGCACGT
>CM054162.1:33345612-33355612 GCA_028751875.1 Rapana venosa
ATTCTGTGGGTCATTATTATTATCCAAATCTAAGTGAGTACAAATGTGTGCGCGTGTTTGTACGTGTGTATGTGTATGAATGTGTGTGTGTGTGTTGTTTGGTTGGTTGGGTTGGGTTGTATTGTGTTGTGTTATGTTGCGTTGCGTTGCTTGTGCGTGTGTGTGTGAGTGTGAGTGTGTGTGTGTGTGTGTGTGTGTGTGTGTGCGCGTGTATGTGTGTACCTGTTATGCAGCGTATATTTCTTGTTTGGGTTGGGGGGGGTCCCATTTTTGTTGTGGATGAGGCTTTTTTGTTTATTAGTTTTGGTCGCGTTTGAGTTGTGTGTGTTTTTTTTTCTTTTTTTCTGTTTCTATTTTTCTTTTGGCGTTAGTTTTATTATTATTAGTTATGGTAATAATGTAGTTAGATATTATTGATCAAGTTGTTTTTGTTCCTAGATTGATGAAAAAAGCAAATGCGTTGCTTATTCAATGTACCATCTGGAAATAAAACTTTGACTTGGAAAACAGACAGGAGAATGGACCAAGAAGACAGACAATGGACAAGAAAGATGCAGCAGGAAGAAAAGGAACAAAGCTGAAACAAAGAGAGGGATAGAAAAGTGGGAATTCCTGCTCAACTGTAGCGTTTTTGACACGTTCTATGTGCGTGATAAAACTTTCATTCTAGTTTACGGCAATATTACCCCCCTTCAAAAGCTATCATAAACAGTTGCATTCCTTTGTATTGTTTGAAATCGCTCAGAAGTCTAGATAAAAGTTTGTATCTGATGGAAATGAAGCAGCAGTTGATATATAAAATTGTAAACTGTCCTGTTTACCAGTCTGAAACAAGGACATGGTGACACTGAACAATTAAGAACAAGCTATTTTTCTGAATTTGTGAAGAGATATAGGAAAAGACAGCTTAAAATTTGGAATTATTAATTTGATGATAATATGGTTGTTGTAAACGTTTAAATGCAACAACGCTAGTTGTGAGTTAGGCATCTGTACATGGATCATCCCCTAACTTGTAATCCTCCCAAGTTTGGAGGAGATGTGTGGTCTGTCTTCCACTGTTTGTGCCGGTTTTGTGTTGTTTTAAGTTAGAGGTATAGGGGATAGGCTAGGGGAAGAGGCCGTGGGTAAAAGGAAATGTGTAAGGAGTGTTAGGGTAGCTGGGGTAAATAGTGTGGGGAGTATAGGTAAGGCGGTGGGGTAACTAAATGGGATTGGTAGGGGGGGGGGGGGGAGGGGTAAAGTAGGAGGGTTCATGAAAATAATGTCAATCTCAAAAATTATTCTGAATCAAGCTTATTTTGTTCTTCACAAAATAAGATACCAATTTCAGATTTTGATGGATGTCTCTGTGTGTGCGTGGGGCGTGTTGTGTATGTGTAGAGAGCAAGAAACAGACAGATAGAGACACAAACAGACAGACAGAGAAAGACAGAGAGAGATACGGAGCTGTACAGTTGGTGATGCAATTCATTGCAAGTTTCACCCAATTCTTTGCTGCCAAGTCTGTCTGTCTTTCTGTCTCTGTATATCTTTTACCTGTGTGGCTTTCTTTGTGTGTTGGTCGCAGAGCTATGGTTGCCAAGTGCGCCAGTAGAATGGCAGGCAGAAGTGTTGATCAGGATCGGTTCATGAAAATAATGTCAATCTCAAAAATTATTCTGAATCAAGCTTATTTTGTTCTTCACAAAATAAGATACCAATTTCAGATTTTGATGGATGTCTCTGTGTGTGCGTGGGGCGTGTTGTGTATGTGTAGAGAGCAAGAAACAGACAGATAGAGACACAAACAGACAGACAGAGAAAGACAGAGAGAGATACGGAGCTGTACAGTTGGTGATGCAATTCATTGCAAGTTTCACCCAATTCTTTGCTGCCAAGTCTGTCTGTCTTTCTGTCTCTGTATATCTTTTACCTGTGTGGCTTTCTTTGTGTGTTGGTCGCAGAGCTATGGTTGCCAAGTGCGCCAGTAGAATGGCAGGCAGAAGTGTTGATCAGGATCGTTCCTTCCCGCTCCTATCCCAGAGAAGAGAGAGAGAGAGAGAAAGAGACCAACCAACCAACCAACCAACCGACGGACAGACAATTAGAAAATCAGAAAGACAGACAGGTAAAGTCAGACATCCATGGAGGGAGAGAGACAGGTGGAGACAGACAGACAGACAAACACACAGACAAACAGACAGACGAACACTAAGACAGACAGACATGTAAAGACAGACCAGACATACCGATAGACATCACTCTGCATCACAGTGTACTGTTCAAGTCCAGCATCCTCACTCTCCATGTATTAAACATGATCCCTGCAGAGGACGGAACAGATGGCCTCTGTGAGAACGCCATTGCTCTTGGGAGAGTGAGTGTGTGAAGCAGTCAGGCAGTCATCAGACATGGCCACTACAACAGTCTGCACTGCACAGGGTTTGATCAATCTGTGAACGGAAAAAAACTGATTTACAATCCATCGTGCGTACTACACCAACTAGCATGGAGGAGTGATTGGTGAACTGGCTTCCTGGGTGGTAGGTTGCGGGTTCGAATCCTGTAAAAGTGTTGTTTTTTTCTTTTCGTTTGATTTTCTGTGTTTGTTTTGATTCCAGCTGGCTCCTACCTGTAGTGCGTTTGCTATGGGCTCATTGGGAAAACTGGGAACACACAGTTCATCCACTTCACAACACTGCAGGTGTCTGTATCTCTTGGGCCTGGTTGACGCCAGGACATACCACTGTGGAACACAGTATCGAGAAGACGCAAGAGAGCGACGTTTCATATTTGTTTCAACATTTCAAGATAACTTCAATAAAAGCAGCAACAACAACACACATACACACACGTACACGCACACACTACACTACACACACGCACACACTACACTACACACACACACTCACGCGCGCGCGCGCGCACCCACGCACGCACGCACACACACACACAGTGTGCAGAACATCTTGCGCACACGTTTAATCCTGTTCCGCTTTTCGAAAGAGTAGGCCATTGTGTGCCGGTGGGAACAGATGATAAAATTTACAAAACCGCATACACACGGGGACTAGATGTAAAAAGCACATGAGTGCTTATTCCATTATCCTCGGGGGGAAAAAAGAAGAAAAAAATGCTTTGCTTTGCTTTACACACACACTGCTTCAAATCGATACAAGCATATAGATATTGAAAGGAAGACTAATGCAAGATTCCTTCAGACCAAAAGTTCAACATTCTAACCACTACTACACCAGTCACACCCAAGCGATACATTGGTATCCAGATGAGGATTATTCCAGCAAATGCATTAATCAGCACTGTATTTAAGAAGCCAAGTATTCTGATAGCAAGTCCATGTATCCTACATACTATGTAAAATAAAGATAGGGAGAGATGGGTGAGAATGCTCTTTCTCTGGGGAGTGTGTGTGTGTGTGTGTGTGTGTGTGTGTGTGCACATTCATGAAACGTGCTGAATATTCTGCACTAAGTGTGATGAACTGATCATTAGTCGGGTGAAAACTGAATTCGAATCCATCGTTTATGTTAATGAGGCCACGTGACTGACACAATGGCCTCTTGGCTTTGAGGCCCCGAAACCTTGAGGACAGGGGTTCAAGTCTGGGTCAAGCAGAGAAACTAACATCAGCCGCAGAAAGGCATCCAGAAGTCATGATGTGGTGTGTCCCTCTGCAGTGTCAGAAGTCATGATGTGGATGTGGATGTGGCCCTCAGTGTCAGAGGTCATGATGTGGATGTGGATGTGGCCCTCAGTGTCAGAAGTCATGATGTGGATGTTGATGTGGTCCTCAGTGTCAGAAGTCATGATGTGGATGTGGCCCTCAGTGTCAGAAGTCATGATGTGGATGTGGCCCTCAGTGTCAGAAGTCATGATGTGGATGTGGCCCTCAGTGTCATAAGTCATGATGTGGATGTGGCCCTCAGTGTCAGAAGTCATGATGTGGATGTGGCCCTCAGTGTCAGAAGTCATGATGTGGATGTGCCCTCAGTGAAGTCATGATGTGGATGTGGCCCTCAGTGTCAAAGTCATGAGTGATGTGCCTGCAGTGTCATAAGTCATGATGTGGATGTGGCCCTCAGTGTCAGAAGTCATGATGTGGATGTGGCCCTCAGTGTCAGAAGTCATGATGTGGATGTGGCCCTCAGTGTCAGAAGTCATGATGTGGATGTGACCCTCAGTGTCAGAAGTCATGATGTGGATAAAGTGCTGTGAATTACCGGGAAGTTTAAAGTATCGTGAAGTGCAGTGAAGTGCAATGTAGTTAAAAGTGCAATGAAGTTAAAAGTGCTGTGAAGTGCAAGGGAGTTAAAAGTGCTGTGAAGTGCAAGGAAGTTAAAAGTGTCATACAATGCGGGAAGTTAACAGTGTCAAAATGCATGTGGAATATGTAAAAGTGCATGTATAAGTGCAGGAAGTTAAAGTTCTGTGAAATGTCTGTGTGGTTAGGGCTTAATGGTACCTATTGTCTGTTATCCGCTGTCGTCTCTTATACCTGTCTGTCTGTGTGTACATATGTATGCATGCATCCTGTCGGTCTGTCTATCTGTCTGTCTGCCTGCTCGCTGTCTCTGTTTGTGATTCGTCTGCTCCTCTCTGCTCTCTCGTCCGTTTCTCTATCTCTCTCCTCTCTCTTGCTCTCTCTCTCTCTCTCTCCTCTCTCTCTCATCTTCTCCTCTCTCTCTCTCTCTCTTCTCTTCTCTCTCTCTCTCTCTCTCTCTCTCTCTCTCTCTCTCTCTCTCTCCTCTCCTCCTCCTCTACCCTACCACCTCCTCTTTTCTGGCGATCAGGGGATGTAACTGTAGCCAGCATCAGCTAGAAGGGGAGATAACATCTGTCGGGACAAGTCAGTCAGAACTCACTCTTCCTGCGTTTTGGGTCGGATCATTTTTGACAGATAAACCATGAGGGGTGTTACTGTTAGAGCTCGAGCTTTATGTAGTTTTGGTACTGTGATTTTGATAGATAAATAGGGCATAGTGGCGGGGGGGGGGGGGGGGGGGTCTGCTCAGAGGCCAACTTCATGTAGTTTTGGTCCTGTGATTTTGACAGATTTATCGTATGTGGTGAAGGTTTTTTCTGTTCTCACTTCATGTAGTATGAGGGGGGTATTATTTTGTTTTTATTTTATTCTATTATCTAGGATAATGGAATAAGCACTTATGTGCTTTTTTACATCCAGTCCCCGTGTGTATGTGGCTTTGTAAATTGTCATCTGTTCCCACCGGCACACGATAGCGTACTCTTACGAAAAGCGAACAGGATTTTAACGTGTGCGCAAGATGTTCCGCGTGCGTTCGCACACGGGGCCTCGGTTTATAGTCTCATCCGAAGGACTTTTGGGGAGAGTGGAGTCGGCACTGATGTTAACTCCAGGGCAAAATTCCCCTTGAACGGGAATCGAACCCGGGTTGTCTGATTGCGAGCGCAATGTTCTAACCACTAGACTATTTTCAGTTCAGCTGCCATCTGTGTGGTTTGACTGAAAAATCATGAGGAGTTTTTCTGTTCAGACGCCAACTTCATGATTTGGACAGACGAATCATGAGGGGGTTTCTGTTGTGACTCAAACTTCATGTAGTTTTAGTTGTATTATTTTGACAGATAAATCATGATGTGTTTTTCTGTGAGGACTCCAATTTCATGTAGTTTTCGTCCTATGATTTTGACAGATAAACCATGTGGGGCGTTACTGTTAGAACTGGAACTTTATGTAGTTTGGGTACTGTGATTTTGACAAATTGATCATGTGTGGTGAGGGGTTTTTCTGTTTAGACTCCATCTTCATGTAGTTTTGGTCCCATAATTTGGACAGATATGTTGTTTTATGGTGAATTTTTTTCTGCTCAGACTCCAATTCCATGTAATTTTGGTCCTATGACTGACATATTTACAGGGTATGATGAGGGTTTTTTCTTTGGTTCAAGATTGGACCTGCATGGGGGGGTTTGTCCTTAATTTTGACAGATAAATCAAGAGACTTTTCTGTTCAGACTCCAAATTCATGTAGTTTTGGTAGTATGATTTTTGACAGATTTATCATGTATGGTGAGGTGGATTTTTTCTGTTCAGACTCCAACCTCGTGTAGTTTTAGTTCTGTGATTTTGACAGAAAATTCATGAGGGTTTTTTTTTTCTGTGAGGACTCAAATTATGTCGTTTTGGTTCAATAATGTTGATAGATATAAATGGTGTAGTGGAGGAGGGAGGGTCTTGTTCAGACGCCAACTTCATGTAGTTTTGGTCCTATGATTTTCATAGAAAATTCATGAAGGTTTTTTTTCTGTTCAGACACTAACTTCGTGATTGGATGTGGGCTGGCCCCCCCTACAGTGTCAGAAGTTACAGCTGAAACACTGGCTAGAAGGCTCCTTCTCTGAGGACCTCTAATGCCCTCCCTCTCCCTGCAGTTTGTGTAACAACCAGCTAGACACTCACACAGCAAAGTGACAGTTTTCCTCTCTGGAAGGTTTCGAGCGGAATAGCCGAGTGGTTAGGTTGTTAAACTGGTAAGCTGACAGTCACTGGGTCAGATTGTGAGCGGAATGTTCTAACCACTAGGCTATCCCGTCCTCCATTAGATCATGAGTGGTGGTCTGGGCGCTAGTCTTTCGGACGAGACGATAAACCGAGGTCCCGTGTGTTACACATAATTGTTTAGCGCACGTAAAAGAACCCACGGCAACAAGAGAGTTGTCCCTGGCAAAATTCTGTAGAAAAAAGTCACTCTGATAGGGAAACAAATACATTTGCAGACAGGAAAACACAAAAACGGGTGGCGTTATTCTTGTGGTGACGCGCTCTCTCCGGGGAGAGCAGCCCGAATTTTACGCAGAGAAATCTGCCGTGACTTAAAGTGGTATACAATAAATAAATAAATAAATAAATAAATAAACCGAGGCCCCGCAGAACATCTTGCGCACACATTAAAACCTATTCCATTTTCTAGAAAAATAGGCAATTGTGTGCCGGTGGGAACAGATGACAAAATGAACAAAACTGCATACACACGGAGACTTGATGTAAAAATAGTTTTTTAAAAAGCACACGCGTTCTTATTCTATTATCATCGAAATAAAAGAATAGATAAATAAATAGTTGAATAATTTTTTTAAAATAAAAGATGAAATAACCACTTTGCCCAGCCCTGACTGCCTGTCAACGTCATCAAGACAGCAGAACACAAGGGAGTTACGTCAGTGTCACCTCATGCTGCACAGTGTGTAGAAAGGGTTGGACAGGAAAGGTTAGAAAAGGTAAAAGTGTCCCATAATCTACGTGGTCGTAGAGGAGCGAGACATCAGAGATCTCACCTTCACCAGGGGCCAGCATATTGAAGGCGGCGCCCATCTCCTCTCCCTCGCTGCTTTACCTTCCCTGACCCTAAAGAGGCAGGTACCCCTTTACAGCTGGGTGAACTTGGGACTGTATTGAAGCCAAAACGCGCAAACGGTCACCGATCCAAGAGGTAACCACGCTCGATGCTGCTTTGGGAAAGCAGTGTTGTGACCACTGAGCTATCCTGGTCCCTTAGGTCGTCACTATCCCAGCACACGGTTCACATCAAACACAGAAAGGCACGTGCAAAATGGTCCCGTGAACAAAACATCACTGTCACATAATTTTCTCAATGTGTCAAACTTAGATATTGATTAAAGAGTTCATGACCTGAGTAAGGAAGCAACAGTGATATAAAATCAGCCATGTCTCTGTGATCTTCAGGCCAAGTGGTTGATTGGAGGGGAGCACGCTTTGCACTGAGTGAGTGGAGTGTGACGTGAACTCTTCCTTTCTGCTGTCAGCTGTTGTAGGGGACAGGTTTCAGGGTATGATGGACGTCTTCTGTGGATACCGCTGATTGTCCACAAGGTTGTGTGTTCTGTGTACGCAGTGCAGGCGTGTGTTTCTACTTGTTTTTCCCCAAAAGTCTATGAAGCGGTGACGGTGCCATGGCTCTGAGTGAGTATTGACTTTGTATTGTGTATGGCCTTGTCTGAGTCTTTACATCTCTCAATATTTTATTTATTTATTTATTTTATCTATCTATTTTATCTATTTATACAACTTTAAGTCACGGCAGATTTCTCTACGTGGAATTCGGGCTGCTCTCTCCAGGGGAGAGCGCGTCGCCACAAGAGCAGCGCCACCTTTTTTTCCTTTGTTCCTGTCTGCGAGTGTATTTGTTTCCCTATCAGAGTGGCTTTTTTCTACATCATTTTGCCAGGGGCAACGCTCTTGTTGCCGTGGGTTCTTTTACGTGTGCTAAATAATTGTGTAACACACGGGACCTCGGTTTATCGTAAAGACTAGCGCCCAGACCACTACTCATGATCTGATGGATGGGGGAAAAGTTTCGGGTCCAAACGGGATTCGAACCGCCGCACACTTCCGACCCGGACTTTTCGCTTTCTAGACAGACGCGTTACCTCTAGACCACCGATCCACCAAAACACCTTTGCCAAAACGTAAACAGACTGTGTCGTTTTCTAGCGACTCAAGCGCTGCTAGTAACAAATTACCACCTGAGAAAAAAAGACTGTTTCGTCAGCTGCCGGACTCGTTTCAGGAGGAAGAAGAAAACTTTATCGAAGCGAGTGATGAAATAAACTAGGACAGATGTCGGGGAAAAAATCACCTTAGCTGATATTATAATAATAATAATAATAATAATAATAATAATAATGTATGGAATTTATATAGCGCTGAATCTTGTAAAGCAACAAATCAAAGCGCTCAGATGACTTTTCTTTATCGAGGATAATGGAATAAGCACTCATGTGGGGGGGGGGGGGGGGGCTACATGCAGTCCCCGTGTTATGCGGTTTTGTAAATTTTGTCATCTGTTCCCACCGGCACACAATTCGAAAAGCGGAACAGGATTTAACGTGTGCGCAAGATGTTCTGCAGCAGTCTGTAATTGGCAGGGGTCAGATCCTCCCCCACAGACACGCCCTTATGTTTCAGCTTTCTGCGATCCTTCAGCACACTGTCTTTTATTTTTTGGAGACTGGAATCGTACAATAATGGGGCGTGGCTTCCCCCTTGTACTGGCTTGTTTATTTTTCTTTTAGTTGTTTATTCTTTTATTTGTTTATTCCTTTATTTCGAGGATAATGGAATAACCACTCATGTGCTTTCTTACATCGAGTCCCCGTGTGTATGCTGTTTTGTAATTTTTTGTCATCTGTTCCCACCGGCACACAATGGCGAAAGCGCAACAGGATTTAATGTGCGTGCTAGATGTTCTGCGTGCGTTCTCACACGGGGCCTCGGTTTATTGTCTCATCCGAAGGACTTTTGGGGAGAGTGGAGTCTGCACTGATGTTAACTCCTGGGGAAAATATCCCCTTGAACGGGGTTCGAACCCGGGTAAGTAGATCACGAGCGCAATGTTCTAACCATAGGCTATCCCGTCCCCCCTGACCTGTGCACCACCTCTGGTTTGTCGATTGTTTTTCTCTTCCTCCATTAGTCATGTTTCTTATCAAATCTGTGCGACATTTATCTCTTTACCTTTTTCTTCTATTTCTCAAGCGTTAAATTCACGCGACATTTGTTCCGTCCTTCCGTTTTTTGTCAAGAAAATTTCTTTTCTCTTCTATTCTTTAAGCGTCTGTACTGCGTAAATTGTTGATGCATATCTTGCATCATGCTGATGTGGATTTGTACTATAGGAACTGTGAAAGAGTGGGTTACTTCCAAAATCTTCATATTGACCTATCTTTTTTGGATACATGTGTGTTAGCATTGTCAGAAAAGGGAGAGTTGGACATCCTTGACCAGAACTATACACAGTGGATAGACATAGCGCTCAGGCGCGCTTTCTCTTCTCTTTCTTTGTGTCTCTATCACTGTCTGTCTGTCTCTGTCTCTGTCTGCCTCTGCTTCTGCCTCTTTCTGTCTCTGTCTGTCTCACCCCCCCCCCCCCCCCTCCATCTCTCTCTCTCCCTCTCTCTTTCTCTGCCTTTCTATCTGTCTGTCTGTCTGTCTCTCTCTC
>CM054162.1:33368112-33378112 GCA_028751875.1 Rapana venosa
AAATAAAAATAAATAAATAAATAAATAACCTGCATACTCCTTTTCTTCACCAGGTGGGCTGGCTGCCAATGCACAGACTGCAAATCACAAGACAAAACATTCCAAGCCTGACCATTCCTGTCGTTTCTGTCAGCGTTCCACTCAGATAAAACGAACTTTTCCCTGGAGGAAAATGAGGGGTACTCGCTTTACGTTGACATTTCTTGGTTGACTTTTTAATTTGGTAATAAAACGAGATAGATAGCAGTGGGACGGGAGAGCTCAGTGGTCAGAGCACTCGCTTTCCTCCTGTTAAGCAGCATCGAGCGTGGATTACCACTTGGATGGGTGACCGTTTGCGCGCCTTGGCTTCAGTACAGTTCCCCCAGTTCACCCAGCTGTAAATGGGTACCTGCCTCTTTAGGGTCGGGAAGGTAAAGCAACAAGGGAGAGGAGATGGGCGCCGCCCTCAATATGCTGGCCCCTTGAGAAGTTGAGGTCTCTGATGCCTCGCTCCCCTAGATATTGGGGGACGGGATAACCTAGTGGTTAGAACAGTGCCCTCGCAATCTGACGACCCGGGTTCGATTCCCTTTCAAGGGGATATTTTCTCCTGGAGTTAACATCAGTGCAGACTCAATTCTCCCCAAAAGTCCTTCGGATGAGACAATAAACCGAGGCCCCGTGTGCGAACGCACGCAGAACATCTTGCGCACATGTTAAATCCTGTTCCGCTTTTCGTGAGAGTAGACCATTGTGTGCCGGTGGGAACATATGACAGAATTTACAAAACCGCATACACACGGGGACTGGATGTAAAAAAGCACATAAGTGTTTATTCCATTATCCTCGATATAAAGGAATAAAAAAAATTAAAAGAACCAAATTAAAAAATATATAAAAAGTAAATGAATAAATAAATAAACCACATAGGTTATGGGGGACACCTTTACCTTACTTTGCGACACAACAAATGTTAGTCAATATTGTTCAATATTGTGTAGAGTGCTTGTAATTTGTTTTATACACATTGAATAAACAGAAAGATGCCAAACTTAAAGAAACAGGGATGGACAGACAGAGAGAAAGAAAGAAAAAAAGATAGAAAGAAGGAAGGAAATAAAGAAAAAGACGGACCGACAGACAGACATACAGGAAGGAAGGAAGGAAGGAAGGAAAGAAAGAAAGAAAGAAAGAAAGAAAGTAAAGAAAGAAAGAAAGAAAGAAAGAAAAACAGAAAGAAAAGAAACAAACAAAGACAGAAAGAAGAAGAAAGAAGAAAGAAAGAAGAACAAATGAGACAGAAAAAAGAGATAAAGAAAAAAGAAAGAAAATAAGACAGAAAGAAAGACAAGAAAAAAGAAGGAAATAGAAAGAAGAAATAAAAAAGGATATGCCTGAAATACTGAACGAGTAAGAAAAGAAAGAGAAAAGAACAGAAAAGAAAGAAACAACAAAAGAAAGAAAAACAAAGAGAATTTTTTAAAAAGAAAATGAATGAACAAGTATACGATCGAAAGAAGAGGGAGAACAAATAATGAATGAATGAAATAAGACATAAAAAAGAAGAGATGCTTACTAACAGACAGAGAGACAGAGACTAAGCGAAAGAGAGACTGATCGAGAGACAGACAGCTAAACAGACAGATAAAGAGAGAAGAGGTAAACATGGTATGGTGGCGCTGGTCTTGTGGCGACGTGCTTTCCCCAGAGAGATCCTACACTATTTTACGCAAAGAAACTTATCTGTCGTGACTAGAAGTAGTATTCAGTACAATACAATAGAATACAAACAATACGATAAGTACAATACATGCAAATACTATACAATGCAAAACAATACAATATATACAAACAATACATTGCAATACAAAACAAATAATACAATAAATACAAGCAATACAATGCAATATAACACAAACAATGCAATGCAATAGATACAAATAATACAATACAATAGACACAGTACAATGCAATACATAATAATATAAATACAAACAATGTGCAATACATAATACAACAAATAGAAACAATGCAATGCAATAATAATCCAATAAATACAATGCTATACATAATACAGTCAATACAAACAATGCAATGCAATACAATACAAACAATACAGCGCAATGCAATATGAATATACACCACAATAGACAGATAATACCCTGCAACATAATACAAAACAATACACTACGATACAATAAATGCAAAAAATTACGATACAACACTATACAATAAACCGATACTAACATACAATGCGACACAGTACAATATAATAAATACAAACACAATACGATACAAACAACACGATACAAACAATATAGTTCGATACAAAAACAATACGATACAATAATACAAGCAATACAATACAATGCAATACAACAATTTTTTTTAAAAGTACAATGCAATGCAATACACACAAAAACACACAGAGAAACAAACCAACTGATAGATCACACACACAGCGGAATCTTCCTTCAGACGACAATTGCACAACGAATCCTTCAGTGAAAGATAGTTTTTCAGCTTTGATTTAGAAGCGGAGGGGGGGGGGGGGGGAGGAAGAAACAGTGTAAGAGAGAGAGGGGGGGGGGGTATGGGGAAAACCTCAAAACAGAACATTAGGAGAAGGGAGGAGGGTGAGAGCATGATTATGTGGGATGGGGTGGAGGGGGGTTGAAGAGACCAGATGGACTTAATCATCAAAATAAGGAGAAATTGGTTATGGTAACGAATGTACACTATCCAGAAACGGCGCCATGATGAGTCCAGAATTCTCTCCAACAAACGCTTCCCCTTAATCATTTAATCTCCTCCATCAAGATCAGAATATTCACCACACCAGAAATAATATCCACCATATGTGAAATGATATCCACCATATGTGAAATGATATCCACCATATGTGAAATAATATCCACCATATGTGAAATAATATCCACCATCCACCATCAAAATATTTTTCCTTCTCTGCCGCAAAATTGCTAAGAAAACCCAGACCACATTTTTTTTTCTTCTGGAAGCGACGCCACTCGTGCGCGTGCGTCACTTCAGTGCACTAACATCCGCCTCCGCACGCGCGTTTGTGTTTTTGACCAATCAGAGAGCAGGAATCCATTCACGCGCGTTGGTGTCCAGTCCTACAAAAAGACGGTTGAGGGTGAGGTTCGGCCACTTCCATTCGCCAAGCAAGAAAAGTCGTCTGCTGCAGCCAAGTGAGACCAGTCTACTTGCCAAGACCTACCATTTGCCGCCCTGTTTTCTCTTCTTCGTCCTCCGTCTTTTCGTGCCAAGCCCTCCAAGGTGAGTTTTTGAATGTATGTGTGGTGGTGGTGGTGGTAGTGTGGTTGGTGGTGGTTTGTGGTGTGGTGGTGGTGGTGGTGGAGATGTGTGTGTGTGTGTGAAGTCAAGTCAAAATGTTTATTGAGGGTAAAAGATTAAGTTTACACAAGTTTTGTTTCATCCCTGTCCTCAACAAAAAGAAAATCAAGAAAACTGACTGTGTGTGTGTGTGTGTGTGTGTGTGTGCTTACTTGTCTTGTATAGTTTGTTTGGTCTTGTGTTCTGTTTCATAAGTCGAGTCACAAAAGCAAACAAGGATATCTTATGAAAAGATAACTGGATATTTTTAAAGGATGTTAGGGTTGATTTGTTCAGTCTTCTCACTTCTCTTGATATTAGAGTAACACATTTTTTTTAATGAATACTCTGCTGGGACATAAATCTAACCACTAATAAATTAAAGGAATATTTAAATAAAAACACAAGAATTCTTACAGAGAAAGAGCAGCAAAACATTGATTATATCATTTACCGAATCGTCAATTGAAATATTTGCTTGTTGTCGTCTTTTGTTTCAGTTTATTTTATTGTATTTTATTTTGCTTTAATTTTTTATACCATGTGTGTTCAACACTTTACCATACATTATTTATATTTCATTGTGCTTCTTATGACCTAGTTCATGTCTGCTGACTGTTACCATCTTTTCCTTTATTTGTGTCCATCCCGTATTCATATTTTGCACTGGCCAAATTCTATGGTCCTGAGTCATGTTCTTATCCAAAACGCACACACTCAAAAGATTTGGTTCATTGTGTTCTATGTATTAATTCTTGCTGTATCTATTGTGTATCTCTATTGTCTCATTTATGTATACGCGCGCGCATGTGTGTGTGTGTGTGATAAAATGTTTGTCTTCTGTAGCTTTTTTTAATAAAAACTTTCATTGGATAATTACAGTTGTTACTATTGTTTTTGTTCTGACCAATCATAGCTGACCATGTCTATGCAGAGGTGCATGTGCTTCTCCAATCACTGTGATCAGACTCAGAGCACACGAAGCGTCCTCTACTGTATTGTAGTGATCAGGAGTGTCGATGGTTAATACTTTTTCTTGTCAGAAGACAGTAGTAGTTGTGGTTGTTGAACAAAACTATTTTCTTCTTCTCTCGTTCGCTATTTACACAGTCAGATGTGTCTGGGAAAAATAATGGCAAGTCCTTTCCAGCTCCTCTCGTGGGCCGTACAGCTTGGTTGCAGGGTTATCTCCGTCGGCCACACAATCTTCCTCAGGTCGCTGTATAGCGTGCATCTTTGAAGATGAACAAAACTATTTTACCACATCGTAAATAAAAGAATCTGTTTGAGTAGGAAGGCTTGTAACTGTCTAATGTTAAGCACCTCTCTCTCTCATATCAAATATATAGACTTTTTTAATTTAGCTATTATTTTACTTTTATATTTTACGTTTGCTTGAAACTATTAGCTCTGATTATTAAGGATAGTCCCTTCTCAGGGCAAGGGCCGGATGAAGAAAAGTATGTCAATACTTATCTGTAACCCTTGGGAATAAAGATTATCAATCAATCAGTCTCTCTAAATAAAATTTTATATTTCCTCTCTCTCTCTCTCTCTCTCTCTCTCTCTCTCTCTCTCTCTCTCTTTCCCTATCTCTCTCTCTCTCTCTCTCTCTCTCTCTCTTTCCCTATCTCTCCCTCTCTCTCTCTCTCTCTCTCTCTCTCTCTCTCTCTCTCTCTCTCTCTCTCTCTCTCAAACTAGGGGTAGTTAGCGGTCACTGTTATTTGAGATTTAACATTACATCTATGATAAGCGCAAAGAGAGGGTCATCACATTTGGCTACTAAAGGCAAAAAAGCAGTTTTGCAGCTTAACAAAGCTTTCCAGAAGTACAAAGAAATGACAGCAAATACAATCTTTTAAATTGTTCGGTATTAAACTACATCCAATACTGCTATATTCAGCTGAAATTTGGAGGTGGAGTAGATTAGAGCATCGAAAAAGAAGTACATAGTTATGATTGCATGGAAAAGGTTTATGGGTGTGCCAGCCAAGACACCACATGAACTGGTGTATGGAGATCTGGGCAGGTACCCATTGTACATGAATACATATGTTAATAATACTAATAAAAAGGAATTTATATAACGCTATATCTTGCAAAGATAAATCAAAGCGCATGCAGTCATACAACCGGTAACAATTAATAGCATAAAATTAAACAAATTCAAATGTACACACATAGACATTGATTTAGATTATTACAAATAGATACTGAAATATTACGGCACAAAGCCTATGAAAATAATGTTATTAGAATTAGACAGATAATTATGGTCAGCAATGCTGGGTTTCGAAAGGCAGGGAAATACTATGCATAACTGGATACAGTCTTGTTTGGTTAAACCAAGGAGTAGGAGAAGTAAACATGTGTTTACATGCCATTAAACAAAGACTTACAGACTGGTTTACCCAAGAATAAACAGGAACCATAAGGGATCGCGATCAATGCGATTTTTATAGAAATTTTAAGATTTTTTTAAAAATATGTGGGAGATAGATACATACTGTTTCTGTGTTGCAGTTATTCAAGCACGATACAATGTTATACCACTAAACAATAACATACGGGACAGCCTGGTGGTTAGAGTGATGTGTATTCGTGATCTGCTGACTCCGGTTCGAATCTCGTTCAAGAGGGTTTTTCCTCTGGAGTTAACATCAGTGCCGAATCCACTCTCCCCTAAAGTCCTTCAGATGAGACTATAAACCGAGGTCCCGTGTGCGAACGCACGCAGAACAACTTGCGCACACGTTAATCCCATTCCGCTTTTCAGAAAAGTAGGCCATTTGTGCCGGTGGGAACGTACACGCGGGGACTTGATGTAAAAAAAGCACAAGAGTGCTTATTCCATTATCTTCATAATAAAAGAATAAATAAATAAATAAGCATCCATCGTTATAGCAGTTTAAATAAAACTAAGAACTGCCTCATTTGTAAGATCAAATAGAGGATGAAGAACACTTTGTATTCAGGTGTCCCATCTACTTTTGCACCTGTTACTGAAAGCTGTAATACCCACGGACAAAATTAACAATCATGATCCATTGCGATTTATTTTTCATGCAATCAAAAGAAGTCGGATAAATTTGTAGAAATGTAGTTACATGTTGATGAATACCATATGCATGTAAAACATATTGTATTGTGGCCTAAGGCCGATGTACAGTAAAAGTCTAAACTCTCTCTCTCTCTCTCTCTCTCTCTCTCTCTCTCTCTCTCTCTCTCTCTCTCTCTCTCTCTCTGTCGCTCTCTCTCTCTTTTAACTCTCTCCCTCCATCCCTCCCTCCCTCTCTCTCAATCTCTCTGCACTTCAGATACATAAAACCATCCACTTTTTGTATTGCTCTCCGCTCCTCACCAGATTGCACGTTACATAACCCTAGACAATGGGAAGAGACACGCGTGCGAAGAGTACAAGTGTTTAGCTATTCTGCTGCTCATCAAAAGGTACAGGTGTCCCATAAGCTACATGATCGTAGTGGAGCAAGGCGTCAGAGATCTCAGCTTCTCTAGGGGCCAGCATATTGAGGGCGGCGCCCATCTCCTCTCCCTCGCTGCTTTACCTTCCCTGACCCTAAAGAGGGCAGGTACCCATTTACAACTGGGTGAACTGTACTGAAGCCAAAGCGCGCAAACGGTCACCCATCCAAGTGGTAACCACGCTGGACGCTGCTTAACCTTAGCTAGGGGAAAGCGAGTGCTGTGACCACTGAGCTATCCCGTCCTCTGCTGCATACAGAGGTCGTTAAACAGACCTGTCGGAGTGGGAAGGCAGAGGAATGATTATTTCATCTTTCTTTCCTCCCTGACCCTTTCCTTTGAGTGGCTGACACCTGTAAAGTGTGGCTCTGAACAAAAGGATCCCCACCCACCCCCACCCTACCCCCCACCACCCCACATGATGCCTCTCCATCACAGACCTAAGGTACAGCATGCATAATGCAGATGGCAGGGTAACATAGTGACGATGCTACTGAAAGCTGTAATGGCGGACCCGTGGTCTAGAGGTAACGCGCCTGCCTAGAAAGCGAAAAGTCCGAGTTCGACATAATATGTTGCTGTTCAATCCCCGTTTGCGCCCGAAACTTTTCCACCATCCATGACTGGTGGTCTGGGTGCTAGTCTTTCGGATGAGGCAATAAACCGAGGTTCCGTGTGCTACACATATTTATGGCATGTAAAAGAACCCATCCGCAACACGAAGAGTTGTCCCTGGCAAAATTGTGTAGGGAAAAAGCCACTCTGATAGGGAAACAAATAAGCATGGAGACAGGAAATGAATAGGAAAAGTAATGGCTGGCGCTGTTCTTGTGGCGACGCGCTCTCCCCGGGGAGAGCGGCCTGAATTTCACATAGAGAAATCTGCGTGACTTAAAGATGTATTCGCTACAATACAATACAATGCAATGCAATGCAATACGATTCGATGCAATCCAATGCAATGCAATAAAATACAATACAATACCATACAATGCAATACAATACAATACAACAATACAATACAACAATACAATACGACACAATGCAATACAATACAATACAATACAACACAATGCAATACAATACAAGACTATACAATGCAATACAATACAATCCAATGCAGTGCAATAAAATACAATGCAATACAATACATACAATACAACACAATGCAATACAACAATACAATACAACATAATGCAAAACAAAATACAATAGTGATGCCCTGTGTAGAAAGCGAAAGCCACGGGTACGGTATTCCAGTTCTTCTTCGTCGTCGAACGCTCAGACAGCAACTATTGTTGCCCGTCTTATGAGCAAATATTGCCGTTAAGCGCCTGACAAGTCAGGTCAGATGCTGACTTCGTCGTAAGAAAGAATTGTTATGCTTTAATTCATTCCTTCGGGGAAAAAAGGCAGGAGAATGGACCAAGAAGGCAGAAAAGAGACAAGAAGGAGGTGACAGGAAAGAAAAGGAACAAGGCAGAAACGAAGAGAGGGATAGAAAAGAGGGAATTCCTAGCACATAAATTTCAGAAGGTTGAGATGCTATTTATACTGACAGGCCCCGGGCATCCCCACGAGGGACGGTCTACCATTGAGCACGAACCTTCTCCCCCCCCCCCCCCCCCCCTCATTCGCTAGACCTTGAGTGATGGTCCGGATGCTGGTCTTTCGGATGAGACGATAATCTGATGCCCCATGTACAACACACATTTAGAGCATTATGAACCCGTGACAGCAAGAGAGTTCGTTGCAAAGAGGATGGTTAAGACGTTCGCCTGCCAACAAGTAAACCGTGAGGTTCTGGGTTCGATTCCCAGCCTCTCCCTTTCTTCCCAGTTTGACGTGGGAAAAAATCAAACTGAATGTCAAAGTCCTTCAGACTATAAACCGAGGCCGCGTGTGCGAACGCACGCAGAACATCTTGCCCACACGTTTAAAAAACCATTCCGCCTTTTGGAAGAAATTAGCCAGTGTGTGCCTGTAAGAACGGATGACAGAAAAACAACCAGCACACACTCAGGTGTCGGACTTAGACACCATTCCCGAAGTCGGAATGCGGCTACCTATATGGAGGTGAGGGGGAAAACTGTGGCATACGCAAAAATCTCACCATTGGTGAACCTCGGAGCTCTAGCCGGAGAAAAAAAATTGCTGGTCAAAATTGTGCCAAAAAATACCAGTCTTACATGGAAACAAGCACAAGATTGAAGATTTAATTGGCCTTTGACCCTTCCTGGGGCATGGAGGATTTCAGTTTTAAACAACATCAACTGTCACGTAATTATTTGAATTAACGAAATACGTTGACAACACTGAGTTTGACAGAAACGAAAATACTGTCAACCTTTTTCATCAATGTCATGCAACTTTTAACTATACATTTGCTAAGTTGTAATAACGTCCTTTTTTTGTCAGAAGAGAACAATTAATTACAAAATGTGAACATGGATCTTGGATACAGATATTCACGAGGTAGGACTGTGACTGAAATTTGGGGGCTGCTCTCCCTGGGGAGAACGCGTCGCCACAAGAGCAGCGCCACCCATTTTCTTTCTTTTCCTGTCTGCAATTGTATCTGTTTCTCTATCAGAGGGACTTTTTCTACAGAATGTTTCAAGGGACAACTCCTTTGGGGGGGGGGGGGGGGGGGGGAGGGGGGTTACGTGCACTAAATAATTCTGTGTACCTCGGTTTATCGTCTCATCCGAAAGACTAGCACCTAGACCACCTGTGAATGGGGAGGGAAAAGTTTCAGGCCCAAACAGGGATGGAACCACCACACGTTTGGAACCCGAACTTTCCGCTTTCTAGGCAGGCGCGTTACCTGTGGACCACCGATCCACTGTGAGACATGTGTCGGAGGAAGCGTTGCAGCCACGAGAACTTTGATCATCTGTGTGTGTGTGTGTGTGGTGAGTGAGTGTGTGTGTGTGTGTGTGTGTGTGTGTGTGTGTGTGTGTGTGTGTGTGTGTGTGGTGTGTGTGTTGAGTGGTGTGTGTGTGGTGTGTGTGTGTGTGTGTGTGTGTGTGTGTGTGTGTGTGTCTGTGTGTGTGTCTGTGTGTGTGTGTGTGTGTGTGTGTCTGTGTGTCTGTGTGTGTGTGTGTGTGTGGTGAATTCCCCAGGGTCTCCTGTCTTATGTAACGTCTGTGGACCCCACACCCGCCCGCTCCTGTGT
>CM054162.1:33383112-33395612 GCA_028751875.1 Rapana venosa
AGCTATGATCTTTCTTCTTCCAACAGCATGGACTAAGAACTTGGCCAGCTGCACTGGGTGATATTTATTACGTGCCTGAAGAAGAACAGGCATAGGCACGTGAATAACATCTTTGAGATAACTTGTTTGGAGATCTGAACATAATGAACACGTAGTGTATGATATGGTACTCATCTTTAATAACGTTTGCACACACACAAAAAGCATTTTTGTCTTGGTAGTTGTTGCTGCATCTATTAAGATTGTTATTCAGTGGAAAATATTAAATCTGACCTGTGACAGTGCAATTCTGAAACAATAAATCTCGATGCTATCAAGATACAATTCTTTTTCAAACACAAACTTAAAAGATCTGTGTGTTGCGTCCAGAGAGAGAGAGAGAGAGAGAGAGAGAGAGAGAGAGAGAGAGAGAGAGAGAGAGAGAGAGAGAGAGGAGAGGGAGGGAGAGAGAGAGAGAGAGAGAGAGAGAGAGAGAGAGGGAGGAGAGAGAGAGAGAGAGAGAGAGAGAGAGAGAGAGAGGGAGAGAGAGGGATGGAGAGATACCAGGCCCTCGTGGGGAACAAGTGGAAACAAACATAAATAAACCAATGAATTAATACACGAGATAATGTCAGATAGCAATGAAATAAATCAGTCGATTGTTTGATAATAATAATAATTATTATTATTATTATTATTATTATTATTATTATGCCTGGAATTTATATAGCCCGAATCTTGTAAAGCAACAAATCAAAGCGCTTACATTCAAATCATGTACACACATGCGATCGCACATAAATAAGATAGACATATAATCAAATTCACACACACATACACTCACACTCGCGCACGCACGCACAGCATGCTTAGGTCGGGTGATGGAGAAGGGGTGAGTGTTAGTTTAAAGTACAGACAGATTATGAGGGGGTGGATCTTAGATAGGAAGTAAGTATGTTTTGAGGCTGTGAAATATGGACTACCACAGGGATCAATATCAGGGCCACTTCTTTTCTCTGTTTATATTGCATATTGATGGTTCATGTGCAATGTTTGCTGATAATACATCAATTCGATGTAGCAACAGTGATCCTAACCAGCTAATGAATGATATGCAGACAGATGAGATAAACTTATTGAATGGACAGAACTCAATCATATGTCTCTTAATTCAAACAAAACAAAATGTATGTTTATAACGACTCGGCAAAAAGGCAGACACTGCGTTCTTTCGAGCCAATATTTATCCAAGGACACAAAATAGAAGTAGTAATTTCACACACAAAGTACTAGGTGCAGTAATTGACAAGGATTTATCTTGGTCAGAACACATAGCCACTTTAAGAAAACGAATCTCAGTAAGATTATATCAACTTAGAAAAATCAAACATTTTCTAAACCTACAGCCACAAAAACTATTCTTTCACGCACATTTTATATCCTATCTCTTATAAATTATGTTTCATCGTTATTAGATTGTGCTAGTGAAACAAACCTTAAGCATATAAGCCGCCTACATAAAAGAGCTATCAAACTAATCCGATTGAATCCTAATACACTAATCACCACCAAGGACAAAGAACAAGATATTCTTCCACTCAAAGATAAACTTGAGAGAGAGAGAGAGAGAGAGAGAGAGAGAGAGAGAGAGAGAGAGAGAGAGAGAGAAGAGAGAAGAGAGAGAGAGAGAGAGAGAGAGAGAGAGAACTCGAACTCAACTCGAACTCGAAAGATTTATTCACAAAAAGGCCATTGGCCCATACATGAAGGGGGGTTGCCGAACTGCGTAGTATTTTAGTGAGAAAAATAAAGAAGCACAAAAAAACAAAATGTTATTGTATACCCACAACCACCACAATAAAAATCAGTTACAAAAAAATATGACTTCAGACACCAAGATACTTCTTATTCTAAAGGCTTTACACAAATACAAAGCAAGGCTGCAGAGAGAGAGAGAGAGAGAGAGAGAGAGAGAGAGAGAGAGAGAGAGAGAGAGAGAGAGAGAGAGAGAGAGAGAGAGAGAGATCGCTGTACCACCAGCAGCATCAATAACAGGAAGGCATTACTACGAAATAAGTCTCACAGAAAAGGTAATGGGAGGGTGACAGTGGCTGAAAGATCACGGTACAGGTGACCCACAACCTATGCGGTCGTTGGAGAGCGAGGTGTCAGAGACCTCAGCTCCTCTAAGTGCCAGCAGATTGAGGACGGCGCCCATCTCCTCGCTCCTCATAATGACACGCTGTAAACTATAGCTACAAATGTCTACTTCATCAAGAGCTTGTATATTGCAAAAACGATTTCGATGTAGATGAATTCACCTGTTCCCGGAAGGAAAAGCAGACGACACCTGTAAGCGTTATTGAATAGAGATGACTGGGTGGTCTGTGGGTCACACACCTGGCTGGTCAGCCATTTTGTACGTGGGCTCACAAGTCGTGGGTTCAATCCTCGCTTGAATGTGAACTTCCCCCCCTTCTACTTGACCTTGTCGGTCCAGAGGACTTTCAGTCTGGTCATGGCAGCTGTGGTCTGGCTGTCCTGGAGAGAACTTCAGGTTTTGATCCTTCATCCGATACTGTAGCTTCCAGATATTCAAAGCTAAGGATGATCTCAATTTCCTTGTTGTCTATGGTGATATCAGTGCTGATGCCGTTAGTGCTTCGTCATCAACTGAATCTTCTCTGCACTGACCTGCATGCCACATGCCGAAGAGGCTTCATCAAGGTGATTGACCAGGCTGACCAGCTCTTGCTCTTCTCCAGCTACGCCGTCGATGTCGTCAGCAAAACGTCAGTTTGTCATTGTCCTGCCTCCGATGCTGATTGTTCCCTCGTGATTTTGAAGTGCGTCAGCCATTGTTCTCTCTGAGAAGATGTTGAAGAGGGAGGGAGAGGGCAGACATGCTTGATGAAGTACACTACACACTACACTACACCACACCACACCACACCACACACCCCACAACTCCACACCAACTACACTACCTACACCACACCATACCACACACCACCACACCCCACAACTCACACAACCACACTACAACTTACACCACACCATACCACACCACACACCCCACAACCCACACCACACACCACCTTACACCACACCCCACTACAATACAATACATTGCACACACTACATCCCACCACACCCCACCAACACACCCCAACATACCACACCACACCACACCCTTCACACCCCACCACACCACACCAAACCACAACACACCACATCACACCACTACCCATCACACCCCACCACACACACTACACAACATACAAATCAATACACCCAACCAGACACGAACGACACTACACACACTATCTTCACTATAAATACATACATAACATCAGCACGCGCCACACACACACACCACACCCAAATAGGCGAAGTGTAGATAATCAAAACAAACTCCAACTATGTGTAGACGAAAGAGAAACATATTCTATCATAGTCATCATCATAACAGCAGCAAGCAGCCTGTAGCAGCAGAGCAGGGAGCCAGAGCAGTCGAGATGTCAGTGTGTGTCTGTGGCAGGGTGGGCACACTGCCATGCCTAAAGATACAGAGGTGATGCTGCCAAGAGAGCTGTAGCAGAGGGGACTGGACCAGTGTTGTTCCATCAGAGCACGTGCAGGTGTGAGAAATAGACACAGCTGGACATGCTGTGTGTGTGTGTGTGGGGGTGGGGTGGTATGTGTGTGAGTGTGTGTGTGGATGGGATGGTGTGTGTGTGTGTGTGTGTGTGTGTGTGTGTGTGTGTTGTGTGTGTTGGTGGTGTGTGTGCATTTGCAATTTTTTTATTAGGGTCGTCATCAGCATAATTAATCTGAGAGAGAGATTTTGATCTAGAGAGGGTTGAAGTATAACAATGACTTTTTCTTAGAGAGAGAGGCAGACAGACAAACAGGCAGACAGACAGATAGATACATCACCAACCACACACACACCACACACACACACACACACACAACACACACACACACACACACACACCACGTCTCCCCCATTCCCACACACACACTCACACACATTACCCCCCCCCCCCCCCCCCCACACACACACACACACACATCTAATATCACTAAGAGTGAACAGACGTTAAATTGAAGACACACACACACACACACACACACACACACACACACACACAATACACACACACACACACAATACACACACACACACACAATACACACTCACAACACACACAATACACACACTCACACACACACAACACACACACACACACACACACACACACACACACACACACACACACATACGCACACACACACAGAGGCATGTGAAGGTCTTGATGAAATCCAACAAGTGTCCATAACACAGGAGGTAAACTCTTTAACGCAAGTTTTGTCCAACTTTCCCAAAAAGGCCAGTCACTTCTCTCCTGTAAAGAAACCCCCTGTTCTAACACTGCACAGCACAGGCTGAAATCGTCTTTGCTGGGCTAAAAATCAAAGAGTGGAAGTTAAGACAAAGAGAAGAGCGAAAAAAGACCAAAACTAGGGCATGAAAAAGACAATAAGTAAAGAAGAAAGGAACAAAGAAAAAGACAGAAAGAAAGAGAAAGAAAAGAAGAAAGGAAGAGAGAAAGAGGCAAAGAGACAAAGAAAGAAAGAAGGAAATAAAGGAAGGAAGAGACCAGCAAGAAAGAATGAAAGAGACACAGAAAGAAAGAAAGAAAGAAAGAGAGGAAAAAAGAAAAGAAAGAAAGAGACAAAGAAAGAGAGAATGAAAGAAAGATAGAAAGAGAGAGAGAGAGGAAGAAAGAAAAGAAAGAAAGAGACAAAGAAAGAGAATGAAAGAAAGATAGAAAGACAGACAGAAAGAAAGAAGGAGACAGCAAGTCCTACATGCTGACAGAAAACAAAGAAAAATGACCCTAGAATGAAGAACAGAGGAAGAAAAAGAAAGAAGAAGAAATAAAAGAAGCGGGAATAGAAATAGAAGGGTGAGAAAAAAGAAATGATACTAGCAAAAACGACAAGAAGGAGAGAAAGATACAAATGAAAAAAGAAAGAAGGAAAGAAATAACGAAGGACAAACAGGAAGGAAGGAAGGAAGGAAGCAAGGAAGGAAGGAAGGAAGGAAAGATGGAAAAAAGGAAGGAAGGAAGGGAGGGAGGGAGGGAGGAAAGAAGGAAGGAAGGAACGAAGGAACAACGAATAACATGAAGAAGGGAGGAAGAAAAAAAAAGAAAGAAAGAAAGAAAAGAAAAGAAAGAAAATGAGAGGCAGATAGGGAAAAAATGAGGTCAAGATAAAAGGGAGAGGAGAAGAACATGAAATTTAATAAAAGAAACAAAGAAAGAACGAAAGAAAGAAGAAAAGAAAACGAAAGACAGAAACAAACAAACAAAAGAAATGAAGGAAGGAAGAAAGGAAGAATCAAAAAAGGAAGGAAGGAAGAAAGGAAGAATCAGAAAAGGAAGGAAGGAAGGGGAAAAAAATCAAAAAAGGAAGGAAGAAAGAACGGAAAGAAAGAAACAAACAAACAAACAAAAAAAGAAAGAAAGAAAGCAGCAGGTAAAATAACAAGAGGAAGAAAGAAGAGTTGGAAGAAGAGGACAAGAAAAATTCAAAGAAGAATAGGTTAAAGAAAAAAACAGAAAAAAATGAAGAAAAATTAACAGAATTGTGGAGGAGAAGGAGGGGGAGAAGAACAAGAACAAGAACAAGAAAAAGAAAGCAAATAGCTTTTTAAATGACAAATTAAAATAAAGAGCATACGATTTTTTTCTCTCCTAAGCGGAAACAACCGATTTAGATAGATGGGGGGAGGGGGAAGTAAAAAATGTAGAAAAAATATATGTGCGAGAAATGAGAACATGTTTCAGATAAAACTTAAATACAGGATTGATATCACCTGGAGGTAACACACACACAACACTACATGCGGTGGTCGAGGGGTTACGGCATAAAACTTCGGATCTGATAAAAACTGAGAGCACGGGTTCCAATCTCATGTGCCCCTTTAAAGAAAATTTTCCCGCTGGAGTTAACATCAGCACCGACTCCACTCTGCCTCGGTTTGTAGTCTCATCCGAAGGACTTTGGTGGGAGTGGAGTCTGCACTGATTGTTTCGGTGGTGGCTCGAACCCGGGCCATCAGATCCCGAGCTAAACGCTCTAACCACGAGGCTATTCACCCCTACCCTCGTCAATTAGTTTCTTTGCTACATATTTCGAATGCAGAAATGTCTAATATAGGCCTACAACGTACGGCAGAATGAGAAAAAAAAGAAGAGAAACAAGCAAAAGTGCAATGTTGACAAATATTCACAACTTCACAACATTAAACAACTGTTTTTAAAATTGTACCTGTACTACGCGCGCGAGCACACACACACGCACACACGCTTGCACACGCACGCACACACACGCACACACATGCACACACACACGCACACAAACACACACACACACACACACACACACACACACACACACACACACACACACACGACACACAACAAACATTCTCTCTCTCACTCACTCTATTCTCTCTCTGTGTCTCTCTGCGTCTCTGTCTCTCTCTCTCTGCCTCACTGTCTCTGTCTCTCTATTTATCTATCTCTCTATGTATCTCACTATCTATCTGTCTATCTGTCTCTCTCTGTCTCTGTCTCTCTATCTATTTATCTATCTATTTATCTGCCTATCTCTCACTATCTCTCTTTCTCACACACACACACACTCACTCTCTCACTCTCTCACATACACACAACACACGCGCACTCGCACACATACACACAACACTACACAACACAACACTCTCTCTCTCTCTCTCTCTCATACACACACACAACACACGCACACTCGCACACATACACACAACACTACACAACACACACACTCTCTCTCTCTCTCTCTCTCTCTCTCTCTCTCTCTCTCTCTCTCTCTCTCTCTCTTTTCTCTCTCTCTCTCTCATACACACACAACACACGCACACTCGCACACATACACACAGCACTACACAACACAACACTCTCTCTCTCTCTCTCTCTCTCTCTCTCTCTCTCTCTCTCTCTCTCTCTCTCTCGCTCTCTCTCTCTCTCACTCTCTCACTCTCTTCTTTTCAAGGCTTTCCCAACATATCCATCACAGAATCTATTTTTCCTGTTCTGAACTTCAAAAAACGAACATGAAAACGATTAGCCAGCTGCAGAAAAGAACAGCAAACGGTTTGGGGAGAGGAGATTGTCCCCCTTTCACGGGTCTTTCTTCCACTCTACAAGGCTTTTTTGCTCGCTTTGTCTTGTGGGAAAGACAGAAGAAAGAAGTTGACGAGAAAAATGGAGAGAACAAAACAACTTTCAGCCGAAGACGTACAAATTTCAAGTTGCATACATTGTACTATAGTTTGCGATACAAAGACTCGGTTTTATCTTAATGTTTGATAGGGGGAAAGAAAAGAAAGGAAAGAGAGGAGATATGGAGAAAAAAGGAAGGAAGGAAAGAAAGAAAGAAAGAAGAAAGAAAGAGAGAGAGAGAATAAAAACGAAAAAGAAAGAGAGAAAGAAAGAAAGAAAGAAGGAGAGAAAGAAGAAAGGAAAAGAAAGAAAGAAAAAAAGAAAAGAAAAAGGAGAAAAAGAAGCAAAAGAAAAACAAAAAAGAAAGAGTAAAGAAAGAAAAGAAAACAAAACAAAACCGAAAGAAAGAGTGAGAGAAAGAGAAAGAAACGAAAGAAAGAAAGTTACAAAGGACATAAATTATAAAAAGCAAAAAAAATCATGTTAAAAGTATAGATAGACTGGATTAACAGAAGAAAGGAAGACAAGAAAGAAATAGCCGTATAGGAAGAAAAACAAGAGGGAGGGAGAGAGAGAGAGAGAGAGAGAGAGAGAGAGAGGAGAGAGAGAGAGAGAGAGAGAGAGAGAGAGAGAGAGAGAGACGCAATGGAAAAAATGAAAGAGCATGAAAAATAAAGAACGCGTTTTTGAGAGCGACAAAAGACATGATGACGAGGTAAATGAAATATCTATTTATTTTATTTATTTATTTATTCTTTTATATCGAGGATAATGGAATAAACACTTATGTGCTTTTTAACATCCAGTCCCCGTGTGTATGCCGTTTTGTAAATTTTGTAATCCGTTCCCACTGGCACACAATGGCCTACTCTTACGAAAAGCGGAACAGGATTTAACGTGTGCGCAAGATGTTCGCGCGACAGACAGGAGAAAAAAATTATGAAAAAAAGGAGACGGGAAAATTGAAATAAGAAAGAAAAAATATATATACGAAAGACAATAGGAAAACAATGCCTATCATCTAGCTATCTGTCTGTCTGTCTGTCTGTCTGTCTCTGTCTCTCTCTCTCTCTCTCTCTCTCTCTCTCTCTCTCTCTCTCTCTCACTCACTCAAACACACACAACACTACACCCCCACACACACACATATTATAAATTATATATATGTATATACATACACAACACATACACACACACTACATACACACACTACATTGCACACACACGCGCGCGCACGCGCGCACAGAGAATGAGACAGACAGACAGACAGACAGACAGAGATGGCCAGGACGTGTGTTTTCTGGCAGAAGTGTGGATCATCATCTGGGTGTGCGAACAAGTCTGGCTCCCACATAGGTTTTACAGACAGTACATCCACCCCTCATCTTTGATCTGACTATTGATCACATCAACCAAACCTCCTTTCAACAGAAAAGATCAATCACAGACTATGTACACACACACAACACAACACACACAGACACACACGCACACACACACACACGCACGCACGCACGCACACGCACCCACACATACACACCCCACAAACACACACACACACGCACGCACACACACACACAACACACACACACACCACACACACAACACACACACAAACACACACACACACACAACACAACACACACACACACACACACACACACACACACACACACACACACACACTCACACACACTCACACACACACACACACACACACACACACACACACACACACACACACACACACACACACACACACTGTGGGTCTCTATTGTAAACAGCGGGCAAACAGCCAGAGCAAATCTGAATTTGAAAAGGAACATTTTGGCTAAGACATCCTATTTAGAGAGAGAGAGGGGGGGGGGGAGAGAGAGAGAAAAGGAAATTGTTTAAAAGGATGAAAGAAAGAAAGGAAAGGAAAGAAAAGAAAAGACGAAAACAAGGACAGAAAGGACGAACAAAATGGAAGAAAGAAAGAAAGACCTTTTTTTTTCATTTTCATTTTCATTTTATACCACTTTAAGTCACGGCAGATTTCTCTGCGTGAAATTTGGGCTGCTCTCCCCGGGGAGAGAGCGTCGCCACAAGAGCAGCGCCACCCGCCACATGGAGAAAGAAACGCAAGGAAAGAAAGAAGAACGGGGAAGTGAAAGAAAGAAAGAAAAAATGAATGAATGAATGATTGAATGAATGATTGAATGAATGAATGAATGATAGAAAGTGAGAAAGCTGGATTAACAAATAAAAAGCAAAATGAGAGTGAAGAAATAATGGAAGGAAAGAAAGACAGAAAGAAAGAAACGAACGAAAGAAAGAACACGAACGAAAGAAAGAACATGAAAAAAAAAGTCAAAAAGTAAGAAAGCAGGAGTGACAAAGAAGAAGAAAACTGAAAGAATGTGAGAATTAAAACAGGAAAACTCCAGGAAAAAGGGTAAAATAGAGAGAGTAAAAGTAAAGGTGTCCCATAACCTATGTGGTCGTAGGGGAGCGAGGCGTCAGAGACCTCAACTTCTCTAGGGACAGCATATTGAGGGCGGCGCCCATCTCCTCTCCCTCGCTGCTTTACCTTCCCTGACCCTAAAGAGGGCAGGTACATATTTACAGATGGGTGAACTAGGGGACTGTACTGAAGCCAAGGCGCGCAAACGGTCACCCATCCAACTGGTAACCACGCTCGATGCTGCTTAACTTGGCTGGGGGAAAGCGAGTGCTCTGACCACTGAGCTATGCCGTCCCCTAAAGTTAGTACACAAAGAGGGAAAAGAGTAAAAAGAAATACGAAAAACAACAGCAACCCCCGCCCCCTTCCTCCTTCTTGTTCTTGTTCTTGTTCTTCTTCTTCTTCTTCTCCTTCTTCTCCTTCTTCTTCTTCGCAATTCTTCATCATCATCATCATCACCATCGTCGTCGTCGTCGTCGTCATCATCTTCTTCTTCTTCTTCTTTGCAATTCTTTGAAATTCTTCTTCTTCATCAACATCATCATCATCTTCTTTGCAATTCTTTGCAGTTCTTCTTCTTCTTCTTCTTTGCAATTCTTCTTCTTCCTCTGCTTCTTCTTCTTCTTCTTCTTCTTCTTCTTTGCAGATTTTCTTTTTCTTCTTTTTTTCGCAAATCTTCTTATTTTCACACTCTTTATCCCCAGTTGTTGTTTTTTTGCAACTTTTCTTCGCAAATCTTTTTTCTTCTTCTTCTTCACGCTTATTCTTCACAGGGTTTTTTTTTGTTGCACTTCTTTGGCAAATTCTCCTTCTTCTTCTATGCGATGTGTCTGCTTCTCGGCAATATAACACTTCATCATTACTATCATTAACCTGCAGTTGGTGTGTTTGTTATACTGTTGTTGTTGTCTGCTGTCGGCGTTGTTGTGCAATGCTGTTTTCCTTGTGTGTTGTTGTTCAGAAGAAAGCAACAGCACTGAGATTATTTGTAATAAAGAGGTTGGTTGCACCTGACGAAGAAAAAGTAATCGGAAAAAAAAGAACAAGAATTCTGGAGGCAGGCAAAAGAGAAGGATAAATAATAGCACAGAGAGAGGGGGGGGGAGAGAGATGGGGGAGAGAGAGAGAGAGGAAGATAGAGGGGGAGAGAGAGAGAGACGGGGAGAGAGAGACGGGAGAGAGAGACGGACAGATAGACAGAGATAGAGACAGAGATAGAGAGAGAGAGAAACGCACACACAGAGACAGAGAGAGAGAGAGACAGACAGACAGACAGACAGAGACAAACACACACACACACACACACACACACACACACACACAGAGAGAGAGAGAGAGAGAGAGAGAGAGAGAGAGAGAGAGAGAGAGAAGAGAGAGAGAGAGAGAGAACTTACAGCAAAATAGGAAATGAGAAACTAAAAAGTAAAACAAAAAAAATACATTATAAAAAAATGGAAAACAGAGAGAAAGAAAATAAGAAAGAAAGAACGAGTGAACGAACAGAAGAGACGAGAGAAAAAAATAATAAAGAATACGAAAATAACAATACGAAGGTTAGAAAAACACACACACAAAAAGAAAAACCAAATGAACAAACAGAAAAAGACCAGAAAAAAAGAGAGAGAATAAAATCAGAAAATAAGAATATGAAGAAAACAAAAGGGAAGAGAAAAAAAAGGAAGAAAATAAGAATGTGAAGATAAGAAAGGGGGTGGGGGGAACCGAAGAAAGAAGAGTTTACTTCCCTTCCAACTGAAAATGTCTTTAAGATTATGTTGATCCTTATCGAAAAGTACGATCATATACTAAGCGGATTTCTCAGGTACAGCGGGAAATGACTGCTTAATGTCAGTCCCTATTTGCCAGTCTGTCTGTCTGTCTGTCTGTCTGTCTGTCTTCCCCCCCCCCTCCTCTCTCTCTCTCTCTCTCTCTCTCTCTCTCTCTCCTCTCTCTCTCTCTCTCTCCTTCGGATGAGACTATAAACCGAGGCCCCGTGTGCGAACGCACGCAGAACATCTTGCGCACACGTTAAATCCTGTTCCGCTTTTCGAAAGAGTAGGCCAATGTGTGCCGGTGGGAACAGATGACAAAATTTACAAAACTGCATACACACAGGGACTTGATGTAAAAAAAATTTTAAAAAGCACATGAATGCTTATTCCATTATCCTCGATATAAAAGAATCAATCAATCAATCAATCAATCTCTCTCTTTCTCACATTCTCTATCTCTCTTTCTCTCTCTCTCTCTCTCTCTCTCTCTCTCTCTCTCTCTCTCTCTCTCTCTCTCTCTCTCTCTCTCTCTCTTTCTCTCTCTCTCTCTTCTTCTCTCTCTCTCTCTCTCTCTCTCTCTCTCTCTCTCTTTCTCTTTCTCTCTCTTCTCACATTCTCTCTCTCTTTCTCTCTCTTTTCTCTCTCTCTCTCACAATCTCTCTCCCTCCTCTCTCTCTCTCTCTTTCTTTCTCACATTCTCTCTCGCTCTCTTTCTCTCTCTCTCTCTCTCTCTCTCTCTCTCTCTCTCTCTCTCTCTCTCTCTCTCTCTCTCTCGCTCTCTCTGTCTGTCTCTCTCTCTCTTCTCTCCTCTCGCTCTCTCTCTCTCTCTCTCTCTCTCTCTCTCTCGCTCTCTTTCTCACATTCTCTCTCTCTCTCTCTCTCTCTCTCTCTCTCTCTCTCTCTCTCTCTCTCTCTCTCTCTCTCTCTCTCAGTGTGTCAGAATCTGATCATCTGCCAATTGTTATGTCAATTGCCTGGAAAAGTGCTATAACTGAAGTTGGGTTTGAAGAACATGCTAATGAGTTA
>CM054162.1:33405612-33408112 GCA_028751875.1 Rapana venosa
CACACACACACACACACACACACACACACACACACACACACATATTGGGTAAGATTAAAAAACATATGAGTACTTATTCATTATCCTCGAAAAAAAGAAAGAATTTGATTGATTGATTTACAAACAGACACATCGGCGACTCTACACATTCACACACATCACAACACATCAAACACACACAACCCACACACCCACACACACCACCATCACATCCTGATATTTAAAACATGAGTGCTTATTCATTATCCTAAACAAAAATTTGATTATTTATGATGATCACAACACATACACATCACAAACACACACACACTCTCTCTCTCTCTTCTCTCTCTCTCCTCTCTCTCTCTCTCTCTCTCTCTCTCTCCTCCCCACCACCACACCACACTCTCTCTCTCTCCTCTCTCTCTCTCTCTCTCTCTCTCTTCTCTCTCTCTCTCTCTCTTCTCTCTCTCTCTCCCTCTCTCCTCTCTCTTCTCCTCTCTCTTCTCTCTCTCTCTCTCTCTCTCTCTCTCTCTCTCTCTTCTCTCTCTCTCTCTCTCTCTCTCTCTCTCTCACACCCATACAACACAACACAAACAACACAACACAACACAACACAACACAACACAACACAACACAACACAACACAACACAACACACACAACACAACACAACACAACACAACACAACACAACACAACACAACACAACACAACACAACACACACACACACACACACACACACACCTTCCTTCAAAGCCACCATAGCCATCAAAACCACTTTCTTTAACCAAACTATCACCAAAGACAACCAAAACCTCACCCCCCCCCCCCCCCCCCCCAACACCAACAACCCCAAGCTTTCAAAAATAGCCACACTGCCATCAGTCATATCATCGCCTTTCCAATCATCTCACGTTCTCATGAGTGGGGGCGGGGATAGCCTAGTGGTTAGAACATTGCGCTTGCAATCTGACGACCCGGGTTCGATTCTTGTTCAAGGGGGATATTTTCCCCTGGAGTTAACATCAGTGCAGACTCTATTCTCCCCAAAGTCCTTCGGATGAGACTATAAACCGAGGCCCCGTGTGCGAACGCACGCAGAACATCTTGCGCACACGTAAAATCCTGTTCCGCTTTTCCTAAGAGTAGGCCATTGTGTGCCGGTGGGAACAGATGACAGAATTTACAAAACTGCATACTCACGGGGACTAGATGTTAAAAAAAGCACACAAAGGCTTGTTCCATTATCCTCGATATTAAAGAATAAATAAATAAATAAACGATGTCACCCTCTCAACTGGACAGCAGATCAAGTTAACAGCAAAATTCAATCTACACCTTGTGCTTCCATCATCTTTCCTTCCATTGTTTTCACGGCGTGAACAATGCAGGCGACAATGGCGATGTTTCTAAATTGGATTAAAAAAAATAATAAAACCGGAAATCCCATCATGCATCTGACATCCGGGGCCCCCGCGCCATCTTTGAAAAAAAATAATAACAAGGAGATGATGGTGATATGAGTTGAGTTGAGTTGCGGTGTGTGTGTGTGTGTGTGTGTGTGTGTGTGTGTGTGTGTGTGTGTGTGTGTGTGTGTGTTGTGTGTGTTTGTGTTGGTGTGTGTGTGTGTGTTGTGTGTGCGTGTGTTGTGTGTTTGTGTTGGTGTGTGTGTGTGTTGTGTGTGTTGGTGTGTGTGTGTGTGTGTGTGTGTGTTGTTTGTTTGTGTTGGTGTGTGTGTGTGTGTTGGTGTGTGTTGGTGTGTGCGTGTTTGTGTGTGTGCGTGTTTGTGTGTGTGTGTCCGTGCGAACGAGTGTGCGTGCGTGTGTGTGTGCGTGTGTGCGGGGGGCTTGTCGGGTCTTGGAAATGGGAGTTTAGGGAATTGGGAAAATTTGTGACAGAAATGTTTGACCGTTAAATGTGTTAAAGTTGGATTTAAATAATGGGATGAGAAGATTAGTACAAAGGGCTTTTTGTTTGTTTGCTTGTTTTCTTATCCTTGTGTGTGTGGGGGGGGGGAGAAGGGCTCTGATCTTGTTTTGATTTGTAAGTTGATTTGCTTCAATTTGTTACAATTTACGTCAAGATTGATTGATTGATTGATTGAATGTTTGGTTCTTCTTTTTTGTGTTTTGCTCTCTGTCTGTCTGTCTGTCCCCCATCTCTCCCTCTCCTCTCTCTCTCTCTCTCTCTCTCTCTCTCTCTCTCTCTCTCTCTCTCTCTCTCCTCTCTCTCCTCTCTCTCTCTCTCTTCTCTCCTCTCTCTCTCTCTCCTCTCTTTTCTCTTTGTCACGCAAACACACTCATGCGCGCACACACACTCTCTCTCACACACACACTTGTTTTAATAATGATATATTATGGAATTTATATAGGGCTACATCTTGTAAAACCAAATCAAAGGTTTCCATCGAATCACAAACTTTTGTTTCAACGAAAAACACAGAAAGAAAAACAACTGACAAAAGATTAGCAGACAAGACATGACAAGACAAGGCAAGACCAGACAAGACCAGACACGAC
>CM054162.1:33413112-33418112 GCA_028751875.1 Rapana venosa
CAGGTACCCATTGACAGCTGGGTGAACTGGGGGACTGTACTGAAGCCAAGGCGCACAAACGGTCACCCATCCACTTGGCAACCACGCTGGATGCTGCTTAACCTTGGCTGGGGGAAAGCGAGTGCTCCGACCACTGAGCTATCCCGTCCCTCAATGCAGAATGAAGAAGGCCTAAGTGAAATCCTCTAACTGTTGACAAAATAATGACTTCATTTTTCTCTGATGGCTCGCTCAGATAATTGCTCCTCTCTCTTCCTCTCTCTCTCTCTCTCTCTCTCTCTCTCTCTCTCTCTCTCTCTCTCTCTCTCTCTCTCTCTCTCTCTCTCTCTCTCTCTCTCTGCGGGGATTGGATAATGTACAAAAGACCATTAGTGCTTATTCATTATTACTGAAATGAAGAATTTGATTTGATTTGATTTGATTCTCTCTCTCTCTCTCTCTCTCTCTCTCTCTCTCTCTCTCTCTCTCTCTCTCTCTCTCTCTCTCTCTCTCTTGCCTGTGTGTCTGTCTGTCTGTCTCTCTCTCTGTCTCACTCTCTTGTCTGTACGTCCGTCTGTATGTCTGCTCTGTCCCTCTCTCTCTCTCTCTCTCTCTCTCTCTCTCTCTCTCTCTCTCTCTCTCTCTCTCTCTCTCTCACGTACATACACACCTACAGAAACACACACACACAATCTTTCATCAGTAATCCACAAACTCCACATTCCTAAGGTTTCCAAATCGTATTTTGCCAACATGACAACAAAAGTGACAACTTTATCAAAAAACAACACGACGACCTTCATACAAACACACCCCACACCACACTCCACACCACACCACACACAACACAACACAACACAACACAACACACACAACACAACACACTCTCTCTCACACACACACACACACCACCATCACACCACACCACACACACCACAACACAACTCTCTCTCTCTCTCTCTCTCTCTCTCTCTCTCTCACACACACACACACACACACCACACCACACCACACCACACCACACCACACGTTCAACACAACACAACACACACACGCACACAAACACATATCACACCACACCACACCACACCACACCACGCCACAATACAATACACCGCACCACACCACACCACACCACACTACACACACACACACACACACACACACACACACACACACACACACACACACACACACACACGCACACACACACACATCACATCACATCACATCACAAGCACACACTCTCTCTCTCTCTGTGTCTTTCTGTCTGTCTGTCTGTCTGTCTGTCTGTCTGTCTGACTCTCTCTCTCTCTCTCTCTCTCTCTCTCTCTCTCTCTCTCTCTCTTCTCTCTCTCTCTCCTCTCTCTCTCGCTCTCATTTCCGACACCCTGTTCATTAAGACCTGAACCTACATCACTACGTAAGAAATAATGATGGCCAGTTGGTCTATGTGTATTGTTAGATTTAAATAATTATTCAGCCCTCAGAAGCGTGATAACTTTGTAATTATGTCCAGTTATCAGGTCTCGTCTCCTGTCCTACCTTATTGAAATCTTAGAAAAGTTTTATCTTGTTCATGTTTTGAGTAAGGCTTCTGATATCGTTATTTCAGGGGCGTGGAGGAAGAGAGAGAGGGGAGGGAGAGTGGGGGGGGGGGGGGGGGGAGAGACACACACACACAGTGAGGGAAAGAGAGGAAGAGAGAGAGATGGAAGGAGGGAGGGAAGGAGGGAGAGAGACGGACAGTCAAAGAGAGAGGGAGTGAAAGAGAGAGAGGGAGAAAGAGAGAGGGGGAGAGAGAAGGGAGAGAGAGAGACAGAGAGAGAGATAGGGAGGGAGGGAGGGAGATGGACAGAGAAAGAGAGAGGGAGTGAAAGAGAGAGAGGAGAGAGAGGGAGAAAGAGAGAGGGAGAGAGAGAGACAGACAGACAGAGACAAGAGTCAGAGACAGAGAGAGGGGTTGATAAAGAGAGAGAGACAGAGAGAGAAGGGGGCACAAGATAAAAATGATAACACACACACACACACACACACACACACACACACACACACACACGCATACACACACGCACACACGCATACACACACACACACACACACACACACACACACACACACACACACACACACACAGTGAAGACTGTGTTGCTCAGCAAAAACCTTGTTTACCTCTCTCCTTCACTATGGTGGGGTAGGAGGAAGGGATTTGGGTTTATTAAAGAGTGACCTTTGATGAAAAAAGGGATTACTTTATTCCTGTACAGATTCCATAATGTGAATCCCAGAAACATGTTTCGTCCACAACAGTCTATTTAAAGTAAACAAAAACGGAAGGTGAAGGAATATCCAATAACGATATTAAACAGTATAGTACAGCATATTAAAGAAAAATGGCTTCTTGAGGATGTTCCTAAAATAACAAAAAACAACATCAAACTAAATATATTAGATATCTTACTGGGGGGGGGGGGGTTGTTTTGTTTTTACCTTGGCTAATGCTCCGAGGTTCACCAATGGTGAGATTTAGCGTATGCTACCGTTTTTTACCTGCCCTTAATGTAGCTGTACACCAGCTTCGGGGATGATGTCTAAACACGACACCAGTGAGCAAGCGGGCTTTTGTTTTCATTTATCGTCTGTACCTACAGGCACTCAGTGGCCTAAGTACTACTCTTTCGAAAGGCGGAACGGGTTGCACAAAATGTGTATTTATTTTATTTATACCACTTAAAGTCACGAGATTTCTCTGCGTGAAATTCGGGCTGCTCTCCCCGGGAAGAGCGCGTCGCCACAAGAGCAGCGCCATTTTTGGGGGGGGTCTGCAACTGTATTTGTTTCCCTATCAGAGTGGCTTTTTTCTAAGAATTTTGCCAGGGACATCTCTCTTGTAGCCGTGGGTTCTTTTACGTGCGCTGAATAATTGTGTGCAACACAAGGGCCCTCGGTTTATCGTCTCATCCGAAAGACTAGCGCCCAGACCACCACTCGTGGTCTAATGGATGGGGGAAAAGTTTCGGGCCCAAACGGGATTCGAACCACCGCACACTTCCGAACCGGGCTTTTCGCATTCTAGACAGGCGCGTTACCTCTAGACCACCGACCATATTCTGCACGCGTTCGCACTCGGGACCTCAGTTTACAGCCTCATCCGAAAGACGTTTGGGAGAGTAGAGTCGGTACTGATGTTAACTCCAGTGGGGAAAAAATCCTTTTGAAACGGGTGCCTCTGGTGGCTCGAACCCGGACCAATCATTCAGCAACTCAATATTCTAACCACTGAGCCATCCCCCTTAGTAGATGCTGTGAGATGGCTCAGAACAGGCAACCACTGAAGTGACCCAGACACAGACACTGCAGGGCCTCTCTGGCTGGTGGCCTCAACGCAAGTCAGACATCGATAGTTTCACGAGGACTCGCCCTGGGAGTCCATAACAACACAGCCAGTCCCTGTGTGGTTGACAAGATCGGAATAATCGTCGCGGGAGTAAGCAGCAACTCTGGACAAAAGACGGCAAAAACCGCCTAACCCCTGGCTTCCTATTATCTCGTGTTGATTCCCATTCTCTTCACCTCTTCTCTCAATCCTTTTCAAGCTTCTTACAACAACAAAAAACCTTCTGTTCTTGAGACTGAACGAATGCGGTTTACAGGGAAATCTAATCTGTGTCCCCTGTTTCGCTAATCTTCTGTCACTTCTGCTAGTCCCTAGAGAGCCTCACAATGGTGGTCGTAACCCCCTTGATCAAATGAAAGCGGAAATCCCATAATGCACTTGACATCCGTCCGCCATCATAGAAGAACGGATGAGGAGAATGTGTGTGTTAGCGCGTGGGGTTTGGGTCAAAAGGAGAGCTCTTGGGAGATCGTACGATCGTTTTGTTTTGTTTTAGTTTTGTTTTAGTTTTGTTTTAGTTGTGTCTTCGTCTTCTGGGTTTCCGTTGTGTATAATGGCGTCTTTGCCTTGAAAGGTTCTGAGAAGTGAAGAGAATAAGAACAGAAAAGAAAACAAAGAAGGAAGCGAAAAAAGAAAGACGAAGAAATAAAAAAGGAAATAGGACCGATTAAAAAAAAAAGGAAAAACAAAAAAAGCTTGCTAGAGAGATTACTAAAATAGAATATTCAGTTTTCAGAAGTAATATATAAACATACAAGATCTCTCTCTCTCTCTCTCTCTCCCCTCTCTCTCCCCTCTCTCTCTCTCTCTCTCTCCTCTCTCTCTCCTCTCTCTCATTAAAATATTCGAGTTTCGAGTTCTCTCTCTCTCTCTCTCTCTCTCTCTCTCCTCTCTCTCTCTCTCTCTCCTCCCCCTAGCGCAAAAGAAGACGAATCCATTTCTTGTTTTGTTGTCCAGCCTTACACGATCTTAGAATGCAGTTCATTAGACCAAAATATTATAATGAGCCTTGTAACTTTAGGGTAAATACTCTTCTGTCGACCAAGCATGAGATACTTTAACACATCTTGCCATGTATGTTTATAACACATTGAAAAGGGTACATGCTGCTTTATCGTAACATCAGAAATGCGTACTTATTTGTTGCAGCTTTCCAATGGCTGTGGACAGCTGGGAATTGTATTGTGGTTCTTGTTGTTCATGATGATGTGTAACCCCTTTCAGAAAGGGGCCATGGCCTAAATCTGAGTAAACTATTCGCATTTACATTCTCTCTCCAAAAGAAAATTTCAGTTGCCCATTGTGGTTCACAAAGTAACATCTTGCATATTAGTAACACAATCTACTGAGCTTTTTTTTCATCATTGCTATAATTTTCTGTTTGTTTCTCTGTGTGTGTTTTGTGGGGGGGGGGGGTCCTCTTTCTTCTATTTTTTTTTTGTCTTTCTGTTTGTCTACCTTCCTTTCATGTCTGTCTTTCTGGTTTGTTTGTTTGGGGGGGGGGGGGGGGGGTTGGGGTTTTTTTTTTCTTTTTCTCTTTTTGTCCTTCTTTCATTTTTCTTTCTTTCTGTCTGTCTCTTTTTCTCTCTATCTTTCCTCTTTCTTCTACCTTGTTCTTCTCTCC
>CM054162.1:33423112-33428112 GCA_028751875.1 Rapana venosa
GGGGAAAAGTTTCAGGCACAAACGGGGTACGAACCACCGCACTCTTCCGACCCGGACTTTTCGCTTTCTAGGCAGGCACGTTACCTCTAGACCACCGATCCTTGTGGCCACGCCTGTGTGACATGTTGTATTTAGAGTCACGTCTGTGTGACAACATGTTGTATTTAGAGTCACGTCTGTGTGACAACGTGTTGTATTTAGAGTCACGTGTGTGTGACAACGTGTTGTATTTAGAGTCACGTCTGTGTGACAACATGTTGTAGTTAGAGTCACGTCTGTGTGACATGTTGTATTTAGAGTCACGTCTGTGTGACAACGTGTTGTATTTAGAGTCACGTCTGTGTGACAACATGTTGTAGTTAGAGTCACGTCTGTGTGACAACATGTTGTATTTAGAGTCACGCCTGTGTGACAACATGTTGTATTTAGAGTCACGTCTGTGTGACAACATGTTGTATTTAGAGTCACGCCTGTGTGACAACATGTTGTATTTAGAGTCACGTCTGTGTGACAACGTGTTGTATTTAGAGTCACGTCTGTGTGACAACATGTTGTAGTTAGAGTCACGTCTGTGTGACATGTTGTATTTAGAGTCACGTCTGTGTGACAACGTGTTGTATTTAGAGTCACGTCTGTGTGACAACGTGTTGTATTTAGAGTCACGTCTGTGTGACAACATGTTGTATTTAGAGTCACGTCTGTGTGACAACATGTTGTATTTAGAGTCACGTCTGTGTGACAACATGTTGTATTTAGAGTCACGTCTGTGTGACAACATGTTGTATTTAGAGTCACGTCTGTGTGACAACATGTTGTAGTTAGAGTCACGTCTGTGTGACAACATGTTGTATTTAGAGTCACGCCTGTGTGACAACATGTTGTATTTAGAGTCACGTCTGTGTGACAACGTGTTGTAGTTAGAGTCACGTCTGTGTGACAACATGTTGTATTTAGAGTCACGTCTGTGTGACAACGTGTTGTAGTTAGAGTCACGTCTGTGTGACAACATGTATTTAGAGTCACGTCTGTGTGACAACATGTTGTATTTAGAGTCACGTCTGTGTGACAACGTGTTGTAGTTAGAGTCACGTCTGTGTGACAACATGTTGTATTTAGAGTCACGTCTGTGTGACAACATGTTGTATTTAGAGTCACGTCTGTGTGACAACGTGTTGTAGTTAGAGTCACGTCTGTGTGACAACATGTTGTAGTTAGATTCACGTCTGTGTGACAACATGTTGTAGTTAGAGTCACGTCTGTGTGACAACATGCTGTTCTCTTAGCCATATCTGTGTGACAACATGCTGTTCTCTTAGCCATATCTGTGTGACAACATGTTCTCTTAGCCATATCTGTGTGACAAATGTTGTAGCCACGTCTGTGTGACAACCTGTTGTCTTTGTAGCCATGTCTGTGTGACAACATGTCCTTATAGCCACGTCTGTGTGACAGCCTGTTGTCTTTGTAGCCACGTCTGTGTGACAACATGTTGTAGCCACGTCTGTGTGACAACAGAATTCTCTGGCTGAAAACACAAACCGCGAAAAGCAAGGAGGGAGAGATACAGAGACGAAAAGAGAGAGAATGCACAGGAGACGGAAAGAGAACGAGACAAAGAGGGTAAAGGAAGAGTGAAAGGGAAAAGGTAACAAACAAATGAAGGGAAAGAGAGGAAAGGGAGAAATAAATAGATAAATGTCAGACAAAAAGGAGGAGAGAAGCGAACAGACATACAGTGAAAGGAAAGAGAGAGAGAGGGGGGGGGCAGGCAGACAGACAGACAGAGACAGAGACACTGCGACGTGGAAAAACAGCGACAGAGAAAGACAGACAGAGAAAAAGACAAAGACAGACAGAGAGACAGAGACACACAGAGACAGACAGACAGAGAAGCATGTAGATAGGGAGGGAGGGGTGAATGAGGACGGGAAAGAACTCTTGACATTTAATTCAAGACAACGCTTTGCGACTGTCAGCAAAAACAAAACAAAACCCCAAAACAAAACAACAAACCCTTGCCCTGACACGTCTGGTCTGCAAGGCAGTTAAGGAGTCAGTTCGCTGTTTGTTTGAAGGGGTTTTTACAGGGTTTTTATCTTGGGTTTTTGGCCATTTGTTTCCAGTTAAGTTGTACAGCTTCGTGGCTGAAGATCGGGGTACTCCTGCTTGTCAACAACGCCTTTTTCCGTCTAACCCAATAAGCCAAATTAACAAAGAGGCAAATCAACAACAACAACAACAACAAAATAGTTTGGTTGTTAAGAAATCGGACTGGTGACGGTTTTTGAGTCATCGAGTAGAGGTGAGGAGAAGAGAGGAGTGAGGTGAGGGGAGAGAGGGAGGAAGGGAGGGAAGAGCGAGGGAGAGGGAGGAGAGGGGAGAGATGGGCAGGGAGGGAGGGAGGGGGAGGGAGGGAGGGAGAGAGAGGGGAGGGAGGGAGGGAAGAGAGAGATGGAGGGGGAGAGAGAGAGAGGGAGGGAAAGAGAGAGGGGAGAGAGAGGGGGAGGGGAGGGAGAGAGAGAGAAAGGAGGGAGAGGGAGGAGGTAGAGAGAGAGGGAGGGAGGGGAAAAGGGGAGGGATGGAGGGAGAGAGAGAGGGAGGGGGAGAGAGAGGGGAGGGAGAGAGAGGGAGGGAAGAGAGAAGGGAGGGAAAGAGAGGGGGGAAAGAGAGGGAGAGGGAGAGGGGGGAGGGAGGGAGAGGGAGGGAGGGGGAGAAAGAGGGAGTAGAGAGGTGGGGAGTGAGAGAGAAAAAAAGAGAGAAAGAGAGAGAGATACAGACAGACAGACAGACAGAGAGACATAGATGTTTTTCGTTCCTCAACTAGAGCTTTCAAAGTTCACCAATGGTCAAATTTTGCGTATGCGACCGTTTCTGATTTTTTTTTTTTGGTTTGTTGTTGGTGGTTGTGGGGGGGGGGGGGGGGGGGGGGGGGTGGGGTTGCCCCCACCATGAAGGTAGCTGCATTCCGACTTCGGGGAGGATTTGATTTTACACAAATGATATTGTTGGTTCTGACCCCTGACTTCATGAACACTTGGTAGAGTGCTGCTTTGACTTCTCTCTCTCTCTCTCTCTCTCTCTCTCTCTCTCCCCCTCTTTTTTATCTCCCTTTCCCTCTTTTTTTCTCTCCCTTTCCTCCTCCTCCCTCTGTCTCTCTCTCTCTGTCTGTCTCTCTCTCTCCTCCCCCCCCCCCCTCCTTTCCTCTCTCTCTCTCTCCCTCTCTTCCCTCTTTCTCTCTCCGTCAATCTGTCTCTTGTCTGTCTGTCTGTTGGCTGTCTCTCTCTCTCTCTCTCTCTCTCTCTCTCTTCTCTCTCTCTCTCCCTCCCTCTCTCTCTCTCTCTCTCTCTCTCTCTCTCCCCCTCTCTCCCTCCCGCTTCTCCTCTCTCTCTCTCGCTCTCTTTCTCTCCTTCCCTCCCTCCCTCCCGCTCTCTCTCTCTCTCTCTCTCTCTCTCTCTCTCTCTCTCTCTCTCTCTCTCTCTCTCTCTCTTCCTCCCTCTCCTCTTTTTTTATCTCCCTTTCCCTCCCTCCCTCCCTCTGTCTCTCTCTCCTCCCCCCCCCCCCTCCTATTCCTCTCTCTCTCTCTCCCTCTCTTTCTCTCTCCGTCAATCTGTCTCTTGTCTGTCTGTCTGTCTGTCTGTCTGTCTGTCTGGCTGTCTCTCTCTCTCTCTCTCTCTCTCTCTCTCTCTCTCTCTCTCTCTCTCTCTCTCTCTCTCTCTCTCTCCCTCCCTCCTCTCTCTCTCTCTTATCCCCTCTCTCCTCCCGCTCTCTCTCTCTCTCTCTCGCTCTCTTTCTCTCCTTCCCTCCCTCTCTCTCTCTCTCTCTTTCTCTCAAATCTCTGACAAGAGAGCAGATGGCTGGACAACGGAAAAGGAGCTCAAACTATTATGATAAAGAACAAAGAAGACAAAGAAACCCAGAAAAAAACAAATAAGTTGTCGCCTTTTTCTTTGTAATACATTTTTCTTTTTTCTTCAAAGTGTGCTGTTGAAACAAAATATTTTCTTTTATTCTCTCTTTTTTTAAACAAACAATAAAACATCATGAATAGAAAAAAAAACTATTATTCCCAAAAAATCACATTATGAAAGCTTGTTTAAATAGAAAAAAATGTAAACAAAAACACAAAAACAAAATAGTAAAGTGCATAAAAAGTAATTAAATAATTTCCAAGAACGTCCACAAAAATGATGAACACATACAAAATTGCAAATTGTGTATAAAAAAATCAACAAAGAAGAAAAGAGAATTAGAAAAGAAAAGAGAAGAAAAGAAAAACTAAGATAAGAATAAATTCAACACAAAAGAAACAGGCATATGCCCAATTTCGCTTCATTTGTGGCAGTGGGGAATTCTAATGAGAATTGACCCTCGGCAAATATTCACCACTTCTGCACTCCGTTTTAGATTAGCAGGCTATTTGGAAGATTTGAATTCTTTATCTATGTCTACCTCTGTCTGTCTGTCTGTCTGTCTTTCAGTCTGTCTGTCTGTCTGTCTGCCTGCCTGCCTGCCTCTCTTTCTCTCTCTGTATATATATATATATATATATATATATATATATATATATATATATATATATATATATATACATAACTATATATATATATAGTTATGTATATATATATATAGTTTTATAATACTTATATATATAGTTTTATATTTTTTTAATCTATATATAGTTTTATAGATATATACATATATACATATCTCTCTCTCCCCATAATATATATATATATATATATATATATATATATATCCCTTATTCATTTGATAATGAATTTAAACGACAAACATCGTTTTCCAGAGACTCACTAGAAAGAGAGAACGAGAAAGAAAGAAAAAAGAAATGAATGACTAAAGGAATGAATGAACGGATTAAAAGACAGAACTCTCTCTCTCTCTCTCTCTCTCTCTCTCTCTCTCTCTCTCTCTCTCTCTCTCTCTCTCTCAAATTGCTTTAAGAAGGCAGATGACTACCTGATTAAAAAGTCATAAGGTAA
>CM054162.1:33433112-33455612 GCA_028751875.1 Rapana venosa
GGGGGGGGTCGTTGAATGGTAAATGGTATGACTAGATAGGAGAGGGGAGGGGGCAGATAATTCTGTGGTTGGGGAGTGGGGGCCATGATGTTGTAGAATCTAAAGAAACAGGCTCTAACCTTCTCTGAGCTGTCTGGGGGGAGTGTTTTCCCCAGAATTGTCCCTGTCTGAGGGGGGGGGGGGGGGGATTTTCCCCAGGAGTTACACACTCCACTTCCCGGGCAATGTTGTGGACTAGACTACACACTGAAGGGGACAGGATAGCTCAGTGGTCACAGCACTCGCTTTCCCCCAGCCAAGTTAAGCAGCATCGAGCGTGGTTACCAGGTGGATGGGTGACCGTTTGCGCACCTTGGCTTCAGTACAGTCCCCCAGTTCACCCAGCTGTAAATGGGTACCTGCCTTCTTTAGGGTCAGGGAAGGTAAAGCAGGGAGAGAGAGAGGAGATGGGCGCCGCCCTCAATATGCTGGCCCCTGGAGAAGCTGAGGTCTCTGATGCCTCGCTTCCCAATGACCGCGTGGGTTGTGGGGCAACCTGTACCTTTTATTTTTATGTTTATTTTTTATTTCATTCTTTTATATCGAGGATAATGGAATAAGCACTTTTGTGCTTTTTACATCCAGTCCCCGTGTGTATGCCGTTTTGTAAATTCTGTCATTTGTTCCCACAGCACACAATGGCCTACCCTTCCGAAAAGCGGAACAGGATTTAACGTGTGCGCAAGGTGTTCTGCGTGCGTTCGCACACGGGGCTTCGGTTTAGTCTCATCTGAAGGACTTTTGGGGAGAGTAGAGTCTGCACTGAGGTTAACTCCAGGGGAAAATATCCCCTTGAACGGGAATCGAACCCGGTTGGTCAGATTTTACACTGAGGTTCCAGGCAGACAGTGTCCCTGCATGCCGCATTTCCCTGTAAGGTAGACAGATCTAGATCTAGCTATATCATGGCCTGTGGTATGGGCAGCACCAACATACTCTACTTCTGTTCTGTCATCCAGGGAGAACATTGACACGAAAAAAGTATGTGATGAAATTCTCTCTCTCTCTCTCTCTCTCTCTCTCTCTCTCTCTCTCTCTCTCTCTCTCTATCTATCTATCTATCTATCTCCTTCTTGTCTGTCTCCTTTTCTTCTTCTTCTTCTTCTTCTTCTTCTCCTTCTTCTTTCTGTCTTTCTATTCCTGGCCTCGTTTCTTAAAGCAAAGTGATGGACAGTTAGACTGGAATTTAAACTGCCAAAAAAATCAAATCATTTTTCTAGAGATTCGCTCTGCAAAAACATGAATGGTTTTCTACAGAGAAAAACCCTGGACTTAATCTTGTATGCAGATAGATAAATAAACAACAAAACAAAACAAACCATGCATACAAAAACAATAAAGAAAAGCCAACAAATAAACTGGATACTTAAGTAAATAAAAACTAGGGGGGGGGGGGGGGGGGGGGGACGAACAAGACAATTAAACCAAATCGGAGCAAAGGGCCAAACACACCGACAAATGAGCAAAGGCCAGGGAGAAACCGCATCATGTATTTTTATGTCTCTGTCAACTGAAAAACCCTTCGGAATCCAGCCAAGGCTCGTTACGTGACCTCACAAAAAGGTTACACGTCATTTAAGTGACGTAAATTGAAGACTTAGTTGAACGAAACAATTACAATCTTTGGTACGCAAAGAGAGAGAGAGAGTGGGTGGGGAGAGAGAGAGAGAGAGGAGAGAGAGAGAGAGTTTTCCGTGGACTGTTTTGAGAATCTCTCTCTCTCTCTCTCTCTCTCTCTCTCTCTCTCCCCTCCCACAAACTCCTACCCCTGTACCCCTCCCCTCCTTTACCCCTCTGCCCACTTTATCACTTTCATGGGAAAGAAAAACAGATTCATTTCATTCACAGAGGTTTCGAGTTACCTCCCTGATAGACGTGAAATCCCTTTGTGACATTCAGTTGTCGCCCTTGGATAGATTTTAAAGATTTAGAAGTGTGTGTGTGTGTGTGTGTGTGTGTGTGTGTGTGTGTGTGTGTGTGTGTGTGTGTGTGTGTGTGATCGACTTGCATTCTGTTGTCCAAAGATATTTTTTTTAGATTTAGAATTTTTCATAGGAGTCCATGGACATGTATTGTTTTCTGTTTTGCAAATGAGTGACGTTTGCAGAAAGGAGGGGGGATGTTGCCATTGTGTAAAACAGCAGGACTTGTAAGAGGTGTAGACACAAACATAATGAGAGTCATAACATGACATACCTCCCCCCCCCCCCCCCCCCCCCCCCACACACACACCCTTATCAGTATAAATAGCATCTCCATCTTCTGGAAATTCTGGGCTACGAATTCCCTCTTTTTTTCTATCCCTCTCTTTGTTTCTGCCTTGTTCCTTTTCTTTTTTTCGCTTCCTTTCCTCTGCCCTTCTTCTGTCTCTGCTGATCTGAAACGGTGGCTTCTTTCGGAAACTGTAAGATGGCAGGGATGTGTTGCTGCATCCTACTGCATGTTGCTGCATCCTATTGCATATTACTGCATCCTAGTACATGTTGCTGCATCCTACTGCATGTTGCTGCACCCTGTTCCTGCTGTTACCTGGGCTGGTTTTCAGTTCTAAGGTAACACAGCGACAGTACTGTCACCTCCTTCGGTAATTTTCCACGACAGTGAAGTGATGTTCTTGAAGCCAGGCAGCCACTGTAACTTCCAGCATTCCTGCCAGACTGACAGTGAGCATAAAAACTAGAAGTTTTGTAGAATTCTTCTTCTTCTTCTTCTTCTTCTTCTCTTCTTCCTTCTCATTCTCCTTCTTTTCATCATCATCTTTTTCTCCTCCTCCTCCTTCTTCTGCTTCGTCTTCTTCTTCTTCTTTCGTCTTCTTCTTCTTCTTCTTCTTCTTCGTCTTCTTCTTCTTCTTCTTCTTCTTATTCTGCTTCGTCGTCTTCTTCTTCTTCTTCTTCTTCTTCTTCTTCTTCTTCTTCTTTTTCTGCTGCTGCTGCTGCTGCTGCTGCTTTTTCTTCTTCATGGAACGCTCAGACAGCAGCTATTGTTGTCTGTCATATGAGCGGATATGCGTTGCGCTGACAGTAAGCGCCTGACAAGCACATCCGACTTCGGCATGGGAGATAATTTTTATCTTTGTAGTCTTTCTGGACGAAAACGCAGGAGAACGGACCAAGAAGATAGAAAATAGACAAGGAGGTGACAGGAAGAAAAGAAAACCGAGGCAGAAACAAAAAGAGAGAAATAGAAAAGAGGGAATTCCTAGTACAGAATTTCCAGAGGGCAGGGATGCTATTTTTATACAGACAGCCCCCCCCCCCCCCCCCCACCACCCACCCCGGCATCCCCACGGGGAAAGTTGTCATGTTAACTGGCACCAAGCAGTATTCCTGCTGACTTCCAAGGGACGTAACCTGAAAGGCGTAGAGAGAGGGGAGAGCGGAAAAAGAGTGACAGAATGAAAGAGAGAAAGAAATCGAGAATGGGAGGGGGAAAGAAAGAGTTGGAGGGGGGAATGGGGGATAGAAAGAGAAAATTCAGATTCAGATAGTTGAATTTGCACAGAGAGAGAGAGAGAGACAGAGACAGAGAGAGAGAGACAGAGACAGAGAGAGTAATTTTATTTTATTTTATTTTATTTTATTCTTTTAGTCAAAGTCAAAGTCAAAGTCAAAAACACTTTAATCATCCCATGAAGGGCAATTACAATACTGACAGGCAGATTGATACTCATCAAATATATCAAAGACACAAAAGCTATATTTCATATTGGTTTTCAAATAAAATGTCACCACACACACATACACACACACACACCACACACACGCGCGCATGCGCACAAACATCAATTGTGAACACAATTTTAAACCCATTGACTAGAAGACATAAAAACTTATTTTTACGCACGCATATACGCAGCACGTACACACGCACGTACGTGTGTGTGCGAATACGCCCACGCACACCCACACCATACACCAATATATGAATTCAATGTTTTAAGACAGTTGACTAGAACACAGACTTATTTCACACACCCACGCACCCACCCACCCACCCACACACACACACACACACACACACAATTATGTATTGACTACACTCGTAACAATGACAATCAGGCAGATAATTCAGAGAAATGTAAGAACTAGGTAGTCAACATCATTGTGAATTCAGAAGTCGAATGCTTACTGGCACTTTATATCGAGGATAATGGAATAAGCACTTATGTGCTTTTTCATACCCAGTCCCCGTGTGTATGCCGTTTTGTAAATTCTGTCATCTGTTCCCACCGGCACACAGTGGCCTACTCTTACGAAAAGCGGAACAGGTTTTAACGTGTGCGCAAGATATTCTGCGTGCGTTCACACACGGGGCCTCGGTTTATAGTCTCATCTGAAGGACTTTTGGGGAGAGTGGAGTCTGCACTGATGTTAACTCCAGAGGAAAATATCCCCTTGAACGGGAATCAAACCCGGGTCGTCAGATTGCGAGCGCAAGGAGGGGGAAAAGAAAGAGTGGGGGGGGGGGGGAGGGAGAGAAAGTTCAGATTTCAGACAGTTGAATTTTGAATTTTCAAAGAGAGACAGACAGACAGACAGAGAGGTCAAATTTCAGAACGTTGAATACCCAAAGATTTTCGGCTTTAATAAGGTACCCCATTTTTGTCATCCACTTTTGTTGAGAGAGAGAGAGAGAGAGTGTGTGTGTGTGTGTGTGTGTGTGTGTGTGTGTGTGTGTTGTGTTGTGTCGTGTCTGTGTGCTAGGACAATAATTAGAACCAAATTCCCCACGAGAATTGAATTATCACCCCAAAAAAGTGTGGATCCGAGATAATCTAAGGTGTTTCTGAGGCAACAAGAGAGCTAAGGTTATCTGTCCATCTTTTTAACCGTTTAATCTGGCCTAGTGTTTCATTGGCTGCTGTGCAAATAAAGGGTAAAATATTGCTCTCTCTCTCTCTCTCTCTCTCTCTCTCTCTCTCTCTCTCTCTCTCTCCCTCACACACACACACACACACAGAGCAGTCAACAAAATGGCGTGAAAAGGGGAAGAACTGAGCCACACAGAACAGAGTGTTCAGTCATTTGTTTCCCTTTCGTAGGCTGTGTGTTTGCTTTGCGAGAATCAACTCCCTTTGTGGGAACTACCTCCCTTCTGCAGAAAGTTCTGTCCTTACTTCTCGTGAATGGTGTGAACCTGCAGTGTGTGTATAAGCATGTCTACTGCACTGTGTGAACCTGCAGTGTGTGTATAAGCATGTCTACTGCACTGTGTGAACCTGCAGTGTGTGTATAAGCATGTCTACTGCACTGTGTGAACCTGCAGTGTGTGTATAAGCATGTCTACTGCACTGTGTGAACCTGCAGTGTGTGTATAAGCATGTCTACTGCACTGTCCTCATTACTGCCTTCTGTGTACTTGTGTTTTCCTCTTCTTCTTGATACACGTCATTCATTTAGGGATATGCAGGCTATACCTTTTGTTTCTCTATTGCTTAAAAAAAAAGAGTTAATGAGAATCAACCATCATGAACTGAACAGTGAACTGTAGTCCTGTGTTTGCCTATTGATATGTGTTTCTCTTTCTGTACAGCTTTGATAATGAAAATGATGATGATGATGATAAAACAGTAATCATAACAATAATAAATCGTCTTTGTCATTATGACCGACAATAAGCGAAGACTGCACTTCGCCGAACAATGTTGGCCGTTATATCAGCTGTAGTCCAGTTTTCCCCAGCCAAGGTTAAGCAGCGTCGAGCGTGGTTACCACTGGGATGGGTGACCGTTTGCGCGCCTTGGCTTCAGTACAGTCCCCCAGTTCACCCAGCTGTAAATGGGTACCTGCCTTCTTTAGGGGTCAGGGAAGGTAAAGCAGTGAGGGAGAGAGGAGATGGGCGCCGCCCTCAATATGCTGGTCCCTGGAGAAGCTGAGGTCTCTGACACATCGCTCCCCTACGACTACATAGGTTATGGGACACTACCTTTACCTTTTTACCAGTTTAAAAGTTGGTGGTCAAGTTAATCAAGTTATGGTTGTCTTTTAGTGAGTGCTATTAGGAAAACCCACTGCTTGTTTCAGAAGTACTGCGCGGTAGGAAAATGTAGCAATTGTATTGTTGATTGTGGTGAGAGTCTTTTTTTTTTTTTTGGGGGGGGGGGGGGGAGAGGGGGTGTTCGCTTGGGGCTTTTTGTTCCTTTTTGTTTTTGTTTGGTTTGGTTTTGTGGGGGGAGGGGGGAGGGGAAGTGTCACGAATGAAATGGGCGTGTAACACGCTCGTGGGCAAACATGTACAGAGAGACAGAGACACAGAGAGAGAGAGAGAGAGAGACGCTTTGACCAACTTTCTTGTCATTGCCCAATGTGGCCTATTGACAAAGGGGGGTTACACGCGCCTTTCTTTTGTGAATACAAATAGCTGCAAGAAAAATTACACGATGCATTAACGTAATGAAAGCAAAAGAGCTGTCTATAGATGGACACGACTTTAATCTTGGCGTAAACTCGGCTTCAAACTGAACACAAAGTAATGTCAAGGATAAACAACAGGAACCAATAAATAAAACAACAGACAGAGGCAGACAGAGAGAAAGAGAGAGAGTGAGAGAGAGAGAGAGAAAGCGACAGAGAGAGAAACAGAGACAGACAGAGAGAGCGCGCACGTGCACACACACACACACTCACGCTTACATACACACACGCAAGCACGCACGCACGCACGCACGCACGAACACACACACACACACACACACACAGATCCACAAAAAACAGAATCTAGACCAAGCACTCACCTTGCGCCCTCTTTCAAAATCACACTGTATTCGCTCAAGGAGAAAACAAAGCCCAGACCACAAGCACAGACGTGTTAGAGAAATGACGTCACTAGCACATGCGTCACTGACCATATGACGTCATCTGTAGAATTTTGGAACGTCCTTTTCCACGAATTATGCGCTAATATGACCAAATTCGATTACATTTTTTTCCAGGCCTACTGAATTTTCCGTCTGTTTTCTTCACATGGCTGAAGATGGCTAAAATTAAATGGAAACCCAGACAGAAAAAGGAAAGGAAACAAAAGCAGAGCCTACATGACTAACGTGTTGGACACCCAATGGGGGGGCACCAGAACTGGATAGGTTTGAAGCAAATGGGCTTGTACCTAATTATCTCATGGCTACCGTACTGACTATTTTTATATTTTTGTTTGATTAAAAAAAAAACCGGCATGTGATATATGAAATGATGTGCCGAGAAGTTCAGGAATAGACTGAAACACAGAGAGAGAGAGAGAGAGAGAGAGAGAGAGAGAGAGGAGAGAGAGAGAGAGAGAGAGAGAGAGAGAGAGATTTAATACATCCCCTCATCCATCTATATAATTATCCCTAAATTAATCCTCCACCCCCCTTCTTCCCTCTCCCCCTCCATCTTTTCTCCCCATCCATCCAGTATGCCTTACGCCATTTACTCTCTCTCTTTCTCTTTCTCTTTCTCTCTTTCTCTGTCTCTCTCTGTCTCTCTCTCTCTCTCTCTCTCTCTCTCTGTCTTTCTGTCTCTTTCTCTTTCTCTCTATTCGTTTATGCATCTTTCTATCCATCCAAATAAAGACAAAACCAGTGACACACGCACACGCACGCATGCACGCGCGCGCGCGTGCACGCACACACACACGCGTGCGAGAGAGAGAGAGAGCACACACACACACACTATCGCACTAACACTCTCTCCCTCTCTCCTACACATACACACACACACATGCGCGCGCACGCACGAAAGAAGTTGGAGAGAGAGGGAGGCAGAATCACAGACACACACATCCACCCACCCCCACACCCCTCACTCTCCACCACCACCCCTCAACCCACCCCATCGTCCCCCCACCTCCTTCCTCCCCCCCCCCCCCCCCAAACACACACACACGCATCACCCTCCCAACCCTCACCCCCACCCCCCACAAGAGAGAGAGAATGAGAGAGAAGAGAGAGAGAGAGAGAGAGAGAGAGAGAGAGAGAGAGAGAGAGAGAGAGAGAGAGAGACAGAGAGAGAGAGAGAGAGAGAGCCACAAGACTAAAACTTTTCTCTCTCTCGCACCCAAACCAAGCCGCTCGCTGACAGAGCTTCAAACCAGACTGCCTCTGAAAGCAGTCAGTCAGTCAGTGAGAGAGAGAGAGACTAGCCTACGACACCCACAGACGGCTCCAAAGCCCTCTCTGTTATAGTACCGTCCCAACGGTGTTTGCTCCAAAAACATCGCACCTAAGGCCCGCTCCACACAAGGCTAGTTTGCCATAAAGAAAGTTGTCAGGCGTGTTGCCGCGCTGACGATATATTCCTTATAGGGGGGGTGATGGTGGTGGTGAGGTTTGCTGTGAAGTTGAATGTAATGGAGAAAGAGCAAGAGGGGGGTTGGAGTGGGGGGGTGGGGGATGGGGGTGGGACGGTTAGGTGTGGATGTGGGGTATGTGTGTGTGTTTGTTGAGAGGGGTGGGGGAGCTCTGCACACATACACACAACATACACAACACACTCTCTCTCTCTCTCTCTCTCTCTCCTCTCTCTCTCTCTCTCTCTCTCTCTCTCTCTCGGATGACAAAATTTACAAAACTGCATACACACGGGGACTAGATGAAACAAGCACATGAATGCTTATTCCATTATCCTCGAAATAAAATAAAAAAATAAATAAATAACAAAATCTTCTCTCTCTCTCCTCTCTCTCTCTCTCTCTCTCTCTCTCTCTCTCTCTCTCTCTCTCTCTCTCTCTCTCTCTCTCTCTCTCTCCTCTCTCTCTCTCCAATGGTATAATTTTTTTTAAGTCCCCAAAAGTCCTTCAGCTGAGATTATAAACTGAGGCCCCGTGTGCGAACGCACGCAGAACATCTTGCGCACACGTTAAATCCAGTTCCGCTTTTCGTAAGAGTAGGCCATTGTGTACCGGTGGGAACAGATGACAGATTTTACAAAACCGCATACACACAGGGACTGGATGTAGAAAAGCACACCAGTGCTTATTACATTATCCTTGATATAAAAAAAAAATTATTTTAAATAATCGAGGGGGAAAAATCAGTCGCTTTATTTGATCAGGGATTGATCCGAGTCCACCGATTTGATAATGTTTGTTATGACTTTATTCCATCAACATGAATCCGATTTGATTCGATCCGAGTTTGATTTCATCTGGTTTGCTTCGATCGACTCAACACCATCTGGTGAAATCTGGTGTAGACTTGTGTTACTGTGTGGGTCGTGGTCTAGAGGTGACTCGTCTATCTAGAAAATTAGATGTCAGCGGGTTTGAATCCCATGTGAACCCTAACCTTTCCCCGTTTATAAGATAGTGAGTTGTGACCTGGGTTCTAGTCTTTCAGATGAGATAAGAAATTGAGGCTCTGCATGCACACATGCACACGCGCGCGCGCACGCACACACACACACACGCGCGCGCGCGCGCGCGCGTACGCTCGCACACACATACATACGCATGCACATAGAAAGATAGATAGACAGGTAGATAGATAGATAGATAGATAGATAGATAGATAGATAGATAGATAGATAGATAGATAGATAGATAAGAAAAGAAAAGAAAAGAAAAGAAATGGAACATTAAATGATAAATGATCATTACTATCACCACCAAACATCACCAAACAGCATCAACAATAACAATAGTGGCAAAAACAAAACCACAACAACAAAGCAACAAAACAAAACAACAAATGACATTTTGTAAGGAAAACTCAACAAGCCAAACGAAAACGGAAAGAGCTTCAATAACCCAACTTTTTTTTTTTAAGCATCTAAACAGATCAAATTTCTTCTTCGAACTCTCAGACAGCAACTGTTGTTGCCTGTCATGTGAGCAAGAATGCGTTACACTGCCGTAAAGCGCCTGACAAGTCTGGCCCAGCATATCCCACGTCGTCATAGAAGAGAAATGTTATCTTTCAAGTCTTTAGGGGGGGTGTAGAGAAGGCAGGAGAATGGACCAAGAAGACAGAAAATAGACAAGAAGGAGGAGGCGACAGGCAGAAAAAGGAACAAGGCAGAAAGAAAGGGAGGGCTAGAAAAGAGGGAATTCCCAGCACGGAATTTCCAGAAGGTGGGGATGCTGTTTATACTGACAGGCTACAGGCATCCCCACCAGGGGCAATAAATCAAAGAAAAAGCCACAAAACCTTTACAAAGCTTCCTGCATAAGGGTTATCCATTCTTATGAGAACGCTTGACGGCGCTGTTGTCGCCCACGTCAGAGGTCACGTGCACATGACATTTGCATATCACCCGATGCGGCCATCTTGTTCACACAGAATGTCATAGAATGTGACAATGGCTTTTGTACGTTCAGTTTCGCCAACTCTGTGAGCGCTCTTTTGCTTCACACGATTAGACAAGACAAAGAAATTCGATTTGAAAAAGCTACCATCTTGTTCCTCAACTTGGTTCATGTCGTTTGAAGATCATGGGGTCAAAACATATCTAGGCCTTTATCAGGAAGTTGAAAGTAAAAATGGGATAGACTCTGTGTGTGTGTCTGTGTGTGTGTGTTGGGGGGTGGTGTTAGCAAAATGGAAATCCAAAACATTGGAAATAAGACAAGGAAAGGTTTATTTTTAATGACTGAATATGACTCTCTCTCTCTCTCTCTCTCTCTCTCTCTCTCTCTCTCTCTCTCTCTCTCTCTCTCTGTCTGTCTGTAACTTGAAGATAGCCTCCTCTCTCTTTCACACACACACACACATTTATTTAACAAGAGGAAAGAGGAACACACACACACACACACACTTAACAAGAGGGAAGAGACATACTTTCTGGAAACCAAATTTTGGATCAAACGAAAGTGGATGGCAAAGGGTCGACTTGCCTGGTGCAAAATAATCAAATGTGAATAGAGCTTCTTTCGGTTTGTTCTTCTCTTTTTTTGTTGGAATGTTTTTTGGTTTATCTACTTGTTTATTTTCTTTTTTTATGGGGAAAGAAAAAACTAAACACATACAAACTTGGAATAAGATTTCTTCACTAAAACTTAGAGAAAGTGTCTGTATATGCGCGACATTATTTGTTACCAGAAGAAACATGATTCAGTTCTTACTGGATTTTTTGCTTTTTGTTATTGGTTTTTTTAATACGTCCTAGGATATCTTTTCGTTGTCGACAGTACGACTTTATATTTTCATTTTCTTATATTTTAATTCAGTTTACTTTAGTTCAAGTTTACTTTTAGTGTAGTGTAGTTTCGTTAAATTTAGTTCGGTGAAGTATAGTTTTGTTTTGTATAGTTAAGGTTGAAAGGAATTAATTTGTCAGTTTAGCGTTACTTTTGTTTTGCTGAGGTTAGCCTAGTTGAGATGAGTTGAGTTTAGGGGATGGGGGGGAGGTTCGTTTAGGGTTTATGTTTAGTTTTCTTTTATTTTTTCTTTGCATTACCTTACTTTATCTTTGTCTCCTTTTGTTTAGTCTTGTTTTGTTTTGTTTAGTTTTGTATGGCCGACCGTCTGTCATTTCAGCTAAGCTTATTTTGTCGTCGAACACTGACAGCAACTATTGGTGTCTGCCATAGTATCAGCGCCTGACAGGTCAGGCCCAGCACATCCGACTTCGGCATGGGAGAGAATTGTTATCTTTTAGGTCTTTCTGGTGGGGAAAAAAGCAGAAACATTAACCACAAAAGTAGAAAACAGACAAAACGGGAGTGATAGGAAGAAAAGGGAGAAACAAAGAGAGGGATAGAAGAGAAGGAATTTCTAGCACATCGTTCCCAGAAGGTGGGGATGCTATTTATACTGACAGGCCCCCGGCTTAGTTGAGTTGATTTAAGTTGTGCTTACTTTACTTCATTTCGTTTTAGTTGCAGCTTGAATGCAGTCCAATCCTGTTGTTTATAGCCCCGCCGACCACAGTGGCCATAATCTATGGGCTCTCATCTTGTTCAAAGTTACAGCTGAGATCTGAGGTTTCCTTGATTCATCTACTGTGTGTGTGTCTTTCAATGACTTTCCTTTTGTTTATTTGGTTGGTTGGGACGGTTGGCTGGTTAGTTGGTTGTGACTGGCTGTTTGGTTGGTTGGTTAGTTGGTTGCTTGCTTGCTTGGAAAATGTGTTTGTTTCTTTGTTTGTTTGTCTCTTTGCTTCTTTCAAATGTGAATTTCGTTCAACTGCATGTTTTTCTGTTTTCAGTTTATTCTCTTTTTTTCATCTTTCTGATGTCTTCCCTAAACCAGACATAGCTCTCTCTGTCCATCAGTTTACATGTCTATAAATTGCTGTTATAGCTTAACACCCCTCTCACCCACCCCACCCACCCCCCAAAAAGACAGAAAATGAACAAAAGAGACCAGTACATCACAAGTTGGTTTTTTACCATGTTTTGGCAAAATCAGAACAATAAGGAGTACATAATAACAACGTCATAAAGTTCCGATGAAGTAAGCAGTTGTGTTTCTTTGATTGCGTCACCAGATGCAGAGAATCACAGAAATCGTCCTGATCGCCTGCGTCATGATGGTGATGACGTCATACATGCAACAGACAGAAGCAGCGCCCTCTTGGCGACCCCAGGGACGTTTTGGGAAAAGGGGGGGAGCACCCTTCCTGGGTAAGTACGGCAACTCGTGTTCCTGTTTCTCTTTTTTTTTTTTTTTCTTCTTTTTTTAATACTTTTTCTTTTTTCTTGTCTTTTATTTTGGGGGAGGAGGGGGTGTTCTGGATTTGCTTGTGTTTTTTGTTGATTATGTGTGTCTTTTGGGGGAGGGGTGGAGGGTACCATTTGGGGTTTTTTCTTTCTTTTTTTGTTATGTTTTGTTTTTGTTTTATTTGTTGTTGGGGGGGGGGGGGGGGGGTATTTGTTTTTATTTAAGTTTTGCTCTGTTTCTTTGTTGGGATGTCCTAACTGGAGATTTTTTTTTATTTTAGTTAAGAATTTTGGTTATGTTGGTTTGAGTTTCTTTTGTTGTTGTTTTATTTGTCTTTTATTTGTGATGTCTGTGTGTGTGTATGTGTATGTGTGTGTATATATGTGTGTGTGTATGTGTGTGTGTGTGACTAGTTTCTACCATGAAAGTGTTTAGTGTAGTGGAGGTTTCTGTCTGGAGTTGCCATGAGGCCAGCATGACGGACGTGAGTTGGGACAAGGAGAGTCTGCTTTGAAGAAAGTTGTCTTTGCCAGAGAACAAGGATAGCATTCTGTCGTCATCCTTTTCTTCTCCTCCTCCTCCTCCTCCCCCCTTTTTCTTTTTCTTCCTCCTCCTCCTCCTCCTCCTCCTCCCCCCTTCTTCTTTTTCTTCTTCGCAATTCCTCTTTACAATTCTTTGCAATTCTTTTTCTTCGCAATTCTTCTTCTTCTTTGCAATTCTTCTTCGCAATTCTTCTTCTTCTTCTTCTTCTTCTCATCATCATCATCATTTCTTTATTTATTATTATTATTATTATTATTATTATTATTATTATTATTATTATATTATTATTTATTATTATTATTATTATTATTACTATTATTCACAATTCTTCTTCTTTACCATTCTTGTTCTTCACAATTCTTTTTCTGTGCAGTTTTCGTCGTAATTCTTCTTTGCAATTATTTTTGTCTTCTTTGCATTTCTTCTTCTTTACAATTTTTCTTTATCGCAATTTTTCTTTGGACTTTCCTATTTTACATCCTCTTCGTAATGTTTCACAATGTTGTACACTTCCTCTTCTTCTTCTTCTTCTTCTTCACAATTCTTCTTTGCAAGCCGTCTTTGCAATTCTTTGCTTTAAAATATTTTCCAGGCTTTTTTTTCTTTTTTTCTTTTTTTAAATCCTTCTGTCATTATGCTGATCTTGGTCGTCGTCCTCGTCGTCATTATTATCGCCATTTCCTACTTCATAATCATCGCCTCCATGACACAAAAAAGAAACATCCAATATTTCTAAAAGTCTTTCTGTCATCAACATCCTAAAAATAATTCCACCACAAACTCACGTCCTTCCTCCCCCTTCACCCCTTCACATCTACCCCCACCTCACTGCCCCCTATAAACTCCTTCCCTACCCCCCCCCCCCCCTCTTTTTTACACCCACCCCCTCCCCCACACTTTTATTTCATGTTGCACGCTTTAAGCATGCGATTTTGTCTATCTCCACTAGATTGGCCTTGTTTCGTCCAGTTTCTGTGACACACTGTTTCCCTTTTCTCTGACAGTGTTTCACGTTTGTGTGACACAGTGTTTCATGTTTCTGTGACACAGTGTTTCACGTTTCTGTGACAGTGTTTCCCGTTTCTGTGACAGTGTTTCACGTTTCTGTGACACACTGTTTCCCTTTTCTCTGACAGTGTTTCACGTTTCTGTGACACAGTGTTTCATGTTTCTGTGACACAGTGTTTCATGTTTCTGTGACACAGTGTTTCATGTTTCTGTGACACAGTGTTTCACGTTTCTGTGACAGTGTTTCCCGTTTCTGTGACAGTGTTTCACGTTTCTGTGACACACTGTTTCCCTTTTCTGTGACAGTGTTTCATGTTTCTGTGACACAGTGTTTCATGTTCCTGTGACACAGTGTTTCACGTTTTTGATCCGGTTTCTGCGACACATTGGGACGCAGTGTATGCGTTTCTGTGACACAGTGTACCCGTTTCTGTGACACAGTGTTCCTGTTTCTGTGACACAGTGTTCTCGTTTCTGTGACACAATGTTCTCGTTTCTGTGACACAGTGTTCTCGTTTCTGTGACACAATGTTCTAGTTTCTGTGACACAGTGTTCTCGTTTCTGTGACACAGTGTTCTCGTTTCTGTGACACAGTGTAGCCGTTTCTGTGACACAGTGTAGCCGTTTCTGTGACACAGTGTTCTCGTTTCTGTGACACAGTGTAGCCGTTTCTGTGACACAGTGTTCTCGTTTCTGTGACACAATGTTCTCGTTTCTGTGACACAGTGTTCTCGTTTCTGTGACACAGTGTTCTCGTTTCTGTGACACAGTGTTCCTGTTTCTGTGACACAGTGTTCTCGTTTCTGACACATGTTTCCTGTTTTTGTGATACAATGTTTCCTGTTTCTGTGACACAGTGTTCTCGTTTCTGTGACACAGTGTTCTAGTTTCTGACACATGGTCCCGTTTCTGTGACACAGTGTTCCAGGTGACCCATTGTTTCCCGTTTTTGGTGATACAATGTGTCCTGTTTCTGTGACGCAGTGTTTTCCGTTTTTGTGACACAGTGTTATACGTTTCTATGACATATTGTTTTCCATTTCTGTGCCATGGTGTTCAAGTTTCTGTGACACAAAGTTCCAGTTTCTGTGACACATTGTTTCAAATCACGGTCTGCCTTTTTGTATTACCTCTTCCATTTGTTTATCATTATTTAGATGAGTTTGTGTGACGACGTTATCATTGTTAGGGGCCTTACTTACAAATGTTTGCTAAGTTTGGAATGTTTTTTCTTCTTTGTTTTGGAATGTTGCTTTAGAAATACTTGTGGTGAAGCTGAGAATGCTTTTTTTGCTTAGAAAGCTTTTGAAATAATTTGTGATTAAATTCAAGAATGCTAGGGGGTTTTTGTGTGGGTTTGGGGGCATAAAGTGCTTAGAAATAATTTTGGTTTAAGTTGAAAATGTTATTTTTGCCTAGAATGCTTCAGAATGAATTTTGGTTGAGTTGAGATGTTGTTTCTGTGTAGAGAGTTTAAGAAATATTTTGTTATGGTTTAGAGTCTTAGTTTTGCTTATGGATGTTCAGTTGTAGTTTTATACATGATTTCACTGCCTGCGTGTTGTATTTTGAATTGTATTTCGATAGAATGTTGTTTAGAGATGATAGTCTTTGTTTTTAAATTTTCGGTTTCATTTAACACACTTACTCTTTGTGTTCTCTTTCGCATTTTAACATTGCATGAATATTAAGTAGATTCGACTTTTTGGGTAGAGATATAGCTTAGCTATTTTCACTAGCTATTCATTTGTCTGATTTAACTATCTCTCAGTTGTGTGTGTGTGTTGATGTGTGGAGGACTTAAGGCTGGTTTAAACAAAACTTCAATTCAGTTCCATTCAAATACTTATCATCTCACAAACAGAAATTCACGTGGGTTATAAGCAATACATATAAACAGTAAGCATAAAAACAGTTATCTCAGAAAAATGCCATGACACAGTATTCGAACATTAGCACACACACATCATAAGATTTTTTTTTTAAACGCGTCCAAACATCAGTAATACTTAAGCCAGCCACAAACTCACTAGTGTAAAATCACATGCACTCGTGCGCGCCCCAAAATGCGCGCACATACACACACACACACACACACACACACACACACTGCAGGGCACATACGCACACACGCGCACGCAATTTTTTTGGGGGGACGACAAAAAAATCCCTTGTTATAACAGGTTGAGTGACAAGACAAATAGGGAGGTCTTTGTACCAGCGCGTAGAATATCTTGCGCAGACATGAAAACCCGTTCTGCTTTTTGGAAGAGTAGGCCATTGGTGTCGATAAGAACAAATGACAACATGTTTTTTAACAACCAAACAAACAAACAAAAACACGCGTGAAGACTGGTGTCGTGTTTAGACGTCATTCCCGAAGGCGGAATGCTGCTGCTACTTGCCTGGTGCAGGGCAACATCGGCCGCACAGGCAGCACCTCGCCATTGGGGAGCCGGGGAGCTCTGGCCCAGGAACACTACAAGGAAAACGTTGGTGATAGTTTCACTGCCCTGGAAAGCCTTTCACATGTGACGATAAACGGAGCTCCTGTGTGTGAACACATGCAGAACATTTTGTGAACACATGACAGCCCAGTCCACCTTGAACGCACGCAGAACACCTTGTGAACATGTTGCAACCCAGTCACCTTGAACACACGTAGAACACTTTATGAACATGTTACAGCACTGTATTGAACACATGCAGAACGCCTTGTGAACACGTTACAACCCAGACCACCTTTCATAGAAAAAAACACAGCTAAGGCTAGAGGCATATTTATTTATTTATTTATTCTTTTATATCGAGGATAATGGAATAAGCACTTATGTGCTTTTTTACATCCAGTCCCCGTGTGTTTGCGGTTTTTGTAAATTCTGTCATCTGTTCCCACCGGCACACAATGGCCTACTCGCATAGACAACCATGAACCTACCTAGCATGCTGTCTGGTGTCTGGGCTCCGCCAGCTTCAGTTTGCCCGTGATTCACAGATTGAAAAATTCAGTGCAGAGCCCTAATGACTGCTCAGGGAGTTAAGTGAGAAGTCAGTCAGTCAGCTAGTCAGTTATTCAGTCAGTCAGTCAGTTATTCAGCCAGTCACATGTACAAACTCAACTCACCTTCTCGTCCTGTTCCCTTCGCTCAGTCTGCAGTCCTTTAGATCACACGAACCACACAGCAGGGTGTCGTGTTCAGATCGCGTCAAAAGTAAAAATCCATTGTTTTCCAAATTCAATTTCAAATCTAATACTTTACTATCTCATGAACAGAGAAATTCATGTTTTAAAGTCTGATGTCAGTAAGATCCATTTTTCAAATTCAATTTCAATTCTAACACTTTGTTATCTCACGAACAGAGAAATCCATGTCTTTCATTCTGATGCCAGCTTTGTGTGGTCGGTTTTTCTCTTGATTTGACCATTTGGATCTAACACAAGGACCGAGTTAAAGCGTTCATAGTCTCATCCGAAGAGCGTGAGGAAATTTTGAATCAGATCCAGGAGAAGAATCCCCTTCAATCGTGCAGTTCAGAACCAGCACTCGAACCCACACTCAAACTTCTGTCTGTTCCTGAATCCTCGCTCTACCCTGTCTACTTTCAGATCTCTCCAATGGCAAATGTAAAGAGAAAGGGAGCTAGGAATCACCTTGTTTGATGCCAGTTGCGATTTAAAACCAATCGCTGCAGTCTTCTTCTGACACATTCACCTGATCTGTAATTGTCATTCTATTTGTTGGCAAGGCTATTTGTTTTTAAAAACGGGAAAAGATGTGTAATATCAAATGTCTCTACCTCGTTTCCTTATTTCAGTGATATTTCAAAAGCATTCAACTTTAAAAAATCTGACTTCCCTCGCTGAGTGCAAATGTTCTGTATTGCCATTGCATGTAATTCAAAGAGAATGAAACTTCTTTTCTCCTGTAGTGTTAATACAAAATTGTCAAGCCATGAAAGAGCATAGATATTGAAAATAAACTCTGAAATCTCAATTTTATGTTGACAAAGAACCTTATTTCTCTTCCAAATCCTCCTCCATTAGTTGAAAAGCGCTATTGCTTTTTCGTTGTGATGGATCAGTTGACTGCGAGTGTTTACATTTACTTAAATGAGTTGCCAAGATTTGTAAACTGTTTTCTAATTTTCCTCTTTCTAACATAACGAAACAACAGTTACTTTTGGAGGTCTGGTCATCTGTGATGAAAGTGGGAACTAGATTTCTGCCCTGGTTAAAAAAAAATAACTGAGTTTGTTTCTTTGGGTTGGTTGTTGGTTTTTTTACTGCAGTGTCTAGAGAGAGAGACAGAGACAGACAGACAGACATGCAGAGAGAGAGACAGAGAGAGAGAGAGGCAGAGGCAGACCGAGAGACAGAGACAGAGAGACACAGGCAGACAGACAGCTGCAAAAAACGATTGTTGTATTCATTTGTTTCAGAATTCAGGATATCGCTAGAAGTAGGATCAACTAGATAAATAGAGATAGAGCGAGACAGACAGACAGACAGACAGACAGCCAGACAGACAGGCGGACGGACACACACACACACATACACATAGACAGACAGAGAAACGGACAGACAGAGAGACATAGACAGACACACAGATACACACACACATAGACAGACAGAGAGACACAGACAGAGAGACACAGACAGACAGACAGAAAGACAGACACACACACACACACACACACACACACACACACACACACACACACACACACACACACACATAGACAGACAGAGACACGGACAGAGAGACATAGACAGACACACAGATACACACACATAGACAGACAGAGAGACACAGACAGACAGACAGAAAGACACACACACACACACACACACACACACACACACACACACACACACACACACACACACACACACAACTTTAAAAAGTGACCCCTGTGTTTCTGTCTTTGCAAACTGAGAATATCCACGGAAGTTAAACAGAAAAAAAAACGAAAACCATTGGCGTAATCATTTGCCGTTTTCTTACAACTGGACTCAAATGCCTTCTCTACAAAGCTCATAAACTGAAACTAAGCTCTTCAAAACCCTGGCACTGTTGAAATGACGTGCGTTACCTAAGACACAACTTCAGACTTCAATCGATACAGTCACAGAAGTACGGGGTATTTTACTAAGAGTACAAATTTTAAAAAGGTATTGGATTTTACTAATCGGCACATCAGAAAGGAAGCAACTTGAAAAAGTCTACTGTTGATTAGTTTCATTTGATATCGGCTTTCTAGAGTAAGGTGGGGGTGAGGGGGGGGGGGGGGGGTCTCTTCTGTTTTTCGCCAGCTGTAATTAAAAATAAGCGCCAAGGTTTTCAGGGTTTTGGTTTGGGGGGGGGGGGGGGTCTTCTTTTTTTAAAACTTTTGTTGGTGGATGTTTCTGTCTTTGGGGGAGAGGGGGGGGGAAGGGACTTGATTCTTCGACTAAAACTAGACTGGAGAAAAATCATGAGTTGAAGTAACTGGTTGACAGGAAGAGACTAGAGCACTTGTTGCGAAACATTAGTTTTCTGTTCGGATAATGCAATAATTGACTTTTTTTTTTTCGTTCTTCCCAGGATCATCAGTTGCTAGGATTTTCGCGTATGCTTCCCGTTCTTGCCCACCATTAAGGTATCCACATTCCGACTTCGGGGAAAATTATTGACTTGACTGCTACCTCACCTGCTTGAGGAGTAGGAGCACTGCACTGATCTTTTCCAGACAGTGTGTCATGGGCAAGTTGAACCTGGCGGAGCCCATCCCCATTCACATACAAGAGTGCATGCTGGGTTTGTGTGTGTGTGTCATCATCCATCTCACCAACCGTAGTTGTCTACTCTTCAGCGAATGTTGGATGGGCTTTTAACGTGTGCTCAAGATGTTCTGCATGCGTTCGCACGCGGAACCCCAGTTTACAATCTCAGCTGAAGGACTTTCAGGGTAGTAGGGTCAGCACCGATGTTCACTCCAGGAAGAAAACTCGCTGGGCAGGAACACCTAGGTGAAAACTTCAACTCACGCTCTCAAGGGTACTCACTGCGAAAGTTATAATATTAAATTCTTTCAAACATTTATTTGTCCGAATATTTCCCAGAAACAAATCTGATCTAGATATATAAAAAAATTAAGTTAAGAGGTAAAGGTGTCCTATAACCTACGTGGTTGTAGGGGAGCGAGGTATCAAAGACCTCAGCTTCTCTAGGGGCCAGCATATTGAGGGCGGCGTCCATCTCCTCTCCCTCGCTGCTTTACCTTCCCTGACCCTAAAGAGGGCAGGTAGCCATTTACAACTAAGTGAACTGGGGAACTGTACTGAAGCCAAGGCGCGCAGATGGTCACCCATCTACTCAGTAACCACACTCAATGCTGCTTAACCTTAGCTAAGAGAAAGCGAGTGATCTTGCTACTGAGCGATTCAGTCCCCTTTACCTTAAACAATAACCAAACCAAAAAAAAACCGAAACAAAAAATCAGCTAAGCGAAACAAATATAATTTTAAAAAATCACAAAAACAAAAAACTGCTGAACTAAACAATTATCAATACAAAAAACAACAACAAAGTAATAATAAACTTATCAAACCAGCCTGGTAGTCTATATGTCGCTGTCTCTTTTTGTTTCAATTTGATCTTTTGGGGGGTTTTTGTAGTTCTTTTATATTATTTATTTCTTCATTCATTCTTTCATTGATTCATTTATTTATTTCTCCTTTGTTGTGCATGCTGAACTAGTTACCTCTGTCCCTGTCCCCTCTTGTGTAGCTGTCCCCACCAACAAACCTTACTATTGGCGGCCACAGGGGCGGTATGGCAAGAGAAGCGGCGAGTTCTCCGATGACTTTGACATGTTCGGTAAGTTTCAGGGCTTTTTTCAGTTTTCAGGGTGTTTTCAGTTGTTGTTATTTTCAGGAAGACCGTCAACGCGTGCTGAAGGTGTTCTTGTGTGCACACTACACTGATTTAGGCCAAATTACCGTCAGAAAGAACTACCTGCTCACGATTCTAAACTAGGAAATCAAAGCAAAGATCGCCCAGGTCAAAAACTCTGTCAATCATTGATGTCAGCAAAGTGCCAACAAAAACAAAAACAACGACAAAAACAAAACAAAAAACCTCCTCTGATGTCGGAGTATGGCTACCTATATAGCGAGGTGCTCGAAAACAGCTATACCCTGAAAAGCAATAGAGACAGCACACACCCTTGTTTTATGCCTATTTTTTACGTCAAAATAATTCTCATTGTGTTAATCTTGCATAAAAAGTTAGCACAAAACAGCTGACGAGGGACACGTGCACAGGAATTCCAAATGAACCAAGCATAGCCATTTGGTGTCTGTGTGAATGCAGTCAAAAGCCTTGTTAAAGTCTAAAAAATTAATAAAGGGCTGTCTGCCACCACCCCTACACCTCTCGAAGCAGGGTGAATGTTTGATCAACACGTTCTCCTCCTCCTCTCCCTATTAAGCCTTGTTTATTTATTTCACTGTTTAGTATGCATTTCTGCACAGATTTTTTTAATAATCTTTGATCAGAAAAAAGATGAAGACGAGAAAACAAAACGAAACAAACACACAAACAAACAAGCGCCACACACCAAATCAAAACTCTTTATCTGTGCAGTTTTGAAGCCATGCAAACCACAAACATGTTTACTATTTGGAATTCATTATACACACACACACACACACACACACACACACACACACACACACACACACACACACACACACACACATTGAAATTCACCCATCGACTACATGAAAGAGCTATAAAACTTGTTTTAGTACAATCTAGCTTCTTAACCCTCAACGATTATAAGCAAACAAATATTCTAACCTTCAAAAACAGACTTTATTTAAATAAAGCTCTATTTGTACAGAAAGTTGTTAATGGAAATGCCCCTCCAAAGATCACCAATAGCTTCAAAATCAATGAACACAGACATGATCATCTACTAACATTTCTGAGACCCAGAAATAACCGTTAAAAAAACAAGCTTCTTATGTTCAGGTGGTGTATTATGGAATAAGTTCCCAAGAAGTTCAAAATGTGTCAGAAACAAAAATCAGTTCAAGACACAGCTGGAAAATCATTTAATGCATAAATATTGAGGAAATGACTTGTCAGTCAAATTAGCCATGCTTAGATATAATGCATCAGAACTTTTTGCGTCCCACAAATGTGTTTTAGGTGTTAGTTACTGTGACAGAAAATATTACACTGTTACATGTGTGTGTGTGTGTGTGTGTGTGTGTGTGTTTGTGTGTGTGTGTGTGTGTGTGTGTTTGCGTGCGTGCGTGTGTGTGTGTGGAAATGGGTGGAGG
>CM054162.1:33473112-33478112 GCA_028751875.1 Rapana venosa
ACTGGCATGGCTTATGAGGCTGATCGTTCGATAGTTTTGGCATTGCTGTAGATTGTCTTTCTTGGGGAGCACAATGATGAGTAATGGAGTCCAAGATGTTGGCCACTCTCCGGTCTGCCAGATCTTGTTGCAAGTTCTTGTGAGGATGTCTATCACTGTTGTACCCCCCCCCCCCCCCACCCTCCCCTGTTTGACATTTGACGAGGACATTTCCAGGTGCAGACGCGGGCAGTGACCCCGACCTGGTGCTCCTGAACTTCAGAATCCAGCTGGAAAAGGTCAGCAAGCCAAAGAACATCAGGCTAAAATTCAACCTAGAAAGATTGAAGGACCGACCATCGCAGAATCCTTCCAAGCAAAAATAGACGGAAAATTTGCTGCACTGCTTGCACTTGATAAGGATGCAAAGTCAAAGTCAAAGTCAAACTTTTATTTTGAAATGGTACATTGAATAAGCAGTGCATTTGCTTTTTTTCATCAAGCCATCTATCTAAAGAAAAAAGAGAGGAAAAAGATAATATATATGGGGACATAGAATAAAAAACGTAATCAATGACACATATCAAACAAGAGAAGACAATAATATATGCATACATGGAATTAAAAACAAAACAAAAACCCTGAACAATATTAAATCATACAATTCAAATAAATAAACTGTTAAAAAAACTCCTGAAAATGTATCCACCATAATAAACAAACAGGCAGCAAAGAAAACCCAAACCAAAACAAAGAAGACAAAACAAAATAAAATAAAAGACACACCAACTGCTCACCCCCCCCCCCCATCCCTCACACACCACACACACACACACACACACACACACACACACACACACACACACACACACACACACACACACACACACACACACACACAAACCTTCAACCATGCAAACAACTGAATAAAACAAACAAAAAAGATAAAACAACAAGAACAACCACAGCAAGCAAATAAACAAACAAACACAAACATACGTTACAAAAGCAACAGCGACAATAACAAAAATAAAACAAAAACAACAGCCAAAACAAATAAAGAACAATATAAAACTACAAAAGAGTCCCCAATACCCCCTGCCCTCCCCAAGAAAACCACCCTAAAACAAAGGAAACCCAAAAGAAACAAAAAGCAAAATAAACCAGAACTCTACCACCAACAACAATAACAACAACCGAATGGATATAAACAGAGGAAACTGATGTATAGTTTCCTTTTAAACATTTAAACACTTACATACACGTACACACCCTCACCCATATCCCCTTCACCACATATACTAATATATAAAGGAAAACAAGAAACAACCAGACATTGGATTTAGAGCAAAAAAGTAAAACAAAGACATCCATTCCCTCCCTCTCCCCTGGTCATATACACGCATGTACATGTATGTGCTTTTTAAGGCAGAACTACGTTAGTCCTTCCATCAAAAGAATAAATTCAGGCAATATAAACCCGTCCAGCAATACTAACATCAGCAATAACAATTTAGGTCATCTAATACAATGAAAAAGAAAATAAACAGCGACAAAATAAAATAAATCAGCATGTTTTTGTGTAACACAAAACGCGTGTACACACGCGCGTGCATACACACACACAAACACACACACCAGATCCAAAGCGTGTTGGGGTCGATATCATATCAACCCATATGTAGATCAATGCTTATACATGTACTCTATATGAATATGAAAACTTGGGTCATATCTGATTCTAATGACAAGAATAACGTCAGTGATACCTTAATCACTCTCTTAAGTTTACAAGTCGTGTTCTGAACTTTTATTCATGAAATATCTTTTTAGATGTGTTTTATACTGATCTTTGCTTTTAATACATTTCAAATTTGGGGGGAGTTTATTCCATAGGTCACTGCCTGAATACAAAAGCCTCGGTTTGTATAGGTTATTTCTGGGTCTTGGAAATGTTAGCAAATGGTTGTGTCTATGTTGGTTAATTTTGAGAGCTTTGGTAATTTTAGGAGGTGCATTTTGATTAACAACTTTTTGCATAAATAATAATAATAATAATAAATGAAATTTGTATAGCGCTATATCTTGCAAAGACAAATCAGAGCGCTTTAAACACAGCTTTATTGAATAAAAGATGCAGAGATAATAAGCAACAGCTTCAATGCAGCGACGATAGAAACAGTAAACAAACTACTTGGCAAACACCCTCAGAAAAAAGCAACCTTGGCTCACAGATAAAACCCTGGATATGTGTGATAGAGGAAGTGAACTGAAGAGTGTCAACAGGGGCAGGGAAATACAGAGAGATCAACAACAAGATCAAGACAGACATGAAAACGGCCAAAGAAGAATGGATTGAGAAACAATGCTTAGATATCGAAGAAAATTTGTCTAAGAACAACAGCAGGAGAGCCTATCAAATTGTAAAAGAGCTCACACAGCAGAAGCAGGCAAGAGTCACCAACATCGAGGACAAGGACGGGAACTGCCTCACAGAAGAAAAAGATTTCATTGACAGATGGACAGAGTACTGTTCAGAGCTCTACAACCATCAGACACAAGGTGACCCCAGCGTACTTACAAGTCAGGACTGGTCAGAGGAGGATGACTTCCCTACCTTTAGTGAGGAAGTTGAGGCAGCAATCACTTCGCTGAAAAATGGGAAAGCTGCAGGCATTGACAACATCCCCGCAGAGCTTATCCATTTACCCTCATTAAAAGCATTCGTGTTCTCTCTCGCTCTCCCTCTGTCTCTGTCTCTCTCTCTTTCTTTATCTGTCTGTCTCTCTGTCTCTGTCTGTCTCTCTCTGTCTCTCTCTGTCTCTCTCTGTACAAAACATTTAAACTGCGGTATTTTTTTATATCTTGAAATGCTAAAGAATAATGATTTCTTTTCATAATACAGAGTATAGTTCTGTATTGTTACTGATAATTGTGTCTAAGCCATCTTTCTTATGCGGCAAACGTCTATAAATGAATAAACTTTGCTAAAGTCTCTCTCTCGCTCTCTCTCTCTCTCTCTCTCTCTCTCTCCCCCTCTCTCTCGCTCTCTCGCTCGCTCTCTCTCTCTCTCTCTCTCTCTCTCTCTCTCTCTCTCTCTCTCTCTCTCTCTCTCTCTCTCTCTCTCTCTCTCTCCCCCCCCCCCCTCTCCCTCGCTCTCGCTCTCTCTCGTTATTCCATTATCCTTAAAAGACCTGGTCTCATTTCAAAGACTCACGGAACAGACGCTACAACCTCGTGTGGCAGACGACAATTTGCTAGGAAAACGAAAGTAAACGGTCATTCCTGGCACTTTGGTTAAAGTGTCTCTGAAATGATTTGATTTACTCAAGCACTTGGAATGAAGGGGTATCCAGATTGATTTGCCAGGAATACTACATTATGTTAATGAACTAAAAATGTATCTGTCCGTGTGTGTGTGTGTGGTGTGTGTGTGTGTGTGTGTGTGTGTGTGTGTGTGTGTGTGTGTGTGGGTGTGTGTGTGTTGTTGTGTGTGTGTGTGTGTGTGTGTGTGTGTGTGTGTGTGTGTGTGTGTGTGTGTGTGTGTGTGTGTGACTGACTGACTGACTGACTTACATGGTGACTGAGAGAGAGGGAGGGATTTCATTTTAAATCTCTTCACAAATTGTGAAATTATACGGACAAGCGGGATGGGGGGAGGGGAGGGGGGAGGTGTCTGGATCAGTGGCTGGAGATGGAGACACCTACTTTGGATCATCATCACCATCACCAGTGGACAAGTGAATGGAAATCAAATGACTGACCTACAGTTAAAGCTAGAAAAATGCAACTCTGGAATAATACTTAAGTACAACAGACAATAACAAAAATAAATAAATAACAAAACAAAATAATCACATTTGTAACCAGATCTAACAACTGAACCGTAAAAACCGTATGACTAACAAAAACCAAGAAAAGGAAATATGTTCCACCAAAAGAGAATGTCTTAAACATTTTTAATAATCATAATAAGGAACCAGCTGGGCTTTCAATAACGATTTGGAAAAAAGTACGCTCACTGAAGATTGACGATGACGATAAAGAAGTAAGAATGGGTATGTAGTCTTTCAGCATCTGGCGTATTGATACATGTTCAACAGTTTAGCTGTAACCACATCTGCAAAAAATGTGTCCAATATACTTAGTCTTAAAACAGTTCAATTTCCACCTGAGGGCCAGAGATACAATCTGTTTTATACGGTAACAATCTGTTTCTGGTTTTTTAACACAACACTCAAGGTGCACCATTTCTCTGTATACATCTAGACAACCAACTCTCTCTTTCTCACACAGGAATGACTTGTGCTGTGCTTTTTGAACGATCTGATAGCATTCTTGCAGTGACAAATGGAGATTTATATTTGCAGCATGTAATAAATCCTTTGTTCCCTGTTTTGCTAAAATGTCAACTTTTTCGTTATAATACATACCAGAGTGAAATGGAATCCAACAAAAAGTTATATCTGAGCCTTTTAAAGTTAAGATATGGATTGAATGACAAATTTCAGTGATTAATTCAGAGCTAAGTTTTGTTTGCATAGAACTGATGGCTTGAATTACTGATTTTGAATCAACACAAACAGTATTTGAAAGACAACTTTCAGAAAATCAGTTAAGAAATCAAGAGCCATTAATACTGCTACGAGTTTTGCCGTTAAAATTGATATATTCTCCACAAGATGAAATTTATGTTCAGTTTTTAGATCTGGTATAGTGTATGAAGACCCGCTGACCACAGTCAAGAAAAGGAATTTCGGATAGAATGGACATGTGACAAGATCAGATGGGCTCTCCAAGACCATACTGCAAGAAACAGTGCAGGGGAAGAGAAGGCGAGGCAGGCTGAAGAAGAAATGGGCAGACAACATCACTGAATGGACCGGGAGGAGCTTCTCCACAACCCAGGCACTTGCCCACAACCGCCGCAAATGGAGCCAACTGGTGCAACGTTCGTCACTGCAGTGCCCCTACGACCCTGGAGGGGATTATGGGAGCAGATTAGAGATGAGATGACATAA
>CM054162.1:33483112-33505612 GCA_028751875.1 Rapana venosa
GTAATACGTCTATAAATATATAAGAAATATGGGTTTGACAAATGTGCCGTCATTAGCTAAAAATGGATTTATTTTAATAACTAAACCTGATGAATTAGATTTTTTTACAAAAAAGCCAAGGCACGGCATGTTCAAATTGTGACTTAAATTACAGATATTTTCTCCAGCGGAAGCAAATCTGTCGTAAACGACATAGAACACATTTAAAGTTGAAGCCCTGAAGAACAAAAGAATTTGAGCGTAATTGTGATAGATGTGTACAGGTTGGGCAAAATGAAACGAAAATAATCGAGGGAAAATGGGAGAAAGGAATCCCAAAAGATTTAGAAGTCTATGTTAAACTTATGAGCTTATTCTTTAAAAGAAGGCTAAGATGATTTTGGTATCATTAAATAGAGTGCAATATCATCATCATCATCATCACCATCTCTCTCTCTCTCTCTCTCTCTCTCTCTCTCTCTCTCTCTCTCTCTCTCTCTCTCTCTATCTATCTATCTATCTATCTATCTATCTATCTATCTATTTATCTATCAAAGAGACAAGCTCTTTAGAAATAAGCCTAAAACACAAGCAGACTATAGTCTAACAATGTAGCTTTCATCTTTATAAACTACCTAGATCAGGTAAAATCAGCTGACTGGAAAATCAAGCAACTTGACACCAATCCGAAAAATCAGGAAACTTTACACAGATCTGTAAAATTGGGGGAAATTTACACCAATCTGTAAAATTGCGTAACTTTACACCAATTTGGAAAATCAGGTAGGAAAGATTCGTGTAAAGTTCCCTGATTTTGGATTGTCAATGTCTGAATCAGGAAATCAGGGAACTTTACATATTAAAATCAAGAAATCAAATCAACATCAAAATCAGGAAATCCAGATTGGTGTTTGTTTACATTTTTACAGAGTTAAAAAATTGCTGTAAAGGTCTTTGATTTACCAGTCAACTGGTTACATCTTATCGATCTACTTATCAAGATAAAAGGGAACTTTCCAATGTGGAAAATCAGGGAACTTTACACCAATGTGGAAAACCAGTGAACTTTACACAAATTTTGAAAACCCGTGAACTTTACACCAATGTGGAAAATGAGGGAACTTTACACCAATGTGGAAAATGAGGGAACTTTACACCAATGTGGAAAATGAGGGAACTTTACACCAATGTGGAAAATGAGAGAACTTTACACCAATGTAATAAACCAGTGCACTTTACACAAATTTTGAAAGCCCGTGAACTTTACACCAATGTGGAAAATCAGGGAACTTTACACTAATCTGGAAAATCAGGGAACTTTACACTAATCTGGAAAATCAGGGAACTTTACACTAATCTGAAAAATCAGGGAACTTTACACTAATCTAGAAAATCAGGAAGCTTTACACCAATATGGAAAATCAGGGAACTTTACACCAATCTGGAAAATCAGGGAACTTTACACCAATCTGGAAAATCAGGGAAATTTACACCAATCTGGAAAATCAGGGAACTTTACACCAATCTGGAAAATCAATAAACTTTACACCAATCTGGAAAATCAATAAACTTTACACCAATCTGGAAAATCAGGGAACTTTACATCAATGTGGAAAATCAGGGAACTTTACATCAATGTGGAATATCAAGAAACTTTACACCGATCTTGAAAATTAAGGAGCTTTACACACCTCTCTGGAAAATCAGGGAACTTTACACCTGAAGTCAGTACCAATGTTAACTCCTAATGTCATTACCAATGTTAACTCCTAATGTCATTACCAATGTTAACTCCTAATGTCATTACCAATGTTAACTCCTAATGACAGTACTAATGATAACTCCTATTGTCATTACCAATGATAACTCCTAATGCCATTACCAATGTTAACTTCTAATGTCATTACCAATGTTAACTCCTAATGACAGTACTAATGATAACTCCTAATGTCATTACCAATGATAACTCCTAATGTCATTACCAATGTTAACTCCTAATGTCATTACCAATGTTACTCCTAATGTCATTACCAATGTTAACTCCTAATGTCATTACCAATGTTAACTCCTAATGTCATTACCAATGTTAACTCCTAATGTCATTACCAATGTTAACTCCTAATGTCATTACCAATGTTAACTCCTAATGTCATTACCAATGTTAACTCCTAATGTCATTACCAATGTTAACTCCTAATGTCATTCATTACCAATGTTAACTCCTAATGTCATTACCAATGTTAACTCCTAATGTCATTACCAATGTTAACTCCTAATGTCATTACCAATGTTAACTCCAGGGAAAAGGTCATCGACCAGTCAGACGCCTTAGCGGAGACTGGAAGCTGGGACCTCAGTCATGTCGGAGCACCAGTGTAGTGTAGTGTTCTAACCATTACACTGTTCTGCCCCAGCAACCTCGGATTCTTGTGTGCCAAACTTCAATCATTTTCATTTCACACTGTTCTCCTCAGAATAAACAGAAAACCTGCAAACTAGCACACTAGCTAACTACACAGAAAGATGTTGTGAACCTGCCGTGGAGGCAGTACTTCATTTTCTTGTTTGTGTGTTTTTTTATGATGCATGCTGCAAAACAAACAAGCATTGTCACCTTTAAAAAATATATTATAATATTTTTTTTTTAATTTAAAACAAAATCATCTACGGATCACCCATGAAAACTGAGTTTGGTGTCTATCCTGAACATAATTACTACCCTATAACAACCAGAGAATTCAAGAGAAAGGTCGCACAAGACACCGCTATTGTGAAAGATTTTGATTAAAAACTGGCACGAATTTCACGCAGAGAAATCAGAAATGATGCCAGAACTACGATTGAAATACAACGCAAGATGACACTCACAGATCAGTTAGAGTCATGGTTTTTCCAAGGCCACAATATTTTTTTCCAAGGTTTTGGTTTTTCCCCAGGAACCTAACAGTTGCTGTTCTAATTACACCAACAGAAATTTGAGGCGGAGTAATTTTAAAAAATGGTGCCAGAATTTTTTTTAAATCAGTATAAAATAAATTTAATTTCGGAAGAGTTTTTGCCACCGAAATATTACAATGACTCGTTTGATCAAATCAGTGCGAATTTCACGCTGCAAAACCTAAGATGGTACAGAACTTACGGTACATAATACAAACCAAGACAATGCATTCAAATTAATTCTTTTTTTTTCTTTCAGTGCCAAAATATTTTATCTATTTCTTTTTCTTTTTTGTCCAATCTCACAGCTACTATTCTGAATAAAGAGCATGAATTAAATGCAGTAAAATGTTGAATGATTCCAAAGTTATTCTCCAAGATAAGTCAGTAACAATACAACCTAAGGCAGTACACATTTCAGCCTAAGTCAGTACACATTACAACCTTAGTACACACTACAACCTAAGTCAGTACACACTACAACCTGAGTCAGTACACTCTACAACCTAAGTCAGTACACACTACAACCTAAGTCAGTACACTCTACAACCTAAGTCATTACACACTACAACCTAAGTCATTACACACTACAACCTAAGTCAGTACACATTTCAGCCTTAGTCAGTACACATTACAACCTTAGTACACACTACAACCTAAGTCATTACACACTACAACCTAAGTCAGTACACATTTCAGCCTTAGTCAGTACACATTTCAGCCTTAGTCAGTACACATTACAACCTTAGTACACACTACAACCTGAGTCAGTACACGCTACAACCTAAGTCAGTACACACTACAACCTAAGTCAGTACACACTACAACCTTAGTACACACTACAACCTAAGTCAGTACACACTACAACCTTAGTACACACTACAACCTAAGTCAGTACACACTACAACCTAAGTCAGTACACATTTCAGCCTAAGTCAGTACACACTACAACCTAAGTCAGTACACACTACAACCTGAGTCAGTACACGCTACAACCTAAGTCAGTACACATTTCAGCCTAAGTCAGTTCACATTTCAGCCTAAGTCAGTACACATTACAACCTTAGTACACACTACAACCTGAGTCAGTACACGCTACAACCTAAGTCAGTACACATTTCAGCCTAAGTCAGTACACTCTACAACCTAAGTCAGTACACTCTACAACCTAAGTCAGTACACACTACAACCTTAGTACACACTACAACCTAAGTCAGTACACACTACAACCTAAGTCAGTACACATTTCAGCCTAAGTCAGTACACACTACAACCTAAGTCAGTACACACTACAACCTGAGTCAGTACACGCTACAACCTAAGTCAGTACACACTACAACCTAAGTCAGTACACATTTCAGCCTAAGTCAGTTCACATTTCAGCCTAAGTCAGTACACATTACAACCTTAGTACACACTACAACCTGAGTCAGTACACACTACAACCTAAGTCAGTACACATTTCAGCCTAAGTCAGTACACATTACAACCTAAGTCAGTACACATTTCAGCCTAAGTCAGTACACATTTCAGCCTAAGTCAGTACACATTACAACCTAAGTCAGTACACTCTACAACCTGAGTCATTACACACTACAACCTGAGTCAGTACACGCTACAACCTAAGTCAGTACACATTTCAGCCTAAGTCAGTACACATTTCAGCCTAAGTCAGTACACATTACAACCTAAGTCAGTACACTCTACAACCTGAGTCAGTATACACTACAATCTAAGTCAGTACACACTACAACCTAAGTCAGTACACATTACAGCCTTAATCAGCACACACTACAACCTAAGTCAGTACACACTACATCCTAAATCAGTACACATTACAAACTAAGTCAGTACACATTACAGCCTAAATCAGCACACACTACAACTTAAATCAGCACACACTACAACCTAAGTCAGTATACACTACAACCTAAATCAGTACACACTACAACCTAAGTCAGTACACATTACAGCCTTAATCAGCACACACTACAACCTAAGTCAGTACACACTACATCCTAAATCAGCACACACTACAACCTAAGTCAGTACACATTTCAGCCTAAGTCAGTTCACATTTCAGCCTAAGTCAGTACACATTACAACCTTAGTACACACTACAACCTGAGTCAGTACACACTACAACCTAAGTCAGTACACATTTCAGCCTAAGTCAGTACACATTACAACCTAAGTCAGTACACTCTACAACCTGAGTCAGTACACGCTACAACCTAAGTCAGTACACATTTCAGCCTAAGTCAGTACACATTTCAGCCTAAGTCAGTACACATTACAACCTAAGTCAGTACACTCTACAACCTGAGTCAGTACACACTACAATCTAAGTCAGTACACACTACAACCTAAGTCAGTACACATTACAGCCTTAATCAGCACACACTACAACCTAAGTCAGTACACACTACATCCTAAATCAGTACACATTACAAACTAAGTCAGTACACATTACAGCCTAAATCAGCACACACTACAACTTAAATCAGCACACACTACAACCTAAGTCAGTATACACTACAACCTAAATCAGTACACACTACAACCTAAGTCAGTACACATTACAGCCTTAATCAGCACACACTACAACCTAAGTCAGTACACACTACATCCTAAATCAGCACACACTACAACCTAAGTCAGTACACATTACAACCTAAATCAGCACACACTACAACCTAAATCAGTACACACTACAACCTAAATCAGTACACACTACAACCTAAGTCAAAACACACATTTTGTTTCAATCAGATTCCATTTCAATGCCAATAATGGTTGCTGCTTTTTTTCCAGTTTTGCTTTGTTTTGATTTGCTTTTTTTGTGTGTTTTTTCCAGGGGAGGGGGGGGGGGGGTTCGAGGGAGGGGGGTTGTTTTTGCCAAAGTCTGAAGATTACTACTTGATGACGACGAAGACGACTGCAATGATGATGATGATGATGATGATGATGATGATGATGATGATGATAACAGCGACGATGCTGATTGATGCTGATGCTGATGGTGATCCTTTTTCCAGGGATAACAAAGATCATTGATGCCAGATTGCTATCCAGATTTAACGTAGTATAGACACAAAAGCAGACAGAGGGATAGACAGAAAGACAGACAGAAAAAAAACACTTCACCGCGAAAACAATAACAAGCAGAATGACAGACAGATAAACAATCGTCTTGCAAAAGGGGAAACAACACACAGCAACCATACCACGCCACACAAAGTTTATCCTCTCTCCCCGCTTGACTGAGCAGACCGGAAGTACTTCACAGCGTGAATGCCCCTGACGAACAGTCTGATGGGAAGGAAAATGGCGGTTCACAATTCACAGTGGCTTATTCCCATTAAGTCCTTTCAGCTACACAGAGAAGCAGAATAAAAGGCACACTACACCTATTATGTGTCTTTTGCCAAGCTAGGACTTCGTTTTGATAAGGAGAATTCCGATTCGTGATCAAAGAGAGAAAACCCATTAGCCTGTTTTAAAGGTGGTGATTTTGTACGGGAGATTGCATAGGTGAACAGAGAGTAGAATTGTTCCAGCTTCTTTCTACGTCCCTCAGTCGGAAATTCCCGCTAGGACGTTACTATAATTATTCTCGACAACAACAAAAACGACAACAACAACAGAAATTGCTTTCACGTTGTTGCTTCTAGATCAGCTCTTTATTGTATCCTCGTTCCAACTTTAAGGGCATCCAGCGATACAATAGTTCTTGAAACGTCGAATGTTGTTGTTGTAGTAGTAGTAGTAGTAGTAGTGGTAGTGGTAGTAGTAGTCGTAGTAGCAGCAGCAGCAGCAGCAGCAGCACAGCAGTAGTAGTAGTAGTAGTAGTAGTAGTAGTAGTAGTAGTAGTAGTAGTAGTAATGTATGGAATTTAAATAGCGCTGAATCTTGTAAAGCAACAAATCAAAGTGCTCAGATGAGATTTAAAAAAATAATAATTTATGCATGTTTTTTAAATTTTGTCATCTGTTCCCACCGGTACACAATGGCCTACTCTTTCGAACAGCGGAACAGGATTTAACGTGTGCGCAAGATGTTCTGCATGCGTTCGCACACGGGGCTTTGGTTTATAGTCTCATCCGATCATTATTATTATTGTTGTTGTTATTATTATTATTACTATTATCATCATCATCATTATTATTATTATTATTATTATTTATGGAATTTATATAGCGCTGAATCTTGTAAAGCAACAAATCAAAGCGCTCAGATGACTTTTTTTTTAATTTTATTTATGCGTGTGTATACGTTTTGTAAATTTTGTCATCTGTTCCCACCGACACACAATGGCCTACTCTTTCGAACAGCGGAACAGGATTTAACGTGTGCGCAAGATGTTCTGCATGCGTTCGCACACGGGGCCACGGTTTTAAGTCTCATCCGAAGGATCACCACCTTGGCTTGGCTCAAAGCAAGATTTGAAGTATCAGAGATACAGATTGAAAGTTAGACACACATCTCGAAGTCGGAATGCAGCTACTTTCATGGAGGGCAAAACAGTAGAATACCAAAACCTTACCATTGGTGGTCAACCTCGGAGTTCGCGCCGAGGAACACCCCCCCCCCCCCGCCCCCCCCCCCCCCCCCAAAAAAAAAAAAAAAACAAGTAAGAGTAGGCCATTGTGTGCCGGTGGGAACGGATGACAAAATTTACAAAACCGCATACACACGGGGACTGGATGTTAAAAAGTACATAAGTGCTTATTCCATTATCCTCGATATAAGAGAATAAATAAATAAAATAAATGCACTCATTTTATCCATTTCATTTTTTATATATAATCTTACAATTTTGTGCAATATCTAAACATAGATGTATCTATAATTGAGTCAGATCAAAAAACGTATTCTACGACTTTCTGAAAGCAAAACAGAGTGTTTTGAGAAAAAATATCAAACAAAGGCGGACCTGGCACAAAGCCCTGGGGAATACCATATTTAACACGTGCTTGAGATTATTTATGATAGTCATAAAGATAATTTAGTGATGGATTTGTCAGGATGTTATTCTTTAGAGAATATTTACTGACATTCCATGTTGTCAGGACTTTGATAGAGTAGAATGTGTTGAAAGGAGTCAAAGGCTTTTTCAAAATCAATGTTTTTAAATCACGAAATCTCTTACGTTTCTGTTGCTGCTCGACATGTTAAGTACTGTGCTCAGTTCTGGGTGAGAAGAATGTTGTTTCTTTAGTACAATGTCTGTCTGCCTCCTGACACATTACACAATAGGACAGAGAGGATCGCAATGAACAGAGAAGGGAGTCGCAAAAAGTGTGTGTGTGTGTGTGTGTGTGTGTGCGCGCGCGCGTGCGAGTGCGTACGTACGTGCGTGTTCGTATATGACAGATCAAGGCCGAAAACCCATCACTTCTTGACGTAAATAGCATTGTCAGTTTATTTGGTGAGTTTTCTAAGCTTCAGCTTCTTTGTTTGCAAAAATAGCTTTGGGTTTCAAGAAATCTTTATTCAGAAAAAAACCATGGTTGTTATACACGTAAACATTGCGAGCAACAACCACAAGCCCCCGGCTTATAGCGGCTTATAGCCTGCTCCACTGGCACAGCTTTACACATTTGGTTCAGCAGCCGGTAAACATATCAGCAAGGGACGGGATAGCTCAGTGGGCAGAGCACTCGCTTTCCCCAAGCCAAGGTTATTCTTTTATTTATGTATTCTTTTATATCGAGGATAATGGAATAAGCACTCGTGTGCTTTTTTACATCCAGTCCCCGTGTGTATGCGTTTTGTAAATTTTGTCATGTTTCCACCAGCACACAATGGCCTACTCTTCCGAAAAGCGGAACAGGATTTAACGTGTGCGCAAGATGTTCTGCATGCGTTCGAACACGGGTCCTCGGTTTCTAGTCTCATCCGAAGGACTTTGACATTCAGTTCGATTATTTGGTCAAGCTGGGAAGAAAGAGCGAGGCTGGGAATCAAACCCACAACCTCACAGTTTACTTTTTGGCAGGCGAACGTCTTAACCATCCTGCCATCTTCCTTTAGTAGTAGTAGTTGCAGCGTCGAGCGTGGTTACCACTTGGATGGGTGACTGTTTGCGCGCCTTGGCTTCAGTACAATCCCTCAGTTCACCCAGCTGTCAGTGGGTACCTGCCCTCTTTAGGGTCAGGGAAGGTAAAGCAGCGAGGGAGAAGAGATGGGCGCCGCCCTCAATATGCTGGCCCCTAGAGAAGTTGAGGTCTCTGATGCCTCGCTCCCCTACGACCACATAGGTAATGGGAACAGATTTACCTTTTATACAATCACATACTTTGAAAAAAAATTAACATCTGCTGCAAATGCGTATAAATTCAAAATACTAAGGTAAAGAAATGGGAAAAACCATGACAACTGTAGCTTATCGACGTTATTATTGCTAATATTAGTATCAGCCAGAACGATATGGTCTGCATTATAAACAGTTATGTGTCTGATGTCATCTGAAGATGTGCCTCTGTGTTTGGGCGGGGGGGGGGGGGGGGGGGAGGAGACATACAGACAGACAGATTAGATACATGAAGAGAAACAGATAGATAAGAGAGAGAGAGAGAGAGAGAGAGAGAGAGAGAGGAGAGAGAGGAGAGAGAGAGAGAGAGAGAGAGAGAGAGCGTGCAAAATCGTAGACCTCCTACCCAATGCAGCACTTTTCATTTATAAGATGACAAAAATAATGTGCGACATTCTGTGTCATTTCCTTTGTTGATATTTTCTTACAATACTGATTAATCTGTGGGTGTCGATATTTTAGACTGCATATCTAATTTGATAGATTACAAGTACGTTTGGGGCATTTTTTTCTTTTCTTTTCTCTTCCTTTTTTATTTTTTTTTTAAATTTTATTTCGGTAAGGGAATGGCTACAGGCAGGAAGGGAGCTAAAACGCACAGCAAGAGCACAGTTTGTGAAAGAGTCGTTACCCTTGGATGTCTGGCTGTATTACACAACAATAATTTGAGCTTTGTTCTATTCAGTTTACTAAATAAAAAATAAAATATGGAACAAATTTTTTATGGAGCATTTTGTGATTATTTGTACTATGTTGCCTTTCTTGCATTTATAAACATATTATTTATGTATTTACAATAAAACCAAGCATTTTTAACAACTCTATCTTCACTAACCGATGGCTAAGATGGTTAGTTTGAGCATTGCACATTGCGCTCCTGGTCTGCTGTCCTGAGTTCAAATCCCGTTGAAGGGGTATATTGCCCAGGATTCAGCGTCAGTGTCAACTCCGCTGCCCCCAAAAGTCCTAGACTATAAATCGAGGCCCCGTGTCCGAACGCACGTACAACATCTTGCACACACTAAAGCCTGTTCCGCTTTTCGAAAGATTAGGCTAGAATAGTGTGTGCAGGTGGGAACGGATGAGAAAATGTCCAGATTGCATGCACACGGCGACTGGATTTTTTAAAATAAAAACACGAGTGCTTATTCCATTATCCTCGAAATAAAAGAATACATAAATAAATTGACACACACACTGTCACATTTCTGCTACAACAAAAGGCCTTCAAACTGTTCAGAGGCCTAAACCTGATATTTCTCTAGAGTGATAAATAGGCAGAGTTCACAGCAAAACCTGTGCTTCAGTGTGAGAGAGAGAGAGAGTGTGTGTGTGTGTGTGTGTGTGAGAGAGAGAGTGTGTGTGTGAGAGAGAAAGAGAGAGAGAGAGTGTGTGTGTGTGAGAGAGAAAAAGAGAGAGTGTGTGTGTGTGTGCGTGTGTGTTCAAATCCTTTTAATGTATTTTCGCATGTTGTGATATTAGGCGAAGATTCAGACAGAGAGACACAGAGAGAGAGAGAGAGAGAGAGAGAGAGTGTGTGTGTGTGCGCGCGCGCGCGCCCGCATTTCTAACTATTCCTCACAAAATCAAAGATTCCAATGAAAAAGGTAAATACAATTTTTTAAATGCTTAATTCACATGAGAAAAAAGATATCATAATGTAAAATGATAAAAATCCAACAACAACAACAACAAAAACCAATAACAAACAAAAACATTTCCTAGGCCCACCCTACCCCTCCCCCACCCAACCCCCTACCCCCCCCCCCCCCCCAAAAAAAAAAACACAAATATCTTGAAAAGAAGACCTATTGCAAACAAATCTTTAAAAGAAAGAACAAAAAAAAAACCCAGGCCCTGGATTAAAAAGTGTCCAAGGGGCTGTTTAGTGGGGAGGGGGGGGGGGCTGTTTCTTCCTTTCTTTATCTACATATCTGTTTGTATGTTTGTTTGGGAGAGATGGCTTTTTTGGGGGGTGTGGGGGGGAACTGTTTGTCTCTTTCAGGATCTATTTGCTTGTTTGTTTGCTTGCTTGTTTGTTTGCTTGCTTGTTTGTTTGCTTGCTTGTTTGTTTGCTTGCTTGTTTGTTTGTTTGCTTGTTTGTTTGCTTGCTTGTTTGTTTGCTTGCTTGTTTGTTTGTTTGCTTGTTTGTTTGCTTGCTTGTTTGTTTGCTTGCTTGTTTGTTTGCTTGCTTGTTTGTTTGCTTGCTTGTTTGTTTGCTTGCTTGTTTGTTTGCTTGCTTGTTTGTTTGTTTGCTTGTTTGTTTGCTTGCTTGTTTGTTTGCTTGCTTGTTTGTTTGCTTGCTTGTTTGTTTGCTTGCTTGTTTGTTTGCTTGCTTGTTTGTTTGTTTGCTTGTTTGTTTGCTTGCTTGTTTGTTTGCTTGCTTGTTTGCTTGCTTGTTTGTTTGCTTGCTTGTTTGTTTGCTTGCTTGTTTGTTAGAGGTGGCTGTTTGAGGTGGCTGTGTGTTTCTTTCTTTGTGCGTCTGTTTCTTTGTTGGGACAGAAGGCTGTTTGCTTGGAAAGTTGAAGACTGGGTGTAATTCCATGAGGTAGTTTACCCGAATGGAAGGACAGATAAAAAGGTAAAGGTGTCCCATAACCTATGTGGTCGTAAGGAGAGCGAGGCGTCAGAGACCTCAGCTTCTCCAGGGACCAGCATCTTGAGGGTGACTCCCATCTTCTCTCTGTTTGTGTGTGTGTGTGGGGGGGGGATTATTATCTGTTTACATATTTGTTTGTTTGTTTGTTTGTGAGTATGGCTGCTTTTGGGTTTGGTTGGTTGTTTGTTTAAGTGGAGGCTCTTTGTTTCTTTCTTTAATTATTTATGTTTGTTTGTTTGTTTGTTTAGGGGCAATGGCCGGGGGTTTTTGCTTGGGTTTTCTGGGAGGGGGGGGGGGGGCGGGCTGAGTAAGGGAGCTGTTTGTTTCTTATTTTCTTTATTTATCTATTTTTGTTTGTTTATTTATTTATTTATTTATTTGTTTATTTATTTGGGGAGAAGGCTGTTTGGGTGTTTTTGTTTGGCCTGGAGGTTTGTGTGGCTTCATTTTTTGGTTTGCTTTGGTTGGTTAATTGGTTGTTTCTTTCCTTGTTCCTTTCTGGAATAGTGTCTGTTGAGTTTGAGGGGGGGGTTCGTTTTTTATTTGGTTGGTTTATTTTATTGGGGGGGGCGGATATAATTGTTATGGTTTTTGTTTTGTTTCATTTTATTTGGGGTTGTGTTGTGTTGTTGTTGTTGGGTTGTTGTTGGGTGGTTTTGTGGGGGGGGTTTTTTTTTGGGGGGGGGTTGTTTCTTTGTTTTGATCTGGGTTTTGTTTGATATTTTTAGTTGGGCAGGTTTGGTTTGTTTTGTTGTTGTTGCTGCTGATGGAGTTTTTGGTTGTTGTTGGGTTTTGTTTGTTTTTGGGTTTTTTGTTTTGTTTGGTTGGTTGGGTTTTTGTTTGGTTTTGGTGGTGTTGTTGTTTGGGGGGGGGGGGGGGGGGTCAGAAGGCGGAGATGCCCCCACGTAGTAGGAGGTTGTCAATCTTCCCCTACCCTCCCTCCCTCCCTCCCCCTCCTCTCTTTTTTGTCAGTCTGAGTGACCAGGAACTGGGTGTAGGAGGGGCAGACAACCTCTACCCTTAGCCCCTGAACAACACACACGGAAGCCAGTGGAGACAAGGAGAATGTCACTCCCCACTCCGCCCCTGGACAGTACACAACAGTGATCTCCCTTCCTTGACGTGACCCATTTGTCATGTGAAATGACCTTTCGCGCGATTGGCACGGTGTGCCACTCGAGAAACAAAAATGAATAAATAAATAAACGGACTTGCGCACATGTACGCGAGAGCGTGAGCACACGCACATGCACACACACACACACACACACACACACACACACAACATCAATGCAGACTCCACTCTCCCCAAAAGTCCTTTGGATGAGATTATAAACCGACGCAGAAAATCTTGCGCACATGTTAAATCTTGTTCCGATTTTCGTAAGAGTAGGCCATTGTGTGCCGGTGGGAACAGGTGACAGAATTAACAAAACCGCATACACACGGGGATTGGATGTAAAAAAGCACATAAGTGCTTATTCCATTATCCTCGATATAAAAGAATAAAATAAATAAAAAATAAATTTTTAAAAACATCTAATGTCTGTGAACTGTTGGGGAAAAAACTGTCTTCAACATACACGTTTGTTATAGGGGGAAAATTTTATTATTCCTGTTAATCAAGCTGGCTTCAGAAAAGGTATATCATCCATCAATCACACTGTAAAATTGACCACTCAAATCAAGTATTAGTTTGCCAGGTGAAAATGTGTTTTAGCAACATTTTCTGACATTATCAAAGCCTATGATCAAGTATGGCACTCATGATTACTGTATAAACTCCAGAATATTGGATTCTCAGGGCAAATGTATAACTTTATGAAAGATTTTCTGGAAAACAGACAAATTAGGAATAAAATAAAGGCTACATATTCATTTACAAAGACTTTTCAAATGGGTATTCTACAGGGGTCAATTCCTGCTCCTTTGCTATTTACCATCTTAATACATGATTTGCAAAAAAATACTGTCAAGACACACGACTCAATATTCTGATGATATATGCATGTGGATGAATGTAGCAATGAAAAAGAAGACATCTGCGAGATCCTTACACTACACCAAAAATCTGTATCAAAACGAATTAAATATGATAGCTAACTATATGAATGACAATGGTTTACAGCTATCAAGTGATAAAACGCACGTGATCATTTTAATAATTGATCAAAACCAACAATAGTGCCAAGTTTTTTTAACAGAAGAATGATGGTAGAACTTAATAATATAAGCCAGTTGTTACTTTTTTTTTAGTTTTACTTACAACAAAATTAACATGGAACAATTGTGTTGATTATAGTTTAACTAAAGCAAGAACAAACTCACCAGTTTTAAAACCATAAGTCGCGGGCCAGTATACAGTTACATTTTTGCATCTGTCAACATTTTAATTCGTCCAAAGCTGACTTATGGCCAAAAAGTATTTATATATCAGCTTTTTTTTTTTAAACTTCATACAAACTGCATACACACGGGGACTGGATGTTAAAAAACACAGGAGTGCTTATTCCATTATCCTCGAAATAAATTAATTAATTAATTAAAAAATTGGCTCTAGGTCTACCATCCATGCCTGGTGTGTACAAACATAAAATACCTGGCAGGTGAGGAATTGAACGTTAGAAAACCTCAAATGCATTGTTTGTGGTAAATTTGTCCTGAGAATTCTGACTGTTAAAAATGACTGACAGTGGGGACAGTCTCTCTCTCTCTCTCTCTCTCTCTCTCTCTCTCTCTCTCTCTCTCTCTCTCTCTCTCTCTCACACACACACACACACCACACACACACACACACATACACACCAAACACACTCTCACACACACATATGCTCTCTCTCTCTATCTATCTCTCTCTCTCTCTCTCTCTCTCTCTCTCTCTCTCTCACACAACACACACACTCACACACTCTCAAACACACACATATGCTCTCTATCTCTCTCTCTCTCTCTCTCCTCTCTCTCTCTCTCTCTCTCACACCACACACACACACACACACCACATGCAATTTACACTTCACAAGCTCACCACCTGCAGTCAGTCACCTCATTCATCACCTGACACAAAACCCAGGTAAGGGGAAGGGGAAAACTAACTCTCTCTCTCTCTCTCTCTCTCTCTCCTCTCTCTCTCTCTCTCTCTCTCTCTCTCTCTCTCATCTCTCTCCTCTCTCTCTCTCTCTGGTGGTTAGAGTGATGTATTAGTGATCTGCTGACCCCGGGTTCGAATCTCGTTCAAGAGGATTTTTTTCCTCTGAAGTTAACATCAGTGCAGACTCCACTCTCCCCAAAAGTCCTTCAGATGAGACTATAAACCAAAGTCCCGTGTGTGAACGCAGGCAGAACATCTTGTGCACATGTTAAAACCAGCTCCCCTTTTCGGAAGAGTAGGCCATTGTGTGCCGGTGGGAACAGATGACAAAATTTACAAAACTGCATACACACGGGGACTGAATGAAAAAAACACACATGAATGCTTACTCCATTATCCTCAAAATAACAGAATAAAGAAATAAATCACACACACACACACACACACACACACACACACACACACACGCTGGCTCACCACCTGCAGTCAGTCACCTCATTCATCACCTGACACAAAACCCAGGTAAGGGGAAGAAAAAGGAGGGGGGAATCCACAGACTCACACACTCACTCTCTCTCTCTCTCTCTCTCTCTCTCTCTCTCTCTCTCTCTCTCTCTCTCTCTCTCTCTCTCTCTCTCTCTCTCTCACTCACAACACACACACACACACACACACACACACACACACACACACATACACACACACACACACACACACACACCTCACCCCACCCCAACCACACACACACACTGTACTCTTCCTCCACACACACACACACACACACACCACGGACTTGTGACAGCTGACAAATGCCCCTGGCTGATGCCCGGTGCCCTCACTGCCCACAGCAGGCAGTGGTGCCCGGTCCAGGGGCACCGGGTGTGGAAAAGGCGGCCGTCTGTCTGGCCTGACCATGCAGGGAGGGTGGAGGTTCCAGTCCTGCCTGCAGCAGTTCACAGCCCTGTGTCCTGGGCCAGAGATTGGGTGTGTGTGCTGACCTTCAGAGAGGGAGAGAGAGGGAGAGAGAGGGAGAGAGAGGGGGGGGAGAGGGGGGGGAGAGGGAGAGGGAGAGAGAGATAGAGAGAGAGAGAGAAGACAGACAGAGGGAGACAGAGACAGACAGAGGGAGAGACAGGCAGACAGACAGTCAGAGTGAGACAGACAGACAGACAGAGAGGGAGAGAGAGAGAGGGAGAGAGAGAGGTGAGTGAAGAAGAAGAAGAAGAAGAAGAAGAAGAAGAAGAAGAAGAAGAAGAAGAAGAAGAAGAAGAAGAAGAAGAGAGAAGAAGAAGAAGAAGAATAGAGAGGAGGTGTGTGTGTGTGTGTGTGTGTGTGTGTGTGTGTGTGTGTGTGTGTGTGTGTGTGTGTGTGTGTGTGTGTGTGTGTGCATGCGTACGTGTACATGTGTGTGTGAGAGATAGACAGACAGACATAGAGAGACGGCCAGGAATACAGAGAGGACAGACACACAGACAGAGACGGAGATAAAGAGACACAGAGAGAATGGCAGAGAGACAGACAGAGAAACAGACAGAGAAACAGACAGAAAGGCAGAAAAACAGACAGAGAGACAGAGACAGAGAAACAGACGAGATAAAAGAGACAGACAGACAAATAGACAAGACAAGGGAAAGAGACAGAGACACACAGACAGAACACAGACACGGAAGAATCTTTCCATTTTGATCATGTCTCTCTCTCTCCTAACAGTCCCCCCCCCCCCCCTCAACCTCTGCCCTCCCCCCTTCCTCCCTCCTTCCCCCACCCATGCGTGAATCTCCTGTTTGTTGACTTATTTTCTAACCACATTTCTCCCTGTCCCAATCGCTTCTTCTCTCTTCCCCTGCCCCCATCCCCAACTCTCAGATTGTGTGGATTTATCTGATAAAGACATGGACACATTTCAGTGGAGAGGTATGGGCCAGACAGATGCGTTGCGCTGCCGTTTAGCGCCTAATAAGTCAGGCCCAGCACATCCGACTTGGCGTGGGAGAGAATTGTTATCTTTTAAGTCTTTCGGGGGGGGGGGGGGGCGGGGGGAGGGGGGGCGGGGGGGGGGGGGGAAGGAATAGAGAATGGACCAGGAAGGCAGAACATAGACAAGAAGGAAGTGACAAGAAGAAAAGGGAAGAAGGCAGAAACAGAGAGAGGGATAGAAAAGAGGGAATTCCTAGCACATAATTTCCAGAAGGTGTGGATGCTATTTATACGGACAGGCCCCTGGTATCTTCACAAGGGAGTCTGCAACTGCACGTGTTTGCTCTTCACTGTAATGTCTTTCCATTGTCAGTGATATCAGAGGAAAACTATAGTGTAAAGGTAAAGGTGTCCTGTCCCCATAACCTATGTTGTCGTTGGGGAACGAGGTGTCGTATATATATGTATGCGTGTGCGCGCGTGTGTGTGTCTGTGTGTGTGTGTATGCTTATGCACGAGCATGTATGCATACACGTGCGGAAGTGTACGTGCGCGCTCACTTTGTGTGCATGAGTGTGTTCCAGTTCACGTACTCTTGTGTATAAGCGCGTATGCCTGCACATCGTACACCTCGTGTATATATATATATCTGTGTGTGTGTATAATATTATATATATAATGTGTGTAAGTATGTATGTCTTTACATATATCACATATATGTCATATATATATATATATATATATATATATATATATATATATATATATATATATATATATATATATATATCATGTATGTATATACATATATCATATATGTATATATATATATATATGTATATCATATATGTCATATATATAATGTATGTATGTTAATAGATAGATAGATAGATAGATAGATAGATAGATAGATAGATAGACAGATAGATAGATAGATAGATAGATAGATAGATAGATAGATAGATAGATAGATAGATAGATAGATAGATAGATAGATAGATAGATAGATAGATAGATAGATAGACAATGACAATGACAAATTCTTTTATTTCGAGGATAATAAATAAGCACCCATGTGCTTTTTTACATCCAGTCCCCGCCCTTAGGGATATAATTTATATGATAATAAAATAAAATAAAGCCCATAGCAATACACTAGATAGATAGATAGATAGATAGATAGATAGATAGATAGATAGATAGATAGACAGACAGACAGACAGACAGATAGATAGATAGATAGATAGATAGATAGATAGATAGATAGATAGATAGATAGATAGATAGATAGATAGATAGATAGATAGATAGATAGATAGATAGATCTGTCTGTCAGTCTATATCTCTCTTCATAGTGATGTTAGACCCCGTGTGTGTGTATGCGTGTGCGTGTGTAGTGCGTTTATATGTGTACACGAGTGCGTGCGTGCGTGTGTGCGCGTGTATGTATGTGCGTGTGTGTACGTGCGTGCGTGCATGTGTGTGTGCTCGCGCGCGCTCGCACGTGTGTGGGTGCGTGTGCGCGCGTGTGTGTGTCTGTGTGTGTGTGTATGCTTATGCACGAGCATGTATGCATACACGTGCGGAAGTGTACGTGCGCGCCCACTTTGTGTGCATGAGTGTGTTCCAGTTCACGTACTCTTGTGTATAAGCGCGTATGCCTGCACATGTACAAGTATGTTTTTTCTCTCTCTCTGGCTATTTTTTTCTGTGAGAATCTAATGATTACCGCTGTAACCTTGAATTGTTTGTTGTGAATGTGAAGCCACAGTGTCTTCAGAATGACAGATTTGGATGTCAGTCAACAACAACCATAAAAGCAGATGGAAAACAAGGCTATTTTTAGTATAACCCTCCCCACTCCCTTCTCTGCCTCCCCCCCCCCCCCCCCCTCCCTGCCCCTCTCCCCCGTGATTTTGTGTTTAGTTTTGTTCTGTTTTGTTTTGTGTATTGGTTGATGCGTTGTTTTGTTGGTTGGCTTGTCTGTTTATTTATTTGTTGTTGTTGTTTTTTTCCTCTGTCTTTGGGTAAAGAGCGTGCTACTGAGGAAAGAGAGCGTGACGAGGGTGACCCCCCCCCCCCCAACACCCGGCCCCCCAAAAAAAATCAAACCACAACCAACAAGTCAAACGTCACTTTGAGAGGACAACAAGTAACTTTGTAACAGCCCTGTCCTGATTTACAGACACACTGTGACGGACGATTTCACACTTATGCACACGGGGACTGGATGTAAAAAAAGGAAATTGGCCCAGGCCAAAAGCTGTGGCAGTTATTATTGATGTCAGCTAATTGCCAAGGCCTACATTAAAACGTTGTTATGTTGTAAAATGTTGTGTTGAGATTGCCTTCAGACATGACAAGCTCTTAACATAACAACCCGCACTCTCCTTTGTTAAAGGAGAAAAAAAATCCTCTGAAGTCGGAGTATGGCTGCCTATATGGCGAGGTGCTTGAAAAAGAGTCATACACGCAAACTTCTCATCCAGTGTGTACTTCCTGTCTCACAGAGATTCCCAGGTGGGATGAGTGAGACAGAGTGTGGCATGTTCTGTCTGACCCCCAGGGTGTAAAGCTGGGGAACGCACAACAACAACAACAACAACAACAAAAAGGAAAAAAGCATATGAGAGCTTATTCCATTATCCTCGAAATAAAAGTATGAAATTAAAACCAAAAAATGATTTTACAGTTTCAAAGACAGTTTCTGTCTGGGGGGTTTCTGTAAATGAACTGTTACTTGAATATTTAAACAAATAAAACCTTGGAAAATCAAAGTTTGACTGTAATTAATAATAATAATAATATTAATAATAATAATAATAATATAATAAATGGAATTTATATAGCGCTATGTCTTGTAAAATAAATAAAAACAACAACAATCAAGGCGCTTGCATTCGACCCACTCCTACACATGCAACCAACAATAATTAACAGTGTTAACAAATTCACACACACACACAGGTGAGACACTTGGGCAGGATGATGGGAATGTTGGTCATTGAAGGCAGGGACAATGGATCAGTGGTCTAGGGGTAATATACCTGCCTAGAAAGCGAAAAGTCCGGGTCGAGAGTGTGCGGTGGTTTGATCCCCGTTTGGGCCCGAAACTTCCCCCATCCATTAAACTATGAGTGGTGGTCTGTGTGCTAGTCTTTTGGATGAGACGATAAACCGAGGTCCCGTGTGTTATACATAATCATTCCGCGCACGTAAAAGAACCCACGGCAACAAGAAAGTTGTCCCTGGCAAAATTCCGTGCAAAAAAACCCCCACTCTGATAGGGAAACAAATACAGTTGCAGACAGGGAAAAAAAAGTGTGGCGCTGCGCTTGTGGCGACGCGCTCTCCCCGGTGAGAGCAGCCCGAATTTCACATAGAGAAATCTGCCGTGACTTAAAGTGGTATAAAATAAATTAAAAATAAAATAAAATAATATATAGTTTACCGGAACTAGGTGATAGTTGAGAAATGCCCATGCGTCGTGGTAGCCATATTTCACAGTTTAACCATCTAGATCTTACAAAGCAACATATAACACAACAATCCTACAATACATATTATACTTGTTTCTGAAAGATTTGTCAACAAACTAAAGCTTGTGAATGGGAGGGACAAGGACTTATAAAACAAAGGGTTAGGTATCTACAGCTCAGTGGTCAGAGCACTCGCTTTCTCCCAGCCAAGATTAAGCAGCATCGATGGAGCGTGGTTACCAGGATTCAGTACAGTCCCCCAGTTCACCCAGCTGTAAATGGGTACCTGCCCTCTTTAGAGTCAGGGAAGGTAAAGCAGCGAGGGAGAGGAGATGGGCGCCGCCCTCAATATGCTGGCCCCTAGAGAAGTTGAGGTCTCTGACGCCTCGCTCCCCCACGACCACATAGGTTATGGGACACCTTTACCTTTACTTTTATCTGTCCCTCCATTCCGGTAAGCTACCTCATGGAATTCCACTCAGTCTTCAACTTTCCAAGGTACAAGCTACTGTCAACTCCATTTCTTGCCCCGGGGTGAGACTTTGAAGCTGGTTGTTGTTTTCTTTGTGTCACAGCAGTAAAGTTTTAGAAGTGGTTTCCTTCAAATGTGATACAATAAAGACCAGAGCATTTCTGAAGGGGCTTGTTTTCAAAAAGATCAAAAAGACTATCTACTCTCTCCCTCTCTCTCTCTCCCCTCTCTCTCCCTCCCCCCCCCCCTCTCTCTCTCCCTCTCTCTCTCTCTCCCTCTCTCTCTCCCCCTCTCTCTCTGAAGGTCAGCACACACACCCAATCTCTGCCCCAGGACACAGGGCTGTGAACTGCTGCAGGCAGGACTGGAACCTCCACCCTCCCTGCATGGTCAGGCCAGACAGACGGCCGCCTTTTCCACACCCGGTGCCCCTGGACCGGGCACCACTGCCTGCTGTGGGCAGTGAGGGCACCGGGCATCAGCCAGGGGCATTTGTCAGCTGTCACAAGTCTGTGGTGTCGCTAACTGGCTGTCTTGTCCCTATTTGGATTAAGGCTTTCAACTGCGCTAACCTGGTCCACACCCAACTGAGAATAATTATTTTTAAACTGCTTAGCGCATCGTTTTCTATCAACACACTCAAGAAAACACGAATCAAAATAATGGCAATAAAAGATATGGTAAAGATAAAGGTGTGTTCCCATAACCTATGTGGTCAAAGGGGAGCAAGGCATTAGAGACATCACTTCTCTAGTGGCCAGCATATTGAAGGCGGCGCCCATCTCCTCTCTCTCTCTCTCTCTCTCTCTCTCTCTCTCTCTCTCTCTCTCTCTCTCTCTCTCTCTCTCTCTCTCTCTCTCTCTCTCTCTCTCTCTCTCTCTCTCTCTCGCTGCTTTACCTTCCCTGACCTTAAAGATGGAAGGTACCCATTTACAGCTGGGTGAACTGGGGGACTGTATTGAAGCCAAGGCATGCAAACGGTCATCCAAGATATATGACATAAATAAAAACTCAGTCGTGACTGTGAATGTAAAACAAGTACACCCTAACATTCCCAATAAAATCGGCTAATTGATTTACCAATTCGCACACTCACAAAGACAACAGGAATGGTCAGATGTGGAATGGGTTGTCTTGTGATGTGCAGTCTGTGCACTGGTAGCCAGGCCACCTGGCGAAGAAAAGAAGAAAGACAGGTCAAGTTTCCACAGGCAGTTTCCATACCTGGGGAGGTGTGTTCATCTCGGTGAAGCCTGTCCACGTTAGGACAAGGATCACTTTAGGACACAACAGATGACAGATGTGTGAGGGAAAAGTGGGGCTTCTTGGGTTCTGTGTGAGATGAGCAATGAGGGCTGACCGTAGGTGGTGGTGGTGTGTGTGTGTGTGTGTGTGTGTGTGTGTGTGTGTGTGTGTGTGAGTGAGTGTAAGTGTGTGTGCATAAGACATGGAGAACACGCAGACATACACATCAATCTGCCAAACTGCCAAAGATGCCAAACTATTCATTTTGAACAAGTTGTATAGCCACTTGGAAACACCTGACTCTCATGCCAGAATATTGTTCGCTGACTTTAGTTCAGCTTTCAATACAATGCAGCCTCACGTTCTGGTTCACAAAATAATTTCAAAATTTGACGTAGACAATCAACTTGTTCGTTGGCTGATTGAATTTTTAACCAACAGACCACAGCGTGTTTTGGCCAACAA
>CM054162.1:33523593-33591093 GCA_028751875.1 Rapana venosa
TTTCTTTTTTAACAGTGCGTGCGTGTGTGTGTGTGTGTGTGTGTGTGTGTGTGTGTGTGTATTAGTGTTATGCACACGCGAGTGTTCGTCCGTACATGCTTGCACGCCTCTGTGATATGCATACGTACGTGCATGGGTTCATGTACTTGAAACACACCAGATCTCACGACATTAATAAAAATTATTTCCCTTAGCCGTGGTCTTTAATCACTAAATGGCAAAACTTTATTTGGCGTTTGGTTGCTCCGGAAGTGGTTGAAGCGCGGCATGTTGTGTTGTCCGTCGAAACGAGATTGAAGAATTCTTCTCCCTCGCTAGGCCTAGTCCGAGATTCCAGTGATGCCAGGCGTGATCGTGCACCTTCAGCTGACTGCCCGCAGTACTGCGAGCGTTTTCAAGGTGATCTACATCATATTTTCTTTCATATGATTGGAAAGTATCAGAACTGTGGATTTGCTAAATATTTGAAGATTCATTGAATTGTTATGGGTGTGCCCTTTCGCAAAAAGTAAGTTCGAAAACTAGAACTTTTGAGATTCATACTCATAGTGTCGGATTCGTGATTTGAGGGCGCGGGTTTGAGACCCGGCTGAGGTGTCCGTTTAAGGGGAAATTTTTCAACGAGTTTACATTGCTTCTGACTTTCTGTATCCATGTACAAATCCTTCAGATGAGACGATTAACAGAATTTACACTAAATGCCATTTTGATCGATTTGTGAACGCCCTCAAAGCATTAGTTCAGTAGTTACAGACATATTAAAATCCCATCCCTCGTTTGGGGAAGAGTAGGCTGGCTGTGGTACAGATGACATGATCAGACCAAGCATGCAAATTGCAATGTACCATCTAATTTTGAATGAAAATTTATATCTGAGGCAGTGCACAAACTCCTGGTCTGCAAAGACCAAGAAGATCAGTCACCAGGAATCTCAAATGAAGAAAGATGGATCAAGCATCTTCTGCTTCAGCCTAAATCTTTTTTTCTTTGCTTTTTTTTTTTTTTTTTTTGGGGGGGTGTATTTTTTTTTAGGGTTGATACAGAAGCTTACAAGATAATGTTTTCTCTCTTGAAAGTTGAAATGCACTGTCTTTTTTTTCATGTCACTTGATACAAAACATAACAAAAACAAGAAAAATAATGGGCAAACTTTCCAGTCATAAACTCTAACAAACTGTGGACACATCCTATAGGGCATATTATAAATCCAAAGTGTGAATGAACCTATTCATGAGTAAAATTTGATGACTGTTTGAGCTGGTCATATTTACATTTCAGTGCTGCCAAACTGTTTGCTATCATAATCCAAGATGATGAAAAACAAAGGGTTGTGATGCTGATAGGTAAAGAAACATTCTATTGTTTTTCTGCTTCTCTTCCTCCTTCTCCTGTATTTTCCTTCTTTTTGTTCTCCTCCTCTGCCTCCTCTTTCCAGTTTCCCCCTTCCTTTTTCTTAGAGAGAGATTTATCTGCCTTTGCGCCTGTCGGCAGCACTGTGTGGGGCTCTGTGTTTGAGTGCTGGATGGGTGTGTTTTTATGCTTCCTTTCCCAAAATTTTTTTTTACATTTTCTTGTTCAGTTTTCACCCTGAGTTATTTGGTCAGAACTTTTTTCCCTTGTTTATTATCTACTTTTTGTGATATTTCGATTTTAATTTTCATACTTGTTTGAATTGTTCAAAATTTTGTTTTCAACTTATGAATTGTGTTTACCTGACTGTGCTGGTCATTGTGACCCATTTTAATCTGACCCTGCTGCTGTTAAACAATTGCACGTGATTCCGAACTGAAAACCCCCCATCAATCAAGTCTAGTGTGTGTTGTTCTGCTCCAGGGCAGGGGAGAGCGGGGACATTAGAGCTATGCTCGCCCCTGAATTTTGTCAAAAACCCAATACACGCTTGCTCCTGATATTAAGCAGCATATTACACACTTAGGCATTCATTGCCGCAAAAACCAGGGGGAACAGGGCGGGCCGACGTCTCGCCAGTGGTGGGCTTTTCTCCGTGTCTCCCCCCTCACCTCTGACGTCACTTCTGGTTCCCCACTGACAATGCTTCTTCCCCATGCTGCCGCCCACCCGCCCCTTCAGCTGTTCACTGTTCTGTTGTTTGTGACTTGATAATGTTTTTTGTTTGATGATGATGATGTATATTCATGATGTGTTTCAAACACAGATCCCCTGATTAGCACAGTTCTTTCACCATCTTCTACTCTGATTCACCATCCAAAACTCTTGTCTTTTCTTCCGCTAGCCGCTTCTCCACCATCGCCTTCGTCCTCTTCCTCTGTTTGCTTGTCCAAACTCACCAACTTTCATCTTCAACCTCTCCACCTCCTCGATCTCCTTCAAGTTTGTTTGTTCAATGTGCAGTCTGTCTGTCCAAAGGAAAAAGCCGACTACATTTCTGATTTTTTTCTCTGAAAAAACATTGACTTAACCTTCCTCACCGAAACTTGGCTTAAACCACATGGCCATGAACCAAAAATAAACAGCTGACTCTGGATATAAAACTATTTCTTTCCCCGACTCTCTCGAGGGGGGTGGGATTGCCATCATTCTCAAAGACACATTGGAACCGTTCTTCTCATGTCACAACCTTCAATTCTCACATGAATCTTTTGAAGTTTGCGAAATAAATCTCAACCTACCTGGCCACTCTTTACTATCTGCTGCCTTTACCGTCCACCTCCCCGTTAAAAACAACCTAACATTTTCTCTTTTTCACCAAGAATTCCAGTCACCCCTGGGACCATACAGCCTTCTCCCCGAAACTTATAATTCTTGGTGACTTCAACTTCCATTTCGACAACCAGTCTTCTCCAGATGTCAAATGTTTTCTTTTTTCTCTGCCCAAACCATTCTCTCTCTCAATGGTAACGAAGCAACGCACAGATTGGTCTTTATTTTAGATGGCTGATTATAATGCTTCATTTAATCTTGTCACATCTGTTTCTGTCACCGACGAACTGCATTCTGATCATTCCGCCATTCTTTTCCATCTTAACATCACAAAACCTGTCAGAAAGAAGAAATATGTTACTCGTCGCAATCTTAAGGCCTTAGACATTCATACCTTCTCTTCACAAGCTTCCGAACGTTTTTCACAAACTTCTGACCACACTGACCTCTCTGATCACTAAAACACTATTCTCCGCCAACTGCTTGATGAGCATGCACCTCCTACTGACCATCTCCTCCCTGATAGACCGTGTGCGCCATGGTATACCCAAGACATCTTGATAGCGAAGCGCAAACGCCGGCAACTAGAACGGCAGTGGCGGAAGTCAAAAACCGAAATCAACAAACAGCTTTTCCGAAAAAAGATAAACAAAGTAAAAACTCTTAATCCATTCAGCAAAGACAGACTACTATTCTTCCCAAGTTCTCTGTGCTACATCCATAAATCTCCTTTTTCCCTCACCAAAAATTTCTCCTTGGATCTGCAAAAAACATCTCCTCTGCCTAACACCACAGCCTGTCTAAAACTTCCATCCATATTTTCTGCCTTCTTCTCAGACAAAGTTCGAACATACGCTCCAGACTGGATCAGACTCAATTCCAGCCTGCGCCTCCTGATCCCAGTTCACTGGCCCCTCCTCTCTTTTCCTTCCATCCCACAAGTGAAAGAAATCATGACCCTTCTGAAGGAAATGACTATAAATCATGCGGGCCTTGATCCCATACTGCTCCTGTTTTCTCACAATGCCTTCCACAACTTGTACCTTTTATCACTAAAATAGTTTAAAATCATCTCTTGTGTCAGGAAAATTTTTCCTCAGCTCTGAAAACAGCAATAGTCACACCTTACTAAAAAAGCATGCCTCATCCCCAAAATTCTGAAGAATTATTAGGCCTGTCTCAAACTTACCCTTTGTCTCTAAAGTACTAGAAAAAGGTCGTTCTCAAACAGCTCAAAAAAGTCCCTTCATTCCAATGATTTCCTTTCCACTTTTCAATTGCCTATCGCCCCATCCACAGCACCCAAAAACCCCCCTAGTCCACACTTTAGATACACTTCTTCTTGCTTCTGATGCAGGAAAAATCTCCCTCCTCACTCTTCTTGACTTATCTGCAGCCTTTGATTACCATAGATCACTCAATTCTTCTTTCTCGCCTCCAAAATACGTTTGGTTTTAACGCACAGCCCTCACCCGGTTTACTTCATACCTCACAGACAGGTTCCAGGAAAGTTATTGTAAAAAAATTCAATCAAAACCTGTCATAATGGAATGTGGAGTCCGCAGGGATCAGTCCTGGCCTGTCTCTTTACTCTCTACACTGCTCCACTCTTCATATAATAACAACCCCCCATATTTTATCATCATTTCTTTTGCCGATGATACTCAGCTTCAGTGCAGTGATACTGTTGAAAAAATTGCCTTCCCTCCTGACAAATGTTGTCCTACTGCCTTTAAGACATTCAAAACTGGTTTACTCAGAACAAAATTACAACTTAATGCCGATAAAACCGAAGCCATTGCTCATAGGGACCCAACATAAACTTTCCCTATCGCAAAAACTTCAAAAAGAATTCGGCAATACGTCAGTTCCTTTGTCCAACTCTGTGAAGTATTTAGAAGTAGTTCTTGACAACACACTCTCTATGAAAAAATTCATTTACCCAGACCTGCCAGTCTTGTACTATCAATTACGGCGCATAAGCGCGATTGCAAAATATCTGTCCATGATGCAAAATTCCAAGCTTGTCACATCTCTCATTCTTTCAGTTTAGACTACTGTAATTCTCTTTTTGGCTGGCCCACCAGCATCATCTATCCACTCTCTTCAACGCATACAAAACTCTGCAGCTCGACTGGTCCTAAGAAAGAAAAAAACTGAACACATCACTCCCTCTTCTGCGATCTCTTCACTGGTACCTGTCTCTCAAAGACGGAGTATAAAATCAATACCCTCTGTTTAAATGTCTCCCCAAATCTGCACCTCTTATCTCTGTAACTGTCTTCATCTGTACACTCCATCCCGTTCCTTCGTTCAGCCCCAGATACTTTGTGCTTTCGAACACCCAGATTCAAACAACCACTGTTGGCCGTCGCTCCTTCTCTGTTTCTGGTCCATCCACCCGGAATGACCTCCTCTTTCACTTGCCCCAAAAACCTTCACTTGATACCTTCAAATCCAGCTCAAAAACACCTTATTTCCTACTGAGACTTTCCCCCCCAAAAAGCTGTCCTAATTTTCAACAGCATCTTTCACCTTCTAAGTATTGTTCGAGTGTGTGTGTGTGGTGGTGTGGGTGTGTTTTGTGCGTGCGTGCGTTGTGTGCATGTGTGTGCGTGCATGCGTGCATACGTACGCGCGTATGGTTTTGAAATATGTTGTTCATTATGTTTAAGGAGAGTTACATGCCTGTAAATGATTGAGTGCAAGCGCTTCGATTTGTTTGTTTTTTACAAGATTCAGCACTATATAAATTCCATATATTATTATTATTATTATTATTATCCTCCTGTGTGGTCTTGGTTTTATTGAATAGGGAAAACTAATAGTAATAGAGACATTTTACTTTCCTGCCCCTCAACACAGTTAAATATTTTAATTATTTTTAAGCTAGGGTGTAGACTGGATTCTTGGTATCAGGGGTATGTTCATGTCATTTTAAAATCAAAATATCATTGCACATAGCTGACCTGCCTGTGGGCAAAAGGAGGGAGGGTGGATTTTAACATACATGTATGTATGCATTTTATTATATATTATGTGAGAGCATTCACCTACAAGACCTCAGGTGGTATATCACCTGTCAACTGTCGGCATCGCCATGGATACCTAACTGCAGGAGCTCCTCCACTCCTTGTCATGAAGGATCACAGGCAGCAACACAACAGTCTCTGCAGCCTGCTGCTCCTGTGTAAGATTGATGTCTTGGACTTGGAGGAGCCTCAGGGTACTGGCTGCATCAGTGATGTTGTCCATGAAGGGTTTTGCTAAGCCTTCCATGCTTTCTGTTTCTGGTTATGGTGACTTTCCCTTGCAGGTGCATTTGCAACCTAACATTTGACTCATTTTGACTGTCATCAAGTCATTCTTGTATAAATGACTCATTTTGACTGTCATCAAGTCATTCTTGTATAAATGACTCATTTTGACTGTCATCAAGTCATTCTTGTATAAATGACTCATTTTGACTGTCATCAAGTCATTCTTGTATAAATGACTCATTTTGACTGTCATCAAGTCGGTTCTTGTATAAATGACTCATTTTGACTGTCATCAAGTCGGTTCTTGTTTAAACTATAATTTTCTGTTTTTGTGCCCAGTGCACTTCAGTTTTCTTTTGGTGTATACTTATTGATGTCTAGTAATATAGTTGTCAGTTATTACTAATACTAAGACTAGTATATATATAGTAGTAAGAATATTGGTGTATAATATATATATATATATATATATACATATATATATATATATATGTATGTATGTATGTATATATAATTGTCTTGATAAAAACCCACAATCCTGGTGCCCACAGTTGAGGTAAAATAGTAAAAGGACATTAAAAACACAACTATGCTCAGCTTCATTTCTCCTTTTATTTCAGTCAGCAAATTTTCGCTTCCATCTGAAGCTTTCTCAGGCTGAATCAAGCTGAATATATATATATATATATATATATATATATATATATATATATATATATATATATATATATAGATATATATATATATATAATCATGCATGTGTGTCTGTGTGTGGTGTGGTGTGTGTTGTGTGTGTGTCTTTGTATGTGTATGTGTTTGTCTGTATGTGTGGTATGGTATGGTGTGGTGTGTGTGTGTGTGTAATATCTTCACATAAAATTTACAGTGGACTAAAGTCAGAACCAGTAAAATTTTAGTGGAGAAATTTCCTTGGACTCGAAGATAAAGAGTGTGTGTGTGTGTGTGTGTGTGTGTGTGTGTGTGTGTGTGTGTGTGTGTGTGTGTGTGTGTGTGTGTGTGTGTGTGTGTGTGTGATGTGAGTGTATGTGTGTGTGTGTGTGATGTGAGTGTATGTGTGTGTGTTACAAACAGAAAGTAACAGGTCAGGACAGGCACAGAAACAAAGAGAGACAGGAGAGAGAGGGAGAGAGACTCAGACTCAGAGAGAGAGACTAGAGAGACACAGGGGGAGAGAGAGAGAGAGAGAGAGAGAGAGAGAGAGAGAGAGAGAGAGAGAGAGAGAGGAGAGACTCACAGAGAGAGAGTTCAAACTAGTACTAAACAGTAAACCATTGTAAAACAACAACTTAGCTGGACTGTGACACACCTTCCTTGCCAGACTGGACTCAGAGACATGTGGTAATTTTAATCCTTCTGACACAGTGACGGGTTAGAGCCCTTAGGCCTAGCTGCCTAAGATCTGTTTGTGTGTGTGGTGTGGTGTGTTGGGTTGTGGTGTGTGTTGTGCTGTGTGTGTTGTGCTGTGTGTGTTGTGTTGTGTTGTGTGTGTTGTGTTGTGCTGTGTGTGTTGTGTTGTGTGTGTGTGTATTTCACTCTGTGTGTGACTGCATGTATGTATGTGAGTAATTGAGTGAGTGTGTGTGTGTGTGTGTTTGTTCCTGTCACTGACACATGATGTACACACACACACATATATACACATGTGCTATAGACACACTCACATGCACGCACACACGCACATGTATATATATACACACACTCACACACAAACACACATACAGACATGCACACACACACACACACACACACACACACACACACACACACACAGTACGCTGAGCATCTGTGTGCTTCATAGTCAAAGGGAGCGAACTCATAGTGAATTCTTTCCTGATTTTCAAGGAATCAAGTTATGCTCAAATTAGGAAGGAATTTTGTATGTTGCACTTGGGGTGGCCTGACATAGTCATAGTGGAAAGAGAATCAAATACATAATGTTAACTGAAAAAATAAATAGGGGCAATGGTTTAATAAGTCAGCAGAGGTGCCTCTTTTAGGAAAAAAAAATTTCACCCTGGAGTTAAGGTTGATAAAAGGAGGAAATTTGTGTCACTATTTAAAATTCATAACACTCACTTAAAAACACACATGCACACACTGTACACACACATGCATGCATGTACAGTAGTATACATGTATACAAACATACACACATGGATGCACACGCACATATGAGCGTACATACACCATGTACATGCTTGGGCACATGTGCATGCGCGCACGCACACACACACGCACACACACACACACAGTGTTATGTATGCTGTTATGAAGGAATGATTTTTAAAATGTTATTTTGTTGTATGTTTTGTATTAGTGCTTCATTTTGTGTATTACTTCATGCCCCCCCCCCCCCCTTCCTCCCTCTCTCTCTCTCTCTCTCTCTCTCTCTCTCTCTCTCTCTCTCTCTCTCTCTCTCTCTCTCTCTCTCTCTCTCTCTTCTCCTTTTTTCTTCCTCTATCCATCCTTCCTTTTCCTTCTCCCTCTCTCTTTTCCTTCCTTTCTTTTCTCCTATTCCCTGCCTCCACTCTGTCTCTCTTTCTGTAATCACATGCAAACCATTTTCTTTTTGTTTCAGAGCAAGCTTAACTCTCAAAACATCTGAAAGTGGACAGGAATTTTACTGAAGAAAATTGACCAACGAACCAGAAAATGACTCTGAAGGAAGTTGTCTTTGACATGATTTAAAGAACTTTGTGAAAAACATAACAGTGGTTTGTAAAAGAAAATCTTGCACAGTAATAATTTGAGACACAATGAACTACATGGAATGAACAATCTAAAATTTATTTGTAAATTTTAAAAAATTGTTTAGAAAATTGAAATTAAGGACCATGACTCACTGGGAAAATATGACATTGATCTGTTTAAAAAAAAAGATCTTGAAATAACCTAGAAAACCCATTTTAAGAAAGCCATAACTGACAGGAAAAATAACCTAGAAAAATCCATGTTAAGAAATCTATAACTGACAAATCCATAACTGACAAATCCAGCATGGCTTCGCGTCACATCAGGACAGCCTCCATCACATCCCATCACACAAGAACCGCCTCCACATCATCGGAAATCCTCATCACAGAGACGGTCTCCTCGCTACAACGATGCGTCTTCGGCAACGTCTTTCGCTCCCAGCGTCAGCTGACCCGCTTCGCCGTCTGCCTGTGTCTGTGCATGTTCGGCCTGTACATGCTGGAGCCCTTCGGAGCTGCTGCTAGGAAAGTCCTTGCCGATCCTAAGCCTAAGGCTTCAGCCGCGGTGAGGAGCGTTTCAGAAGGCGAGAAGGCCGAGTCAGAATATCGGGCGACGTATTTCGAGGAGATGGGGAAGAAGTTTGCCAATAAGGGGTGGCGCGTGAAGGGGGATTCGTTTCACTCGAATAATATTCTGGATCCGGAGGTCAAGGACGAGGTTCAGCGGTTAGAGGTGAAGGCTGAGCTGAATGGCATCGCCAAGAAAGTGAAAGAGGCGGCGCGTACTGTGTCTGGCTGTAGAGAGGTTCCAGGTGGGTGTGTGTGTATGGGAGGGGGGGGGGGGGGGGGGGGGGCGATTGTGTGGGTGGGTGTGTTGTGTTTGTGTGTGGCATGGGGTGTTTGTGTGTGTGTTTATCTATTTTTTTAAAATTTCTTTTATTTGAGGATAATGGAAGAAGCCCTCACATGCTTTTTTACATTCAGTCATCATGTGTATGCAGTTTTGTATGGGTGTGTGTATGTGTGTGTGTGTGTAGTGTTGTCACTGTTGTGTGTTTGTGTGTGTGTTTGTGTGTGTATGTACACATACATGTACATGTATGAAGGTGAGTGTGTGTGTGACAGTATTGCGCTGTATTGTATTGTATTGAATCGTATTGATCCTGTTGCGTTACAGTTTGCACTGCAGTGTTATGTAGTTAAGGGAGTGTGGTGTGGTGTTGTGTTGAGTGTTGTATAGATTGCATTATTTGTATACCACTGACGTATAGATTTTTCTTCATAAAATCTGGGCTGCTCCCTCCAAGGAAATCATATTACATTACAAGTACTGGTTCACTGCCAACTTTTTCTTTTGTTTTACTTTGCCATGTCTGTGGCTGAGTAGTGTTAGTTCCTCTGCGACTGGGAGGAGTGGCAGCTACTTCAGAATTTTTACTGTAGGGAACTTTGGCTTCTTTTTCGTCTGTGCACAAAATATGTGTTGCACAAGGGGAACTCTAGTCAGTCCCATTTGAAAGATTAGGGCCAAGATTAAAAAAACTCACAGTCCTATATGATCTACTGGAGGGATTGGGGAAAAGTCCAGCTTCTGTTCAGAATCAGCTCATAGCTTCTTACTTTCATTCCTTGCTGTTGTTGCTGGGTGTGTATGTGTATAGAGAGAGAGATACATGTTTAATTGTAAGGTACCATAATCATCACATCATCACATCGTCATCATCACATCATCACATCGTCATCATCATCGTCATCATCATCATCATCATCAATATTTTTTCAATTGTTGGTGGTGGTATTGTTATTATTCTTGTTACTATTGTTACTTTTGTTTTGCCATTTTGGTCATCATCATCAAGGTTGTCAAGCATTACATTTACATACTATAATCATGATCATCGTGATCATTCACTCTCTCTCTGCCCTGCAGGCCTGTCCATGGCCCTGGTCAAAGGGAACCAGGGGGTTCAGATCCCGCTGGGCACGGCAGACGTCAGCGCTGGTCGGCCTGTCACCGCTGACACCAAGTTTCTGTTGAACTCCATCAGCACAACCTTCCTGGCACAACTGCTGGCCGTTATCATCAGCGAGCCCAGCAGAAAGTACGTCAGTGACCGGTGCATTTGGTGGTGCTTGTGTGTGTGTGTGTGGAGGGGGGGGGGGGGGGGGGTAGTTAAGGGGAAAAGACTAGAAAGAGGGGAAATTTGGGGGGGAGGGGGAGGGGGTAGGAAAGGGGGGGAGGGAAAGAGGGGGCCTTAAAAAATTGTTTTGCTTTGCAGCCTGTTCAATTTCTTTTTTTTAAGAGTCAGTTGAAATGACATGCACTGACCTTTGAACTTGCATACATTAAACTAACATGCACTGACCTATGAACTCGAATACATTTTCAGCCTGACCTGGGACACGCGGGTGGCAGACATCTTGGGGCCCGAGTTCCAACTAGCCACAGAAGAGCTGACAAGGGAGGTCACCCTGCGAGACCTGCTGTCGCAACGCACGGGTTTATCCAGCGGGAATTTGGCGGTACAAGCAACCTTTCCCCAGGGATGGACCAGAGCACAGCTGGTGAAGTGAGTGGTAGATGATTATGTGTCATACATACAAGAAGGAGGATGGCAGAATGGTTTAGACGTTTGCCTGCCAACAAGTAAACTGTGAATGACTGGGTTCAATTCCCAGCCTCACCGTTTCTTCCTAGTTTGACAAAAAAAACAACTGAATGTTAAAGTTCTTTGGATGAGACTATAAACTGAGTCCCTGTGTGTGAACACACGCAGAACATCTTGTGCATACGTTAAAAACCTGTTCCGCCTTTCGGAAGTAGGAATGGATGACAACCAAAATAAGAGAAAAAACAGCATGCACACAGGATAACAATTCTCTCTTATGCCGAAGTCAGATGCGCAACACATTTTCGCTCATATAACAGATAACAATAGTTGCTGTCTGAGTGTTCGACAAAGAAGAAGAAGAAGAAACCACCACTTCAAACCCAGACTTTTTGCTTTCTAGGCAGGTGCATTATCTCTAGACCACCAATCCACCAATAACACTTTACCATCCCAATGAAATGACGCTCAGACAGCAACTATTGTTATCTGTCATAATGAGCGAAAATGTGTTGCGCTGCCGTTAAGCGCCTGACAAGTCAGGCCCAGCACATCCTACTTCAGTGTGGGACAAAAAATCTTTTAAGTCTTTTTGGAAAAAAGGCAGGAGAATGGACCAAGAAGGCAGAAAATAGGTGAGAAGGAGGTGACAGGAAGAAAAGGAACAAGACAGAAACAAAAAGAGAGGGATTGGTAAGAGGGAATTCCTAGCACATAATTTCCAGGTGGGGATGCTGTTTATACTGACAGGCCCCCGGCATCCTCAGGGGAAAAACAAAGAATTTGGTCATCCTCTTTATAGATGCCACATCCCCTGCTGTTCTGATCCAGCTGTGTAGGTTACTGCAGAGATCCGAGATTGTCTGTCTCCATTCTGTCACAATTGTTTTTATGTTCATTGCCTTTGTTTTGCTGTTCTATCTTTCAGAAATCTGTTTTGATTGTCTTGTTCAACTGCTTTATCTTTCAGAAATCTGTTATTTTGATTGTTTATCTCTCAGAAATCTGTTATTTTCATTGTCTTTGTTCTACTGCTTTATCTTTCAGAAAGCTGTTATTTTCATTATCTTTGTTCTACTGCTTTATCTTTCAGAAATATGTTATTTTGATTGTTTATCTTTCAGAAATCTGTTATTTTCATTGTCTGTGTTCTGCTGTTCTATCTTTCAGAAATCTGAAGCATCTTCCGCCCTCTACTCCATTCCGCAAAGGCTTTCTGTACAGCAACATGGACAGCATGCTCACTGCCTATGTGGCCGAGAAGTTGGGTGGAGCACCCTGGGAAAAGCTGATCGTCGACAAGTTGCTGGCTCCACTGGGCATGCTCAATTCCCGACCAATCACATCGCTGGAAGGGCTGGAAGGAAGTGATGTCAGTCGGTTGTATTTGCCGGTGGAAGGGACAGTCGTGAAGGCCGATACTAGGATTTTTAAGTGAGTTTTGTGTGTGAGAAAGACAGAGACAGAGAATGAACAAAGTTTAGTCTTCACTTCACCAGCCCCTAGAATGGGGTCAAACCAAACATATCAAAACAAAGCCAAAACAAACATAGCACATATCATTATATGGCAACTGCCAAAAACATAACTAATGTAAACATGGGACTATCCTGGGAAAGTCCTTCGGATGAGACTATAAACCGAGGCCCCATGTGCGAACGCATGCAGAACATCTTGCGCACACGTTAAATCCTGTTCCGCTGTTTGAAAGAGTAGGCCATTGTGTGCCGGTGGGAACAGATGACAAAATTTTAAAAAACGCATACACATGCATAAATTAAAAAAGCGCTTTGATTTGTAGCTTTACAAGATTCAGCGCTATATAAATTCCATACATTATTATTATTATCCAAAAATGAGAACAAATTATCTACTTTAAACACTTGTGTACATTAACCCTCTTGTTGTTGGATTCTACAGAGCTTAACTGCCTGTAGAATTTGAATTCTTTGCAGGTTTTCTACCTCCATCTGACTTACTTTACTCCTAAGGCAATTGTGTGTGTGCATGACAAGTTATCAAGCTGAAATTTTGTCACAAGCTAGGCATGTCTTTGTACTTGCATTTAGGCGCAAGTTTATGTGTCTGGTCACCAGATGTCTTGTCATTGTCACCTTATTTGTCACCAATCACAGGTAAAAATATGGTATATATGATAACACAGCAAATCCTGCATGGATTTGACAATAGCTCAAGCATATTAGTGTCGAATAAGGAAGTGATACCCAGCTGATGTGTTTACCAATAGTTATGTGCAATAGTACTTCAAGGATGTGTCACACAATGTCCCCATAGCACCTGTTGTTTTATGGTATGTCTCGAGGAGACAGACGTTTTGTTTAACTATTTTTTCTTTTGAAAACAAGTCATATTCAATCGACATGTGACCTTTATACTGCAGTTCATATCTGTGTGTGCTACCACATGTTTGTTAAGTGTACAGAAGTGTATTATTGTACATGACTGTCACACTGTCACCATTGTCACAGCACAGGTGTGACAAATTCGAAACAACACAGAACTTCTGTAACTCTACAAAATTTTAATGTTGGTAGTCTCTAAAGTAGTCGTAGTGGTGGCACAGGGTCACATCACATCACAAAAAGCACAAATTATGGATGTGTGGGGGGAGGGGGGGTGTACCCATTGCTCTCACCTGTCGAACCTTGGCAGACGGAGACCTATTTTCTTTTCCTTCTTGCTATTTTCGTTATCGGCATATCTGTTTGTTTCTGCCATTGCAGTTTCAAAGCAAAAGTGTGGTAATAATGAGAAAACAGTCAAAAGGCATCACGCTTTCAGGCGTCTATGCCGCGGACCGGCCGGGAGGTCAAATTTCTCCACAGTCGGTGTGTGTAGCACAGGTCACGAATGTGCCGTGTGTAGCACGTTATTTTCTGGCTCCCTCTTCTCCCTAACTGCAGCATTTCCTTCCTCCTCTTCCTCGTAATCGTTTAATATCGGACTCACTTAACAATTCTCGTTCTAATGTTTCTACTTCCAAGACAATAACATTCAATTTATGGTCTCGCTAATCAGATGAATCGTCTGCTACTAAAGAAAACGCCATTTTTTTTCGCCACGCTGCACCATTGAAAAGCGTTCCAGTTGCTGGCTGTTATTTCTTCCTTCCCTCCCCACTACACGCATGTTAGTGGTCTAAATATATCACTGGCATCCTCTGACACCCTCCCTGCATCGCCCCACCAATTTTCAGACACATAGTGTGAAAACCACGAGATCTGTGTGTGATGGAAAAGTACTGCCCACGTGGGCAGCACCAACTGTCGGCTGCGGTCGTCTTGGAATCTAGCGGCAGCCTCCGTTTCTGTCGGCTGCGGCCGGATCGGGGACAAGAGGGTTAAACAGTTATTCAGTGTCCATTCTCCAAATTTTCAACATATTCCTGCCGTACTATCAAAGCACTGATAAGATAAAAGCTGAGATTGCGAATGGAAGAAACTGAACCATGTTTTAGCAAACTCACATATGGTTAGTTACTAGAGTCCAAATATTTATGTCTTAAATCAGTATAAAGAATGCAGCTCTTAAAAAAATGATCCTCATCTACCAATACATTACACAGCTTACACATGTGGTCAATATTTTTCTTAAAAGTTCTTTTGAAAGATGATCCATTAATTGATAGTAAGCCAAGACAAAGTTTTATTAAACAGTCTCTGAAACATTTTATATCGTAAGTAGTCAAAATATCATTCACATTCAAAGTTAGCTTATCAGTCCTTATGTGCTGCAGCCCTGGGGGCTGGTTGGCCTTTGGAGAATATCTCCTACGCTGACTGTCCTTATGCCCACTTGGCCGAGAGAGTGGGGATGTGCTGTGGGCAAGGCATCTCCACTATAATCAAATTTCTGCCCAGTTTCCAAAACAGCAGCTGCCTCCTCTGCTGTTTTGGAGGTCATTGTCGGACACGACAGACAAACATACATACATGTTTGATATATGTCTTTGACCATGACAGAGAGAGAGTGTTTGTGTGTGTGTGTGTGTGTGTGTGTGTGTGTGTGTGTGTGTGTGTGTGTGTGTGTGTGTGTGTGTGTGATAGAGAAGTTGATATGACCTGGGTGGTGGGTAGGGATATGAACAACATTGAACAACATGAAGTGATTGATTTATTGATTGACTGACTGATGGGTAGATTGATTGACAGGTTGATTATTGATTGATGGTTGAATGGATTGATTGATTGACGGGTTGATTGATCTCTGAGCATCCTGGGCCCCCTGTCTCCAGTCTCTTGATTGATTGATTGATTGATTTATGGGTTGATTGATGGATGGATGGATTGATGTGTTGATTGATTGGTTGATTAATTGATCGCTCTCTGCACACAGCCTGGGCCCCCTGTCTCCAGTCTCTTTGCTGAGCACCACAGCGAGGGACGTGACAAGATGGCTGCAGTTCAACCTGCGTCAGGGAAAGCTGGAGGACAGGACCAGGCTGATTGGGCGGGGCGTCTGGCGCGACATGTGGACCAAGCAGGCAGAGTTGTCGCCCATGATCTTGGCGGCCGTGGACAAGTCCAGCGAGGTTTGGCCGGTGAAGGATACCAGTGTCGGATATGGGCTGACGTGGTTCATCAACAAATACAGAGGTATGTGGATGGGCAGGCTGCCGCGGAGAGGAAAAGATGTTCTGTTGTTGTTGTTGTTGTACATTGGTTTGTATTGTTTTTGTATGTGAAGTGCTATGTTGTATTGTATTGTTTAGTATGTGTTGTGACGTATTGTTTTGTATGTGTTGTGATGTAGTGTTTTGTATGTGTTATAGTGTATTCTATTGTGTTGTGTTGTAGTGTATTGTGTTGTGTTGTGCTGTAGTGTATTGTTTTGTGTGTGTGTTGTGTTATAGTGTATTCTGTTGTGTTGTGGTGCATTGTAGTGTATTGTTTCGTGTATGTGTTGTGCTGTGTTGTCGTGCATTGTGTTGTAGTGTATTGTTTTACATACATGTAGCATGAATGGAACAGTCAGTGTACTTTGAAAAATCCTAGGGATAAAATTGAAAGAAGCCAGTGTCTGTGTGTGTAGTGTGTGTATGCATGGGTGTAGGTGAGTGTGTGTGTGTGTGTTATTTTATTCATTTTATGTTATTCTTTTATTTCAAGGATGACAGAATAAGCACTCGTGTGCTTTTTTCACATCCAGTACCCTTGTGCATACATTTTCATAAATTTTGTCATCCGTTCCCCCCTGCCACCCCCCCCATAAATGGCCTACTCTTCTGAAAGGTTTTAACATGTGCACAAGATGTTCTGCATGTGTTCGACACATGGGACCTTAGTTTATAGCCTCATCCGAAGGACTTTCTGCCTGGGGAGTGGAGTCATTACTGAAAAAATCCCTTGAAAGGGCGTCTCAGTGATGGCTTGAACCCAGGCCGTCAGATCAAACCACCACACACACACACACGCACATGCATGCACGCACACGCATACACACGCATACCTCCCCCCTGACGGGATAGCCTAGTGGTTAGAACATTGCGCTGGCAATCTGACGACCCGGGTTTGACTCCCGTTCAAGGGGATATTTTCTTCTGGAGTTAACATCAGCGCAGACTCCACTCTCCCAAAAAGTCCTTCGGATGAGACTATAAACCGAGGTCCCGTGTGCAAACGCATGCAGGGCATCTTGCGCACACATTAAAGCCTGTTCTGCTTTTCATAAGAGTAGGCTTTGTGTGCCAGTGGGAACAGATGACAATTTACAAAACCGCATACACACAGGGACTGGATGTAAAAAAGCATGTAAGTGCTTATTCCATTATCCTTGACATAAAAGGTTTTTTTTTTAAATCACACACACACACACCCCCCCTACACACACACACACAAACACACACACACACACAAACACACACACACACATACACACACACTACATACACACACACATACACACACGCACTCACACACACACTTCTAAACCTTACTCACCCACCCTTTTTTCCCCTTTTCCTCCAGGTCTGACAAATTACTGGCATGGAGGGGGACTGTACTCTCACTACACCCTCGCCTGGCACTTTCCGGAAAAGGACGTGGCCTTGTACGCCGTTATCAACGGTTACTCGGGCGACAGTCGGCCGTTTTCTGTCGTGGAATCCCTGGCCTACTACGCGGCAGATTTGCTCCTGGGTCACCGGCCATGGCTGACCAATGGCACGCTGTGTACCTTCCCCAAGCTGGCTGAAGCGTCCACGTCTCCGCTGAACATGACCCACACAGCGTCGTCCAGTAACAAGGCGCACAGTAATGGCGGAGGTGACCACGCCAATAGAGACAGAAGTGGGAAACACGAAAAATTGCCTGAAAATGTCAACGGCAAAGACGGAAACTCTGGATCTAACTTACTGTTTGTCCAGGAAGGAAAGTCTGCATCAAAAGGGGAGATCGTTCCGGAAGAGAAAAAACCGAGCTATTCCGTCATTGCGGATTTATGGGATGAGGAGGGGTCAAAAGCCAATCATGCAGACGAAAAAGACCAGCAGCGACTGCTATCTCGAGAAAAAGGACAGAAGACTGAAAGTAATCTCCCTTCCCTTCCTCTGAAATCGTTTCTGGGTTCCTACCATTCTCCCTTGTTTGGGAATTTTTCCGTTCTCCTCGATCCGAAATCGCATGGTCTGCAATGTCAGATGAATGTACTGACCGGTGACCTTCATTATACTCAAGGTCACTCATTTGATATGGAGCTGACAAAGAGTTTGCGCTTTTTGAGCAAGCCATCGAAATCCGCCCCTGCTCATCCCGCCTTCCGTGTCTCCTTTGTGGAGAGTCAGTCAGGGGAGATAACCGCAGTGGACATTCACAGCACTAGGAAAATGGAGGTGCCCCTTCGTTTTGAGAAGATGAGGTAGTGATAATGTTGTTTAGGTTGATTCTTTTTAATGGATATGTATATAGATATATATCTATATAAATATATATATATATAACACATTATTTTGGGGGTGTCTCTTTTGTTGTTGTGTGAAAATTGGCTAAATGTTCGATCACAACAGGGAAATATTTTCTCTGTGGGTTTAATTTATGAATATTTATTGAATTATAGATTCTCAAACATGCCACTTTTGTTCTTTGTAAGCTAAGTCATGCACTCATGTTAATCTGAAAAAAAGGATAAATACCTCCATCTTGCATTTACCTCCCTTCCTGTTACATCTCTAGTCTAACAAAACAAAACAAATCGCCCCCCAAAATGGCTGAACGTCAAAAGATTTGCCCGCATTGAAAAAAACCAAAACCCCATATCTTAGTGAGTGAGATGGCCAGGTGGTTAGAGTGTTAAACTTGTGATCCGCGGGTAGTGGAGGGGGCAGCCTGTTCAAATCTCTGTTGAGGTGTCGATGTTAGGATACTGGGTATTTTTCATGGTTAAAATTTGAATGGACTCCACTTCCCTGAAATTCGTTCTGATAAGCCAAGGGCCCGTGTGCAGATGCACTCAGAATATCTTGCACACACGTTTTAACTCATAAAAGTTGCTTTAAAGTTTATGTGTGACAATATTTTGACAATCCTTTTGACTTCTGCTGAACAGGAAGTAAAGTGTTTGTGCAATTTTAGAATAGCAACCAGTTAAGGATAAAAGAAAGTTTGATTTCTAAACAGAAAGGGACACAATGTTTGTGGGGGGGGGGGGGGGGAACAACTCAATGTTTAGTGCAATTTTAGAATAGGGGCCAGTTGAAGATATTGAAAAAAGTTTGAATCCTAAAGAGAAAGCAATACAATGTTTGTGCAATTTGAGAATAGGGACCGGTCAGGAATATGAAAGTTTGTCTTCTAAACGGAAAGTAACACAATGTTTGTGCAATTTTAGAATAGCAACTAGTTGAGGATAAAAGAAAGTTTTATTTCCAAACAGAAAGTAGCAAATGTTTGTTTGAGAAAAAAAGAATAGGGACCAGTCCAGAATATGAGAGAAAGTTTGACTTCTAAACAGAGAGTAACACAATGTCTGTGCAATTTTAAAATAGCAGCCAGTTGAAGATATGAAAAAAAAGTTTGAATTCTGAACAGGAAGCAACAGAATAGCTGTGTGCAATTTTAGAATAGCAACAAGTAAATTAATTATTTTGAAATAAAGTTGACCCCTTCAAACCTCAGTATCCAACTAGGCCATCATCTTTTCTTCTGGCAGGTGTAAGAATTAGTCGTAACACACTGACACATTTTTTAGTCATGAAATGTGTTGGTGTTTTCTGAAATAATGTAATGTGCCTGTCCTCTACCCTCTCCCTCCCCCCCACCCCCCCACCCTATCTCTCCTTTTCAAGTCTTTCCCCTCCCCTGCCCACGTCTTCCTCCCATGCTTGTCATCTGAACAACTATCAAGTTTATATGTAATATTTAAGACAATGCAATCTTTATTGTTAACAACAACAAAAAAACAACTATGCAGAATCGATAAGAAATTATATATATTGTATATTATATATATATATATATATATATATATATATATATATATATATATATATATATATATTGTTGTGGGTTTTTTTGGGTTTTTTAAAGGGAAATACAAAAATTACCAAGGAAAAATAACTTCTTTTTTTTGGGGTGGGGGGGGGCATTTCTTTCTTCTTCTTCTTCTTCTTCTTCTTCTTCTTCTTCTTCTTCTTTTAATCATGTTCACATAACCTCAAATTAGTTGAAATATTCTTATTTGGAAATTGGGTAGAACTTGGATCCTTTTTCATTTCTAGTGGCTAGCATCGTTTTGCTATTTCAGTTTAGGTTAAACAGATGTATATGCTCTTGGTGTTTTTGTATGTTGAAATTATATATATATAACTTTATCACGGTGTATTTTTTTGTTGTTGTTTGGTTGTAATTGACTATCATTGCATGTTGTTATATAAGGGAAAGGGTAGAAATTCAGATATTGAATGTAATTATTTTGTATATAATGCGATTTAGCATGATTATACTCAGATTACCATGATGTTGGTGACAATGCTTTAAGGTTGTTGTTTTTTATACCTATATATTTATTTTTTATTTGATTTGATTATTGATAGTGGGTTTTTTAATTGATTGTGTTGCCACATAATTTATGTGATCTTAAACCAAATTTGTTTACTAGATTTTAATGATGATCACTCATATCAACATTTTTTAAACTTTTTTACTCATATCAACTTTACTGTTGCATGACCTATATCATTTATATTTCTTGATCTCTACAAAACTGATGACTCCATGCAGGTGTGATTTTTTGCACATTGTGTATGTTGCACCGGAAATATAGGAATTTTACATAATTTATAAATAAGAAATATTGCTGTATGAGCAGATGTGTAATGGTATGCATGTGTGTGTGTGTTTTGTGTGTGTATGTGTATGCACATTTGTAATACAAATCTTGCTATTTAAACATATGTGTATGGACGTATGTGTGCATATGTGTGTGTGTGCGTGTATGCATGTGTACGTGTGCATATGTGTGTGTAAAACAGTTTGATTACATTAAGATTTTTTCAAATCATCTGGCATTAATATAAAATGTATGTGGTGTTACATCAAATGATCAGATTGGCATCAACCAAAAAATTATATCTCTTTCTTTTCTTGTTAGGTTTGAAGGGGTTTTTTTGTTTGAGGAAGTTTTTTGTGGGGTTTGGGATTTATTTCTTTGTTAGGGCGTTTGTGTGTAGAACTGCTAAGCTTTTCACCATCATGTGTGGAACATTGAAAACATTCTTGTACTTTAACCGGTATTGTCAAACCAAAGGTACTGTTCATTTCACTTAGAGAAACATTTCTAGAGTTTGGCTGAGAGTGACTCAGTCTTTAACCAGTTGTTTTCTGCCTTTAGGACGTCAGCTGATGTCCTCGATCTTTTTCAATTTTTCACAAGGTCTTCATACTTTTTGTGTAGTGAATTAGTAGACTTGAGAGGGATTGAAGAGGGCCTTGGTCTTTTACATAATAGATAATAGTCTTGGCAATTTGCTCTATAGCTGACTGGGAGGGTGTGTTTTTGTTTGATATTTTGTTTTGTTTTGGTTTGGTTTTTGGTTTTTTTAGTGTGGTTGTATTTTTTACTTGACTACCAACAGGGGAAAAAAACCTCGGGGAGAGCATGGTCCTGTGAAGGTTTTTTGTTTGTTTTGTTTTTTAATGTTTCCTGAGCAGTTTGGTTGACACACACACGCACGCGTGCACACATGCACATGCACACACACACACACACGCGCACACACGCACACTCACACAGATTCTTCATTCTTATTCTTTTAGCAGAAAGGTGTTCTCAACAAAACTCATGGACTCTGTTTCCAGTTAGGGCTGATAGATTCTCTCCATCATCCTTACTCCATGACTAAAGTAAACATGTCACATCTTCTGGTCAGTCCACACTTGGTAATGATACAGCAGTTGAAAGAATAATGCAAGAATGCTCAGAGCACCATTGAACTCTGCCTGTAGAAATAACTACATACCTGTAGAGAGAAATAACTACATACCTGTAGAGAGAAAGAACTACATACCTGTAGAAATAACTACATACCTGTAGAGAGAAATAACTACATACCTGTAGAGAGAAATAACTACATACCTATAGAAATAACTATACTTGTACACAGCTGTCAGTTTCCCCCACTCTCAGCTGCTATCCATCCCATCCCAGCTGGTGCTGATTACAGCAGGAACTGACCACACTTGGACTATGTAAAAGGAAGGGGCGCGCTAATTTTAGCACGAGGCCCTCTGGACCCTTGACTGAGTTATGCTGGATTTGTGCGCTGTGTGTACAGAGAAATAACTATACACCTGAACTGGGGCAGGATAGCCTAGTGGGTAGAGATGGAATTCGTGATCTTATGGTGCAAGTTTGAGCCTTCACTGAGACTCCCATGCAAAGGATCTATCCCTTGAAATTAACATCACTTCCAACTCCACACACCCCGGCAGATGAGACTATAATAAACTGAGGTCCTGTGAATGAATGAACACAGAACATATTATTGCACACATGTTAAAACCTGTTCTGCTTGTCAGAAGAGTAGGCCATTTGGGTGCCAGCTGGAACTAGAGACTTTTTTTTTTTAATACATGCAGACAGGTGTCATGTTTAAACATCATCCCCAAAGCCGGAATGTGGTGACCTTCATTGTAGGCAAACTGTTGCATATGCAAAATCTCACAATCTCTGACCTGTAGCAAAGGACAAAGAGGAAAATGTTTTTTCTAGTCCAGTCTATAACTGCAAGATTAGATCAGTGTCACTTTTTGTTTTGTCAACAACGAGGTACTTCCTTATGTAGAAACTGCTATGCTTTCATGTCCATTGTAAGTAAGTTTGTTTTAGTTATACTATTACACTTTCATGTTTGTTTGTATCTGTATACTAGAAATACGTGAAGAGAACAGTTTGTATCGAAAGTTGAGGAAAATGTGTGATTTATGGATGATGAATATTTCAAAAAGATATTCTTTCTTGCCACTGTTTGTTCCTTGAAAAGATGTGTGTGTGTGTGCACGCGCGTGCATGCGTGTATGTGTGTGTGCATGCGTGCGTGTGCGTGTGTGCATGCGCAAGTGTGTGTAGAGAGAATGTGAGGGCGTATGAAATTAAATTAAAAAGCTTCTGCCTTATCTTTGTATTGCTGCATTGTATTCATATTGCACTAGGAATGTATTCGTTCACTTGCATTGCATTGCACTGTGGTCTGTCTTATTATTGTATTGCTGCACCATGTTTGTACTTATTAGAATAATTGTATTGTATTTACTGGGTGTTTTTTTTTAACAATTGCAGAGGATTTTTGTGTGATATGCAAGATGTCCTTTGAAAAATGTTGCCATCATCTTTTCATCATTTTGTATGCTTTGCATACATTTCTTGTGTATATTTCCTTGCCCAGGTGTGTGTGTGTGTGTGTGCCTATGTGTGTGTATGTGTGTGCTGTGTGTATGTGCCTGCATTTACCATATGTAATTCAACATATATTGATCACATTTATTTATTGTTTTCTATACAGGGAAAAAAACCTCATCTTCTCAAGGCATTGTTGGGATGTTGGATTTTTTTGGTTTTTGTTGTTGGGGGTGGGTTTTTTTTTAGGGAGGGGGTGTGGTTGTTTTTGTTTTGTTTTTTAACCTGTAGCTATACACAATCACTGATTGCACAATCCTGATGTGGTAAACGTACTGCCCAAATATTATTTTGCTTTTAACAAACAAGTTTGGGGGGAGGGGAGGTGTATTTTTATTCCTTTTCTTCTACATAAAATGATCATTTTTCTTTAAATTGATTCCATTTACAAATTTTCTAGCCAAATGTTTAATTCTTCTTCTTCAAATGTCCGGTCTGGTCCTGCAGACATCGACGATCATGGCTCTCCATTCTTCCCTGTTCTCGGTCCCTCTCATGTGCTCATTGTTGGTGCCCTCTTTATTTGTTGCGAATTTGTTTAAGCTGTCTGTGAATTTTGTGCATTGTCTTCCTCTGCTCTTGTTTCCACAGATTTTGCCACTCCATAACAGTTTTTCTAGTCCGTCAGCCCTGATTATATGGCCGAAAAATTTGAGCTGTCTTTCTCTGATGGTGTTGAGAAGGGATCTCTTGTACCCAGCCATTTCCATTACTTCTGCATTAGTTTTTCTTTTTGTCCATGAGATTTTCATGATTCTCCGGATGAACCACATTTCCACTGCTTCTAGTCGCTGTTCTGTGTCCTTGGCTAGGGTCCAGCACTCACATCCGTACAGAAGAATGGACCATACGTAGGCTCTCAAAACATGGATCTTTGTCTTGAGGCTTATCTTACTGTTGGTAAAAATGCATTTCATGTTGTTAAAAGTTGCCTTAGATTGACCGATTCTCTTCTTGATTTCTGTGTCACACTTGCCGTCCGGGGTGATAGTACAACCAAGGTATTTAAAGGTGTTTACTTGTCTGATTCTCTCTCCTTTACAGGCTATGTTGCATTGTGGTATAACAGCTTTTTTCGAGATCATGCATTCTGTCTTCTTTGCATTGAGCTGTAATCCTTTCTTTTCGCTTTCGTCTGTTACTGTTGTTAAAATCTTTTAATTAATTTGTTAAAATGTTTAATTATGACACCATAATTGACTTTGTTAAAACTGATTTGATTGACAATTTTCCAGTAATACTTTGATCTGAAAATAGAGAGGGGGGGGGGGGGGTTCATTTTCTCCCTTCCCTGTCTGTTCTGTTCACCCTGAAGTCAACACACTCCTGCCACAGGCTGTCTGACCTCTGATGTCTCCACAAAGTCAGGGCCTGTAACTCATTTGCATATTTCTGACATATCTGGGATGTAACAAACGTCAATTTGAAAACATACCACAAGGAAATTTCTTAGCTATCGAAAGATTTTATTTGGTGAAGAAGTAAAACAATACTTCTAGCTTTTTAAGTCAGCTGTTATCTTCTTTGTCAACTGCTCAGACAGCAACCATTGTTGTCCGAATGAAAATACGTTGTGCTGCCGTTTAGAGCTTGACAAGTCAGGCCCAGCGCATCTGTGGAAGAGTTATCAAGTCTTCCTGGGGGGAAAAACCAGGAAAATGGACCAAGAAAGTAGAAAGTAGACAAGAAGGAGGTGACCAGACAAAAAGGAACAAGGCAGAAACAAAGAGAGGGGTAGAAAATGGAATTCCTAGCACATATTTTCCACAAGGTGGGGATGCTGTTTTTACTGACCAGCCCCTGGCTTCTCTACAAGGGAAGTCAGTTGTTATATTTTCTGAATTCATTAATATTGGCTGGTGTGAGAGTGTGTGCTGCATTAGACATTCACTGGTTGTGAAGGCCTTCATATGATGGCATCGTTTCATTTCTGTGGCATTTTCATTGTTGTTATTATTAGGCTACTGTATTTATTGTATGTGGTCATGGCCATGCATGTTAATTTCTTGCCAAAGATTTGTTGAGTTTGGTTTACAGTTGACATTGTGTATTGTATACCACTTTTTAAGTCAGGGCAGATTTATCTGCATGAAGTTCAGGTTGCTCTCCCTGTGGTTTGTGTTGTGAAAATGTTCATTTTGTTTTTGTTCTTTTTCTTTTCTTTTTTTTTTCCTTTTTTTTTTTTTTGGGGGGGGGGGGGGGGATTTTTGTGTCATTTAATTCTCTCTTTTTTTTCTTCCTGTTTTATGTTTGGACAGGAGGTTGTTTTTGTTTGGGTTGGGAATTTTTGTGGGTTTTGTTGCGTTTTATTGTGTGGGTTTTTTTGTTTGTTTTTTGGGGGAGGGGGTTCATTTTTGTTGTGTTGTAGTAGGTTTGTTGTTTTTTGTGGTTGGTTTTTTGTGGGGTTTTTTGTTGTATTTTCTTTTGGGGGGGAGGGGGGGGGGGGGTCTTTTTTCTTTTTTAATCTGTTAAAATATTTCCACAGTTCTCAGGCATGGCAATCAGGCTTTTGTTGTTTTCACTGTTTTGACAAGATATACATTTAAAAAAGCGTTGTGTTGCGCAGAGTCAGAATGGGATATCTGAATTTTACGTTATCTCAAGAAAAAGTTCAAAATATATTGCCTCCCTTTGACCTTGCAGTGTCTCCTGCATGGAAGGGGGGGGGGGGGGGGTGGTCAGGCATTGGAACATTTTGAGGAAGGGGGGGGATATTTTGTTCAGTTGTTTTGAGTACGTTTGTAAGAGAAGAGTGTAAGAAGGAGGGTGGCAGGATGGTAAATACGTTCACCTGCCATCAAGTAAACCCCGAGGTTCTGGGTTCGATTCCCAGCCTCTCCCTTTCTTTCCAGTTTGACCAAAAAATAACGAGCTGAATGTCAAAGTCCTTCGGGTGAGACTATAAACCCTAGGTCCTGTGTGCAAACACACGCAGAACATCTTGGGCACACATTAAAATCCCATTCCGCTTTCAGAAGAGTGGGCCACTGTGTGCCAGTAGAAGGGATGACAGGAAGAAAACAGCATGCACACAGGTGTCTTGTTCAGACACCATCTTCCTGAGGTCAGAATGCAGCTACCTAAATGGGGGGGGAATAGTCACATACACATAAAGCTCATCATTGGTGAACCTCGGAGCTCTAGCTGAGGAAAAAAAAAGATCAATAAAATAAGTATAGTGTAAACAAAATAATAACATAAGTATAGTGTGTTAATGCCTATATTACTTATTGATGAATCCTATTCATGAGAGGGAGTAATGATGTAAACAATGGGTGATGCGTTTTCATGTTTTTGTTGCGAGTGTGCGTGCACACACACTGAGAGTTTATGCATGTGAAAAGGACAGTAAAAGGAATATTTTATAATGGGGTATTTTTCTTTTGTTGCTGATGGTTTGGTTTGGTTTTGTGGTTTTTGTTGTTTGAGGGAGGGGGGATTATTTAACTTCTAAGTTATTGTAGTGTTGTTTTTTCTCTTCTTAGGTGATGGTGTTGAGGGTTTGTAGGCATTTTTTGTTGGTTTGGGGATTTGTCTTTTTTTTTGGGGGGGGGGTTCCCATGTTTGAGGAATTTTTGTGGGGGGGTTTTGTTTGTTGTTTTTAAGCCTTTTCTTGGTGGGTTGACTGACAGGTTGCTTGGTTTATAGTTTGGGTGTTGATTGTTGTTTATATATTATGAAGATATGTTAAAGTCATGTCAGTAATCTTTTTTCTATGTTCTGGGCATGACCTGGGACTAATGTTTACTCTGGGATGATGAAATAAATATATAAATAATGAAATCAGAAGTTTGCATATTTCAGCAAAAAGTGTGTGTGTGGGGGGGGGGTCTCTCTGTCTGCCTATCTGTCTGTCTTTTTCCATTCACTTAACACACACACACACACACACACACACACACACACCACTTGAATGTGCATGCAGACACATTTGCACAATGCATGCAAACTATAAAAACAAACTTCATTTTATCTTTATTAACAACTGTGTACAATGAGTTGTTTTTTTTAATTTTAAGCCCATTGACTATGTATCCACTAAATAACAATAGTTGTGACATATGACAAATCTATACTAACCAAACATGCACACACATGATTCCATGATGCTTGGATAAAACCACAACGAGTAAAAGCAGCTCAGGGATGGGGGTTGGTTCAGGGGATCATCTCAATTTTCATTTTCATCAAAACTAAGCTGCAACATACTGTTTGCACCCACCGTACATCATTTCAGTAACTTTTTTGTCTGGGAAAGAAATCTGTTATACTTTCATGCCAAAATAATGTCACAAGACAATGTGAAACTATCATACACTCACAATATTTGACACAACTATCAGCGCTTTTGTCACACACACTGACAAACATTCACAAACACGACAGAATTCTGATTTCAGCTTTTTTCTAACAAATTTCGCGGGAACCAAGATGGCCGTTCCTTCTTCATCTGCACGACATGTTTCCCCAGTCCCTGATGACGAGACACATCGCTTTCCTCCCCTTCGTAAAGAAAGACAACTTCTTTCTGGTCAGCTGTGTACTGCATTGCCTCCCCTAGTTCCTCTTGCAGTTTCTTGGTTTCTTCTTTGACTTTCTCGTAATGGTGTCCTGCAGACAAAATGTAGAAAAGAGATAGAATTTCTCATTTAACCAACACAGAAGCAAACACAATAATCTATTATTAGTATTAACATGCATTTAAACACAAGCATGCGCATACACTTTTTTCCTCTCATTTTCTTGTAATCCAAATGTAAGTGAGTACAAATGTGTGCGCGTGTATACGTGTGTATGTATATGAATATGTGTGTGTGTGTGTGGGGGGGGTTGTGTTGGGTTGGGTTGTGTTGTGTTATGTTGCTTTGCATGTGTGTGCGTGTGCGCGCATGTATGTGTGTACAAGTTATGCAGTGTACTTTTCTTGTTGGGGGGGTTCATTTTTGTTATTGTTGGGGTTTTTTTTGTTTTTGGTTGTGTGTGGGTTTTTTCTGGGTTTTTTTTTCCTTTTTGAGTCAGTTTTATTATTATTGGTTATGGAAATAATGTACAAGTTTAGATATTATTGATCAAGTTGTTTTTGTTCCTAGATAGATGGCTTGATGGAGAAAAAAAAAAAGCAAATGTATTGCTTATTCAATGTACCAACTGGAAATAAAAATTTGGCTTGACTTGACTTGACACACACAACACATGCATGCACAATACGCATACACACACACTCAAACATGCGTGTGTGCACGCGCACACACACACACAAACATACACACACACACAGACTGTTGTGCCAAGTGAGGAATTAACTATGCTTAACTGAACTTTTTAAAAAACACAAACAAAATACTTACAATAAATAAATGGGATAAATGAACAAACAATTTTTTAAGAATGTGAAGTGTGATGAATTGACAGTTGGCCAGAATAACAGCAACATAATACTTGTATACTATCCTCAGTCACAACAGATTTCTCATCATGAAATCTAACACTTCTATTCTGACGGGAAGCATCAATAGAAGCTTTTTCATATAAAGGGACAAAACTCGCTTGATTTTTACCCCCCCCCCCCCCCCCCCCCACACACACACACACTTATTCAAAATTATTTCCCTTGATTTACTTCAAAAATGTTTACTAAAATTTTCTGCAAGAGTAAAATAAACCTTGGTGATAATTTTTTGTGAAAAAAATGGATGTTTGTTGCAAAATTAAAGTTTCTTTTGAAAACAATCATGTCCACTCAGCACTTGTGACAACAATGCTTTTGATAGAAGTAATATAGATTCTGACGATAAGATTAATTCATTAGAACTTGTTAGAATTGATGTAGCATTACCTTCATCTTCATGGCGTCACACACAATTATACTGCTTATTCCATTATCTTTGAAATAAATGAATAATAAAAAAAAAAAATTTGAAGCCTCCCTTCAAATGGGAATCAAACCTGTGACCTCTCATTTTCTTCACAAGTGCATCAGGGTTAGACCACCAATGCAAACTAAAAGTATTTTTTCTTTAAACTCCAGCAACCAAAAGATTTCTTCAACTCACTGCAAATCGTTCCTTTCTCCTTCCAATGGCCCGTGTCCAGATCAACCACAAGGTCGGTGCGAGGAACGGCGTGTTCAAAATGTCCGGCCATCTGCATTCGTCGAGTCGTCCGCTTCTCCAGGGAGCGGCGACTTCGCTGCACTGCCAGCAGAACGCTGCCGAAGATGGAGCCTAAAACGTCTGCTGGTGAATCAGACGACGTCTTTGATTGGTCAGGGCATGGCTGATTGACAGTCACCAGGTCTAGTGCTGGGCCGCCACCTGAAAATTCATCACAAGTTCGAATAGTAACTTTCCCAACATGCCCGCCCTGAATCACAGAAAAATATCATCTTTCCATAGACTAGGGAGAGCTCATTCATTCCAGTCAATTTTATCAGCTGTGTATGATGTAGTTAAATTACCAGAGGACCAAGTCCACCTACAACAAAACTTTGTGCAGCTTGCTGAGTGGGAGAACAGATGGCACACGGTCTTTTATCCGGGAAAATGCACCACACTACCAGCAACCTGCAGCAGAAAAAGCCTGCCCCTACCCCAGTATCAACTACATGGGCACACATTGGACTATGTCAAAAATGTCAAATACCTTAGACTGTGCAGTGTGCTTCATATTTATGATATTATCTGTATTGATCAATGATGTCTGCTCAAAAGCCAATAAGACCCTTGGCTTCTTAAAGAGAAATTATCTAAAGATTAGCTCCCGGAAACTCAAAGAGACAGAATACAAGACCCTTGACCTTGTACACCCCATCAATGGCATCATGGAATATGCTCCATCAGTATGGGACCCCTACACACAGGATAGTATAGGTAAGACTGAGGCTGTCCAGTGCAGAGCAGCACGATTCATCTTAAGGTACTATCACTAGTATCAGTATCACACTACCTCCAGCGTATGCAACATGATTGACAAACTGCAATGTCCCTCACTACAGGACAGGAGACGAACTGCTCATCTCACCATGCTATAGCCTATACTGTATACAAAAGCCAACATGAAGTGGTATGCATGAACAGTATGAAATCAAAGCTAGAGACACCTGTAGCTCAACAGAGGAGAGGCCACATCTACATGTACACCCAAGATGTTCCACACAATATCAGCTACAGTCCTTCCTACCAAGACTGGAACAACCTGCCACAGAATGTGGTGGAGGCCACAACCATCCACACCTTTATCAAGTTTATGTCAAGGGCCTCCAGACTGACTGAATTAGTGAATAGCTTTTGTTTTCCCACTTCCGACATCCTCCAAAAGTGACAGAATAATCAGCTTGTTGATTGTGGTTGCTCTCCTGGAAGAAGATCAGTTGCCTTCTAGTTTTACTTTCAATGACTCTTGCTGATGCACAAAACCTCAGCAACTAAATCATCTACTGCCTGTTTTACTTTTAGGGAATATACACACATGTGATTGTGACACAGTGACACACACACACACACACACACACACACAGATTAACACTACAGTCACACACACACATTACAATTCACACACACACACACACACACACACACACACACACACACCGACTGAGACACACACACACACACTGACTGACACACACACACCCAGTGACACACACTGTGACACAGTACACACACACACACACACTGTGAGTGTGACACAGGGCAGGATGGGGAAAAAAGTTGTATAAACTTAAATCTTTATACCCTCAATAAAGATCAGTTTGACTTGACTTGACATGACTTGACACATCACACACACACATACAGTGACACACACACACAGTGACACACACACACACACACACACACAGTGACACATACACAGTGACACACACACACACACACACACACAGAATGACACACACAATATGCATGCACTGTCTAAAAATACACTTCAGATAGTACCTAAACGAAAAACCAGTAGCAAAAAGTGACTTACCACGATTTTGTGCAATGGCTGAAAGAACACGAAAATCATGAAGAAGTCGTTGACATTCAGACGACAGAAGTGTCATGCACCTTCTCAAGGAGGAGGCCATTTTGATGCGGATTAAACAAACGTTCTGTATTCTAAAATTTCATTGGTCAAAAACCAAACCATTGCCCAATAGAAATTCGTCATCTATTTGCAGCGGAAGTAGCAAAGAAGCAACATGACGGAACGATACAGCTTTTCTCTGACAACTTTCAGGTGAAAATATTTGATATTATTACACGCTTTCTTTCTAAGAAAGATTTGGTAATGTAGTAAAGAACATTTCAAGCAGTTATTCTTAAGTGTAGAGTGTATAAGTAGGTAGAACGATTCTGGAAGCACCACGTTTCCATGTGCATGTGTAGCGGCAAAAAAATAGCAGCCGATTTTGCTTCATCACATTGGAACGCAATCGAGCCATCTAAATTTTCTTTCTTGAGCAAGTCGAAGGTCTTCAATTCAGGTCCAGATGTTTAATTCTTGCAAAGAGGAATCTTTAAAAAGATTTGTGTGGCAATGGATGCTTCTGTTAACTTTTTATTGTAAGAATCTGTTAGTGTTAAATTACCATCGTAGTAAGAAATTCTAGTATACTGGAACAGTGAAAGTGAAAGCCACATCACCCCAGATCCAGATCAAAACTGCTGCCTGCACTCCAAAAATCTGACACTGACTGCGGCTAGGTTATGTCTGAATGACAAAAATCAGCAGGCTTTAATGACTAGAGATACATTACATACCTCTCTTTTTTTTAAAGACAGTTGCCATGCAATGTTACATACAGTTTACACACACACACCCCAGACACCTGAACATGACAGTACACTGTGTCAGTGAGTGTGTGTCTGTGTTTGTCCTGTCTCTCTCATTCAAAATAAAATATTCTTGTTGGCTTTCTGTCTCTGTCTCTCTCTTTGTGAAGTCTCTCTCTCTCTCTCTCTCTCTCTCTCTCTCTCTCTCTCTCTCTCTCTCTCTCTCTCTCTCTCTCTTTCTCACACACAAGAATATGTCCATTGTCATTGTCTCTCTCTCTTTCTCACACACGAACGTACACACACATGTATGTTTCCTTCAGAAACTGTATAGAATTTAAAACAGAAGACCTTTTTGGCCCTTATCAAGATTTAGACTGTGTTGTACTTGACTTAAGTTTTAAATAAAACAACTTTTAAAAGTACATTTATACACACACACACACATACACACACGTACATAGAGTGACACACGAACGCATGCATAACATCTTGTACACACATTAAATCCTGTTCTGCTTTTCAAAAGAGTTGGCCATTATGTGCCGATGGGAACAGATGACAAAATCTACAAAACTGCATACACACGGGGGCTGGATCACAGTGGATGTAAAGAAGCAAGTGCTTGTTGAGTTGTTCCGTTATCCTCAATATTAAATAAAACAAATAAATAAATCAGATTTTATAAATTAAATAAGTAAACACTCTCTCTCTCTCTCTCTCTCTCTCTCTCTCTCTCTCTCTCTCTCATGCACGGGGGCGTGAACTGAACTGTCATACGTGCATGACGCACTTTGACATCTCTCCACAGTAATTCAAAGTACCAGAGACTGTGGCTGTACTGCAAGACTGTACTCTGCCAGGAACTGCACGACCTACCATGCCGTCGGCACCGTTGGTTTTCAGGGGGGCCTGTGGCGGTTTTCACCCTGTATTCCTGGCCTTCATGTTTAGAAGGGCCAAAGAGAAGGCAGCGATGCGAATGGCCATGTTGTCACCACGTCGCCGACTGGACGGTGTAACCCTTGGGTTGCTCCTTACCCTGCTATTTTGGGGCGGGATACTTCTTCGCTGTGGAGATGTGGAGAGGAACCCTGGGCCTGTGCATCCACGACCGGACGCCTTGAAGCAGAGCGTGCTGACCAGCGGTGGACGGAGGGCCAGCATGGCCAAGACACGCAGCGCATCGGACAGTGGCCGTCGATCAGCCTCTCCCCCGCCTTCTTCTCAGGACCCTTCCTCCTTTGATGAAATCAAGGAGATTCTAAGGTCCATGGACAGCAACATCAACGCCAGGTTTGGTGTTGTGGAGCAGGGCCTTCAGGACATTAACGAAAAGTTCTCAGTCCTTCAGGAAGAGGTGGTGAGTCTGCGGGAGGAGGTGAGTGTGCTGCGTGACCAGAACAATAAACTTACTAAGACAAATGCAGAACTGGCAAACAGGATTGAGAGCCTGGAGAAAAAGACAGATGATTTGGAAGGAAGATCCAAACGAAACAATCTGATTTTCTATGGCATAAAGCGTGAGTCAGGAGAAGATTGTGAAGGAATTATTCAAGACTTTTTGACTGACAAACTGGACATGACCCGACATGTTGACTTTGACAGAGTACATCGACTTGGTGACAAACAGGATGCTCCAATCATTGCTAGATGCACGTTATATAAGGATAAGTCACGAATCCTCAGAGAAAAAAGGAGGTTGAAAGGAAGCAATGTTTTCATTAGTGAGGATTTTTCCTCCCGTGTGCGAGAGATCAGGCGGAAGTTATCACCTCATCTGAAGAAAGCTAGAGGAGACGGTCAGAGAGCCTTCATGGTTTTTGACCATCTAGTCATTGACAACAAAAAGTTCTTTTTGGATGATTGTGGTCAACTGAAGGGGCCAAGCTAGGAAAACGGCCGGCCCTTTGCTTTGTGTCATTTTTGTCCAGGGGACCCAGATATAGATAAGGGTAGTAAACAATTTTTGACACCGTTTAAGCGACAGTTTGAAAATACTGCACGTGCTCAGGGGCCTCTTGCCCCGGTCTATAGGCATGAGTTGGCAGTTGATGCTGAGCACGGGAAAAACGCAATGGCACACCGTGTTGACAGAGTTGACAAGGAGTCTGTGTCATGTGGGAATGAAAGTGTGTTGTCAGTTGTTGATGGATCGTGTGGGAATGAAAGTGTGTTGTCAGTTGTTGATGGATCGTGTGGGAATGAAAGTGTGTTGTCAGTTGTTGATGGATCGTGTGGGAATGAAAGTGTGTTGTCAGTTGTTGATGGATCGTGTGGGAATGAAAGTGTGTTGTTGGTTGATGGAACATGTGGGAATGAAAGTGCATTGTCAGTTGTTGATGCATCATATGGGTGTGAGGGTGTGTTGTCAGTCGATGAAAGCGTTCAAAGGAGCTTTGATGACTCACCAACTCTTGTAAATAAGTACTCGTTTTCTTTTATGTCATGGAATGTGAATGGTTTGTTTTCCAAAATAAAAGATCATGATTTTGTCTCTTTTATTTGCGGTTTTGATTTTGTGTGTTTAGTTGAGTCTTTTATGGATACAATTGACTGCAGTGTTTTTTCAGGTTATGATGTTTATTATAAACCTGCAATTAAATTTTCCAAACAAGGAAGACGTTCAGGTGGTATAGTGTGTTTAATAAAAAGTTGTTTTGCCTCATGTGTGAAGAAAGTTGATATAAAGTATGATAATATTTGTGTGTTTCATATGGATAAAAACCTGTTTGGAACACTGAAAGATGTGTTTTATGTTTGTACATATGTTCCTCCTGAGGGGTCACCTTTCTATGCATATTTTGATTTAGACAATGGAATCCATGTACTTGAAGAATGTTTAACTGATATTTTGTTACAAAATGATGTATATGTGATTCTTTGTGGAGACTTGAATGGTAGAACATCGAACATTTCTTTGAACTCTTTTGATGATGTAGGTTTAGATATTCAACATAAAAGCCAGTCTCTTAGTGCCAGTCGTTGCTCAGAAGATAGTTGCTTGAACACATATGGAAAGATGCTTCTGAATATGTGTACCGCTTTAGATTTGAACATTCTAAATGGCGTATGTAATGGCGACCTTGAAGGTCGCTACACATACATCTCTGATTTTGGAAGTAGCGTAAATGATTATTTTATATTATCAAGCGAACTTTTTTCCCTTGTGTATGATTCATGTGAAATGTGTGTGGTTGAACGGATCGATTCTGATCACATGCCATTAACATTAAGTGTCATTTTTCCAAATGAAAATGTACATAAAAGAGATATAGCAGCCGATGATCAGATATTAGAAAGGTTAGTGTGGAATAATGAGAATGCTGGACTATTTTGTGAGCTTCTAAACGCAGAACATTCTCAAACAAAAATTAGTAGTGCAATTGATTTAATTGACAATGATATAAATAGTGCACTTGATGTATTTGATAAATGTCTGCAAGATTGTGCAGAGTGTATGAAGAAGCGGTTCCCTGTTAATAGAAATAATAGAAAGCGATCAAACGATTGGTTTGATCAGGAATGTAGAAATAATAGAAAAAGTGTTAGGAAAATGTTACGTAAGTATCGCCAAACCAAAAGTGTTAAAGATCGTCATGAATATACAAAATGTAGACGAGAGTATAAAAAATTGTTGGATAGAAAACGAAAACAGTATAATCAGGCCTTATTATCTAATCTCGTCAACGCAATTCAAGATCAAAAAGAGTTTTGGAGTAATGTAAGGAAAGCTTCTTTTAAAAGAAAACAACCTAAAAATGAAATAAGTCTTGACATGTGGTTTCGCCATTTTCAAACCCTTTTAGAAAGGGAGACAAATGGCGAAAACTTGCACGTGGATATTGAAAGTGATGAGGATGATGACAACATCAATCGCCCAATTTCTAAAGAAGAGGTCCTTTGTGCACTGAGAAAGTTAAAATCTGGTAAGGCTCCTGGACCTGATGGTATCATCAGTGAAGTATACCAGAGTTCAAATGATCAAGTTGTACAGTTTTTTGTAGCATTTTTCAATGCTTTATTTGACAGAGGCATCTATCCTCAGAGCTGGACTGAATCCATTGTTTTACCTCTGTTTAAAAAAGGCCATATCAATAATCCAAATAATTACAGGGGTATTTCATTGAGTAACATAAGTAGCAAAATATTTAGTACTATTATTAATAACAGATTACAGGAATGGGTAGAATATAACAATATCACTGGTGATCATCAGGCTGGTTTTAAAAAAGGTTATTCTACTGTTGACCATATGTTTGCACTTCTTGCATTAGTACAAAAACAATTTTCCTTGAATCGAAAACTTTATGTAGCCTTCATTGATTTTGAAAAAGCTTTTGATACTGTAAACAGACATCTGTTGTGGCCTATACTGTTGAAAAATGGAGTCAAAGGTAAATTATACAAATGTATACAAAGCATGTATGCCACTGTAAAATGTAGAGTTAGAAGTGGCGCACAACTGACAGACTGTATTAATTGTACAACGGGTGTAAAGCAAGGCGATGTATGTAGCCCTGTACTGTTTTCTCTTTTTATCAATGAACTTGCTGTGAGTGTTATTGCTAATGGTAGACATGGTGCCACAATCTCTTTTGATGATTTGGAATTGTTTATTCTTTTGCTGGCAGATGATGTTGTATTGTTATCTGAAACTGTCATCGGTCTACAGACCCAACTAAATAACTTGCAGCATGCTGCCACTTCTCTTCAGCTTAAAGTAAATATGAGTAAAAGTAATATTATTGTGTTCAGGAAAGGGGGCCATTTGAGTTCGAGAGAAAGATGGGTGTATGGTAATACTATAATGCCAGTTGTCAATGTTTACAAGTATTTAGGAATATATTTTAGTACACGATTAAGCTTTTTTTCTGCTTGTAAAGATCTCACAAGTAAAGCAAAAAATGCATTGATATGTATAATGAAAAAGTTGTCTTCTTTACAAAATACCTCTTTAAAGTTATTTCTAAAATTGTTTGATGCTCAGGTACAGCCTATTGCACAGTATGGTGCTGAATTATGGGGATTGGGTAATGCAGCCAGTCATTGTGAGACCGTACACTTGTATGCTTTGAAGAGGTTTTTGTGTGTTGATAGGCGCACTCCTAATGATTTTGTTTATGGTGAAACTAATAGATATCCAATTTACATAAATTCTGCTATACAAACCATACGGTATTGGCTTAGACTTTTGCAAATGGACGAGGCAAGAATTCCTTTTAGGGCTTATAAAATGTTATATGAATTAGATATTAGAGGAAAGAATAACTGGGTTACTGATGTACGTGTCTTTCTAAGTAAACATGGCTTTGGTGATGTATGGTTAAATCAAGGTGTTGGTAGTGTAAATGGATTCATTCAAATTTTACGTCAACGTTTAATTGACAGCAGATGGCAAGATTGGGAGGATCACATTCAAAGTAGTGAACGATTTAGTCTGTATAGAACATTTTCTACTTCACATGAGTTGAAATTATATTTGACACTTGACATGGATTTGCACTTGACATATATTATGACCAGATTTAGATTAGGTGTGTCTGATTTGACCACGCATTACTTTAGATATAAAGACTGTAATGATAGTGATTTGATCTGTCCATTATGCAAAACAGATAAAGAAGATGAAGTACACTTTGTGCTATGCTGTCCAGCTTATCAAGATATTAGAGAAAGATATATATTGCCAAAATATTACCGACAGCCATGTGTTTTCAAACTAAGTCTACTCTTATCATCTGTTAGACACAAAGACGTACGGAATTTGTCTCTTTTTCTGTCTAGGGCATTTAAGTTAAGAGAAATTGCCACGTCATAGTAATGATGTTTTGTTACATATTTATGACTAAACTATTCTGTTTATTTGCTTTTTTACGATTTTGTAAGTGTATGTTTTGTTTATGTTCACTATCCCCTTCATGAGGGGCTATGGCCTAATGAATAAACTTTCCGAATCCGAATCCGAATCCGAATCTCTCTCATGCACGCACTGTATACACTTTATTTCAAAAACATCCATTGTGTACCAGTGGGAACAGATGACAAAATTTACAAAACTGTAGTGCTACAGATGGGGAATGGATGAAAAAAAGCACATGAGTGCTTATTCCATTATCCTCAATATAAAAGAATAAAATAAATTTATAAATAAATAAGTAAATGCATGATATCATAGTCATACTTATAGTCTAGGTGCCATTGAGTGGTTGGCTGGTACTAGTAGTATCATTGTTTTACTTAGCTTATTGCTGAGTGGTGGTGTGAAAAAATGTCGGTTACCCATAAATGTTTGCCTTACTATAATTTTGTTGATAATTTGTCTCTTTCTCTTTGGTAGAACCCCACTACACTACTAGAGTACAGTGTTACTTTCGGCTTAAGAAAGTGAGCAGAAGAATGACTTATATTTGAGTTAAGAAACTTAAGTACTTAAATCATCATTGCAACGGTTATTTGGTTTGACCTCTTGAGTTTCTAACATTATTCATAAAGAAGTGTTCACTGACTGACTTGCAATTATAATTAAGCGTGCATAAAATTGTGGTGTAAGATTTATTTATGAATGATCTAGATAGGGATGATGATGTCTAGAAACACCATAGGATATACATTATTTTATAAATATTTTTTGTTGTCCATTCTTACCAGCATGAATGGCCTACTCTTCCAACAAGCATAACAGGTTTTAAACTAAATGTGCGCAAGATGTACTGCATCATGCCTGCTTTCAGTGATTCACACATGGGGCCTCGGTTTTAAATACAAATTATAGTCTCATTTGAAGTATTTTTAGGAGAGGAGTCAGTACTGATGTTAACTCCAGGGGGAAAATCTTGAAAATGGGTTTTGGTGATGGCTCAGGTCCGTCTGATCAGGAGTGCAAGACTCTTAACCACTAGACTACCCTCCTTTCCTCCTCCCCCCCCCCCCCCCCCCACCCCCCTTCCAATACTGATCCTGAGGTGGGTGTGTTTTTTCCATCTCTTTCTTTTATTTATCATTCATATCAGTTATTGTATAATTTTCACACAGTAGATTTGGATTTTTGATAAGTTTTTGTGAAAATTAATCACTGAACGTTAACATTGTCCATTTGTGTGTGTGTGTGTGTGCAGCCCCTCTGGGAAGCTGGTCCAGATTGAGTATGCCCTAGCTGCCGTCGGCGCTGGTGCCCCTTCTGTGGGCATCAAAGGTGAGTGAAGCACTGCATTACACGTCAGAGTTAAGAGGTTAAATGAAGTCGGTGTGAAGTAATGATGGTAAAATTACTTCAAAAACTTTCCCTTTTTTCAGCACCTGATCTATTCATTAGGAACTCTCTTACACTAAGTTATACACACTTTTTACAGCAGTTTCTCTTCTGCGTGAAACTTTCATTTTTTATCTTGAAACTGTGTGTTTTTAACATCAGTTTTATTATTTCACAGCATTTTTGTATGCTTGTGAAAATTTGGCTTATTTTTTTTAACAACTTGTTTGCTATTCGTTTATGTTATCATTTTCCGTGTGTGTGTGTGTCACTCTGTGTGTGTGTGTGTGAGTGAGAGACAGAGAGAGACTGAGGGCATCACTTATCAATGTGATACATGCCATCACCAAAAATAACAAAATCCTTCAGTTGATACTTTCAGATGTGACCTAAAGACACACTTATTTCCTACCTAGGATCTTTCTCCATCATTACACCTCACATCCATCCCTACTTTCAATCAGTCTCCTCCATCTCCATCACCATCCCTTTGTGCGTTAGTGTGTGTGTGTGCGTGCGTTTGTGTGTATGTGTGTAATTTCAAAATCTGTTTATCTTATCTGCGAATGGTTGCATGCGCATGAATGATTTGAATGCAAGCGCTTTGATTTGTTTGCTTTACAAGATTCAGCACTATAAAATTTCCATATATCATTATTATGTGTATGTCATGTATGAGAAAGAGAGAGAGAGTGTGTATACATGTGTGTGTGTGTGTGTGTTTACAGTACAAAGCTAATACTATTTCAAAATATTGTTGATGCTGTATCTGATAATGTGTGCATGCATGCATGTTGTGGCAGCCACCAACGGCGTGGTTCTGGCGACGGAGAAGAAGCAGAAGTCGGTGCTGTATGATGAGCACAGCATCAACAAGGTGGAGACCATCACCAAGAACATCGGCATCGTCTACAGCGGCATGGGCCCTGACTACAGGTAACCTGCCTGGCTGGCTGGCTGTGTGTGTCTGTGCGTGTGTGCGTGTGTGCGTGTGTGTGTGTGTGTATTATGTACATCAGCATCGTCTACAGCGGCTTGGGCCCTGACTACAGGTAACCTGGCTGTGTGTGTGTGTGCGTGCACGCAAAAGCTAAAGTAAGCATTCTCTCTGTTATTGAATGATTTATTGGTTGGTTTGGGTTTTTAAAAAATATTTTCAAATTTTAGAAAATAGGGGTGCCGTGTTCTCATATATTAGAAAATTTATAATTATTGATTTTTTTTTGTTTTACTCCCATGTCTGCATGGTGGATGTTTACTGCAGAAACAGTACAATATCAATAGACCACATTGTCGTTGGGGGGGGTGGTGGCACAAGGGACACGTTGGTTAACAGTGTTCTCCAGGCTGGTCTGTCTGTCTGTCTTCAGCCTTTAGCAGCAACACAGCCATGACAGGGCCGGTCCAATTTTTTCATGTTTTTTATCCAGTTCTTCATCTGTCTGCCCCTGCACCTTCCTCCTTCAAGTGTTCCCTATATTCTTACAACTCGGCCAAACTTTTCATCAGCTGTGCTGTATTATTTCAAACTTTTCATCAGCTCTGCTGTATTATGTTACCCACGCATGTTTTGTGATTTTTTTTATTTTATGAAACAATGTTTTGTTTTTCAGAGTTCTGTGCCGAAGGGCCCGGAAGCTTGCGGAGCAGTACAAGCGCGTGTACAATGAGCAGATCCCAACAGCCCAGCTGGTGCAGCGGGTGGCAGCGGTTATGCAGGAGTTTACCCAGTCTGGGTACGTGATCCGTTGTTCTAGTTTTGGCTCCTTTTTGTCTGTCATTCCTGAAAAGAAGACATGACGCTCAAAGCAGCGCAGAGTTAAGAAATCCGATAGGAACATAGAGTAAGTAAACTGTGAGGTTCTGGGTTCCATTCCCAGCCTCTCCCCTTTCTTCCCAGTCTGACAAAAGACTCAACTGAATGTCAAAGTCCTTCAGATGAGACTATAAACCAAGGCCCCATGTGCTAACATACTCAGAACGTCTTGCGCACACTTTAAAAACTCATTCCGCCTTTGTGAATACCAAGCCAGTGAGAACTGATGACACAAAAACCCCACCACCCAAAAGCCTGCTGCACACAGGTTTGGACACCATCCCCAGAGTCAGAATGCAGACACCACCTAAGTGGGGTGGGGGGGGGGGGGGGGACCGTCACATACACAAACATCTCACGATTGGTGAACCTCAGAGGTCTTGGTCAGGAACAAAAAAATAAGAAGAGAAAAAAAGATGGTGACTTTGACATCTGAGCCGACAAAAAATCCATAACTGACACAGCTTTGGGCCTGAGCCAGAAGAAGGAGTGTGGTTACAAGTGGCTTCATGTCTGCACCTGTCCTGGACACTACAGCCATGAGCAGAAGAGTCTGTTGTTGAGATCACTTTGGGTTTGTTTTTGTTTGTTTGTTGTTGGTTTTCTTGGGTTGGGGAGGAAACGCGCACTGTGTAGTCACATTTTTCTTTTGTTGCAGAGGTGTCCGTCCATTTGGAGTGTCGCTGTTGATAGCTGGCTGGGACGAGGATGAGGAGAAACCTTTCCTCTACCAATGCGACCCCTCCGTAAGTTGGCGGCGAAAACAGAATAGATATTGAATCAGTTTGAATCTCTTTGTTTCTGCCTTGTTCCTTTTCTTCCTGTCACCTTCATCATGTCTATTTTCTGCCTTCTTGGTCCATTCTCCTGCCTTAAAAAAATAATAAAATTTTAATCCGGTATTTATTTGCTGCCTTTTCTTTAATGTCTTGGGGTTTTCTTTACTCGCTTATTATGTTTATGACAAGTAATTTTCATTGTTTGAAGACTTAGTTGAAAAGGGGACGGGATAGCTCAGTGGTCGGAGCACTCGCTTTCCCCCAGCCAAGTTAAGCAGCGTCGAGCAGGGTTACCAGTTGGATGGGTGACCGATTGCGCGCCTTGGCTTCAGTACAGTTCCCCCAGTTCACCCAGCTGTAAATGGGTACCTGCCCTCTTTAGGGTCAGGGAAGGTAAAGCAGCGAGGGAGAGGAGATGGGCGCCGCCCTCAATATGCTGGCCCTAGAGAAGTGAGGTCTCTGACGACCTTATAGGTTATGGGACTCCTTTACCTTTACCTTAGTTGAAAAGTATAGGTGGTATTGTTTATGAATGTCACACTGAAGATTTCTTTTAAAACAATGAGTAAGCTATTCAGACAAAGAAATCTTTCTCTCTTTTTTTTGTGCTTCTTTATACCACTGATAGAACTCTTGACTACACAATGAGTGAGATTTTTACAAATAGGAACATCGTAAGATAAGCCATATTCTGTTTTAGGGATTATCAAATTAGTTTTCACCTTCACCAATCCTGTAGTCTCGTGGACCATGGGGGCACCACTGAAGATTTTGCAACCAGCTTCCTCCAGTCCCTGTGGTCCTCAGCTTTCCGTAGTAAATTGTTCCACTCAAAGCTCACTCTCTAATGATGTCTTCCCATTGTTTTCTCTCTGTCTGCCTCTTTGTCTTCTTCGTTGTATAATAATTTTCTGCAAAAAGGGTGCCATTAGCAGTCTCTGTGTGTGTGTGTGTGGTGGTTTTTTTCCAGGGAGCTTACTTCGCCTGGAAGGCCACAGCAATGGGAAAGAACCACGTGAACGGGAAGACTTTCCTGGAAAAACGGTATGTGCGTAACAGGTTAATGAATTGCTGACTAACATTGCAGCAGTAACTCTGCCGCCATAACTGACCTTTTTTAAAATTTTGTTTATGCTCTTCAGCTAGAGCTCCGAGGTTCACCAACGGTCAGACTTGTGCATATGCAGCTGTCTCCCCACCATTTAGGTAGCCACATTCCAACTGCAGGGATGGTGTCTAAACACGACACCTGTGAATGCTGTTTTTTTTCTGTCATACTGGCACACAGTGGCCTACTCTTCCAAAAGGCAGAACCGGTTTTAAACGTGTGCGCAAGATGTTCTGTATGAGTTCACACACAGGGTCTTGGTTTATAGTCTTATCCGAAGGATTTTCACATTGTTTGATTTTTTTTCATCAAGCTAGGAAGAAAGGGCAAGGCTGGGAATGGAACCCAGAACCTCACGGTTTACTTATTGGCAGGCAAAAGTCTTTACCATTCTGCCACCTTCCTTCTTAACGAGCCATTAGACTGCCATATTTGCCATTCTTGAATGGCAGTCGCAAGTTTCAACCTTGTGGAAATGGTTCCTCTGTCTGGTTCGTGAAAACAGAACAAAGCGTCCTCTTCATATGGATAGTTCATTTGCTTTCTGTTCAGAATATGTATACTTTTGATTTTAACGTGGAATTTATTTGGGAGGGGGGGGGGGGGGGTTCGATGCCCATCAGTTTTGTTGGTTTTTTAGTTTGGGGTTTGTTGGGGGTTGTTGTTGGTTGTTGTTTTTTTTGGGGGGGGATTCCTTGGCAGGCTGCAGTGTAAAGCTGCAAAATCCCTAGCCAGTGATGTAATTATGGATTTCTTTTTTCTTTTTTCCTGCTGGATATGGTGGAGTCATCATTGCCAGTGGCCACAGCTGACCTCTTCTGTGTTAACAGATGGATGGGCTTTTCGTATGTCTGTGTGTGAGAGAGAGAGTGAGTTAGTGTAGCCTGCTGCTGGTTACTTACAGGCTTGCACTTGTGATCTGAGGGCCCAGGTTCAAGCCACCATCTAGATGCTTATTATAGGAGATTTTTCCCCTGGAGTTAACATCAGTACTGACTCCACTCCCCTGAAAGTCATTCGGATGAGACTGTAAACAGAGGTCCTGAGTGCAAACGCATGCAGAACATCTTGCGCACATGTTGAAACTTGTTGCGTTTTTGGAAAGAGTAGGCTGTTGTATGTCAGTGGGAAAGGATGACAACATTTACAAAACCACATGCACATGAGGACTGGATGAAATAAAAGTGCATGAATGCTTGTTCATCATCCTCAAATATGATAGAACTTAAAACATGCATGTCCCCTGGGGGGATGCCGGGGACCTGTCAATATAAATAGCACCCCCACCTTCTAGAAATTCTGTGCTACAAGTTTCCTCTTTTCTATCCCTCTCTTTGTTTCTGCCTTCTTCCTTTTCTTCCTGTCACCACCTCCTTTTCTATGCCTTTTTTTCCAGAAAGACTTAAAAGATTACAATTCTCTCTTATGCTGAAGTCGGATGTGCTGGGCCTGACTTGTCAGGCGCTTAATGGCAGCGTGACGCATTTGCGCTCATATAACAGACAACAATAGTTGCTGTCCGAGAGTTCAATGACAAAGAAGAAGAAGAAAACATGCATACATTCACCCACAGGGCCTTTGCTCATTGTTACATCTGAAGAACCTGCAAAGGACTCAGAACTAAAAACTCCCAGGAAAAATTCCATCCAAGATTACCTGGCCTCCATCTCTTTCCTTGGTGTGACTGGTTTTCACTAGATCACTGTTTTGGGTTTTGAAGATTCACCCTGAAGTCAGATGCACTGGGTCTGACTTGTCAGGTGCTTAATGGCAGCTGAACACATTTTCGCTCGTATGACAGACAATGGTAGTTGCTGTCTGAGCATTCAAAGAAGTCTTGAAGAATTTATGGGGGTGGGGGGGTTTGTTTGTTTGGTTGGGTTTTTTTATGTTTTGTTTTGTTTTTGCTGACTGAGCATTCAGTGAAAAAGAAGAAGTCGTCTTGAAGATTAGTTTTCAGGGCGTTTTTGGTTGTTTTTTTTGCTGTCTGAGTGTTTGGTGAAGAAGTCATGAAGAATTTAGTTTGAGTTTTTCTCTTTAGCACTCAAATGTTTGTGATAGCTTGTGAAAATTGTCACAAGACCAGATCTCCCCCCTACACACACACAACCCCCCCCCCCCCCCCACCCCCACTCTGCTGGTTCCTTGTGTGGAGCTCCAAAGTTCACCAATGGTGAGATATTGCATATGTCGCCTTTTGTCTACACTATCCCTACGTTAAAGGAGAGACCCCCTCTTTCCCAGTACACATGTACCATGCGCATTGTACGCTACCGTAGCCCAGTAGTGGGTGATACGGAGGGAAGGGTTAGTTAGTAGATGGTTGGTTACCCTGTAGCGGGTTACCTGTAGGGTAATGGTGAAAGCAGTTGCATCCTGACTTTGGGGATAGACCCAACTGTCGAGTCTCTTCGTTTCTGGAACACAGGTACAGCGAGACCCTGGAGCTGGAGGACGCTGTTCACACGGCCATCCTGGCGCTGAAGGAAAGCTTCGAGGGCCAGATGACGGAGGACAACATCGAGATCGGCATCTGCAACAGCTCAGGGTTCCGCCGCCTGGAGCCTGCCGAGATCAAAGATTACCTGGCCTCCGTCTCCTAACTCTCCCCTCTCCATAGCTGCCATTTGTTTCTGGGGGTGAAAGATAAGATGGGCTGCGTTTTTGTTGTTGGTGTGACTTTGTTTTTTCTGCATTCAGATTTCATGTTGGGTTTTTGTGTGTGTGGCATTGAATTTTCATGATGTGTTGTTATGGGAGAGAAGTGGGGTGGGGATATAGTTTTAGTTTTCAACATTAATTTCATATTGAACATTTTAAGGGAAAATATGATTATTAAAATCAGAAGTGTTTGATTAATTCATCGATTGAATATGGACTCATATTGCTCATGTATAGACTTAGGGTTTGTTCTTTATTATCATTATCAACAATATTGCTTCATGCCTAGTGTTGTAATAATACAAAAAAACATCGTGTTACACATAAAGTTTCATAACATTTGTGTCATCCAAGTTGGTGTTGAATTTTCTCTGTATTGTTTTTGGTTTTAACCGAACAGTAAATTCATTCACACGAAACGTATTTGAGCCTCTGTGTGTTGTGAGAATGTTCATGAATGAATAGTTGAGTGCACTCTGTGTGTTGTGAGAATGTTCATGAATGAATAGTTGAGTGCACTATGTGTGTTGTGAGAATGTTCATGAATAGTTCAATGTAGTGTGTGTGGTGAGAATGTTCATGAATAGTTCAATGTTCTGTGTGTGTTGTGAGAAAGTTAATGAATAGTTCAATGTACTGTGTGTTGTGAGAATGTTAATGAATAGTTTAATGTACTGTGTGTGTTGTGAAAATGTTTATAAATGGTTCAGTGAACTATGTGTTGTGAGAATGAATGATTTAATGTTTGGTACGTGTAAGAATGTTCAGACATAAAGTATACTCTCTGTGTGTTGTGAGAATGTTCACAAATGTTTCACAGTACACAAAGTCTGACAGGTGGTGTGAGGGGATGTATTTGTTTTTTAGGGGCAAGGAGAAAGTAGAGCGTATTTTCCCTCTCCGAATGAGTTGGTTTTTTAATTTCTTGCATGGGTTTTTTATCCTTGCATGGAAAAAAAGTTTTTAGAATGTTGCTGCTATTTTAAAGAGTCCACGCACACAGACACACTCACACTGTACACACTCACAGAGTGTATATATATATACAATATACACACATAACACACGCACGCACACACGCACAGTGACAGACACACACACAGAGTGAGACACACACAGTCACACACAAAGTGAGACACAAGTACACACACGCCACACCATTCATCTCTTCATGACACAATCGCGTGTGAAAGAAAACGCATGAACAAGATTTTAAATGAAAAATTCTTATTGGTTTCCACAAATTCTGAAATTATTCCACCTCTCCAAAACAGCAGATGTAGATACATTTCACTGTTAGTCAATTTGTTCCAAGCAAACAAAAAAACAAAACAAAGCCAAGCAAAAAAAAAAAAAATCTAAAATACAAATATTTCTGGATTCCACTGTTACCCATTTCATTCCAAAGAAATTTGCCACTCAGAATAACTCCAGACGATAAATATCAATAACACATGATTCGTTACCTTTGTTCCACAAATCTTCCAACTGGCAAACATCCATCTCCTGTACTGACAAACATCAAGTAAACCGTCCCATATTCATCAGATGAGTTACCCAAAAGTGTAGCAAAATATGTCAACAGATCATGACAAGCAATAGAAATGAATGCCAAAGATTATGATCAAGTTCATCACACCGAAAATGATCAAGAAAGCTATGTATAATCATCAATCAGAAGATATGTACTATAAATCCAAGTTTGAATGCTTTATTACAGACTGATGCTACCCAATCTATTACTGATGAGAAATCTTGAAACTTTTGTTACTTAACCAACTGAAACACTCTCCCTTAAAAGAACAGAAAACAAACATTGGAGGTGTAGATAAATGATGGCAAGGTGGTTTAACAGTGAAGTGAAACATAAACAGCAACATTACAGTGAAGTGAAACATATAAACAGCAACATTACAGTGAAGTGAAACATATAAACAGCAACATTACAGTGAAGTGAAACATATAAACAGAACATTACAGTGATGTGAAACATATAAACAGCAACATTACAGTGAAGTGAAAAATATAAACAGAGCTGATGGAATAGAAAACCAAATAGAATAGCTACGCAAAGAGGAAAGAATCCCCCAACAATGAACTCAGGAGAACTGACAACAGAGAGGAATGGAAGGCCATGATCACCGATGTCTGCAACAGACCTGGCACATGAAGAAGAAGAAGAATATTACAGTGAAGTGAAATATATAAACAGCAACATTACAGTGAAGTGAAAAATATAAACAGCAACATTACAGTGAAGTGAAAAATATAAACAGCAACATTACAGTGAAGTGAAAAATATAAACAGCAACATTACAGTGAAGTGAAAAATATAAACAGCAACATTACAGTGAAGTGAAAAATATAGACAGCAACATTACAGTGAAGTGAAACATATAAACAGCAACATTACAGTGAAGTGAAACATAAACAGCAACATTACAGTGAAGTGAAAAATATAAACAGCAACATTACAGTGTAGTGAAACATATAAACAGCAATGTCACGGTGTAGTGAAAAATATAAACAGCAATGGTACGGTGTAGTGACAAATATAAACAGCAACACTGGTTCGAAACAGAGTTCAGACAAAACATCCCATACAAATCAACAAAAAGTGTACAATTATGAAACAGTTCACAAAACCGTAGTATTATACTCTGGGATCCAACTATTCACAACATAAACAAGTAACTACATATATCAAAGCTGATAATACTCTGGAACCAATTTTTCATGAAAAGTAAATAGTAAACATATAATCTGGGATTAACTTGTAACAAAATAGAAAAGTAACAAATTGCCTCGAAGACATATTAAATCATGGATCAAATGATAGGGTTAGCAAAGTTTAAATAGTTTTGTACATCATTTTTTCTATTAACATTTTTACAAGACTGGTGGGGGGGGGGGTACATTCTCTAAAAACGATTGCAAACAAAAATGACCTCTAACATCGTGTTTATGCATCAGAAATTTATTGAAGATGGAATGCCAAGGGAACTCTCCCAACACACAATCCAAGCAGACCATAATTATGTACGCTTTAATAATCAAAACAAATCACACATAATACACATACTGCCGCTACATAATCTTGTCATATCAAACAAGAATAAAGCAAAATAACAAGCAAACCTCAAAGTACTGAGAAATAAATTTACCAGGAATAATTTTTAGTTTGTTAACAATATTTTTAACTACTGAGAAATAAATTTACTGAGATTAACTTTGCTAACAATATTTTAAAACTCGCTGAAAAGTTAGACTGGATATTGCAACTTCTTAACGTCAAATAAAACAATAATTTTTCATTTCTTAAACGTTTAGGATCATGGTTTAGATGAACAAATAAGAAGGGAGAATGTTTTTGTTTTTAAAAAAAGTAAATGATGAAGTAAAATTTTTTTTCTTAACATCCATTAAAAAAAAAAAACTAGCAACTTTCAGTAACATTTTGTCTTTGATATACCCCCAAATTATCAAGAACAATAATTGGAAGGGGGGGGGGTTATTTTGGTGTTGGTTGGGTTGGGGGGGGGGGGGAGGTGTTTGGTTGTTTTTTTTGTTTGGGGTTTTTTGTCGTTTGGTTGGTTGGGGGTGTTTTGTTTTGTTTTTTGGTTGGTTTTTGGGGTTTTTTTTTGGGGGGGTTGTTGTTTTTGGGACGGTTATGTTTAAACACTGAAAAAAAAAAAAGGGGGGGGGGGGGGGGGGGGGGGGGAACATTCCACACATTACCAAGACCTGCCGTTAAAAAGATAACCCATGAAATGTACAACATTACCCAAGAATCAATTAAACGGAACAGCTAGATCAAGACTGCAGAGGACAACACTGACAGGCACACACACACACACACACAATGGTACAGTCCACACACTAGCACACACACAAGGTGGTGGCAGGATTTTGTTTTGTTTATTTAATTCAAGGGGCACAGCACACAAAACCAGCACGACTCAGTCAAGGGTCCAAGCCCAGTGCTGAAAACACTTGATCAGCACACCCTTCCCTTACCCAGTCCTAGTGTGGTCAGCTCCTGCTGTAATCAGCACCAGCTGGGCTGGGCTGGGCTGGAGAGCAGCTGAGAGTTGCAGAGAGAGAGGGAAGCTGGCAGCTAGCTGTGAGGGAGATGCCCTGTCTTGGAAAACCATGCCTAACAAAGAAAAGGCTGAACCCAGTGAGCGTGTTTGTTCATTAATGAATGAATATATAATTGATAAATGAATGTCATTATTAGTCATTAATGAATATATGATTAATCATTAATGAATGAATTTATGCTTAACGGGTAACAAATATAATCAATCATTAATGAATGAATATATGGTTTATCATTAATGAATATTATATGCAATCATTTATGAATGATGAATCATTAATTCATGAACGTATGATTAAATCAACGAATGAATACATAATTAATAATGAATGAATATATAACTAATCAGTCAGTCATTATTGAGCAAGCAAATCTGTTATTAATAACTCAATAAAAGCGCACGTCTTCAGCACCTACACAACATTCTAAGTGAAAGCAAAACATAAAACCTTGCATTAACACTATCCCTAGGTTAAGGGAGAAAAACCTTTCTCAATATATGACGTGCACTGTGTGCATTTGTATGTTACCGTAACCCAGTAGTGGGTGATACGGAGGGAAGGGTTAGTAGATGGTTGGTTACCCTGTAGCGGGTTATCCGTAGGGAAAAGGTTAATGAGGAGACTAAATATAGTTCTGCCTGGGGCCAAAGTGTAGGCAATACATAAATAAATCTATCCATACTACATCTTTAATAAGCAAAGAAGAAAGCTGTCCTTAATGAGGTGAATAACACATGTCTTCATTTTCAGTGTCCACACACCATTCCTATCTGCATTCAGTCAAACTTACGCCATTATCATAACAACAAATTACAGACACTAAGGATTGAAGATCTATCTGTAACATATCCATCTAAAAACCAAAAGATGCTGGGTGCTAGTCTTTCAGACAAAACGATACATCACAGTCCTATTCGCACGAAAATAAACTTGGCAGAAACCATCCCTCTCAAGGTTAGCACACGTTAAAGAACCCAAAGCAACAAGAGAAATGTCCTTGGCAAATATTCCCCATCCATCAGACCACAAGAGGTGGCCTGGGTGCTAGTTCTTCAGGTAAAATGATAAACCGGGGTCCTGTATGCAACATACACTTAGCGCATGTTAAAGAATCCAAAACGACCAGAAAAATGCCCCAGGCAACTTTCTGTAGAACAACAGAGACTGACTCACTATAACGCACAGACCTAAAGGCAGGAACCCTCTTGAAACGTGAGGCAGTCATGATTCTCTCTCTCCTCTGTGACAGCATCCCAACATTTACATGGGTAAATAAACCTGTCATGACGGTGAAAGCTAAAAAAATTTAATTAAAAGAAATAGCTATGTATGCTGCATTTAACAACAACAACAACAAAACATGCTTTATGTTAATAGATATTTTGTATGCATGAAGAAAAAAGAAAAAACACCATCCATTTTTTTGCCTATGTGATTATTTGTATCACTGTGAAAATACTTTTTTTTCTTCTTTAAAGTTCACACCATCCAAAAAACAACAAAACCCCCCAGAAAAAACAAAACCATGCATCTGATACCAACACTGACTTGTACAAGAAAATCAGAAATAATACAGGATGTAAAATCCTTATTTTGATCATTTGTAGCTCTAACAGCGTGGATCTTATAATTTGAATAACAAACAAAAAATTCAAACAGTAAAAAAGAAACACAAAAGAATCTCCTAATAACCGCAGTACAATCCTCAATCCTCAATACACTTTTCTCACACAATATAACAATCTCAACAACATTAACATCAACAAAAACACTTAAAGCATAAATAAATCTTCAAAACGCTAAACATCAATAACGAATCCTACAAAAAACATGATTACCCAGTGATACAACCATCCCAGCAACACTACATCAACCTTTTTTCTTTCAAAATAAGAAACTGTTTCCCAGCAAAAATCCTGCATTCATTCTCACCAGCTGTCATCTTCAACAGTCTTTAAAAAAACAACAACAACAACAAAAACCACTCTTGCATTACAACTCTCTAGCCTTCGGATTCTTTTTGCTAGTTTAGCCTCATTTATTTATTTTTTAATTTATCTATTTATTTATTTATTATTTCGAGGATAATGGTATAAATGCTTGTGTGTTGGTTTTTTTACATCTAGTCCCAGTGCGTATGCAGTTTTGTCAATTTTGTCATCCATTCCCACCAGCACACAATGGCCTACTCTTCAAAAAAACGGAACAGGTTTTGGCGTATGTGCTCAAGAGGTGCGCTCAGGATGGGTCAGTGTGACTGAAAGTGGTGCCAGCATCTTGAAACAGAACTTGCAATGCACTTCTTTTCCTGAATATCTTTCTTCTTTTCCTGAATATCTTTCTTCTTTTCCTGAATATCTTTCTTCTTTTCCTGAATATCTTTTCTTCTTTTTCTTCCTTCGGCTTCGCTTTGGGTTCTAAAGTGTAATTGTTGCGTACGCAACTGGCCCCCCTACCCCACCCAATCACCCCTTCATTAAGTTAACCATCAGGAAATCAATAAGTTCAAAATCGCATCTATGTCTGTTTTCTGTCAGATGTCATGTTACATTTCATTTCAAGTCATCTGCTATTTCTACGCACAAAACTTGGAAAATTCATCAAGTTAAAAATGTGACTGACATAATTATATCAAGCTTAGACGCTTTGAACAGTTTTCAATCAGAAAAAAAAGAACATCCTCATTTTCATCTCAATCATCAACAAAAACAAACGTACAACCAACAACCTAAAAACAAAAACAAACAAAAAACATTTCCCAAACTTTTTTTCAGCCCGTCATTGAAAAGAAAGAAAGAAACTTAAAGAAGAGGGAAGGAATGCATCTCCTTTCCTTGGTAAACCACACAGCCATATGTCCATAACAGCCATGTGTCTATAACAGGCATATGTCCATAACAAGCACATGTCCATAAACAGGCACATGTCCATAACAAGCACATGTCCATAACAAGCACATGTCCATAACAGACACATGTCCATAACAGCATGTGTCCATAACAGGCACGAGTCCATAACAGCCATGTGTCCATCATCATGTCACAACAAAATATTCACGGGAAAGTGAAGTCAGCATGAAGCAAGATCCTGCCATAGATAACTGTCGGGAGATTGTAAGCTGTGCTTTGATTGACAGCGTAAAGGTTTACCTGGAGTAGTAGGGTGTATACTGTGACTGACAGTGTAAAGGTTTACCAGTAGTAGGGTGTATACTTCTCAGTCACTGATAGTGTAAAGGTTTACCTGTAGTAGAATTGTATTGTGACTGACAGTGTAAAGGTTTACTGTGACTGCTCGTGTTAAGATTTACTGTAACTGCTAGTGTACAGGTTTACTGTGACTGCCAGTAAAGATTTACTGTAAATGCTAGTGTAAAGGTTCACTGTAAATGCTAGTGTAAAGGTTTACTGTGACTGACAGTGTAAAGGTTCACTGTGAATGCTAGTGTAAAGGTTTACTGTGAATGCTAGTGTAAACGTTTACCAGAAGTACCAGGTACAGGTATAACCAATCAAAAAAGTGTTTGTCCGTGAATCTCACATTATGACATGACACGCTGCGCACAAATCACTGATGCAGTTTACCAAGGAAACAAGATACGCCGGAAGGACCACAGACGATCAGGGGAAGCGACTACAGTGGATCAGAGCTTGGAGTGGTCTCCCATCATGAGGTTGTCGTTGGCGAAGATGTTCTGGGGGTCGATGTACGCCTTCATGGCTTTCATGGTTCCCAGACCAATGTCGCCCACCGTCTTCTTCAGCCATCGCTTGCGAATCTTGCCCACTGTGGATAAACATGTTGTTGTTGCTGTTGTTATGATCTTATAAAACGTTATTGTTGTTGCTGTTGTTATGATCTTATAAAACATTATTGTTGTTGCTGTTGTTATGATCTTATAAAACATTATTGTTGTTGCTGTTTTTATGATCTTATAAAACATTATTGTTGTTGCTGTTGTTATGATCTTATAAAACATTATTGTTGTTGCTGCTGTTATGATCTTATAAAACATTATTGTTGCTGTTGTTATGATCTTATAAAACATTGTTGCTGTTGTTATGATCTTATAAAACATTATTGTTGTTGCTGTTGTTATGATCTTATAAAACATTGTTGCTGTTGTTCATCATCATCATCATCAGACCCGTGACCTTGGCGGTCGTGGGGGAGACATGAAAGACGATGCCGTGGTAAGCCTCCTCCATCCATCTTGGTCCTCGGCTCTGCGCAGTAGTGCCGAGTCATTCATCCTGGTCCATTCTCTGATGTTGTCCATCCATGACTTGTTCTGTCTTCCCCTCCTTCTGCCACCTTCGAGTGTTCCCTGCAGTACTGTTTTGGGCAGAGTGTTGTGGCGGGTGACGTGGCCGAACCATGTCAGCTTTTTCTTCTTGACGATGGTGAGAAGGGGTTCCTGTGGACCTGCCAGCTGTGTTATTTGACTCTTGACAAATTCATTGGTCTTTCGTTCTCTCCAAGATATGCCAGTAGTTTTCTATGGCATTTTGTTTCGAATGACTGGATTCGCTTTGCTGTTTCAGCAGTCAATGTCCAGGTTTCACTTCCGTACAGCAGGATTGACTGAATTAGGGCTTTGTAGAGCTTTAGTTTGATTGGGAAACTGATCTCTTTACTTTTCCATATGGTGGTGAGTTTTGTCATGGAAGATGTTGCCATGGCTATTCTGACTTTGATTTCTGTCGTCGATCGCCCGTCCTTTGTGAGTGTAGCGCCGAGGTATTTAAAAGCATCTACCTCCTCCAGTTGTTGGCCGTTCATGTAAATTTTAGCGGTGGCATTGCTCGTGCTGTTCACAAGTACTTTACTTTTCTCCGAGCTCACCTCCATCCCATATGCTCCAGCTCTGTTCTCAAGTCTGGTCGTAAGATCTTGCAGCTCTGTGTTACTTCCGCCCATGAGGTCAATGTCATCGGCAAACCGTAAGTTGTTGAGGGGTCTGCCGCCAATGGAGATGGTAGAGTGGAAGTCATGGAGGGTCTCTCTCATGATGTTTTCCAAGAACAGATTGAACAGGACTGGAGATAACAGGCATCCTTGTCGGACCCCAACTGTGGTTTTGAAGTAGTCTCCGACCTGATTGTTCAGAAGGACTGCACTGCTTGCAGTGTTGTATAGTGCTTGGATGGATTGCACTAGTCCTTCTTCAATGCCAAACATTCTGAGGACCTGCCACAGGCCTTCGTGCCATACTCTGTCAAAAGCCTTCTTGAAGTCGATGAAGTTGTGGAACAGGTCTCTCTGATGTTGGAGATGTTTTTCCATCATGATGTGGCAGTTAAAAATCTGTTCGATTGTGCTCCTGCCTGCCCTGAACCCAGCTTGTTCCTCTGCAAGGTGTTCTTCTGCCTCCTTCTTGAGTCGATTCAAAATAACTTTGAGCATGATCTTGCTGGCGTGGCTGATGAGGCTGATTGTTCTATAGTTTTGGCATTGGCGTAAATTCCCCTTCTTGGGCAGGGGTATGATGAGTGATTGTGTCCATTCTGTTGGCCACTGTTTTGTCTCCCAAATCTTCTGACAGATAGCTGTAACATATGTGATGACTGTTTCGCCACCATGCTTGAGCAGCTCTGCTGGTATATTGTCTGCTCCTGGGGACTTTCCTACTGGTAAGCTGCGGATGGCTTCTTCCACTTCTTCCCTCAGTATAGGTAATGGCGAGGGTGCTCTTGATGTTGCTGCTTTCTCTTCTATTATGCTCTTGTCAGGTTGTATTGGGTAGTTGTACAGTTCTTGACAATATTCAGACCACCTGTTCAATGCAGCTGAGCTTTCTGTGAGGAGGTTTCCGGAGCTGTCTTCAATGACTGATGATTTGGTTTGAAGTGGTTTTGTGAGTTTCTTCAGGGTGTCGTATGCCTTTTTACTGTTGCCCACTTTCATGTTTTTTTCGATCTCATCACATTGATCACTGATCCACTTCTCTCTGGCCTTTTATGAAGATCTTGAAGTGACCATTAAGAAAATACCCAAGAAGGACATCATCATCATCCAAGGGGATTTTAACGCCAAAGTAGGTCCTGACTCTTACAACCAATGGGCCGGAACAGTTGGTCAGTTTGGAACTGGGGAGACCAACGACAGGGGACTACGTCTGCTGGAGTTTGCCTGCACCCACAGACTTACCATTGCCAATACCCTCTATCCCCACAAGCAGTCAAGGAGGACAACCTGGCATGCGCCAAACGGCAAGATCCATAACCAAATAGATTTTATCTTAACACCACGGCGCTTCAAATCCAGCATCAACAGAGCCAGAACAAGAACATACCCTGGAGCTGACATAGGCAGCGACCACGACCTTGTGCTGCTGGTATTCAAAATGAAGCTGAAGAGAAAAACAAACAGCCTGCAAACCCACGTATCAAATTTGACGTGGACAAACTGAAAGATCCAGATGTCGAGGAGGTCTTCCAAGCTAAGCTTGGCGGACGTTTTGCGGCATTAACCCTCCTGGACAATGACATCAATGACCTCACCAACAACTTCAATGAGGCAGTCCGAGAAACAGCAGAGGAGGTACTCGGTCGTCAGAGGAATAAACACCAGCCATGGACTACCAATGACATCTTGGACCTCTGCGATACAAGAAGAGCACTGAAACCAACCAGGTCTTCCAACCCTAAAGAATACCGGGAGGCCAACAATCTCGTGAAGAAGTCAATGTTAAAGGCCAGAGAGAAGTGGATCAGTGATCAATGCTGTTGTTATGATCTTATAAAACATTATTGTTGCTGTTGTTATGATCTTATAAAACATTATTGTTGTTGCTGTTGTTATGATCTTATAAAACATTATTGTTGTTGCTGTTATGATCTTATAAAACATTATTGTTGCTGTTGATATGACCAAGAAATGATTTCTAGGAACTGTAAAATATGCATGGTGTACACACACACATACACCCACACATCATCCCATACAATACACACACACACCACACACACACACATACACCCACACACCATCCCATACAATACAACACACACACCACTTACACACATACTCGCACACACACATTGCATATAGTAAACACACACACACACACAATCCCATACAATACACAGGCACACACACACACACATACACTCACACACACACACACAAACAAAGACTCACTACGACACACGACAGTCACACTACTGCTCATACCTCCATGATGGTGGGAGATGCTACCTCCGTTGGCCAAAATTTCATCTCTTGCACAGCTCTGAAACAAACACACACACACCGGTACCACTTTTTGTGGAAGGACTTAAAATTAAAGACACCACACACAGAGTCTTTGACTAAACATGTTCAATGTTCTGTCCACACACAAAAATACAATTTAATTTTTGGCCCAGGCCACAAGCCTCATCAGTTACTGAAGTAAAGAGCCAAGGCCTACATTACAATGGTATTATGCTCTGACATGTTACGTCTCAAGCATAACAAGCTGCAATCTCCATTAAAGGAGGGGAAAATCCTCTGAAGTCAGAGTATGGCTGCTCATGTGATGAAGTACTTATATAACAGTCATAACCGCAAACTTCTATTTCAGGTGTGTGATTTCAACCTCACAGCGATTCCTAGGTGGGATGAGTGAGTCAGAGTGCACATCCTGGGTGATGACCCCCAGGGTGTTAAGCTGGGGAACACACAACAACAACAACAACAGTAACCACCAAAGGAAACTACAGCCCCCACTGACCATGAAGGCCATAATTATCAGGGCTGTCACCTTATCCTATTTCAGCAAATCCAATAACATGCACCTCAAGTTCAACATCAACACCATCTCATCCCCTAAAATATCTCAAAGGGGGACGGGATAGCCTAGTGGTTAGAACATTGCGCTCACAATCTGACAACCCGGGTTCGATTCCCACTCAAGGGGAAATTTTCTCCTGGAGTTAACATCAGTGCAGACTCCACTCTCCCCAAAAGTCCTTTGGATGAGACTATAAACCGAGGTCCCGTGTGCGAACGCATGCAGAACATCTTGCACACATGTAAAATCCTGTTCCGCTTTTTAGTAAGAGTAGGCCATTGTATGCTGGTGGGAACAGATGACAGAATTTACAATGCCGCATACACACAGGGACAGGATGTAAAAAAGTACATAAGTGCTCATTCCATTATCCTCGATATAAAAGAATAAAAAATAAATATCTAACACTGTCTCTCTGAAGAAAAAAATGACAAAGTGCCTTCATGGTTTATTTCTTAATTAAAGCCAGTAAAACCAGGCAGTGGTGAGCACACCGGCCATTCGGCTTAATTCACCATCATCCCCAGCTAACAACAACAACAACAAAAGTGTAAAAAAAGATATGATCAAAACTTCAAGGTGCAAAAACAATATATGTGTGGGCAAACAACTGCAGAACCACAGTGGCGAAGGACAGTTACCTCAATGTCCTCATACACCTGCACAGGGTTAGAGATGCCCCGGTAGTTGAAGCCAAAGTAGAAGTACACACACGCTCCGGCGTCGTAGGTCTGAGTCACTCTGAGGAACACACAACTCCAAAATATTAACACAAAGCAAGCAGTTCACAAGATATCATACCATTCCTAAGAAACCAGAAATCATACCTATGCCATCCCCAAAGTCAGAATGTGGCTACCTAAATTGTGAGGGGAAAAAACAGTTGCATACCCAAAAATCTGACCATTGGTGAACCTCGGAGCTCTAGCTGAGGAACAATACCAAAATAAAACCCAAAAACAACAATACTTATGCACTGCTACAGAAGAAAAAGTCTTCATAAAATATGACTGAGAAGAAGAAAATGTGTTGCTAATATGTCTTGATAATGTATTGAGATTTAAAAAGTCTACAAGAGAGAAAGACAGACTGAAAGACAGATTGACTGATAGACAGTGCACATGTGAGCGTGCACATGCTTGCCTGTGTGTGAGCATGTATGCATATGTGTCTGTGAGTGTGTGTGCGTGCATGCGTGCGTGTTTGTGTGTGTGTTTATCTGTGTACATGTGTGTGGGCATGTGTATGCAAAGGCGCTTCCTTCCAAGCTTAAAAATATCCTGGAAGAGATCTCATTTGCATATCTCTTTACTGATTTTTGCACATGCTGTTTTCATATCTCCTATGAAACACATGAATTTATCATTTTTGAGATTATAAGATGTTCATGTTGAAATTCATATCCCTATTCTCTCCACTTGCTCAGCAGCACGAGGCAAAGAGAATGTGAAGAAAGGCTGCAGCCCAGGCAGACAGACAGACAGACAGACCAGCATTTCATCTTCCTCTGTGCCTTCCTCTGCCACAGGCACTGTCTGTCATGCCTGTGATGGACTGGCCAGCCACAACCGAAACTGTACCAGAATGAACACCACCTAGAGTCATCATCATCACCTTGGCGGTCGTGGAGGAGACACGAAAGACGATGCCGTGGTAAGCCTCCTCCATCCATCTCAGTCCTCGGCTCTGCGCAGTAGTGCCGAGTCAGTCATCCTGGTCCATTCTCTGATGTTGTCCATCCATGACTTGTTCTGTCTTCCCCTCTTTCTGCCACCTTCGAGTGTTCCCTGCAGTACTGTTTTTGGCAGAGTGTTGTGGCGGGTGACGTGGCCGAACCATGTCAGCTTTTTCTTCTTGACGATGGTGAGAAGGGGTTCCTGTGGACCTGCCAGCCATGTTATTTGACTCTTGACAAATTCATTGGTCTTTCGTTCTCTCCAGGATATGCCCAGCAGTTTTCTATGGCATTTTGTTTCAAATGACTGGATTCGCTTTGCTGTTTCAGCAGTCAATGTCCAGGTTTCACTTCCGTACAGCAGGATAGTCTGAATTAGGGCTTTGTAGAGCTTTAGTTTGATTGGGAAACTGATCTCTTTACTTTTCCATATGGTGGTGAGTTTTGTCATGGAAGATGTTGCCATGGCTAGTCTGACTTTGATTTCTGTTGTCGATCACCCGTCCTTTGTGAGTGTAGCGCCAAGGTATTTAAAAGCGTCTACCTCCTCCAGTTGCTGGCCGTTCATGTACCACCTAGAGTGCCATAGTCCATAGTCTTCCGAGACTGAAGGATGCCATACGATTCTCTCCACCCCCCCCAACCCTATCTCAAAACCTTCTCCTCCCCCTTTACCCCCCCACCCCCCCCCCCCCCCCCCCCCATCCTTTACCTGCAGGTGATGTAAGGAGGGAACTGGATCCCTCTGTCTTTACATTCCCGGTGTAAACGTTCCTTCACATTCTGACACAGATCCAGGCATCTGAAAAATAGATGAATAATACATAGATCAATGAAATGAAATAGAAAATACACACACACATGTGCACATGCACATAAACACAAACATGCACACACATACACACACACGTGCTCATGCACGCGTGCACACACACACACTTTTTCCTCTGGAGTTAACATCAGTGCCAACTCCACTCCTCCAAAAAGATTTTGAATGATACTATAAACCGACAACCCTATGCAAACGCATGCAGACTATCTTGCACTCTCATTTAAACCTGTTCTGCTTTTTATAAGAGTAGGCCATTGTGTGTCGGTTGGGATGGGATGACAAAGTTACAAAACTGCATACACACGGGGCTGGATGTAAAAAAGCACATGAGTGCTTATAACAATTATCCTCACAATAAAAATATTTTTAAAAATAAATAAATAAATAGAAATAAACATAACAACTTTCACCTGTTCCTGTCACCATAGCAACGAACAAGGCTACATACCTGTCCCAAGGAACAGACGTCTCAAAGGACTCTGCCACAATGTAGTATTCAAAGCCCAGGTCCTGAAATACAACACACACACACACACACACACACACACACACAAGATTCCAGATTTAATTCGCGTTTAACCTCTTAACTGCCCAGTGCAAGTGCACCCTATATGCCGGGGAATAAAATTCTTACGTACCACTGCTATGTTCATATCCCTCTTAGTCAGAAACTACTACATTAATATTTCTGATAGTCTACCCAATGACAGTATATATATCATAGATTACTTTGAGGCAAGCTCAAATTAGTTAGCATGATATTTCACTGCGAAAATATATTTAAAATGTAAAAATTCGACCATAAATACGATTTCTTCATCCCCACTGTCATTCTGAGTACCCACCCCCCCCATCTCAATAATGTCAAACATATGTCTAGGCCAAATCTCATTCATTGTTTTTTAAATACATGATCTCCTGAATCATACACGATCGTTTTCATCACTATTAGGTAAATCTAGAGTTTTATTTGCCACTTTTACAGCTGTGTAAAGTTATTGATGCCTTCAACAAGAAGTGACAGCTATTTTGAACAAGAACTTCCCAAGCAGTCATGCATAAAAATGCAAAATATGAGCGAAAAAACGATCGTTTTTGCCACGGTTTTTGCAGCTGGATGTTGCCAAGCAACAGGAGAGTGGTCTCCATTAATTTTGGAGTTCTTTCCCTTTAACTGAGGTCAAGGAAGCAGGCTTGTTTACTTCAGTTCGACACCCCGGAAATTTTCCGGGTTGGCGTATAGGGTGCACATTTAGCCCCAGAAAATTTCCAGGGTAAGGCAGTCTAGTGGTTAACCCCTTTTGGGGCATGGAGGATTTCAACATATATGATTTGCATTATAACAAAAAAGCGTTTACAACACTGCATGTGAAAGAAATAAAAATGTAGCCAGCATTTCCATCAATGTCATGCAACTTTACTCCTGACTATAAACTTACTGGACACACACACACACACACACACAGATGTGTGTAGGGACAGCCTGGTGGTTAAAGTGATGCATTCGTGATCTGCTGACCCGGGTTTGATTCTCGTTCAAGAGGAGTTTTCCTCTGGAGTTAACATCAGAGCCAACTCCACTCTCCCCAAAAGTCCTTTGGATGAGACTATAAACCGAGGTCCCATGTGCGAACACATGCAGAACATCTTGCACACATGTTAAAACCCATTCCGCTTTTCGGAAGAGTAGGCCATTGTGTGCCAGTGGGAATGGATGACAAATTTTACAAAACTGCATACACATGGGGACTGGATGAAAAAAGCACATGAATGCTTATTCCATTATCCTTGAAATAAAATTATGAATAAAAACACACATGTATTTGTTAAGAGCACACACACACAGAGGTGTTTTTTGTTAAAGATCACTAATCTACTTCTGTGTGATCTTTTACTACTTCTTCTTCATTGAATGCTCAGATAGCAACTACTGTTGCTGGTCATATGAGTGAAAATGCACCAGAGAATTCTGGCCCAGAGCATCTGACTTGGGCATGGGAGAGAACTGGTACCTTGTAAGTCTTCCTGGAGAACTAAGGCAGGAGAATGGACCAAGAAGGAAGAACACAGACGAGAAGGAGGTGACAGGAAGAACAGGAACAAGGCAGAAACAAGGAGAGGGATAGAAAAGAGGGAATGCCCAGCACAGAATTTCCAGAAGGTGGGGATGGATCGGTGGTCTAGAGGTAACGCGCCTGTCTAGAAAGCGAAAAGTCCGGGTCTGAAGTGTGCGGCGGTTCGTACCCCGTTTGGACCGGAAATTTTTCCCCCATCCATTAGACCATGAGTGGTGGTCTGGGCGCTAGTCTTTCGGATGAGACGATAAACCGAGGTCCCGTGTGTTACACATAATTATTTAGCGCACGTAAAAAAAAAACCCACGGCAACAAGAGAGTTGTCCCTGGCAAAATTCTTAGAAAAAAGCCACTCTGATAGGGAAACAAATACAACTGCAGAAAAAAAAAGAAAAAAAAAAAAGGGTGAAAGGGTGGCGCAGCGCTAAGTGGCGACGCGTTCTCCCGCTCTCCCCGGGAAGAGCAGCCCGAATTTCACGGAGAGAAATCTGCCGTGACTTAAAGTGGTATGAAATAAAATCTGAGCGCTTTGATTTGTTGCTTTACAAGATTCAGCGCTATATAAATTCCATACATTATTATTATTATTATTATGCTATTTATACTGACAGGCCCCCGGCATCCCCCCAGGGGGAGCTGTTTTCTAAAGCTCTTACTCTGATGTAAGCGATGACGAAGGTCAACATGTAGCCACGTTCCCCATTGTCCGCACCGCCAGGTATGCCTCTACAACAACAACAACAACAATAATAAGCAATTACAGAAAACAACTACAATCAATAATCAATTACAGAAAACAACAATAATTACAGACAACAACAATCAATAACAGACAACAACAATCAATAACAGACAACAACAATCAATAACAGACAACAACAACAATCAATAACAGACAACAACAATCAATAACAGACAACAACAACAATCAATCAATAAATCACAGAAAACAATGCACTGATTTTGGTGTGTGTGTGTGTGTGTGTGTACTGTGTTTTTACACATGTACATGTATACATATATACACGTGAGCCCAAACCAATAAGTGTATGTATGTCTTACTTTTGGTTTAGGATGATTGTTTTTAATGTGTATACATACATACTTAAATATACATGTAAAGTTCATATGTCTTTTTGTGTGTGTGTGTGCGCGCGTTTGTGCGTGCAAGCATGGTCTGAAGTTATTTTTTTGATGTGTTCAAATCCACAATGTACGGAACATTTTTTGTTTTATTTCCATGTTTATTTGTAAACACACAACAAACAAGTTTCTGTGGATGTGTAGGACAGAGGCTCAATGACAACTTCATGAAATTTCTGGGAAGCAGCCTTAAAATTTCTTGAGTTACACAGTAATAATCTAAGAGTGTATGTGATTTCACATCCACAGCGAATAAAGAAGAACAAATTCCTCTGAAGTCAAAGCATGGCTACCTACTGGGCAAGACACTTGAATAGAGTCATGCATGCCAGCTTGTCATCCAGTGTGTACTTACAATCTCACATGTGATTCCCAAGTGGGATGAATGAGTCAGAGTGAATAAGATGGGTGACCCCTGGGTGTTCAGCTTGGGAACACCCAACAGCAACAACAACAACAATGTTCCCAGGTGGGATGAGTGATTCTGTGTAACCTCTGGCCTGTCAAGCCAGACAACGCCACATGAAAACAACAAAACAGTACCAAAAATACCCAACAAACAAACAACTAAAACTACAGGAAAAAAACAATAACGAGTTACCCATATTTGGCAGCGATTTCGTACACTCTCTTTTCCAGTGCAGCCACCTCCTGTCAACAGATATTGTCTACATGTACGTAACTTGACAGTTTTCCCTCTTCAACTATACAGGCACACACCACTAATGCATCTATCCCCAGCAGGTAGATCTATATTCTCTAGAAAGGGTAAAGGTGTCCCATAACCTACAAGGTCATAGGGGAGCAAGACATCAGAGACCTCAGCTTCTCTAGGGCCAACGTATTGAGGGTGGAGCCCATCTCCTCTCCCTCGCTGCTTTACCTTCCCTGACCCTAAAGAGGGCAGGTACCCATTTGCAGCTGCCAGGTGAACTGGGGGACTGTACTGAAGCCAAAGCATGCAAACGGTCACCCATCCACTTGGTAATCACGCTCGACGCTGCTTAACCTTAGCTGGGGAAGCACATGACCAGTGAGCTATTCTGTCCCCTCATTCTCTACAAGTATGCAAATTATCAATCAGATTCCTTTTTCAGTTATACACACAGCATCCATGCAGCTACCTCCTGCAGACAGATCTATATTCTCTCCATATCTGCAAATTATCATCGCATTTTTGCTCACATGACAGACGGCAATAGCTGTTGTCTGAGCTTTCCATGAAGAATTTCACACATAAATAAAAAGACAAATGAATAAACAGACAACAAAAGGAACTGACAGAGAGAGAGAGAGAGTAATGCATGCTCAATTATTCATGTCCAGGGATAGCCTAGTGGTTAGAACATTGTGCTTGCAATCTGAAGACCCAGGTTCAAATCCCATTCAAGGGGATATTTTTCCCTGGAGTTAACAGTGCAGACTCCACTCTCCTAAAACATCCTTCGGATGAGACTATAAACCGAGGTCCCGTGTGCAAACGCACGCAGAACATCTTGCGCACACATTAAATCCTGTTCCGCTTTTCGAAAGAGTAGGCCATTGTGCGCCGATGGGAACAGATGACAAAATTTACAAAACTGCATAAACACGGGGACTGGATGTAAAAAAGCACATGAGAGCTTATTCCAATATCCTCTATATAAAAATAAATAAATAAATATGTAAATGTCCATCACAGTAGCAGTAGGAAAACCAAAAACTCCTTACTCAGTACTCCCCCGAGATTCTATCACTTCTCAGTTGCTGACAAGAAAAAAACCCCCAGAAAATGTGATTTTTTTAGAAGAAAGAAGAAGAAGAAAGAAGGGCACTGACCTCTTTGGTTCCCTCGAAGAGCAGGGTGGCCACGGCCAGCTTGGTGGGGTCGAACCCTTTGAGCTTGGTGACGTAGAACTTCTTCAGGCCGTCCATGAAACTGGTGATCAGCGACTTGGTCTCTGGCTTCAGCATCGCCCCTGCCACCATGACACGGCAACGCATACATACATACATGAAAGGTAAAGGTGTCCCATAACCTATAAGGTCGCAGGGGAGCGAGGCGTCAGAGACCTCACTTCTCTAGGGGCCAGCATATTGAGGGCGGCGCCCATCTCCTCTCCCTCGCTGCTTTACCTTCCATGACCCTAAAAAGGGCAGGTACCCATTTAAAGCTGGGTGAACTGGAGGACTGTACTGAAGCCAAGGCACGCAGTCACCCATCCAAGTGGTAACCACGCTTGATGCTGCCTAACTTGACTGGGGGTAAGCGAGTGCTCTGACCACTGCGCTATCCCGTTCCATACATACATACATCCACCCATACATATATATACTTGAATACATACATATATACATACATACATACATACATACATATATACAGATATACATACATACAGACACACAGACAGACATGCACACAGACAGCCAGCCAGTCATACATACACACTGCCATTCACAGGCAGTTACTTTCTTTTCTTTTTTCTCATTCCTCGGCTACAGCTCCACGCTTCACTGATGCTGAAATTTTGCGTATGCAACCAGTTTTTTTATCACCATTAAGGTATCCGCATTCCAACTTCAGGGATGATAGTCTAAACACGACACCACTGTGCGTGTGTTACTTTTTTTTTAATATATATCTTTTGGTCATCCATTCTTACCAACACGAAGAATGGCCTACTCTTCTGAAAGGGGAAACAGGCTTTAACATGTGCGCAAGATGTTGTTCTTGCATTTGCACAAGGGACCACCTCGTGTCACAGTCTCAGGTGAAGGGCTTTCCAGTGAGTGGAGTCTGTACTACTGGAGCCAACTCCAGGAGAAAAATCACCATCATTGAATGGAGATTATCCCCCCCTCGCCCGCCAAAGTGTAGATTTCAATCCACACGCTCATTTCCTTGAGTTCTGACAAGGTAATGATAATAATAATAATAATGTATGGGATCTATATAACACTGCATCTTGTAAAGTAAACAAATCAAAACGCATGGTAATCCCTCTGCTGCCCTAACTTCAGGTATACTATGTCATGTTTTATTTATTTATTTATACCACTTTAAGTCACAGCAGATTTCTCTGCGTGAAATTCGGGCTCCTCTTCCCTGGGAGAGCGTGTTGCCACAAGAGCAGCGCCAACCTTTTTTTTTCTTTTTCCTGTCTGCAACTGTATTTGTTTCCCTATAAAGAGTGCCTTTTTTCTACAGAATTTTGCCAGGGACAGCTCTCTTGTTGCTGTGGGTTCTTTTATATGTGCTAAATAATTCTGTGCAACACATGGGACCTCAGTTTATCGTCTCATCTGAAAGACTACCACCCAGACCACCACTCATGGTCTAATGAATGGGGGGAAAGTTTCGGGTCCAAATGGGTGTGGTATTTCTACAATATACAAAACAAAAATACTGTAAAAGATATATCTATATATAAGAAAACCATAACAAATGCTCACCAAACTGGAACTGTTCATTATCCATCAGACGTATGGAAGCTGGGGCACATCTCTGAAACAACAACAGTAATGAATCAATCAATCAATCAATCAATCAATGGTACAGTGTATAAAAATCTACATATCCATAGGTATGATTGCAGCACTCTCTCTCTCTTTTTCTCTGTCTGTCCGTTTGTCTGTCTGTCTCTCTCTCTCTCTCTCTCACACACACACACACAAACACACTCCCCACCCTATACAATATAATACACACACATACACATACACATGTTAACCCTCTTGTTGTTGGATTCTACGGAGCTAAACTGCCTGTAGATTTTGAATTCTTTGAAGGTTTTCTACCTCCATCTGACTTACTTTACTCCTAAGACAATTGTGTGTGTGCATGACAAGTTATCAAGCTGAAATTTTGTCACAAGCTAGGTATGTCTTTGTACTTGCATTTAGGCGCAAGTTTATGTGTCTGGTCACCAGATGTCTTGTCATTGTCACCTTATTTGTCACCAATGACAGGTAAAAATATGGTATATATGATAAAACAGCAAGTCCTGCATGGATTTGACAATAGTTCAAGCATGTTAGTGTCGAATAAGGAAGTGATACCCAGCTGATGTGTCCAATGGTTATGTGCAATAGTACTTCAAGGATGTGTCACACAATGTCCCCACAGCACCTGTTGTTTTATGGTATGTCTTGAGGAGACAGAAGTTTTGTTTAACTATTTTTCTTTTGAAAACAAGTCATATTCAATCAACATGTGACCTTTATACTGTACTTCATATCTGCGTGTGCTACCACATGTTTGTTAAGTGTACAGAAGTGTATTATTGTACATGACTGTCACACTATCACCAGTGTCACAGCACAGGTGTGACAAATTCGAAACAACACAGAACTTCTGTAACCCTA
>CM054162.1:33603593-33746093 GCA_028751875.1 Rapana venosa
AGCACAGGAGAAGAGCAGGCACTGTGCATCCCCAAAATAAGAAAATGCAGAGAAGAAAAGAAGAGAACTGTCAACAGCACATTACAATTATAATCAACTCATAGGAGTCGCTTTATAGTTTACACTATAGCTATTCTGCGATGCGCTATTTTGGCCATTGTTTAGAAATTCAGCGAACATGATAAGATTAATAAACCCACACACATAATATTAAGTCCTTCGGATGAGACTATAAACCAAGGCCCCGTGTATGAACGCACGCAGAACAACTTGCACACACGTTAAATCCTGTTCCACTTTTCGTAAGAGTAGGCCATTGTGTGCCGGTGGGAACAGATGACAAAATTTACAAAACTGCATACACATGGGGACTGGATGTAAAAAAGCACATAAGTGCTTATTCCATTACCCTCAATATAAAAGATTTTTTTATTTTTTTATTTTAATTAAAAAAAGTTTTGATTCAAAAGTTTATGTTGTGTACTTTTGATATTTACAATAAAACAATTCAATATCAGTACATATCTTTGCATATTTTGTTTTAAATCAAGTCAATGAATTCTCCCCTATGTGCCTGTGGTAAAGAAAACCAGACTGGCGAGCATGTCCTTCAAAGATGCACGCTATACAGTGACCTGAGGAAGATGGTGTGGCCAACAGAGATAACCCTGCAACCAAGCTGTACGGCCCACGAGAGGAGCTGGAAATGACATGCCTTTATGTTCCCACACACATTTGACAGCGTAAAGCTAACAAGAGAAGGATATTGAATTCTGAACAATAAAAAAAAGTGTTGACACTCACATGCTTATCTTGACAAGGTATAAGTACCTAACAGCTAAACCACCACACAAAATATAACTGATTTTACACACAATTAGGGTGCATTCATGCTGCTACTCATAGCTGCTGTGCAAAGAGAGAAAAATCATGTGGATAGCGGCCAACCCCTTTTTATTTCTGCTTGCCCTGCCGAAGGTGTTCATACTGCAACAGACACCCACACACGAACCTCCCAGAAAAAAGCCATGTGTTCTTGCTCCACTTCAGCCATCATGCAGTCAGAGAGAGAATTGAGTGCAAGCAGTCCCCTTCTTTTTTCTCACTAGGAACCCTCCAAGTGTTCATCATACTGAAACACTGCTGCGCTCAAGATCAAAGCAGGTTTTGTTCATCGCCTTGTCAGTGGAAGGTTTACAGTAAAAAAAGCAGCCTGACCAGCTCTCTGTCTGTCTCATGGACAGCAAGCACAGGGTTAAGTATGAACGTCTTTTCCGACACATGGACGCTTGTTCAAGCCCTCTGTACAGTTGTGAGTGGCAGCATTTATTTATTTATTTATACCACTTTAAGTCACGTCAGATTTGTCTGCATGAAAGTCGGGCTGCTCTCCCTGGGGAGAGAGCGTCGCCACAAGAGCAGCACCACCCATTATTTATTTTTTTTTTCTGTCTGCAACTGCATTTGTTTCCCTATCAGGGTGGCTTTTTTCTACAGAATTTTGCCAGGGACAACTCTCTTGTTGCCATGGGTTCTTTTACGTGCGCTAAATAATTTTTGTGTAACACACAGGACCTCGGTTTATCGTCTCATCCAAAAGACTAGCGCCCAGACCACCACTCATGGTCTAATGGGTGGGGGAAAAGTTTTGTGTCCAAACGGGATTCGAACCACTGCACACTTCCGACCCGGACTTTTCGCTTTCTAGACAGGCGCGTTACCTCTAGACCACTGACCCACTGTAATGTAGCCTTAAGTTTCTTCAGCCTCAAGAATCAGTTTTAAAGTCAAAAGTGTTCATGTTCATTGAAAAAACAATGAACTCCTTTTGTGCCAAAACCTTTTTTTGAAAAAACAAAACCAAAAACGCACTCGCAAAAATAGATCTTGTATTCAATGATGTGGTACTACCAATCAGTTAAATATGTCAAGGGATGCAACTCCATGACAAGGGAAAAGGATGATCTAATGGCATAAATAGTTTCCATTTAATTGAACATAATTAAATTCACTATTTATAATAAATTGTCTCAGTAACAGCAGTTTACTGTGGATTAATTGAGATGACTATATTCAAATGACTGCTCTATAGAATTCTATTCAGTTGTTTTCTTGTCACTTGGGGGGTCAAATGGCATAGTCAAATGGCAAATCCATCCAGCTGGGAGTGATGGTCAACACTGAAGCAAGTTTCTCCACTTCTTCTGGAGTGACATCAGCAAGATGCTGACCAAGGAAATCAGCCAGCAGAACATGATCCTCTGCACTGTCACCACTCTGTCTCTGGCTAGAAGCTGGGCTAAAGGAATGCCATCTTCTGCTAGGGTTGCTCGTAGTAGACATGCCAGAGGGTGTCATCCTCCACATCACTCCTAGATCTACGCCCTTGTTGATGGTGTATCTTGCTGCTTGTGCCCCTGACACTGCTTTGCCTTCTTCACCACTTTTGTTTGGCCTCTGATGAGCTTTTCCTCATCCTGTCTTTCTTCAGGATCATCCTCTGCTGGCATCCACTCATCCCCGCTGCTCTCAGAGATATTAAAATCACTGTCATCACCAGTCACAAACAGGAAAGCATTGGTCACAGGAACTGATGTCGCCATGCTGAAAACAGACAAAACATGCAGAATATAGTTACTTTTCTTCATATTCTACACATAATATTATTCAGAATTATTTACAAACATTTATAAACACACACACACACACACACACACACACACACACACAATCATAGCAGAAAACCGTAACATTTTCAAAAACAAAGGAAACAATAATATAGGAACATCTTAAAGTAAGTTTGATAAAATATTCCTTTAAAATAATCATTAAATGTAGCTAATACAATGTTTTAAAAAGAGCTTTTGCAACCACTAACACCATTCTTATCATATCTGATAAATTCTAGACGAGTTATCTTTCCCTGAAGACTCCACAAAAGCCATATCATGTCATATATGATAAACCAAATTTAATGCCCTGTATTGACTAACATTATTCTGCATCATATGAACTAATTTCAGGCTGTCATTCTACATGTACTAGTGATTTTACTAAGCCCAAATAAAAGAAAATTGGTACTCACATGGGTGTATACCAGAGGCTCAAACACAGGGGTTCATGAAGTGGTTGCCTCTTGCTTGCAGTCACTGTAGAAAGTGAAATGTACAGAAAAAACGGCACCATGCTGAGGACTGGGGCCATGGCACAGCTGGACATTGGCCTGTCTAGAGATGGCTATCTGGGAGGGAAGGGGCAGTGTCCACTTTGATGGGCACCAGGGGGGCTGTAATTGGGTTTATCACATTTGTAGACCTCTGCTGGCTAAAGAGAAAAAAGGAAGAAGAAACAAAGATGTCCTGATGTAAATCACTATCTACACAACTTCTCTCTGCACTCCTTGAGGAGTCACTGGGGCACTGCACTGAATCTTTCAGGCAGTGTGTGTCATGGGCAAGTTGAACCTGGCGGAGCCCATCCCTCTCCAGGCTGTTCACTGCATGCTGGGTATGTTCATTCCATCCATGACACTGACCCTAGCTGGCCTGCTCTCCAAGTAAAATGAAAATGCTTTGAACACAGGCACATGATTTTATGCATGTGTTTGCACGTCAGACCTCTGCCAGGGGATATGCAGACGAATGAAGCGACGTTTTAACTCCAGAAGAAAATCCACTTGAACAGACACCTCAGTGAAGAACCGAACCCATGCCTTCAGTGTACCATGACAAAGCCAGCTCCAGTCTAACCATTGGTCTAATGCTGCCCCCCAACCGTGCAATACATATCAACAAGCAATACTCACTTGGCCAAATCACGATGTCTGGGATACGCTCAAACATTCCTTCCCGCAATGTGAAGATCTCGTGAAGTGTATGACCTGGAATACAGCAACATTTCCTTAAATGATTTAGTAACTAAACTTCTTCTTCCTCTTCTTCATCCAACGCTCAGACAGCAACTACTGTTGTCTATCTTATAAGCAAAAACGCACTGCGCTGCCGTTAAGCTCCTGACAAGTCAGGCCCAGCACATCCGACTTTGGCGTGGTAGAGAATTGTTATCTTTTAAGTCTTTCTGCTGAGAAAAAAGGCAGGAGAATGAACCAAGAAGGCAGAAAATAGACAAGAAGGAGGTGACAGGAAGAACAGGAACAAGGCATAAACAAAGAAAGGGATAGAAAAGTGGGAATTTCTAGCACAAGATTTCCAGAAGGTGGGGATGCTGTTTATACTGGCAGGCCCCAGGCATCCCCATGGTGGGGAAAAAACTTAGCTAACTAAAGCATTCCTTCAAACAGCTGAAGATAACATACACCATTGTTAAAACTAATGCATTCCTCTTCACACTCCCATTTTTTACCCTCTCCTTTCATACTCTCCCCCCTCCCCCATCTTTTCCCTCCCCCATCTTTTCCCTCCCCCCTTTTAATTTTGACCCCACCCCCACCCCATTTTCTGTCCCCTGGACAAAAAAACCCACCATGAGCTCTGAAGACTCGATCCTGGCAATCATCAGAAAAGGAGATGCCCGTTTTCCGCAAGTCTGCGATGTACTCCTCATTCTTGATAGGTATGGGGATGTTGGCTGCCGAGATTTCCGGCTGAAAACACAAACAACAATAGTAACCTAAAAATAAAAGAAATACTATTATGTTGTTGTTGTGCGTTCCCCAGCTTTACACCCTGGGGGTCACCCAGAACATGCACTCTGACTCACTCATCCCACCTGGGAATCACTGTGGAATCACTGTGAGATAGGAAGTACACCCCGGGTGAGAAGTTTGCGTGTATGACTCTTTTCAAGTACCTCGCCACATAGGCAGCCATACTCCGACTTCAGATGATTTTTTCTCCTATAAAGGAGAGTGCAGGTTGTTATGTTAAGAGCTTGTCATGGCTGAAGGCAATCTCAACACAACATTTTAAACATAACAACATTTTAATGTCGGCCTTGGCAATTAGCTGACATCAATAACTGACACAGCTTTTGGCCTGGGCCAAGAAATACTATCAGAATCTGACTCTCTCTTCTCCATTGCGCATTCACTTGCAGGGTGTTACGTGCAGTGCCTGTCTTCTCCTGTACTTGTTGTCACTGCAGGAGGTCTGCCTGCTGGCCTCAGCTGCCGACACATTCCCACTTCAGAGCAGCTCTTTTTTTCTTCACAGAATGCATACTGGGTTTGTTCATCTTTTGTAGCCCACCAGATGCTGACATGAATGACAGAATTTTTAACGCACTTATTTTTCTGTTTACAAAAAGGGACTCAATTTCAGGTACTGACAGGTCTGCACTTTAAATTGAAGCAGGAGATCGTAAAAATGTGTTCCCATAATTCACCAGACGCTGCTGAGATTCAAACCCAGGACTTAATGGACCCAGAGGCTTGAAATCAAACGGTCTTGGCTGCCAAATAACAAGATTTGTTGTGTTTGATGGTGGAGTACACTATATAAGCTATTGGCTTGATGCTGCTCTAAATGTATTTGTGTACAATGAGTTTAATGGAATAAAGATTTGTTTAAACCAAATGGTCTTAACCTTTTCCCTGCCCCAGTACCGGTAACCCGCAACAGGGCAACCAACCATCTACTAACCCTTCCCTCTGTATCACCCACTACTGGGTTACGGTAGCTTACAATGTGCACAGTGCACATGTACTGGGAAAGAGGGGTTCTCTCCTTTAACGTAGGGATAGTATTAACCATAAGCTGCAGTGTCCATCATTGAACTTTGATTTTGTGCAAATGGCATTTTTGTGACAAGGAACAGCTGAAATGTTCCATCCTTCTTCGCTCTGTCTTTAAGTTACATCACTGTACAAAGCACTAATCTTCAATGTTCAGTTGTTTCTGTTACATAACTGACACAACAAGGATACTGACACAACACAGATAATACTGCAAACGCTCATTCCCATGAATTATGACATTTCCTTGTTGGCATTATAATGAACTATATTTATGTGTCTCTATAATGGATTCTAAATAATATGTTTGCTATCTGCACTGGCCCATATAGTTAGTCCACAGTGCTTCTGCTTCTTTTTTGAAAGCTCTGTAGAGAGAAAGAGACAGAGACAGAGAAGAGAGAGAGAGAGAGAGAGAGAGAGAGAGAGAGAGAGAGAGAGAGAGAGAGAGAGAGAGAGAGAGAGAGAGAGAGAGAGAGAGAGCGAGCGAGCGAGCGAGCGTGCGTGCGTGCGTGCGTGCGTGCGTGCATACGTGCGTGCGTGTGTTTTGTTCCTCAGCTAGAGCTCCGAGGTTCACCAATGGTGAGATTTTTGCATGTGCAGCCATATTTTGGATTTTTTTACCATCATTATGATTGCTAGCTGTATCCGACTTCAAAGATACAGTTGGGAATTGAACCTCCCAATTTTGCCAGAACAGTCAGGAGGCATGGTCTCCCTGCTCTTTCCAATGTTCAACTGCCGTGGGTTCTTTTGATGTGCACAAGTCCATAGGCACATGTTTATCATTCATGTTTCTGTAACTCACTGAACACTAACATGAACTTTGAGATTTTTAGCATGCATATTTGATCCTCTGCATGTGTATATATACACGAAGGGAATTAAGGCAGTAGCAGGTCTGCACCTGAAGTTGACCTGGGAGATTCAAACCCAGGACTTAATGGACCCAGAGGCTTGAAATCAAACGGTCTTGGCTGCCAAATAACAAGATTTGTTGTGTTTGATGGTGGAGTACACTATATAAGCTATTGGCTTGATGCTGCTCTAAATGTATTTGTGTACAATGAGTTTAATGGAATAAAGATTTGTTTAAACCAAATGGTCTTAACCTTTTCCCTGCCCCAGTACCGGTAACCCGCAACAGGGCAACCAACCATCTACTAACCCTTCCCTCTGTATCACCCACTACTGGGTTACGGTAGCTTACAATGTGCACAGTGCACATGTACTGGGAAAGAGGGGTTCTCTCCTTTAACGTAGGGATAGTATTAACCATAAGCTGCAGTGTCCATCATTGAACTTTGATTTTGTGCAAATGGCATTTTTGTGACAAGGAACAGCTGAAATGTTCCATCCTTCTTCGCTCTGTCTTTAAGTTACATCACTGTACAAAGCACTAATCTTCAATGTTCAGTTGTTTCTGTTACATAACTGACACAACAAGGATACTGACACAACACAGATAATACTGCAAACGCTCATTCCCATGAATTATGACATTTCCTTGTTGGCATTATAATGAACTATATTTATGTGTCTCTATAATGGATTCTAAATAATATGTTTGCTATCTGCACTGGCCCATATAGTTAGTCCACAGTGCTTCTGCTTCTTTTTTGAAAGCTCTGTAGAGAGAAAGAGACAGACAGAGAGAGAGAGAGAGAGAAGAGAGAGAGAGAGAGAGAGAGAGAGAGAGAGAGAGAGAGGAGAGAGAGAGAGAGAGAGAGGAGAGAGAGAGAGGAGAGAGAGGAGAGAGCGAGCGAGCGAGCGAGCGAGCGTGCGTGCGTGCGTGCGTGCGTGCGTGCATACGTGCGTGCGTGTGTTTTGTTCCTCAGCTAGAGCTCCGAGGTTCACCAATGGTGAGATTTTTGCATGTGCAGCCATATTTTGGATTTTTTTACCATCATTATGATTGCTAGCTGTATCCGACTTCAAAGATACAGTTGGGAATTGAACCTCCCAATTTTGCCAGAACAGTCAGGAGGCATGGTCTCCCTGCTCTTTCCAATGTTCAACTGCCGTGGGTTCTTTTGATGTGCACAAGTCCATAGGCACATGTTTATCATTCATGTTTCTGTAACTCACTGAACACTAACATGAACTTTGAGATTTTTAGCATGCATATTTGATCCTCTGCATGTGTATATATACACGAAGGGAATTAAGGCAGTAGCAGGTCTGCACCTGAAGTTGACCTGGGAGATCGTAAAAACCCACCCTTAATTCACCAGACATTGCTGAGATTTGAACCACGACTTCATAGACCATGGGATTGAAGTCAAACGGTCTCCACCACTCGTTTGTAGCATCCGTCACCGATCTGGTTTCATACAACATGTTTTTGTGCTGGAGGGGATGGGACAGTTCAGTGGTTAGAGCACTCACTTTCCCCAAGCTAAGGTTTTAAGTAGCACTGAGTGCGGCTACCAAGTGGATGGGTGACCTTGGCTTCAATACAGTCCCCCAGTTCACCCAGCTGTAAATGAGTAGCCGCCCTCTTTAGGGTCAGGGACGGTAAAGCAGCAAGGGAGAGGAGATGGGCACTACCCTCACTATGCTGGCCCCTTGAGAAGTTGAGGTCTCTGACAATACGCTCCCCTACGACCACATAGGGGATGGGAACACCTGTACCTTTTACCTTGTACTGGGGGTTATTTACCTGTGAAGGTGTTTTGTGGTCCAAGGAAATGCCCACAGTGTTCTTCATCCACTCCCTCAGCTGGGGCATCACACTGCCACTCAGCCGATATCTGGTGCAGCAATGTGAATGAATTGATTTATCTCATTTTGAGTGAATTTTTTGTTTGTTTGTTGGAACTGATTACTTAATGGACTGACTAATGAATGAATGAATGAGCGAAATGATTCATCTCGTTGATTAATCAATTGACTGGTTAATAAATTGAATGAATGATGCCTTGATGGTTATCTAATTGGTTAATCAAATGACTGACTAATGAACAATGAATGAGTGAATAAATGAATAAATGAAAAATAAAATGATAGTTATTTAATTAGTTAATCAACTGACTGATTAATGAATGAATGAATGAGTGTATTAATGAATGAATGAAAAAGTGAATGAATGATAGTCATTTAACTATTTAATGAATTGATTGATTGATGAATGAATGAGCGAGTACATAAATCAATGAATTTTAAAAAATGAATGAAATGATGATTATTCAATTGGTTAATCAATCAACTGATTAATCCTCTTGTTGTTGGATTCTACGGAGCTAAACTGCCTGTAGATTTTGAATTCTTTGAAGGTTTTCTACCTCCATCTGACTTACTTTACTCCTAAGACAATTGTGTGTGTGCATGACAAGTTATCAAGCTGAAATTTTGTCACAAGCTAGGTATGTCTTTGTACTTGCATTTAGGCGCAAGTTTATGTGTCTGGTCACCAGATGTCTTGTCATTGTCACCTTATTTGTCACCAATCACAGGTAAAAATATGGTATATATGATATAACAGCAAGTCCTGCATGGATTTGACAATAGTTCAAGCATGTTAGTGGTCGAATAAGGAAGTGATACCCAGCTGATGTGTTTACCAATGGTTATGTGCAACAGTACTTCAAGGATGTGTCACACAATGTCCCCATAGCACCTGTTGTTTGGTGGTATGTCTTGAGGAGACAGAAGTTTTGTTTAACTATTTTTTCTTTTGAAAACAAGTCATATTCAATCAACATGTGACCTTTATACTGTACTTCATATCTGCGTGTGCTACCACATGTTTGTAAGTGTACAGAAGTGTATTATTGTACATGACTGTCACACTGTCACCAGTGTCACAGCACAGGTGTGACAAATTCGAAACAACACAGAACTTCTGTAACCCTACAAAATTTTAATGTTTGTAGTCTCTAAAGTAGTCGTAGTGGTGGCACAGGGTCACATCACATCACAAAAAGCACAAATTATGGATGTGTGTGTGTGGGGGGGGGGGTGTACCCATTGCTCTCACCTGTCGAACCTTGGCAGACGGGAGACCTATTTTCTTTTCCTTCTTGCTATTTTCATTATCGGCATATCTGTTCGTTTCTGCCATTGCAGTTTCAAAGCAAAAGTGTGGTAATAATGAGAAAACGTCAAAAGGCATCGTTTTCAGGCGTCTGTGCCGCGGACCGGCCAGGAGGTCAAATTTCTCCACAGTCGTGTGTGTAGCACAGGTCAGGAATGTGCCCTGTAGCACATTATTTTCAGGCTCACTCTTCTCCCTAACTGCAGCATTTCCTTCCTCCTCTTCCTCGTAAGCGTTTAATATCGGACTCACTTAACAATTCTCGTTCAAATGTTTCTACTTCCAAGACAATAACATTCAATTTATCGTCTCGCTAATCCGATGAATCGTGTGCTACTAAAGAAAACGTGATTTTTTTTTCGCCACGCTGCACCATTGAAAAGCGTTCTGGTCGCTGACTGTTATTTCTTCCTTCCCTCCCCACTACACGCATGTTAGTGGTCTAAATTTATCACTGGCACTGTCTGACACCCTCCCTGCATCGCCCCACCAATTTTCAGACACACAGTGTGAAAACCAGGAGGTCTGTGTGTGATGGAAAAGTACTGCCCACGTAGGCAGCACCAACTGTCGGCTGCGGTCGGATTGGAATCTAGCGGCAGCCTCCGTTACTGTCGGCTGCGGCCGGATCGGGGACTAAAGGGTTAATATGAACAAACGAATGAGTGAATAAATGAATGGATAAAAAATTGAATTATTGGTTATTTAATTGGTTAATCAAATGACTGATTTAGTGATTAATGAACAAACGACTAACTGAATAAATGAATATAAAACAAGAATGATGAGTGAGTGAATGAATGAATGTAACCAAACACACAAAAATTTATTTTAAAGAAGATAACAGAATAAGCTACAATTCCTTTTCACATCAGTATCCAGCTGACACCAAAAAAAAAAAACCAGGATGAAGGAGAAGGGGGAAAAAGAAAAGAAGGAGAAAAAAAGAAGATTCTTCTTCTTTGTCGTCCTCAAATGCTCAGACAGCAACTAATGTTATCTGTCATATGAGCGAAAATGCATTGCGCTGCCATTAAGCACCTGACAAGTCAGGCTCAGCACATCTGACTTTGACAAGGGAGAGAATTGTTATTGTTAAAGACTTTCTGGAAAAAGGCTGGAGAATGAACCAACAAGGCAGAAAATAGACAAAAAGGTGGTGATAAGAAGAAAAAGAACAAGGCAGAAACAAAAGGGATAGAAAACTTGAAAAGAGGGAATTCCTAGCACAGAATTTCCAGAAGATGGGGATGCTATTTATACTGACAGACCCCTGGCATCCCCACAGGGAAAAAGGAGAAGATGAGGAAAATGAAAAAAAGAAAAGAAAAACAGTGTAACAAATCTGAAGAAAGAAAGATATTAAACATTACCATTAGTGCATGCCTAAAAACAGTAATATGATAGGCTTTACAGTTTATAATGTCATGATACTTTACACACACACGTACATACACACACACAGCATCTCACTCACACTCACACTGTCACAGTCACACACAGTGTCACACACACACACACACACACACACACATGTACACACAAAGACAAAGCACAAACACACACACACACACACACACACACACACACACACACACACACACACACGGCTATAAACCAGGCCAACCACAAGAAATCAACCCATAAAACACACTAAATTATAATATGATAAATTTCTCTTTAAAAAATAAACAAACCAATCTAGAAATGAATAAACAAAAGATTACCTTTCCCCAGTAAATTCCACATTCCCATCTTTGTTGATGGCAAACTTGGAATCTTTGTATCCCCAGCCATTCCACTTCAACAGCTCTTGTCTGCAATTAGTAAAAAATACACTGATAAAAAAAATACATTGATCATTGTCTTATTGTTGTTGTTGCTGTTGCTGTTGCTACCCAGCTTAACCCTGGGGGTCACCCAGAAAATGCACTCTGACTCACTCATCCCACCTGGGAATTGCTTTAAGATTGGAAGTACACATCTTATGAGATGTTTGCGTTCGTGGGTGTGTCACTCTGTGTGTGTGTGTGTGTGTGTGTGTGTGTGTGTGTGGTGTGTGTGTAGTGTGTTCCAACGGGCATGTGAGCACATGACAAACAGGCAGACTGACAAACAAAGACAGATTCTTTGAAAACAGATATAAAATGACAGACAGAACGTTCGCAAGCTCAGACTCGAAACAAAAACAAAAAAATAAGAAGAAATTGGGGAGAGCTCTAATGATGAGATCAAACGATTGATAAGATTAAGAGAAAAAGGATCTCTACCGTCTTTTCGGAATTGTTGGCGGCTCTTGTTCCAAAATGACCTTGCCGTCAGAATCTGCACACTGCCTGGTTTCTAAATCTTTTTCTGTGTCATACAGTCTGGAATTCTTGCACAGCACGTCGCTAGACATCGTCTTCTTGCCCGGCACACACTTTATGTCAGCCATGTTGCACACAAAAGTTTAGAAGAATAGCTTCCCTTGCATGGGGTTGCGATGGTGTGATATTTTGAGGCTCTGTAAAGAAATGTTTGTGATTTTGCTTATCACTGTCTAACACCAAAAGTATCATAAAGTTTTAGCTTCTACGTAAAATAAATAATGAATACCTTGCAAATATATGTACACTATTACAGCGAAATTTAACTTCCTGTCTTGAAAAAAAAAAGTTAATTACTTAACTCTATCCCATTTGGAACCTCGAGGGAGTTCACACCTTATCGGCCAGTCTCTTGGTCAAAGTGCAAACCTAGTTGCGCACAGTTTGACACCTTTTGTAATCGATTATAGAACCTCTCTCTCTCTCTCTCTCTCTCTGATACGCACAACCAGCTACTATGCACGCACAGATGGTACGTACTGTCGATGCACACGCTGACGCATACATGTATCCTCAGTTTGCTGCTTATTATACTGGTTCTGGTTCAGCGAACTCTGTACCAGGACATGATAGGCTAGGGATTCCAGGGAAGGATAGTAGTGTTTTAGTTAGGCTAGAGAACTTGAGTGCACATTGGGTATACCAACCAGTTCAGTTGGTTACAGTGTCAGTGGACATTTCGTTGTGTTGTATTGCACTTCATGGTGTTGTAATCTTGTATTTTACTGCGTTATATTATTTTTGTTTTGTACTGTACGAGTATTGTATGTTTGTCCCTCGTGTCCGACCAGAGGAGGCAGCTGCTGTTTTGGAAACTGGGCAGAAATTTGATTATAGTGGAGATGCCTTTCCCACGGCACATCCCCACTCTCTCGGCCAAGTGGGCATAAGGACAGTCAGCGTTGGAGATGCTCTCCAAAGGCCTACCAGCCCCCAGGGCTGCAGCACATAAAGACTGTGCGAGTCAAGCCTCCTACTCAGAGAGTCATAGTTGATCACTAAAGACTAAGCTGTAAAGTGGAATTCCATGAGTGGGAAAGCCACTGGTCATACAGCCTCTCGCTTTGCTGTTGCCCCCAGCGTCAATGGTTTAATCAAGAACTGTGATAAAGCCCAGGCGCTGACGGCACGAGTATTTGAATTTCGTTGTATTACACTGCACTGCATTGTATTATATCATTTTATTTAATACCATTCTGTACTAATCTGGGGACAGGGCAGCTCTGTGGTCAGAGCACTGGCTTTCCCCAGCTAGGGTTAAGCAGCATCGAGCGTGGTTACCAATTGGATGGGTGACTGCTTGCGCGCCTTGGCTTCAGTACTGTCCCCTAGTTCACCCAGCTGTAAATGGGTACCTGCCTCTTTAGGGTCAGGGAAGGTAAAGCAGCGAGGGAGAGATGGGCGGCGCCCTCAATATGCTGGCCCCTTGAGAAGTTGAGGTATCTGATGCTTCACTTCCCTACGACCACAAAGGTTATGGGAACCTTTACCTATATTATTATATTATATCCTATTATATTGCACTACATCATAATACATTATATTATATCATAATTATCGTATGTTATATTATATTATATCATAAGACATTGCACTACGTCATAATACATTATATTATATCATAATTATCCTAACACTTAACACGTAAGATAGCATCTCCCTCTAATAAGTGACTAACTTCCCTGGTTTTGTGAATGTTGTCACTTTCGTCCTGATCAAAGATTCAGCAAAACAAACAAACAAACAAACGGCTGTGGCACTTATACAAGAGTTTCCAGTGCTTTTATTTAGCTGGCAATCATTTGTTGTATCACTACATTGGTGACCCCGAACAACCCTAACATAGCACATGAATCAGCTGAAGCAGGTCTTCTGGCAAACCTGATGACGCAAATGCAGGCTCTTACAAGTCAACCTGCTCCTGACGTCAATGCAGTGTCTGTCAAGCTTCTAGAATTCTGGATCAAATCTCCTGAAGTATGGTTCGCGAGGATTGAAGCTCAAGATTGTTACCAAATGTATCACTCAAGACCGAACAAAATATGACTATGCTGTCAGTGCACTCAACCTACACATCGCAAACGAAGTGCAATCCATTCTCATCATTCCCCCAGCTATGAACAGATGACACTTTAAAAGAGTGCTCTCATCAAAACCTTTGGAAAATCCCAGGCCCAGAAAGATGCTGAACTACTAAACCTAAATGGACTTGGTGACAAACGCCCTCCTGCCCTCATGCTCAAGATCAATGCACTCAATGATGACCCACAGACAGGGGGGGGGGGGGGGGGGGGGGGGGGGGGGGGGGGGGGGGGGGGGGGGGCAGGAGAATAGACCAGGAAGGCAAAAACATAGACAAGAAAGAGGTGATAGGGAAAAAAAGAACGTCATAAATGAAGAGAGGGATAGACAAGAGTGAATTCCCAGTACATGATTTGCAGAAGATGGGATGCAAATTAATTCTGACAGGCCCCCAGCATCCCCACGGGCAAGATGATATTGCTGACATAGAAGAGTTTGCCGAAGCTGCAAATCGTACCTGGGAAACACTCTCTGTAGGAATCCATTAGATTTCAAAGGTTCCATCTGACACACATGGCAGGATCATGAACCCATCTGTAGAAGCTGCCTCACCTGTCTCACCTGTCAGCATCACCAGGTACAATGTCAGCTGCCGCACCCAATGACACCAACATGATCTTCCTTCTCTATTTGCTGGCCCTGCTGACTTCATGGATTCTCAATCCACGGGATTCGGTGATGTTGCCAATGGCGGAAAACACAGGTAAGGGTTTGGAAAACGACAAAACTTGTATGCAGGGTGGCGAAGTTGAAAGTGAAGAGGTCATACCTGGGGAAGATGTTACAGGAGAAAGAAAGAGGTATCTAGCCTACATGTGATGAAAGTTGCTTATCACTTGCTGGGCTTGTGCTGTGAAAAACATGACAATCAACGCACACTTGGAAGTAAGCACTGTGATCCTCCGGTGTGTCCCTATTCTGAAGAGGACTGCAGGACCAGGTGTGATCGATGATGTCCACTCCAAGTTCAAACAGGTGGTCAGGTGTTGTCACTGCCACAATGGTGTTAGGGCCAGATGTTCCAGGGGCCTTTTTCAGGTGACACAGGATCTTCCCGTCATGGCTGGTGGTCACTTTTTAATGGTGTCTTTCATGTCTTTTGGGGACAGGATAGCTCAGTGGTCGGAGCACTCGCTTTCCTCCAGCCAAGGTTAAGCAGCATCAAGCCTGGTTACCAGTTGGATGGGTGACCGTTTGCCTGCCTTGGCTTCAGTACAGTTCCCCCAGTTCACCCAGCTGTAAATGGGTACCTGCCCTCTTTAGGGTCAGGGAAGGTAAAGCAGCGAGGGAGAGGAGATGGGCGCCGCCCTCAATATGCTGGCCTCTAGAGAAGCTGAGGTTTCTGACACCTCCCTCTCCTACGACCAGATAGGTTATGGGACACCTTTACCTTTTTTTCCCATGTCTTTACAGGCAGGGAGCAGCTTGGAACGCATAGGGGTCATACATAATTATTTTTGTATGCTGGTTCAGCCTTCAAAGCAAACCTTTTTTCCCAAGAGAGCCTTTTTTTTTCTTTTTCCCCAGGAGAGCTCCTTTTCTTTCTTTTCCCCCAGGAGAGCTCCTTTTCTTTCTTTTCCCCAAGGAGAGCCCCTTTTCTTTCTTTTTCCCCCCAGGAGAGCTCCTTTTCTTTCTTTTTTCCAAAAAGAGCTCCTTTTCTTTCTTTTCCCCCAGGAGAGCTCCTTTTCTTTCTTTCTTTCCACTCCAAAAGAGCTCCTTTTCTTTTCTTTTCCCCCCAGGAGAGCTTATTTTCTTTCTTTCCCCCAGGAAAGCTCCTTTTCTCCCCCCCAGGAAAGCCCCTTTTCTTCCTGCCCCTCCAAGAGAGCTCCTTTTCTCTCCCCCCCCATGAGAGCTCCTTTCCTTTCCCCCCCAGAGGAGCTCCTTTTCTCCCCCAGGAAAGCTCCTTTTCCTCCCCAGGAGAGCTCCTTTCTTTTCCCCCCAAGAGAGCGCCTGTCTTTTCCCCTAGGAAAGCTCATTTTCTTCCCTCCAGGAGAGCTCCTTCTCCCCCAGAGAGCCCTCTCCCCCCAGGAGAGCTCCCCCAGAGAGCCCCTCCCCCAAGAGAGCTCCTTTTCTCCCCAGAAGAGCTCCTTCCCCCAGGAGAGCTCCTTTTCCTCTCCCCCCCTCCAAGAGAGTCCTTCCCCTCGGAAGATCCCCCCAGAGAGCTCCTCCCCCCAAGGAGAGCTCCTTTTCCCACCCCCCCCCCCCAGGAGAGCTACTTTCTTTACCCCCCCAGGTGAGCTCCTTTTCCTTCTCCCCCCCCCCACGAGAGCTCCTTTTCTTTCTCCCACCCAGGAGAGCTCCTTTTCTCCCCAGGAGAGCTCCTTTTCTTTTCGTCGCAGGAGAGCTCCTTTTCTTTCTTTCCCCCCAGGAGAGCCACTTTTCTTTCTTTTCCCCAGGAGAGCTCCTTTTCTTTCTCCCCCCCCAAGAGAGCTCCTTTTCTTTCTTTTTTAAACAGGAGAGCTCCTTTTCTTTCTTTCCCCCCAAGAGAGCTCCTTTTCTTTCTTTTTTAAACAGGAGAGCTCCTTTTCTTTCTTCCCCCAGGAAAGCTCCTTTTCTTTCTTTTTTTTCCCACAGGAGAGCTCCTTTTCTTTCTTTTTCCCAAGGAGAGCACCTTTTCTTTCTTTTTTCGCAAGAGACCTCATTTTCTTTGTTTTTCCCCCCAGGAGAGCTCCTTTTCTTTCTTTTTCCCCCCAGGAGAGCCCTTTTGTTTCTTTCCCCCCCCCCAAGGAGATCTCCTTTCCTTTCTTTTTCCCACCCAAGAGAGCTCCTTTTTCTTCCCCCCAGAGAGCTCCTTTTCTTCCCCATCCAGAGAGCTTCCTTCCCCCACGACTCCTTTTCTCCCCCCCCAGAGAGCTCCTTTCTCCCACCAGGAGAGCTCCTTTTCTTTCTTTTATCCCCAGGAAGGCCCTTTTCTTTCTTTTCCTAGAAAAGCTCCTTTTCTTTCTCTCCCCCCCCGGAGAGCTCCTTTTCTTTCTCCCAACCCCCCCCCTCAGAGAGTCCTTTACTCCCCCCCCAGAGAGCTTTTCTTCTTTTCTCGCAGGAGAGCTCCTTTTCTTTCTTTCCTCCCCAGGAAGCTCCTTTTCTTTCTTTCTCCCAGGAGCTTCTTTTCTTCTTTTCCCCCCCAAGAGAGCTCCTTTCTTTCTTTATAAACAGGAAGCCTTTTCTTCTTCCCCCCAGGAAGCTCCTTTCTCTTCTTTCCCACAGGAGAAGCTCCTTTTGTTTCTTTTCCCCTAGGAGAGCTCCTTTTCTTCTTTTTTCGAAAGAGACCTAATTTCTTTTTTTTTCCCCAGAGAGCTCCGTTTTGTTTCTTCCCCCCCAGGAGATCTTCCTTTTCTTTTTTCCCCCAAGAGAGATCCCTTTCTCCCCCCAGGAGAGCTCCTTTTCCCTATCTGCTCCTCCCAGGGAGCTCCTTCTTTTCTCCCCCAGGAGAGTTCTTTTTCCCCCAGGAGAGCTCCTTTTCTTTCTTTCTCCCAGGACTCCTTTTCTTTCTTTTCCAGAAAGCTCCTTTTCGTTCTCCCCCCCCCCGAGAGCTCCTTTCTTTCTCCCCCCCAGGAGAGGTCCTTTCCTCCCCCTTCCCCCAAGAGACTCTTTCTCCCCCACCCAGGAGACTCCTCTCTCCCCGATCTCCTCCCAGAGAGCCCTTTTCCCCTCCCGGAGAGCTCCTTTCTTTCTTTCTTTTAAGTCCTAGAAAAGCTCCTTTTCTTCTCCCCCATGAGGCTCCTCCCTCTCCCCAGAGAGGTCCTTTCTCTCTCCTCTTCCCAAAGAAGCTCCTTTTCTCCCCCTCAACTCTCTTCACTTTTCCTTCTCCTCTCCAGGAGACTCCTTCCCCCCCACAAAGCTCCTTCTCTTCTCCCCGGTAGCTTTTCTTCTTTCCCTCTCCAGGAGAGCTCTTTCTTTCTTCTTTCCCAGGAGAGCTCCATTCTTTCTTTACCCCCTAGAGCTCTTTCTTCCCACACCTTCCCCTGGAGAGCTTTTCTTCCTTCTTTTTTTTCCCCAGGAGGCCCTCTTTTCTTCCTTTTCCCCCAGGAGAGCTCCTTCCTCTCTTTCCCTCCCAGAGAGCTCCTCTTCTTTTTTTCCTGAAGCTCTATTCTTCTTTCCCCTGGAAGCTTTTTTCCCACTCCTCCCCAGGAAGCTCTTTCTCTTTTTTCCCCCACAGGAGACGCTTTTCTCTTTTCCCCAGGAGGAGCTCTTTTCCTTCCCCCAGGAGAGCTCCTCCTTTTTTCCCCCCAGAGAGCTCCTTTCTTCTTTCTCCTCCCCAGGAGAGCTCCTTTTCTTCTTTCCCCCACCATAAAGTCCTTTTCTTCTTTTTCCCACTCCCCCCCCCCCCCCCCGGAGGTCCTTTTCATTCCCCTCACCTAGGAGAGCTCCTTTTCCTATCCCCCAGGAGATCTTTTCCCCCCAAGTTCCCTCCCCCAGGAGAGCTCCTTCCTCCCCCAGGAAGCTCTTCCCCCCCGGAGAGCTCTTTCTCTCCCCATCCCCAGGAGAGCTCCTTTTCTTTCTCCACCACCGGGAGAGCTCCTTTTCTTACCCCCCCAGGAGAGCTCCTTTTCTCCCCCAAGGACAGCTCTTTTTCTCCACCGCAGGAGAGCTCCGTTTTCTTCCTTTTCCCCCAGTAGAGCTCCTTTTTTCTTGTCTTTTTTCCTCATAGAAAAGCTCCTTTTATTTCTTTTCCCCCCAGGAGAGCTCCTTTTCTTTCTTTTTCCCCAGGAGAGCTCCTTTTCTTTCTTTTTCCCCAGGAGAGCTCCTATTCTTTTTTCCCCATGAGAGCTCCTTTTCTTTCTTTTTTCCCCAGGAGAGCTCCTTTTCTTTCTTTTTCCCCAGGAGACCTCCTTTTCTTTCTTTTTTCGCAAGAGACCTCCTTTTCGTTGTTTTCCCCCCCAGGAGAGCTCCTTTTCTTTCTGTTTTCCCCCCAGGAGAGCTCCTTTTCTTTCTCCCCCTCCAGGAGAACTCCTTTTCTCTCCCTTCCGGAGATCTCCTTTTCTTTCTTTTTTCCCAGGAGAGCCTTTTTTCCCCCCAGGAGAGCTCCTTTTCTCCCTCCCATGCAGGAGAGCTCGCCCCAGGAGAGCTCCTTTTCTCCCCTCGAGGAGAGCTCCTTTTCTTTCTTTTCCCCCAAGGAGAGCTTCTTTTCTCTCCCCCCAGTAGAGCTTGTTTTCTTTCTTCCCCCCCCCCCCCAGGAGACTCCTTTTCTTTTTTTTCCCCCCAGGAGAGCTCCTCTTCTTTCTTTTTTTTCAAGGAGAGCTCCTATTCTTTCTTGTCCGCCCTGGAGAGCTCCTTTTCTCCCCCCTAGGAGAGCTCTTTTTTCCCCCAGGAGAGCTCCTTTTTTTTTTCTCCCAGAAGACCTTTTTTTTCTTCCCCCAGGAGAGCTTCTTTTCTTTCTCCCACCCAGGAGAGCTCCTTTACTCCCCTAAGAGGGCTCCTTTTCTCACCCCCCAGCAGAGCTCCTTTTCTGTCTCCCCCCCAGTAGAACTATTTTCTCCCCAGGAGAGCTCCTTTTCTCCCCAGGAGAGCTCCTTTTCTCCCCCAAGGAGAGCTCCTTTCCCTCAGGAGAGCATTCTCCCCAGAAGAGCTCTCCTCCCCAGGAGTTTTTTTCTCCCCCCCAGAAGAGCTCCTTTTCTTTCTCCCCCCACCAAGAGCGCTCCTTTTCCTTTTCCCGCAAGGAGAGCTTTTTTTCCCCTCCCACCAAGGAGGGCTCCTTTTCTCCCCTTCTCTCCAGGAGATATCTTTTTTCTCCCCCTAGGAGAGCTCCTTTTCTTTCTTTTCCAACCAGAAGAGCTCCTTTTTCTCCAGGAGAGCTCCTTTTCATTGTTTTCCCCTCAGAAGAGCTCCTTTTCTTTCTTCCCACCCAGGAGAGCTCCTTTTCTTTCTCTCCCCCCAGGAGAGCTTTTTTTTACCCCCCCAGGGGAGCTCTTTTTCTTTTTTTCCCCAGGAGAGCTCCTTTTCTTTTTGTTTTCTTTCCCAAAGCGCTCGTATTCTTTCTTCTCTTTTTTTTTCCATGGGAGAGCTCCTTTTCTCTCCCAGGAGAGCTCCTTTTTTCCTTTCCCCCCCAGGAGAGCTCCTTTTCTTTTTTCCCAAGAGAGCTCCTTTTCCCCCCCGTAGGTGAGCTCCTTTTCTTCCCCCAGGAAAGCTCCTTTTCTCCCCCCAGGGGAGCTCCTCTTCTCACCCCCAGCACAACTCCTTTTCTTTCTCCCCCCAGGAGAGCTCCTCTTCTCCCCCCCATCCAGAGAGCTCCCCCCCAGGAGAGCCCCTTTTTCCCTCTCCTCCCAGAGAGCTCCTTTTCTCCCCCAGAGAGCTTCTTTTCTCCCCCCAGGAAAGCTCCTCCCCCCCGAGAGCTCCTTTTCTCCCCCCCCAAGGAGACCTCTTTTTCTCACCCAGGAGAGCTCCTCTTCCCCAGGAGAGCTCCCCTTCTCTCCCACTCCCAAGAGAGCTCCTTTTCTTCTCCCCAGGAGAGCTCCTTTTCTTTCTTTTTCCCCCAGGAGAGCTCCTTTTCTTCTTCTTCTTCTTCTTGTTTTGTTTTTTTTACCCCAGGAGAGCTCCTTTTGTTTCGTTCTCCCCCCCAGGAGAGCTCGTTTTTTTCCGAGGAGAGCTCCGTTTCTTTCTTTTTCCCCAGGAGAGTTCCTTTTCTCTCTTTTTCCCCAGGAGAGTTCCTTTTCTTTCTTTTTGCCCAGGAGAGCTCCTTTTCTTTCACCCCCCAGGAGAGCTTTTTTTCTTTCACCCCCCAGGTGAGCTCCTTTTCTCCCCTAAGGAGAGCTCATATTTTTTCTTTTTTCATCCAGGAGAGCTCTTTTTTTTTTTTTTTTACCGGAGAGATCCTATTCTTTCGTCCCCCCCCCCCCCTGGAAAGCTCCGTTTCTCACCCCCTCCCCAGGAGAGCTCCTTTCCTTTCCTTCCCCAAGGGAGCTCCTTTTCTTTCTTTTCCCCAAGGAGAGCTCTTTTTCTTCTTTTTTTTTCCAAGGAGAGCTCCTTTTTTTCTGTTTTTCCACATAAAACTCGTATTCTTTCTTTTTTTCCCCATGGGAGAGCTCCTTTTCTCCCCCAGGATAGCCCCTTTTTTTCCTATTTCCCCCCCCCCCAGGAGAGCTCCTTTTCTCTTTTTCCCAAGAGAGCTCCTTTTTCCCCCTAGGTGATCTCCTTTTCTTTCCCCCCAGGAAAGCTCCTTTTCTCCCCCCAGGGGAGCTCCTCTTCTCACCCCCAGCACAACTCCTTTTCTTTCTCCCCCCAGCACAGATTCTTTTCTTTCTCCCCCCAGGAGGGCTCGTTTTCTTTCTCCCCCCAAGAAGAGCCCCTTTTTCTCCCCCCCCATACAGAGAGCTCCCCCACAAGAGAGCCCCTTTTCTCCCTCCCTGGAGAGCTCCTTCCCCCCCCGAGAGCTCTTTTTCTCGCCCAGGAGAGCTCCTCTTCCCCAGGAGAGCTCCCCTTCTCTCCCACTCCTAAGAGAGCTCCTTTTCTCCTCCCCAGGAGAGCTCCTTTTCTTTCTTTTTCCCCCCAGGAGAGCTCCTTTTCTTTTTTTTTTTTTTTTACCCCAGGAGAGCTCCTTTTGTTTCTTCCCCCCCTCAGGACAGCTCTTTTTTTCCAGGAGAGCTCCTTTTCTTTCTTTTCCCCAGAGAGCCCCTTTTCTTCCTTCCCCCCCCCCAGTAGAGCTCCTTTTCTTTCTTTTCCCCCCAGGAGAGCTCCTTTTCTTTCTTTTTTCCCCCCAGAGAGTTTCCCTTTTCTTTCTTTTTTCCCCCAGGAGAGCTCCTTTTCTCCCCCCCCCAAAGAGCTCCTTTTCTTTCTTTTTCCCCCCCACCAGGAGAGCTTTTTTTTCTTTCTTTTTCCCCCCAGGAAAGCTTCTTTTCTTTTTGGCCCCTCCAGGAGAGCTCCTTTTTCTTCCCCATGAGAGCTCGTTTTCTTTCCTTTTTCCCAGGGAGCTCCTTTTTTCTCCCCCCCCCTGGAAAGCTCCTTTTCTCCCCCAGGAGAGCTCCTTTCTTTTCCCCCAAAGAGAGCTCCTTTCTTTTTTCCCCCCTAGGAAAGCTACTTTTTTTCCCCCAGAGAGCTCCTTTTCTCCCCCAGAAGAGCTCCTTCCCCCAGGAGAGCTCCTTTTCTCCCCTCCAAGAGAGCTCCTTCCCCTCGGGAGAGATCCTTCCCCCCAGGAGAGCTCCTCCCCCCAAGGAGAGCTCCTTTTCTCCACCCCCAGGAGAGCTACTTTTCTTTCTCCCCCCCAGGTGAGCTCCTTTTCCTTCTCCCCCACGAGAGCTCCTTTTCTTTTCTCCACCCAGGAGAGATCCTTTTCCCCCCCCCCCCCCCCCCCCAGGAGAGCCTATTTTCTTTCTTTTCCTCGCAGGAGACCTCCTTTTCTTTCTTTCCCCCCAGGAGAGCCCCTTTTCTTTCTTTTTTCCCAGGAGAGCTCCTTTTCTTTCTTTTCCCCCAAGAGAGCTCCTTTTCTTTCTTTTTTCCCCAGGAGAGCTCCTTTTCTTTCTTTTTTCCCCAGGAAAGCTCCTTTTCTTTCTTTCTTTTCCCACAGGAGAGCTCCTTTTCTTTCTTTTTCCCCAGGAGGGCTCCTTTTCTTTCTTTTTTCGCAAGAGACCTCATTTTCTTTGTTTTTTCCCCCAGGAGACCTCCTTTTCTTTCTTTTTCCCCCAGGAGAGCTCCTTTTGTTTCTTCCCCCCCTAGGAGATCTCCTTTTTTTGCTTTTTTTACCCAAGAGAGCTTTCTTCACCCAGGAGAGCTCCTTTTCTTTCCCCATCGAGGAGAGCTCCTTCCCCCAGGAGAGCTCCTTTCCACCCAGGAGAGCTCCTTTTCTCCCACCAGGAGAGCTCCTTTTTCTTTCTTTTATCCCCAGGAGAGCTCCTTTTCTTTCTTTTCCTAGAAAAGCTTTTTTCCTTCCCATCGCCCCCCCGGAGAGCTTCTTTTCTTTATCCCAACCCCCCCCTCAGGAGAGATCCTTTTCTCTCCCCCCCCCAGGAGAGCTCCTTTTCCTTCTCCTACCCAGGAGAGCTCCTTTTCTCCCCCAGGAAAGCTTATTTTCTTTCTTTTCCTCGCAGGAGAGCTCCTTTTCTTTCTTTCCCCCAGGAGAGCCCCTTTCTTTCTTTTTCCCAGGAGAGCTCCTTTTCTTTCTTTTTACCCCAAGAGAGCTCCCTTTCTTTTCTAAACAGGAAAGCTCCTTTTCTTTTCCCCCCAGGAAAGCTCCTTTTCTTTCTTTGTTTTCCCACAGGAGAGCTCCTTTTCTTTCTTTTCCCCCAGGAGAGCTCCTTTTCTTTCTTTTTTGGAAAGAGACCTAATTTTCTTTGTTTTTCCCCCCAGGAGAGCTCCTTTTCTTTCTTTTCCCCCCCAGGAGAGCTCCTTTTGTTTCTTTTCCCACCTAGGAGATCTCCTTTTCTTTCTTTTTTCCCCCAAGAGATCTCCTTTTCTTCCCCCCAGGAGAGCTCCTTTTCTCCCCCAGGAGAGCTCCTTTTTCTCCCACCAGGAGAGCTCCTTTTTCTCCCACCAGGAGAGCTTTTTTTTCTTTCTTTTCCTAGAAAAGCTCCTTTTCTTTCTCCCCCCCCGGAGAGCTCCTTTTCTTTCTCCCACCCCCGTCAGAAGAAGTCCTTTACTCCCCCCTCCCCAGGAGAGCTCCTTTTCTCCCCCCTGCCCCCCCGGACAGCTCCTTCCCCCCCCTTTCCCCCCCAGGAGACTTTTTCTTTCTTTTTTCGAAAGAGACCTAATTTTCTTTGTTTTTCCCCCCAGGAGAGCTCCTTTTCTTTCTTTTCCCCCCCAGGAGAGCTCCTTTTGTTTCTTTTCCCCCGTAGGAGATCTCCGTTTCTTTCTTTTTTCCCCCAAGAGAGCTCCTTTTCTCCCCAGGAGAGCTCCTTTTCTCCCACCAGGAGAGCTCCTTTTCTTTCTTTTATCCCCAGTAGAGCTCCTTTTCTTTCTTTCCTAGAAAAGCTCCTTTTCTTTCTCCCTCCCCCGGAGAGCTCCTTTTCTTTCTCCCACCCCCCCCCCCCCCCTCAGGAGAGGTCCTTTACTCCCCCCCCAGGAGAGCTTTTTTTTCTTTCTCACCCCCAGGGGAGTTCCTTTTCTCCCCCCCTGGAGAGCTCCTATTCTTTCTTTTTTCATCCAGGAGAGCTCCTTCTCTTTTTTTCCCCAGGAAAGCTCCTTTTCTTTTTTTTCCCCAGGAGAGCTCCTTTTCTTTTCCCCCAGGAGAGCTCCTTTTCTTTCTTTTTTCGAAAGAGACCTAATTTTCTTTGTTTCCCCCCTCAGGAGAGCTCCTTTTCTTTCTTTTTCCCCCCAGGAGAGCTCCTTTTGTTTCTTTTCCCACCTAGGAGATCTCCTTTTCTTTCTTTTTTCCCCCAAGAGATCTCCTTTTCTTCCCCCCAGGAGAGCTCCTTTTCTCCCCCAGGAGAGCTCCTTTTTCTCCCACCAGGAGAGCTCCTTTTTCTCCCCACCAGGAGAGCTTTTTTTTCTTTCTTTTCCTAGAAAAAGCCCTTTTCTTCTCCCCCCCGGAGAGCTCCTTTTCTTTCTCCCACCCCCGTCAGAAGAAGTCCTTTACTCCCCCCTCCCCAGGAAGCTCCTTTTCTCCCCCCTGCCCCCCCGGACGGCTCCTTCCCTCCCCCCCCCCCCCCCCAGAGACCTCCTTTTCTTTCTTTTATCGAAAGAGACCTAATTTTCTTTGTTTTTCCCCCCAGGAGAGCTCCTTTTCTTTCTTTCCCCCCCAGGAGAGCTCCTTTTGTTTCTTTTCCCCCGTAGGAGATCTCCGTTTCTTTCTTTTTTCCCCCAAGAGAGCTCCTTTTCTCCCCAGGAGAGCTCCTTTTCTCCCACCAGGAGAGCTCCTTTTCTTTCTTTTATCCCCAGTAGAGCTCCTTTTCTTTCTTTTCCTAGAAAAGCTCCTTTTCTCTCTCCCTCCCCCGGAGAGCTCCTTTTCTTTCTCCCACCCCCCTCAGAAGAAGTCCTTTACCTCCCCCCCCAGGAGAGCTTTTTTTCTTTCTCCCCCCCAGGGGAGTTCCTTTTCTCCCCCCAGGAGAGCTCCTATTCTTTCTTTTTTCATCCAGGAGAGCTCCTTCTCTTCTTTTTTCCCCAGGAAAGCTCCTTTTCTTTTTTTCCCCAGGAGAGCTCCTATTCTTTCTTTCCCCCCCTGGAGACCTTTTTTCTCACCCCCTCCCCAGGAGAGCTCCTTTTCTTTCTTTCTTTCCCCCCCCCCATAAGAGCTCCTTTTCTTTCTTTTTTTTTCGCCCAGCAGAGGTCCTTTTCTTTCTTTTTTCCCCAGGAGAGCTCCGTTTCTTTCTCCCCCCCGAGGAGAGCTATTTTTCTCCCCCCAGGAGAGCTCCTTTTCTTTCTTTCCCCCATCCGGTGGATCGGTGGTCTAGAGGTAACGCGCCTGTCTAGAAAGCGAAAAGTCCGGGTCTGAAGTGTGCGGCGGTTCGTACCCCGTTTGGACCGGAAATTTTTCCCCCATCCATTAGACCATGAGTGGTGGTCTGGGCAGCTAGTCTTTCGGATGAGACGATAAACCGAGGTCCCGTGTGTTACACGTAATTATTTAGCGCACGTAAAAAAACCCACGGCAACAAGAGAGTTGTCCCTGGCAAAATTCTTAGAAAAAAGCCACTCTGATAGGGAAACAAATGCAGCTGCAGAAAAAAAAAAAAAAAGGGTTAAAGGGTGGCGCAGCGCTTAGTGGCGACGCGTTCTCCCGCTCTCCCCGGGGAGAGCAGCCCGAATTTCAACTTAAAGTGGTATGAAATAAAATCTGAGCGCTTTGATTTGTTGCTTTACAAGATTCAGCGCTATATAAATTCCATACATTATTATTATTATTATTATCCCCAGGAGAGCTCCTTCTCTTTCTTTTTTCCCCAGGAGAGCTCCTTTTCTTTCTTTTTTTTCCCCAGGAGAACTCCTATTCTTTCTTCTCCCCCCTGGAGAGCTCCTTTTGTCACCCCCCTCACCAGGAGATCTTTTCTTTCTTCCCCCCCCCCCCCCCCCCCCAGGAGGACTTCTTTTCTTTCTTTTTCCCCCAGGAGAGCTCCTTCTCTTTTTTTTTCCCAGGAGAGCTGCTTTTCTATCTTTTTTCCCAGGGGAGCTCATTTTCTTTCTCCCCCCCCCCCCCCACAGGAGAGCTCCTTTTCTTTCTCTCCCCAGGAGAGCTCCTTTTCTTTCTCCCCCCAGGAGAGCTCGTTTTCCTTTCCCCCAGGAGAGATCCTTTCTCACCCCCCCCAGGAGAGTTACTTTTTTTTTCTCCTCCGAGGAAAGCTCCTTTTCTCCCCCCCCCCCCCCCCAGCAGAGCTCGTTTTCTTTCTCCCCCATGGGAGCTTTTTATTTATCCCCCATGAGAGCTCCTTTCCCCCCCCCCCAGGAGAGCTCCTTTTCTCCCCCCAGGAAAGCTCCTTTTTCCCCCCCAGAAAAGCCCTTTTCCCCCCCCACCCCCCGGGGGGGGGGCCTTTTTCCCCCCCCCCCCCCCCCCCCAGAACTTTTTTTTCTCCCCCAAAGGAAAGCCCTTTTTTTTTCCCCCCCAGGAGAGCTCCCCCCCGGAGAGCTTTTTCTTTCCCCCCCCCCCGGAGAGCTCCTTTTCTCCCACCCAGGAGAGCTTTTCTTTCTTCCCCCAGGGGCTTTTTTTCCCCCCCCAGAAATTTTTTTCTTTCCCCCCCCCCCCCCAAGAGCCCCTTTCCCCCTTTCCCCCGGGAAGTCCTTTTTCTTTCCCCCCCGGGAGGCTCCTTTTTTTCTTTCCCCCCCCAGGAGCCCCTTTTTTCCCCCCAGGGAGCTTTTTTCCCCCCCCCCAGGAGAGCTCCTTTTCTCTCCCCCTAAGGGGAACCCCTTTTTTTCTCCCCCCCCCCCCGGGAAGGGTCCTTTTCCCCCACCGGGAGACTTTTTTCTTCCTTTTCCCCCGGGGCCCAAAAAAATTTTTTCTTTTTCCCCCCCCCCCCCCCCCCCCCCCCCCCCCCCCCCCAAAAAGAGCTCCTTTTTTCTCCCCCCGGGGGAAGCCCCCCCCCAAAGGAGGGGTCCTCCCCCCCGGGAAGCTCCTTTTCCCCCCCCCCAAAGGAAGCCCTTTTTTTTTCCCCCCCCCCCCGAGGTCCTTTTCCCCCCAAAGAGCCCTTTTTCTCCCCCAAGAGGCTTTCCCCCCCCCCCCCCCCCCCCCCCCCAGGAATTTCCTTTTCTTCCCCCCTTTCCCCAGGAAGCCCTTTTTTTTCCCCCCCCCCAGAAGCTCCTTTTCTCCCCCGAGGAGGCCCTTTTTTCCCCCCCCCCCCCCCCTTTTTTTTTCCCCCCAAGGGAGCCCCTTTTCCCCCCCCCCTTTCCCCCCCGGGGGAACCCTTTTTCCCCCCCCCCTTTTTTTTCCCAGGAACTCCTTTTTTTTCCTCCCCCGGGAGGCCCCTTTTCTTTTTTTTCCCAGGAGACTCCTTTTTTTTTTTTCCCCCCAAAAGACCACTTTTTTTCCCCCCCCGGGGGGCCCCCCCCCCCCCCCGGGGCCCCCCCCCCCAGGATGCTCCTTTTTTTTTTCCCCCGGGAAAAAGCTCCCTTCCCCCCCCAAGAGAGCCCTTTTTTTTTTTTTTTCCCCCCCCCCCCCCCCCGAGACCCTTTTCCCCCCGGAAACCCCCTTTTTTTTTCCCCCAAAGGAGAGCTTTTTTCCCCCCCCGGAGAGCTCCTCCCCCGGGAGGTTTTTTTCCCTCCCCTTTTCCCCCAAAAATCTCCTCCCCTTTTCCTCCCCCACAATCTCCTTTTCTTTCTCCCTCCAGGGGGCTACTTTTCCCCCCTTCACCCAGGAGCTATTTTTCTACCCCCCCCCCCCCCCCAGGAGCTCCTTTTCCCCCCCCACCGGGTGACTCCCCCCCCCAGAAGACCCCCTTTTCCCCCCCCCCCCATAAAACCCTTTTTCCCCCCCCCGGAGAGCTTGTTTTCTTCCTTTTTCCCCAGAGAGCTTTTTTTTTTCCTAAAAAGCTCCTTTTTTCTTTCTCCCCCCTTCCCCCAAGACTCCTTTTCTTTCTTCCTTCTCCCCAGGAGAGGTCCTTTTCTCCCCCACAAGAGAGCTCCTTTTCTCTCCCCCCCCAGGAGAGCTTTTTTTGTCTCCCCCCGGGAGACTTTTTCCTCCCCAAAGGGAGAGGTCCTTTCCCCCCCCCCCCCCCCCCCCGGGGCAGCTTCTTTTCTTTCTCCTCCGCCCATGAAAGCTCCTTTTCTTCTTTTTTTTCCAAGGAGAGCTCCTTTTGTTCCCCCCGAAGGGAGCTTCTTATCTTTCTTTCCCCCCCCCACCAGGAGAGCTCCTTTTCTTCCCCCAGGAGAGCTTCTTCCCTTCCCCAGGAGAGCTTTTCTTTCTTTTTTCCAAGGAGAGCTCCTTTTCTTCCCCCGAAGAGAGCTTCTTTTCTCCCCCCCCCCACCAGAGAGCTCCTTTTCTCCCCCCAGGAGAGCTTCTTCCCTTCCCCAGGAGAGCTCATTTTCTCCTCCCCCTGGGGAGCTCTTTTTCTCTGCCCCAGGAGAGCTCCTTCTCTTTCTTTTTTCCCCAGGAGAGCTCCTTTTCTTTCTTTTTTTTCCCCAGGAGAACTCCTATTCTTTCTTCTCCCCCCTGGAGAGCTCCTTTTCTCCCCCCCTCACCAGAGATCTTTCTTTCTTCCCCCCCCCCCCCCCCCCAGGAGGACTTCTTTTCTTTCTTTTTCCCCCAGGAGAGCTCCTTCTCTTTTTTTTTTTTCCCAGAGAGCTGCTTTTCTATCTTTTTCCCAGGGAGCTCATTTTCTTTCTCCCCCCCCCCCCCACAGGAGAGCCCCTTTTTCTTTCTCCCCCCAGGAGAGCTCCTTTTCTTTCTCCCCCAGGAGAGCTCCTTTTCTTTCCCCCCGGGGAGAGATCCTTTTCTCACCCCCCCCCGGGAAAGAGTTACTTTTTTTTTTCTCCTTCCGAGGAAAGCTCCTTTTCTCCCCCCCCCCCCCCCCCAGCAAGCTCGTTTTCTTTCTCCCCCATGGGAGCTTTTTTATTTCTCCCCCATGAAGCTCCTTTTCTCTCCCCCCCCCCCCCAGGAGAGCTCCTTTTCTCCCCCCCCAGGAAAGCTCCTTTTCTCCCCCCAGAAAAGCTCCTTTTCCCCCCCCACCCCCCAGGGAGGTCCTTTTTCTTCCACCACCCCCAGCAGAACTCCTTTTTTTTTTCTCCCCCAAGGAAAGCTCCTTTTCTTTCTCTCCCCCCAGGAGAGCTCCTTTTCTTTATCCCCCAGGAGAGCTTTTTTCTTTCTCCCTCCCCAGGAGAGCTCCTTTTCTCCCTTCACCCAGGAGAGCTACTTTTCTTTCTCTCCCCCCAGGAGAGCTCCTTTTCTTTCTCCCCCCAGGAGAGCTACTTTTCTCCCTTGCCCCAGGAGAGCTACTTTTCTCCCCCCCCCAGGAGAGCTCCTTTTCTCTCCCCCATCCAGGTGAGCTCCCCCCCAGGAGAGCCCCTTTTCCCCCCCCCCCAGGAGAGCTCCTTTTCTCCATCCAGGAGAGCATGTTTTTTTCCTTTCCCCCAGGTGAGCTTTTTTTTTTCCTAGAAAAGTTTCTTTTCTTTCTTCCCCCCCCCCCCCCCCCGAAGCTTCTTCCCCCCTCACCAGGAGAGGTCCTTTTCTCCCCCCACAGAAGAGCTCCTTTTTCTCACCCCCAGGAGAGTTTTTTTCACCCCCTAAGGAGAGGTCCATCCCCCCCCAGGAGAGCTCCTTTTCCCCTCCCCCTAAGGAGAGCTCCTTTTCTTTCTTTCCCCCCCTACCAGGAGTGATCCTTTTAAACCCCCCAGAAGAGATCCTTTTCTCCCCCCCCCCCCCCCACCGGGAGAGCTCCTTTTCTCCCCCCAGGAGAGCTTCTTCCCTTCCCCAGGAGAGCTCATTTTCTCCTCCCCCTGGGGAGCTCTTTTTCTCTGCCCCAAAGAGCTCCTTTTCTCCCCCCCCCCCAAGAAGACTCCTTCCCTCTCCTTTAGGAGAGCTCCCCCCCCAAACCCAGGAGAGCTCTTTTTCTCTCCCCCCAGAAAGCTCCTTTTCCTCCCCCCCCAAAGGAAAGCTTCTTTTTCTCCCCCCCCCCCCCGGGAAAGCTCCTTTTTTTTCCCTTTTCCCCGCCGGGAGAGCTCATTTTTTTTTTTCCCCTCGGGGAGAGCTCGTTTTCTTTTCTTTTTCAAAGGAGAGCTCCTTTTCTTTCCCCCCCAGAAGAGCTCCTTTTCTTCCCCCCTTCCCCCAGGACAGCTCTTCTTTCTCCCCCCCCTCCCAGAAGAGCTCCTTCCCCTCCCCCGGATAGCTCCTTTTCTCCCCCCCCAGGAGGGCTCCTTTTCTCCCCCCCCCCCGGGAGGGCCCCTTTTTCTCCCCCCCCCCCCCAGGAAGCTCCACCCACCCCCCCTAGGAGGGCTTTTTTTAAACTCCCCCCCCCCCAGGGGAGCTCCTTTCTCTTTTTTCCCAGGGAGAGCCCCTTTTTTTCTTTCCCCCCACCCAGGAGAGCTCCTTTTCTTTCTCCCCAGAGGAGAGCTCTTTTTCTTTCTCCCTCCCCCCCCCACCCCCAAAAGAGCTCCTTTTCTTTCTCCCTCATCCCCCCCCCGCAGGAAAGCTTCTTTTCCCCCAGGAGAGCTCCTTTCCTCTCCCCAGGAGAGCAACCTTTTCTTTCCCCTGATGAGAGCTCCTTTTCTTTCTCCCCTCAGAAGAGCTCCTTTTCTCCCTTCCCGGAGAGCTACTTTTTTTTCTTCCCCCCCAGACGAGCTCTCCCCCCCCCCCCCCCAGGAGAGCTTTCCCCCCACCAGAGCAGAGCTCCTTCCCCCTCCCCCCAGGAAAGGTCTTTTTCTCTCCCCCCCCCCCCCCCCACCCCAGGAGAGCTTTCTTTCTCCCCCCCTCCCCAGGAGAGCTCCTTTTCTTTCTTTTTCCCAGGCGAGCTTCTTTTTCTTTTAAGTCCCCCCCCCCCCCCCCCAGGAGAGTTCCTTTTGTTTCTTTTTTTCCCCAGGAGAGCTCTTTTTCTCCTCCCCCCCCCCCAGAGAGCTCCTTTTCTACCCGCCCCCCCAGGAGAGCTCCTTTTTCCCCCTAGGAGAGCTCCTTTTCCCCCAGGAGAGCTCCCCCCCAGAGAGCTCCTTTTCTTTCTCCCCACCCAGGAGCGCTCCTTTTTTTTTTCTTTCCAAGGAGGGTTTTTTTTTTTTTTCTCCCCCTCCCCAGGAGAGCTCCTTTTCTTTCTTTTTTCCCAGGAGAGCTTCTTTTCTTTTCTCACCCCCCCCCCCCCCCCCAGAGAGCTCCTTTTCTCCCCCCCCTTCCAGGAGAGATCTCTTTCTTCCCCCCCCCCCCCCCCCCCCCCGTAGAAGAGCTCCTTTTCTTTCTCCCCCCCCCCCAGAAAGACTCCTTTCCTCCCCCAGGAACGCATCCTTTTCTCCCCCCCCCCCCAGAGCCCTTTTCTGTCTCCCCCCCTAGGAGAGCATCCTTTTCTTTCTACTCACCCCGAGGAGAGCTCCTTTTCACTCCCCAGGAAGACTCCTTTTCTCTCCCAGAGAGCTCCTTTCTTTCTCCCCCGATGAGAGCTCCTTTTCTTTCTCCCCCGATGAGAGCTCCTTTCTTTCTCCTCCACCCCCCACCCCCAGGAGAGCATCTTTTTCTCGCCCCCCCCCCAACCAGAGAGCTCCTTTTCTTCTTCCCCCCCCCCCCCTATCCCCGGAGAGCTTTTCTTTCTTCCCCCCCCCCTCGGAGAGCTCCTTTTCCTCCCCCCCAGGATAGCTCCTCCCCCCCCCCCCCCCCAGGAGAGCTCCTTTTTTTTTTTTCCCCAGGAGAGCTCCTTTCTTTCTTTTCCCCCAGGAGAGCTCCTTTTCTCTTTTTTTTTTTCCCAGGAGAGCTCCTTTTCTTTCTTTGTTTTCCCCCAGGAGAGCTCCTTTTCTTTGTTTTCCCCCAGGAGAGCTCCTTCTCTTTCTTTTTTCCCCAGGAGAGCTCCTTTTCTTTCTTTTTTTTTTTCCCCAGGAGACCTCCTTTTCTTTCTTTTCCCCGTTCCTCTGCTGGACCTCCAAGGTTCACCAATGGTGAGGGTTTGGCGTATTCAACGTTTTTTGTTTTTTTAATTCCCCACCATACAAGCAGCCGCATACCGACTTCGGGGATGATTTCTATACACCAACCTGTGTGCATGCAGTTTTTGAGATGTTGTCAACTGTTCCTACCCGCACACAATGGCCTACTCTTGCAAAATGCCGAACGGGTTTTTAACGTGTAAGCAAGATGTTCTGCGTGTATTTGCACATGGGGCCTCAGTTTATAGTCTCATCCCAAGAACATTGACATTCAGTTCGATTTTTTCCCCCGTCAAACCGGGAAGAAAAGGTGAGGCTGGGAATCGAACCCAGAACCTCACGGTTTACTTGTTAGGCGTGTGAACGTCTTAACCATCCTGCCACCTTTCTTCCTGTAGATCCTTTTCATTTTCTTGACGTGAATTTCAGCAAAACTGGTCACGGTTTTCCTCCCAATGATAGTTTTCCTGTGCCATTACCACAGAAACATCATTCTTCATAGCGTTCATTCATTCATTCCATATTGTTTATAGCCCTACCGACCACGAATGCTATGACATAGGGCCGGCCATAGGGGACGGGATATAGCCTGGTGGTTTGAGTGATGCACTGTGATCTGCTGAGTTCGAGGATTTTTCCTCTAGAGTTAACATCAGTGCAGACTCCCCTCTCCCCAATAGTCCTTGCGATGAACCGAGGTCCCGTGTGCAAACATACGCAGAACATCTTGCGCACACGTTAATACCCGTTCCGCTTTTCGGAAGAGTAGGTCATTGTGTGCCGGTGGGTACGGATGACAAAATTTACACAAATGCATACATACGGGGACTGGATGAAAAAAGCACATAAGTGCTTATTCCATTATCCTCGAAATAAAAGAATAAAATAAAATAAAATAGCGTGAGAGTCTAGTTCCTCACACTTACCCAGGATCTTCTTCTCAAGATCTGTGTCTTCACTCTGAGCCACACCAGTGATCTTCAGTGTTTCACGTCTCTGACAATAGGTTCAAACTGGTCCATTTCGTAACGCAAATGCAGCAAACGTAACCGTTGGGCATATGCTGCAAGATTTTATTGCTTTCTTCTGAGAAAACAAATAACAACAAAAGCTTCCCAAGGGTAGATCAAGCTAACGGGTTTTAATACAGATTTGAAAGACACAGTGACAGCAACATTTCTGCCGCGTGAATAGTAGTCACGTGAGTTCCTTCTCCTGCTTTGGAGTAAATCATTTTTCATTTTGACGCGGAGTTTGTGTTCAGTCCTCTCAAAACCCGTTCAGTGAAGTCATTTATTTGTTATACATGTGATGGTTTCTGCTGTTTCATTGAAAAGTTTCTTGCCCAAAATGGCTCCGTTTTGTTTCTTGTTGGTTGTGGATCTACGTAACAGACATCGCGTTCTTTAAAAAAAAAAATTAGCTGTAGATCTATCGTAGTAAATATGGCGGTAGAAAATTACAGACTACAGTTGAAGCAACAGAAAGACAAAACGTAGACAGGAAGACAAACTATACCAAATTAATATCAGAGCAGTTCCAATGATGTAGAAACACACAAGTTCTCCAGAAACGTCAGACTGTAAGTATGCTGATGGTTTGAAATCTCAAAAAATATACAGTGTGTGTGTGTGTGTGTGTGTGTGTGTGTGTGTGTGTGTGTGTTTGCTGTTTATCTTTTTTGTATGCTTGTTGATGGGTTTGTTTGTTGTTTTTGTTGGGTTTTAAAAAAACAAATTTTGGGGTGGTGGGGGGGGTGTTGTTGTTGTTTGTTTTGTTTTTTGTTGTTGTTTGTTTTTTGTTGTTTTTGGTTGTTGTTGTTTGTGTGTTTTTTGTTTTTGGTGTTTGTTTGTTGGGTGTGGTTTTTGTTGTTGTTGGTTGGTTTGTTTGTTGTGTTGTTGCTGTTTTGGTGGGGGGGGGGGGGGGGGGGTTGGGGGGGGGGGGGGGGGGGGGGGGGGTACTTTCGTTCTCGGCTACAGCGCCGAGGTTCACCAATTGGTGAGATTCTTGTGTATGTGACTGTCTTTTTGTTTGTTTGGCATCCATTCCTACGGGCACACAATGACCTACTCTTTCGAAAGGCGGAACATGTGGCCTGAGTTTATAGTCTCATCCGAAGAACTCTGACATTCAGTTCGATTTTTTTCTCGTCAAACTGGGAAGAAAGGGTGAGACTGGGAATCGAACCCAGAGTGTCACAGTTTACTTGTTGGCAGGTGAACATCTTAACCATCCTGCCACCTTCCTTCTTAGGGTTTCTTTGGTTGGTTTTTAGTGTGTGCTTTTTCCTATTCTTTTTGCCCAGGGAGTGGGGGGGGTGGGGGGGGGGGGGGGGGGGGGGGGGGGTGGGGGGGGTGTAAACCGGTTTTCCTACCACGCTTTCAAGGGAAATAACAGGAAAGTGTTGACCTTATTAATGAGGGGTTGTCTTTTTTGATCACAACGCACTCTCTGTGTGTTTGTGTGTGTGTGTATGTGTGTCTGTCTGTCTGTCTGTCTGTCTCCTGTCTATAAATATAAAGAAAAACATTTACAGGTGAAAAATGTCTTTCTAATAAAACAATAAACCAATGTTCCCTATGTTACATTTATTCAGCTCATTAATTTTAAAAGAACCGACACAACAAAGATGGTGTCCCAAACAATTCTACGGGGGAAAAACACCAACAAACTCTTAATCCATTCACCAAAGACAGACTACTAGTCTCCCCAAGTTCTATGTGCTACATCCATAAAATATCTTTTTTCCCTCACCTCAAATCTCCTTGGATCTGCAAAAACAACTCCTCTGCCTAACACCCACAGCCTGTCTGAACTTCCATCCATATTTTCTGCCTTCTTTTCAGACAAAGTTCGAAACATACGCTCCAGACTGGATCAGACTCAATTCCAGCCTGCGCCTCCTGATCCCCAGTTCACTGGCACTCCTCTCTTTTCCTTTCATCCCACAAGTGAAAAAGAAATCATGACAATTCTGAAGGAAATGACTATAAAAATCATGCGACCTTGATCCCATACCTGCTCCTGTTTTCTCACAATGCCTTCCACAACTTGTACCTATTATCACTAAAATAGTAAACTCATCTCTTGTGTCAGGAAATTTTCCATCAGCTCTTAAAACAGCAATAGTCACATCTCTACTGAAAAAGCACGACCTCGATCCCAACATTCTGAAGAATTATAGGCCTGTCTCAAACTTACCCTTTGTCTCTAAAGTACTAGAAAAAGTCGTTCTCAAACAGCTCAACAGTCACCTTTATTCCAATGATCTCCTTCCCACTTTTCAATCTGCCTATCGCCCCAACCACAGCACCGAAACCACCCTAGTCCACACTTTAAATACACTTCTACTTGCTTCTGATGCAGGAAAAATCTCCCTCCTCACTCTTCTTGACTTATCTGCAGCCTTTGATACCATAGATCACTCAATTCTTCTTTCTCGCCTCCAAAATATACGTTTGGTATTAACGGCACAGCCCTCACCTGGTTTACTTCATACCTCACAGACAGGTTCCAGAAAGTTATTGTAAACAAAATCCAATCAAAACCTGTCAAAATGGAATGTGGAGTCCCGCAGGGATCAGTCCTGGGCCCTGTTCTCTTTACTCTCTACACTGCTCCACTCTCACATATAATAAACAACCACCATATTGATCATCATTTTTATGCCGATGATACTCAGCTTCAGTGCAGTGATACAGTTGAAAACTTGCCTTCCCTCCTGACAAATATGTCCTACTGCCTTCAAGACATTCAAAACTGGATGACTCAGAACAAGTTACAACTTAATGCCGATAAAACCGAAGCCATGCCATAGGGACCCAACATAAACTTTCTCTATCGCAAAACTTCAATAGAATTCGGCAATACGTCAGTTCCTTTGTCCAACTCTGTGAAGTATTTAGGAGTAGTTCTTGACAATACACTCTCTATGAAAAATTCATCACCCAGACCTGCCAGTCTTGCTACTATCAATTACGGCGCATAAGCGCGATTCGCAAGTATCTGTCCACTGATGCAACTTCCAAGCTTGTCACATCTCTCATTCTTTCACGTTTAGACTACTGTAATTCTCTTTTGGCTGGCCTACCAGCATCATCTATCCACTCTCTTCAACGCATTCAAAACTGTGCAGCTCGACTGGTCCTAAGAAAGAAAAAATCTGAACACATCACTCCTCTTCTGCGATCTCTTCACTGGCTGCCTGTCTCACAAAGACTTGAGTATAAAATCAATACCCTCTGTTTCAAATGTCTCCACAAATCTGCACCCTCTTATCTCTGTAACTGTCTTCACCTGTACACTCCATCCCGTTCCCTTCGTTCAGCCTCAGATACTTTGTGCTTTCGAACACCAGATTCAAACAAACCACTGTTGGCCGTCGCTCCTTCTCTGTTTCTGGTCCATCCCACTGGAATGACCTCCCTCTTTCACTTCGCCAAAAGCCTTCACTTGATACCTTCAAATCCAGCCTCAAAACACACTTATTTCTACCTGAGACTTTCCCCCAAATATCTGTCCCTAATTTTCAACAGCATCTTTCACCTTAAGGTTGTTCCGAGTGTGTGTGTGTGTGTGTGTGGTGTTGTGTGTGTGTGTGTGTGTGTGTTGTGTGTTGTGTGTGTGTGTGTGTGGAGTGTGTGTGTGAGTGTGTGTGTGTGTGTGTGTGTGTACGGCGCGCGCGTGTGTGTGCGTGCATGCTTGCATACGTGCGCGCGCATGGTTTTGAAATCTGTTGTTCATTATGTTTAAGGAGAGTTGCATGCCTGTAAATGATTGAGTGCAAGCGCTTGGATTTTTTTGTTTATTTACAAGATTCAGCGCTATATAATAATAATAATAATAATAATAATAATAATAATGTATGGAATTTATATAGCGCTGAATCTTGTAAAGCAACAAATCAAAGCGCTCAGATTTCATTTCATACCACTTTAAGTCACGGCAGATTTCTCCCCGTGAAATTCGGGCTGCTCTCCCCGGGGAGAGCGGGAGAACGCGTCGCCACTTAGCGCTGCGCCACCCTTTCACCCTTTTTTTTTTTTTTTTTTTTTCTGCAGCTGTATTTGTTTCCCTATCAGAGTGGCTTTTTTCTAAGAATTTTGCCAGGGACAACTCTCTTGTTGCCGTGGTTTTTTTACGTGCGCTAAATAATTACGTGTAACACACGGGACCTCGGTTTATCGTCTCATCCGAAAGACTAGCGCCCAGACCACCACTCATGGTCTAATGGATGGGGGAAAAATTTCCGGTCCAAACGGGGTACGAACCGCCGCACACTTCAGACCCGGACTTTTCACTTTCTAGACAGGCGCGTTACCTCTAGACCACCGATCCACCCATATAAATTCCATATATTATTATTATTATTGGGAAAACGACAAAAACAAGAGCTCAGCGATCAATTCGGCTTTTGAACTACTCAGTACCTGTTCATCCTTTTCTCTTAATTCGGTTGACATTAGGTGTGTGTGTGTGTGTGTGTGTGTGTGTGTGTGTGTGAGTGTGTGTGTGTGTGTGTGTGTGTGTGTGTGTGTGTGTGAAAATGACCTTTATTGAGTGTGTGTGTGTGTGTGTGTAGGAGAGGGTGCACGTAAGTGTGTGTGGGGGGGAGGGGGGGGGGGGAGGAGAATGTCAGTCTACACTCGTTCGTAGGCCTGTTTCTGTCTGTCTGAGTCTTTGTGTGTGTGTGTGGTGTGTGTGTGTGTGTCTTTGTGGGTGTTGGGGGGAATGCATGTGTGTGGGGGGAGGGGGGGGGGGGGGGGGGGGTTGGAGGAGTGTGTAAGATGCACCCAGTGCATGGTCGTATATACCTGTGGGGTTTGTGTATAAATTCTTCATGCTGCCTCTTTATTGAAAGCTCAGACAGCAACTATTGATGTCTGTCATAGGAGCAACACTGTGCTGCGCTGTGCTGCCCTTATGCACAGGCTCAGCGCATCTGACTTGGGCATGGGAGAGAATTGGTATTTCTAAGTCTTTCTTGAAGGGGGGGGGGGGGGGGGGGGGGGGGGGGGGGGGGGGGGGGGGGGGGGGCAATCGAAAAGAACAAAAAAAGCAAAAATTAGACAAGAAGGTGGTGAAAGGAGGAAAAAGGAACAAGGCAGAAACAAAGAAAGGATAGAAAAGAGGGAATTCCTAGCACAGAAGGTGGGGATGCTATTAATACTGAAGCCCCCCCCCCCCTCCCCCTGGCATCCCTGTGGGGGAGTTTTTCATACTTTAACTGAATCATTACAATGTGTAAGTGGGTTGGTGGTTCAAAACCTTGCAATACCTTGTCATGCAATGCTGAATGCCTACTTTTCTGAAACCATTATATTGTATCGTATTGTATTCTGTTGCATTGTATTGTCCCGACAGATTTATCTGCGTGAAATTCGGGCTACTCTCCCCGGGGAGAGTGCGTCGCCACAAGAGCAGCGCCACCCATTATTTTTCCTGTCTGCATTACATATTATTTGGTTTCCTGTTAGAGTGGCTTTTTTCTACATAATTTTGCCAGGGAGAACTTTCTTGTTGCCGTGGGTTCTTTTACGCACACAAAATAAGTATTGCACACAAGACCTCGGTTTATCGTCTCATATGAAAGACTAACACCCAGACCACCACTAACTGTCTAGTGGATGGGGGGGGGCGGAAGTTTCGGGCCCAAACGGGGATCGAACCCCCACACACTTGAAACCCGGACTTTTTACAATTTAGGCAAATGCATTACCTCTAGGCCACCGATCCACCGTGAACAGGAAAGGGTAGACAACATTCTGTCATTTCAAGTATAAGCATGCCTGTGCTTTTTTACATCCATTCCCAGCATTAATTATGTATTATATCGTGATTCCGAAAACGATGGTAAAAACCATGGCATTATGACAAAAAAGGAAAATAACTCCATCCAATATTCATGATTTGGAGCAAAACATACAACAACAACAACAAACTAACAAACAAAACGTCATAAAGTGTTTTTTTTAAAAATCAAACCAAGAAAACCTATTCAAGTATTATATATAAAAAGAGAATATGGCATACTATATCTCGCTCAAAAACAGATGCACTTTCAGCGCACCCCGGGGGGCGCCCCACACACGACGCACGCACGCCGATTCAATTCGCTTTGACCCCTTTTGGGGCATGGAGGATTCAGTAAAAAAAATCAATGTAACATTATAATTTCCATTAACAAAAAACATTTAAAAGCATGTGGACAAAAAAAGTAGTCAACTTTTCTAAAATTTCTGAACTTTCCCTTTGATTATACTTTTGATCATTTCTAAAAATTTTTTTGTCAGAAGAGAAGAAAGGTTAAAAACTATCCATAGATCTTGGTTCAGATATTTTTTGGTTGGAAGTTCTTCAGAAGATCAGAAATTTTGGAATTTCCCTTTAAAAAGTGAAACAAAACCAAAACCCACACACACCAGCACGCGCACGCCGGCAGCACAACTCGCATCAACTCACCTCACCTGCCATTTTATTGTTTGTTCTTTCTTTTCTCGTCTTCAGTTTGTTTTGGTGTGGGGGTTGCTGCTGTGCTATGGTGTGCTGCCCTGTTGTTTTTGCTGTGTGGGGTTTGCTGCGTTTTTGTTATTTGAGGTTTGTTATTTTTGGCTTGTGTTGCGTTCCTTCCCTCGTGTCGTCGTTTTTTGTCGTCTTTCTGCTGCGAATGATTTGTTATTGTTTTCCCTCTTTTTTGGGTGTCGGTTGAGTCTGTCTGTTGTTGTCTGTTGTTGTCTGTCTGTCTCCCTCTTGTTCTCTTCTCTTTCCCCCCCCCCCCCCCCCCCCTCTGTTGCTGTCTTCTTCATTTCCCCTTGAGAAAGCGAAAAAAATTCTTAAAGGAAAAAAGGATTGGTAAGCGGTTAGATGACATGACTGTGCTTTACGGGATTGTTTGAAACTAAAGGGGGTCAAGATGTTGATAAATTCCCTGAAGGCCAGAAAAAAGCAGAGAACCGGTTTTTCAAAATTTCCCAGCAATGGAAGTCAGAACAGGGGAGACGTCTTTTGCAGGCGGTGGTTTTCTTTGGAACAGGGCAAAAGAGCAGAGCTTGGGGTGGAGGAAAGGGGGGAAGAGAGGAGAGAGGGGGGAGGGGAGAGAGAGAGGAGAGAGAGAGAGAAGAGATAAAGGAGAGAGAGAGAGGAAAGAACCCACACACACACACAACAAAAACAACAAAACAACCTCTAGATAAAGGAGATTTACGCTTGCTTCAAGGTCCCCCTGCAATTCGGGGAGTTTTTGCAGTTCAGTTTAAAAAAAAAAATTTTTTCCCAGCCTGTGCCTGCAGCCTCCTCCCCCCCGGTTGTCTTTTTCTCCCCCCCCCCTCAGTTCTCTCTTCTCTCTCCTCTCCTTCTCTTTCTTTTTTCTCTTCTTTTCTCTCTTCTCTCTTTCTCTTTTCTCCCCCCTCCCGGTCTTTTCCCCCCCCCGTCTTCCCCCCAGCCCCGCCCCCCCCTTGTTCTCTCTCTGTTGTTGTCTCTTTTGTCTTCTCTCTCTCGTTTGTCTTCTGTTTCTTTCTCCCTGTTTTTTCTCTTCCGTTTTGTTCTTGTTATCTCTGTCTGTATCTTCGGTTTCTTTTGTTTGTCTAGGGGTGTGGTGTGTAGGGGGGTGGTGTGTGTTTTTTGTTTTTTATTTATTTTTTTATTTTATAAAGGTTTTTGGAATAAACATCTGTGTTTTTTACATCAGTCCCGGGTAGGTTTGTCAATTTTTTACCATAGGTGAGTGAACCGTCAAAAAACCTGGGTTATAGCGCCTGTTTATCACATGATCATAGACTGCTGGCTTCTCTTGAAAGAATATTTTTGTTGAAGTTAAGTTTGTGTGGATATCTTTTATCTGTTTATGGCATTACGTAAGGATTTTTCTTGTCCCATTTTGTACATTCTGAGTTCAATTTATTTTTTTTAAGTCTTTAGTTATTTTATGCAGTTTTTAATACTCTTTAATTTATAACGATTTTGGCGTTTTATTTTTTAAACTTAACTGTCCTGCGTTGATAAAGATATTGGACATCTTTTCGGTACATTCATTCATAGCAATTTGAAAGTGTAGATCTAGAGAATCAGACTGCTTTGCACTTTGTTCCGTTAGTCTATCTGCATGGAGATTTATTTGTATGATGGGAGCTTGTACTCTTAAAATCATTCACATGAGGTTTTGTCCCATAGACCTCGCGCTGGGACTGCACGGCGTAGAGGCGCGTCTCCCGGGTGGCGGATGGGAGATTGCACCGTGGACCAACGCAGTCTAAGGGAAGGCCACCCTGACAGAAAACCACTGGCCCTCCAAGTATGGGGGTTGGGCAGAAGGCCAACTACCTACTCCCGTAAAAAATAAAAAGTTACAGAAACTATGAACATAACTTCAAACCAAGCCCTGGGAGGAGCGGGATCGCCGGCACTGGCATCATGACGACGATGGGTGAAAGCCTGCGGGAAGCTCACCGTCCGACAAGATCCTTTGCAAGCCCAAAAATAACCATTAACATTGGACATTGGAACGTTAGGACAATGTACAGAGAAGGCGCAGCAGCACAGATCGCGAGAGAGATGATAAAATATCAACTGGACATTCTCGAATCAGCGAGTCCAGATGGACAGGAGCTGGAAAAATTAAGCTGGCATCAGGACAGACAGTGATATACAGTGGAGACGAACAACTACACGAGGAGGAGTCGCCATCATGATGAGCCAGGACGCAGTGAAGTCTCTCATGGAATGGACACCAGTCAACAAGAGGATCATTACAGCAAGATTCTACTCCAAATACAGACGGTATGACAGTTATACAAGTGTACGCACCGCACAACGAGAGGGAAGACCAGGAAAAGGAGCAGTTCTACCAACAACTCCAGGAAACAGTGGACGGGTTGCAACAAGAACGACATCATCATCATCATGGGAGACCTAAACGCAAAAGTGGGAAATGACAACACTGGATACGAAAGGACAATGGGTACTCAGGGATTGGGAGACAGAACGACAATGGACAGAAACTATGCGAGTTTAGCCAGCTGAATGGACTAGTTATCACAGGAACTCTATTCCCACACAAAGACATTCACAAAGCAACATGGACATCAGCGGACGGAAGAGTGAAAAACCAAATTGACCACCTATTGATCAGCGGACAGTGGAGATCATCAGTACAAGACTGCCGAGTACAGAGGGGAGCAGATGCCAACAGCGATCACTACCTGGTGAAGACGAGGATCAAGTTACGACTCAACTCACGCAGAAACAACAACACCACCAAGACAAGACTGGACGTTGAACGACTGAAGGACGAAGATATAAGAAAGAAATTCTGCAACGCAGTGAAGACCAAGCTCGAAGAGAACAGAACCGAAACTGAAGATGTAGAAGAGGTGTGGGAACATCAGAAGAACGCCTACATCAAATCAGCAGAAGAGGTCCTTGGCTACAGAAAGGGGAAGAGCAAGTCATGGATCAGTGAGAACAGCTGGAAGCTGATCGATGAGAGGAAGCGCATCAACATAAGAATCAACAGTACACACTCGGAGAGAATACAGAATAGAATGAAGGAAACATACAAGGAAAAAGACAAGGAGGTGAAAAGAAGCGTACGAGTAGGACAAGAGGAGATGGATGTCAGAAAAAGCAGGGGAGAGCGCAGAACGCAGCAGAGAATGGGAGACAGAAAGAACTGTACAGCATTGTGAAACAGCTCACCAACCAAGGCACTAGACCAGTAGCAGCAGTGAAGAATAAGAACGGGGAGCTGCTAAAGAATCAAGAGGCCAGACTGAGGAGATGGAGGGAGAACACTTCCAGGAAGTTCTCAACAGGGACGCACCGAATGAACCACCACAAGATGACCAGGGGGAAGTGGAAGAACTAGACATCTCAGCAGAAGAACCAACCATCCATGAAATCAAGAAAGCACTGAAGACCTAAGGAACGGAAAAGCACCAGGAGCAGACCAGATCACAGCAGAGATGCTAAAAGCAGACATTGAACAGACCGGCAAGGAACTGAAACGGATATTTGACCTCGTCTGGGAAAGGAGACAGTACCAACCACAATGGACGAAAGGACTCATATGCAAGATTCCAAAGAAAGGAAATCTTCAGGAGTGTGGAAACTGGCGTGGGATTACACTACTACCCTTGGCAGCAAGATGCTCAGCAAGATCCTCATCAACAGAAACAAGAAGGAGTAGAACGCATCTCTCAGAAAAGAACAAGCTGGATTTCGAAAGGGAGGGAAACTGTCGGCCAAATATTTATACTCAGGAACATCTTGGAACAAGTCAACGAATGGAACGCGACACTGTACATACACTTCATTGACTTTGAAAAGGCCTTTGACTCATACACCGAGACAGTCTCTGGATCATCATGCGTCAATATGGAATCCCACAGAAACTCATCCAGATGGTCAAGACAATGTACGAGGACTTTCAGTGCTCCGTCATTGTTGACAACGAAACAACAGACTGGTTCCCAGTGATTACCGGGGTGAAACAGGGATACTGCATGTCAGGATTCCTCTCCTTCTCGTGATAGACTGGGTGATGAGAAGAACAGTGGAAGGTGAGAGAAATGGGATAAGATGGACTTCATGAACATGTTAGAAGACCTTGACTTTGCAGACGACATCGCCTCCTTTCATCAACCATGAATCATCTACAACACAAAACTAAAAGACTGGAAGACAACGCAGCAAAGGTTGGATCAAGCTGAATGGACAGAAGTGCAAAGCCATGAAAGTAAACAGCAGGAACATCGACGGTCTGAGGGTTGGAGATCAGGAAGTTGAAGAGGTGGAGAACTTCACCTATCTCGGAGCAAACGTCACCAAAGACGGAGGAGGAACAGCAGACGTCAAGAAGAGAGTAGCTACTGGCCAGTGCGCAGATGAAACGATTATCCAACATCTGGCAAATGGGAGACATCGGCAGAAAAACCAAAGCATCCCTTTTCAAGAGCCTTGTTTTGTCAGTTCTTCTCTACGGATGTGAGACCTGGAAATTAACGAAAAGAGAAGAAGAGAAACTAGACATTTTCCAAACCAAATGTCTGAGGAGGATCTTCAAGATCCGATGGCAAGAACACATTGCCAACAAGACAGTCTTGGAAATAGCAGGAGCAGAAAAAACCAGCCAGGAGATTAGAAGACGAAGATGGAACTGGATCGGACATGTCCTAAGAAAGGACAGGAGTGACGACTGTGCTGTTGCCCTCGGATGGACACCTGAAGGGAGAAGGAAAAGGGGACGCCCAAAAACAACATGGCGACGAATGGTAGAAGTAGAGCGGAACGGCGCAGGCTGGAGCACGTGGAACGCCGCACGACGCACAGCTGCAGACCGGAACCAGTGGAGGAATGATGTTCAAGCCTTGTGTGCCTCCTGGCACAGAGAGAATTAAGGTTAAGGTAAGGTTTGTCCCATAGAAAATTTACCTACTGAGATGAACCATCGCTAACAAACTCTTTTTGAGTAGCCTATTTCTTTTTGGTGTTAATAAATCATAGTCTGTAAGGAAACGGCCCAAGATTTCAGTAAATATAGATCTATGTTTAGATCAGTGGACAAATTAATGATCGAAATGTTCCATTAAATCTTTGGCTTTCATGTTTCACTAGCTCTATCCCCGAAGTCGGAATGCAGTTACCTTCATGGTGGGCAAAAACGGTCACATAGTAAACTCTCACCATTGGTGAACCTTGCGCGCACACAGGAAAGTCAAATTCAGGGTCAACTTCCTATTTTCAGCTGCTGTAGTGTGTGTGTGTGTGTGTGTGTGTGTGTGTGTGTGTGGTGTGTGTGTGTGTGTGTGTGTTGTGTGTGTGTGTGTGTTGGTGGTGTGTGTGTCTTCAATTTTACGTCTGTTCACTTAAAGTGATATTAGACGAGTGTGTGTGTATGTGTGCGTTGTGTGTGTGTGTCTGTGACTCTGTGTGTGCGTGTCTGTCTGTGATTTTGTGTGTGTGTGTGTGTCTGTGAGTGTCTGTTGTGTGTGTGTGTGTGTGTCTGTGAATCTGTGTGTGCGTGTCTGTGTGTATGTCTGTGATTCTCTGTGTGTGTTTCTGTGAGTGTCTCTGTGTATGTGTGTGTGTGTCTGTGACTCTGTGTGTGCGTGTCTGTGTGTATGTCTGTGATTCTGTGTCTGTGAGTGTGTGTGTGTGTGTATGTGTGTGTGTACCTGCGTGCGAGCGCGCGCTGGTATCTGGCTGTCAGCTACAGCCAAACCTCAGCATATTTTGAAAAGAAGTGAAATGGGAGAAGAAGAAAAAAAGAGAGAAAAGAAACGAAGAAGAAAAACAAACAAAACAAGCAAGTTGCGCCCTTTGCAGCTGTCTCCACTTTAGCTCAGCAATTATCGCGCGCGCGCGCGCGCACGTGACACACACACACACACACACACACACACACACCACACACACACACACACACACACCACACACATACATACATATATATATATAAAATATTTGTTCCTCAGCTAGAGCTCCGAGGTTGACCAATGGTGAGATTTTGCGTAATGCAACCGTGTTTGACCACCATGAAGGTAGCCGCATTCCGACTTCTGGGATGATTTCTATATTGGTATATGCATGCATTTTTAAAAAGAAGTTTTAGGTAATCTGTTCTTAATGGCACGCAATGGCCTACTCTTCCGAAAGGCAGAACGAGTTCTGCCATGTGCACATGATGTTTCGCGCGCGTTCGCACATGGACCTTCGGTTGATAGTCTCATCTGAAGGACCTAGGGGAGTGGAGTCGGCACTGATGTCAACTCCAGGGGAAATCCTCTCAAACGGGTGCCTCGAACATAACGATCGCAACGTTGTCACCACGAGGCTATCCACCCCCCCACCCCTCTCTTCCACATCCACCCACAACAAAGAACATAAGATTGATCGACTAATAAAAGGGAAAACAACAGTCAGCCTTCTGTTTAAATCAAACGCAGAACATCTTGCGCACATGTTAAATCCTGTACCGCTTTTCGTAAGAGTAGGCCATTGTGTGCCGGTGGGAACAGATGACAGAATTCACAAACCCGCATACACATGGGGACTGGATGTAAAAAAGTACATAAGTGCTTATTCCATTATCCTCGATATAACAAATTAATAACATTAGAGATATACAGGATTAGAATATCAATAAATTATAGGGTAGGCTATATCGAAAGATAAGGAAAACAAAACAACTTCAACACAGAGAGACACACAAATATCCATATACACACATCCATATACATGCATGTATACTCAAGTACTTCTATATTCAGACAGACAGACTGACAAAAGAGAAAGAGACACACAAACAGACTCAGAAACAGGACAATGAGGCGGAAATGCTGACTTTGGGCATATTTCCGCAAAACGCACAATCTGCAATTTCGGCTAAAAGACGCCTACAAAATACAACTAGGGAAAGTGACAGAGTAATAAGAGAACGACGGGGGGGGGGGGGGGGGGGGGGGGGGGGGGGGGGGGGGGGGGGGGGGGGGGGGGGGGGGGGGGGGGGGGGGGAATTTTTTTTAAAAGAAAGGAAAAGTGAGGAAGGGAGAAGAAGGGAAAATAAAAGAAAGTGGAGTTTAGGATTCATTGTCGTGGTGTTGGCGGCCTTAATTTTTTGGGCACAACTAATTCTGAAACATGCCTGCACACACACACACACACACGCGCGCAAGCACGCACGCGCGCGCGCACACACACACACACACACACACACCACCACCACCACACCACCACACACCCCACCACCTAAAACATCCAAAAAACCAAACTCTTCGAGACAAACCACTAATACACAAAGACCCGCCCACACTATTCCAGTGCATAAAACGTGACATTCACTGAAATACTACAGCCACAGTCCGCGGCACTACAGCGGTAAAGGCTACATACAGCAGCACACTGCAGCGGTAAAGGCTACATACAGCAGCACACCACAGCGGTAAAGGCTACATACAGCAGCACACTACAGCGGTAAAGGCTACATACAGCAGCACACTACAGCGGTAAAGGCTACATACAGCAGCACACTACAGCGGTAAAGGCTACATACAGCAGCACACTACAGCGGTAAAGGCTACATACAGCAGCACACTACAGCGGTAAAGGCTACATACAGCAGCACACTACAGCGGTAAAGGCTACATACAGCAGCACACTACAGCGGTAAAGGCTACATACAGCAGCACACTACAGCGGTAAAGGCTACAGCAGCACACTACAGCGGTAAAGGCTACATACAGCAGCACTACAGCGGTAAAGGCTACATACAGCAGCACACCACTACGGGGAAGCTGCACAGCCTGCATGATCACTGCTGTATTCTGCTGAGAAAAGCAAAACTGGCCTGACCTACCTACACACTTCTGCTAGTCGTTCACAAAGGAAACGGCTTCCTGCCCTAACACGCCACCCTGGGAGAAAAGGGTGGAGGGGGAGTGGGGCTGGAACGAGAGGGAGGGGGGAGGGGCAGGGAGAGCGGATGATGGGGAGAAGAAAGGAAAAACTGTAAAATAAAGGCCAGCAGTTGAGAGAGCGAGCTAACCCACCCAAACACATAAGACAAGGGGATGAGGGAGAGTGAGGGGAGGAGGGGCGGCAAGAAAAGGACACCCCACCCACTCCCCTAAAAAAAAAAAGATGACACCCCTGATCTTGCCCCCCCCCCCCCCCCCCCCTTCCCCCCTTCCCTTTTCCTTGAGAGAGAGAGAGAGAGAGATTGAAAAAATGTGCTTACGAAACCATGCAAGACTTGAAAACAAACCGCAGTAACCCCCTCCTTCCCCCCTAAAAAAAAAAAAAAGAGTACAGGCCCTCTTGAGAGAGAGAGAGAGAGAGAACTCGAAACTCGGATGATTACTTTACAAAAAAGGCCATAGGCCCATAGAGGAAGGGGGGTAGCCCACTGTTTAATGTTTGAATTAATTGAGAAAAAGAAACGACAAAAATAAGACTAAACACACACACAACAACAACAACAGCCACAACAACCATTCAAACAAAAGCAGAAAACAACAACAACAAACAAAAGAATAAAAATACCAACAGCAACACAACAAAGCAAAGTTGACTTGTAAGAAGTCAAGTCCAAGTCAAAAACACTTAAATCATCCCATGAAGGGTAATTACAATACTGACAGGCACATTGATACGAAGAATCATCAGTTCAGATAACAAGATAGGCCTATGTCTAATTTAAAAAGCTTTTCACAGCTATTAATACAGGGGACGGGATAGCTCAGTGGTCAGAGCCCTCGCTTTCCCCCAGCTAAGGTTAAGCAGCATCGAACGTGGTTACCACTTGGATGGGTGACCGTCTGTGAGCTTTAGTTTCAGTACAGTCCCCCAGTTCACCCAGCTGTTAAATGGGTACCTGCCCTCTTTAGGGTCAGGGAAGGTAAAGCAGTGAGAGAGAGGAGATGGACACCACCCTAAATATGCTGGCCCCTTGAGAAGTTGAGGTATCTGATGCCCCGTTCCCCGACGACCACATAGGTTATCGGACACCTTTACCGTACACAAATACAGACCAAGATTGTGCACATCCTCATGATCACTATTTGCCAAAAATAAACATAGTCTAAGTAATTTAGGCTGTCTACCATATTTTTACTGCGATATGCTTTTGCCTAAGTTCCTGCTAAAAGTGGACAACACAAGACAAAATGTAGGCTACCTCGTCCTCCAGTGCTTGTTCTCTCATAACGAGCACAGCAAGCTGTGGTCATCTCCATTGTGTTCTTTATTCTTCTGCGTCGTCGTTGAACGCTGAGACAGCAACTATTGTCGTCTGTTGTATATGAGCGAAAATGCGTTGCGCTGTCTGACAAGTCAGCCCCGGCTCCCCGCATCCGACTTCGGCATGAGAGACAAAAAAAAAAGAAAAATAGGCAGGAGAATGGATCAAGAAAGGGAGAAGATGAACATTAATTATGTCTGATACACCAAGCCTAGATTTAGCCATAATTCTTCTTTAAATGCATGTCCATATCAAGCTTTAAATAAAGTTTGTCATCATGTGGACTTATGAATTGGCTAGTCATTTGGAATCTTGTATTGTTTTGTATATGATTACTCCATTGCTGCCATTGGCAGTAAGTTAGTTTTTGTCTAAAAACGTGAAGGGGGGTGGGGGTGGGGGAATGGGTGTGTGTGTGTTGTGTGTGAGACAGACACACACACACGCGCACACACAAACACACAAACACACAGAGATAACAGTGGATGAATGAATGGATGGATGGATGGATTCTTTACTTAATTTTTCATTCAGCCTTCAGTCAAAGGGGGAGGGGAGGAATGGGGAGGGAGAGCGAGCGAGCGAGCGAGAGAGAGAGCGAGAGAGAGAGAGAGAGGAGAGAGAGAGAGAGAGCGAGAGAGAAGTGCTTTCGTGGCATGTAATGCTACACCCTGGCGGGTCGGCTTCTACCGTGGGAACCAGGGGCTACATTGTCATGGAAACAGCTGACTTGCAAAGGAATAACTCCTCTGTCTGTCTGTCTGTGTGTCTGTCTGTGTGCTTTTGTGTTGGTATGTATGCCTTTTCCAGAGAACGACTCTCTGTTCTTTGTGTCTGTCTCAGAAAGACTTGCTGTCTCTGTGTGTGTTTGTGATATATATGAACATTATATATATATAATGTATAATACAATGTGTGTGTGTAAAGAGAGAGACGGAGACAGACAGGCAGAAAGACAGAGAGAGTCTGTCTGTCTGTCTGTCGTCTGTCTCTCTCTCTCTCTCTCTCTCTCTCTCTCTCTCTCTCTCTCTCTCCTCCCCTCTCTCTCTCCCTCTCTCTCTCTCTCTCTTTCTCCCTCTCTCTCTCTCTCTTTCTCCCTCTCTCTCTCTCTCTCTCTCTCTCTCTCTCTCTCCTCTCTCTCTCTCTCTCTCTCTCCTCTCTCCCTCTCTCTCTCTCTCTCCCCTCTCTCTCTCCCCCTCTCTCTCTGGTGTGGCATATCTCTGGAGAACGGGGCGCTGATTAACTAAGTACTGTGTGATAAACTTTGCCACGTGTGCTTACACTCGCCACACAGTCCACACTTCTTTGTGAGATGTTCCAGGTGTGTGTGTGTGTGTGTGAGGAGAGAGAGAGAGAGAGAGAGAGAGAGGAGTGTGTGTGTGGTGAGAGGAGGAGAGAGAGAGAGAGAGAGAGAGAGAGTGTGTGTGTGTGTGTGTGTGTGTGTGTGTGTGTGTGTGTGTGGCCGATGTATGCTTTTTCTTTCTTTTCTGGTTTTCTTAAACGTAACATGCACGAATATTCGTACGCACATACGCACAAACACATGCGCGCGCGTACTCTCTCTCTCTCTCTCTCTCTCTCTCTCTCTCTCTCTCTCTCTCTCTCTCTCTCTCTCTCTCAGACACACACACACACACACACACACACACACACACACACGGGAATGAAAGAAGAAAATAAAGGAGAGGGGAAGAAGAGAGGAAGACAAATAAATTGATGAATAGCTGAAAAACAAACGAACCAACAAAAACATCAGCAGCAGCAAACAACGACAGCAGCAATAAGAAAAAGAAGAAGGGAAATTTAAAGAAAAGGAAAACAAAGAAAGGAAGACAACATAAATCAACAACTAAAACAGCAGCAGCAGAAGCAGCACTAACAACAACTAAACAGCAACAGCAAATATTGAGCAACAGCAACAATAACAACCATAGCAACAATAAAGACAATAAGGGGGAGAAAGAAAAGAGAAGACAGGGAATCAAAATAGAAGAGGAGAAAAAAAAGATAACAACAACAACGCTCAATATCATAATCATCATTAACAACAATATCAACAACAACATTATCATCAACAACATCAGCAGCAGCAACAACAACAATAACATCATCAACAACAAAATTCAACAACAATATCAACACTCAACAACAAAAACATAATCAACGACAACAACAACACTCAACAATCATCAACACCAACACTCAACAACAACAATATCAACACTCAACAACAACAAAACTTAATCGACAACAACACTCAACAACAACAAAATCATCAACAACAACAACAACAACAACACTCATCAACAACAACAACACTCAACAACATCATCATCAACAACAACACTCAACAGCATCAACAACAACAACATTATCATCATCAACAACAAACAAAAACAAGAACAGGAGGACGGGAGCAGAGAAAGAAAGAAAAAAGAAAAGAAAAGAGGGGGGGAGTGCAGAAATGCAAAATAAAACGTCACCAGCTTGTCTCGACAGGAGAAAAAAGAAAAGCGAGGAAAAAGAAAAGAGGAAAAAGCGAAGCGGCTAGGCCTAGTATAGTGCCAGTTATTCCTGGTATTTCCTCTGCTGAAGTGAAACCAGTGCTGTACTTGTATGTGTTGTGTTGGTGCCACGTAGAGAGAGAGACAGAGAGAGAGAGAGAGGTGCAGACATATGTATGCATGCAATAGAATATATATATATATTCTATATATATATCTATATCTATCTATCTATCCTCTCTCTATATATTATATAATATCATATCTAAATATATATATATACATGTATGTATGTACAAATACATAACATAACAGAATATTATATCTATCTATCTATCTATCTATCTATCTATCTATCTATCTATCTATCTATCTATGTATATCTATATAGTGTGTGTCTGCACTCCCCCCCCCCCCCCTCCCCCCTTTCTTTTCCTTTTCGTTCTTTCTTTCTCTCCTCCTCCCGTCCTCCTCTTGTTGATGTTGTTTTTGTTTATTTTTGTTGTTGATATTGTTATTATTGATTTGTATATTGTTATTATTGATATATATATATATATATATATATTATAATCATTATTATTATTATGTGTGGTTGTGTGTGAAGTCGTTGAGTCAACTGTTCATTTCCAGATGGTGCATTGAAGTGTGTATGTGTATGCGCGCGCGCTCGCACCTGTGTGTGTGTGTGCTTGCATAGATGTGTGCGTGCGTACGTGTGTGTGTATGTGTGTGCGCGAGCGCACGCACGCGCCAACATGTGTTTGTGTATTCGTGGAGTATGTATAATTATAAAATTATAGGCGCATGCGCAAGAGTTCATTAGAAAAGAAGTAAAGATACAGAAATGAACTAACAAACAAACAACCAAAGAGAGAGAGAGAGCTACCTTCTGGCCTCTCAGACAAACGGGAAAACAAATCTGAATACTGACATACAGACAGACAGACAGACATAGGGGTATATTACTAACACACAGACAAGTAGACTGGAACGTCTTGCGCACACGTTAAATCCTGTTCCGATTTTCGTAAGAGTAGGCCATTGTGTGCCGGTGGGAACAGATGACAGAATTTACACAACCACATACACATGGGGACTGGATGTTTATTAAAAAAAAAAAAAAGCACATAAGTGCTTATTCCATTATCTTCGGTATAAAAGTTGTTGGGTTTTTTAAAAATAATAAAATAAAGTAAAACAAGACAGACAGACAGACAGACGAGCATGCCAGGGTGCCACGATGACTCAGTGGTTAGCAAGTAGGCAAAAGAGATGGTAAGGATTAATCTGTATGTGCGATGTATGGCAGTTCTGTTAGCCTCCTATCAGCTGCATAGCAGGCAGGAAGCCAGACAGACAGACAGACATGCACAGATAGACAGACAGGCAGGCAGGCAGACGGACTGGCATACAGGCAGGCAGACAGACATGCACAGACAGACAGATAGGCAGGCACAGACAAACAGGCAGGCAGACAGACGGGCAGACAGGCAGGCAGGTAAGCCAGCATGTAGACATGCAGACAGACAGGTAGACAGACAGACAGGCAGGCAAGCTACACTGTGATATTGTGAAGCGTTCTGCAGTTTAACACCCCAATGGTCACCCCGAGTTTGCTCTCCCCACGGATAGCACGTCGCCACAAGACCAGCGCCACCCTTTTTTTTTCTTTTCCAGTCTGCATGTGTATTAACTTTTTATCGTTTCATATCAGAGTAGCTTTTTCCTAAGGAATTTTGCCGCCCTGGGCTCTTTTACGTGCACTAAATGAGTATTGCAGACGGGACCTCGATCTATTGTCTCATCCGAAAGACTAGTACCCAGACAACCACTCACGGTCTAGTGGAAGGGAGAAAAGTTTCGGGCACAAACGGGGATCGAACCACCACACGTTTGAAACACATACTTTTTGCTTTCTCGGCAGGTGCGTTACTTCTAGACCACCGATCCACACATCACCTCCACGTGTTAAAAAGGTAAAGGTGTCCCATAACCTATGTGATCGTAGGGAAGCGAGGCGTCAGAGACCTCAGCTTCCCAAGGAACCAGCATACTGAGGGGGGCGCTCATCTCCTCTCCCTCACTGCTTTACCTTCCCTGACCCTAAAGAGGCAGGTACCCATTTACAGCTGGGTGAACTGGACAACTGTACTGAAGCCAAGGCGCGCAAACGGTCACCTATCCACATGGTCACCACGCTCGACGCTGCTTAACCTTAGTTTGGGGAGCTCCGACCACTGATGTATCCTGTCCCTCCCCTCCCCCCCCTCCCCCCCCCCCCCCCCCCCCCCCCCCATTCCACGTGTTATGATCGTTAAATTATTCGGTTAGGATCAGTCTTTACTTCAGTCCTTGAGGAGTTCTGAAAGCACTGGCGGCTGTGTGACTGTCAGTCATGTGTGTGTGTGACTGTCAGGTCATGTGTGTGTGTGTGTGTGTGACTGTCAGGTCATGTGTGTGTGACTGTCAGGTCATGTGTGTGTGACTGTCAGGTCATGTGTGTGTGTGACTGTCAGGTCAGTGTGTGTGTGTGTGTGACTGTCAGGTCATGTGTGTGGTGTGTGTGACTGTCAGGACATGTGTGTGTGTGTGTGTGTGACTGTCAGGACATGTGTGTGTGTTGTGGTGACTGTCAGGACATGTGTGTGACTGTCAGGACATGTGTGTGTGACTGTTAGGTCATGTGTGTGACTGTCAGGTCATGTGTGTGTGTGTGACTGTCAGGTCATGTGTGTGTGTGTGTGACTGTCAGGTCATGTGTGTGACTGTCAGGACATGTGTGTGTGTGACTGTTAGGTCATGTGTGTGACTGTCAGGTCATGTGTGTGTGTGTGACTGTCAGGTCATGTGTGTGACTGTCAGGTCATGTGTGTGACTGTCAGATCACGTGTGTGATTGTGACTGTCAGGTCATGTGTGTGTGACTGTCATAGATATAGCGCTCTATAAATTCCATTAATTATTATTATTATTATAATTATTATGATTATTATCATCATCATCATCATCATCATCAATATTATTATTATTATTATTATTATTATTATTATTATTATTCTCAGGTCATGTGAGTGAGACTTCAGGTCGTGTGTGTGAGAGACTTCAGGTCATGTGTGTGTAACTATCAGGTCACGTGCGTGTGTGTGTGTGGTGTGATTGTCAGGTCATGTGTGTGTGATTGCCAGGTCATGTGTGTGTGTGTGTGTGTGATTGTCAGGTCATGTGTGTGTGATTGCCAGGTCATGTGTGTGTGACTGTCAGGTCATGTGTGTGTGATTGCCAGGTCATGTGTGTGGTGACTGTCAGGTCATGTGTGTGTGACTGTCAGGTCATGTGTGTGTGTGACTGTCAGGTCATGTGTGTGTGTGATGTCAGGTCATGTGTGGTGTGTGTGATTGTCAGGTCATGTGTGTGTGATTGTCAGGTCATGTGTGTGTGATTGTCAGGTCATGTGTGTGTGTGTGTTGTGTGTGTGTGTGTGTGTGTGTGTGTGTGTGTGTGTGTGTGTGTGTGGTGTGTGTGTGTGTGTGATTGTCAGGTCATGTGTGTGTGTGATTGTCAGGTCAGTGGTGTGTGTGTGTGTGTGTGTGTGTGTGTGTGTGTGTGTGTGTGTGTGTGTGTGTGTGTGTGTGTGTGTGTGTGTTGTGATTGTCAGGTCATGTGTGTGTGATTGTCAGGTCATGTTGTGTGTGGATTGTCAGGTCATGTGTGTGTGATTGTCAGGACTGTGTGTGGGTGTGTGTGTGTGTGACTGTCAGGACATGTGTGTGTGTGTGTGTGGCTGTCAGGTATGGTGTGTGTGACTGTCAGGACATGTGGTGTGTGTGTGTGTGTGTGTGTGACTGTCAGGACATGTGGTGTGTGTGTGTGTGTGTGTGTGTGTGACTGTCAGGACATGTGTGTGTGACTGTCAGGTCATGTGTGTGTGTGTGTGTGTGTGTGTGTGTGTGTGGTGTGTGTGTGTGGTGTGTGTTGTGGTGTGTGACTGTCAGGTCATGTGTGTGTGTGTGTGTGTGTGACTGGTCAGGACATGTGTGTGTGACTGTCAGGACATGTGTGTGTGTGTGTGGGTGTGTGTGGTGTGTGTGTGTGGTTGTGTTGTGTGTGTGGACTGTCAGGTCATGTGTGTGTGACTGTCAGGTCATGTGTGTGTGTGTGACTGTCAGGACATGTGTTGTGTGGTTGGTGTGTGTGTGACTGTCAGGTCATGTGTGTGTGTGTGTGTGTGTGTGTGTGTGTGACTGTCAGGTCATGTGTGTGTGTGTGACTGTCAGGTCATGTGTGTGTGTGTGACTGTCAGGTACAGTTGTGTGTGTGTGTGTGTGTGTGTGTGTGTGACTGTCAGGACATTGTGTGTGTGTGACTGTCAGGACATGTGGTGTGTGTGTGTGTGTGTGACTGTCAGGACATGTGTGTGTGTGACTGTCAGGTCATGTGTGTGTGTGTGACTGTCAGGTCATGTGTGTGTGTGACTGTCAGGACATGTGTGTGTGTGACTGTCAGGACATGTTGTGTGTGTGTGACTGTCAGGTCATGTGTGTGTGTGACTGTCAGGTCATGTGTGTGTGTGACTGTCAGGTCATGTGTGTGTGTGACTGTCAGGTCATGTGTGTGTGTAGGTGTGTGACTGTCAGGTCATGTGTGTGTGACTGTCAGGTCATGTGTGTGTGTGACTGTCAGGTCATGTGTGTGTGTGTGTGACTGTCAGGTCATGTGTGTGTGTGACTGTCAGGTCATGTGTGTGTGTGACTGTCAGGTCATGTGTGTGTGTGACTGTCAGGTCATGTGTGGTGGTTGGACTGTCAGGTCATGTGTGTGTGTGTGACTGTCAGGACATGTGTGTGACTGTCAGGTCATGTGTGTGTGTGACTGTCAGGTCATTGTGGTGTGACTGTCAGGTCATGTGTGTGTGTGACTGTCAGGTCATGTGTGTGACTGTCAGGTCATGTGTGTGTGTGACTGTCAGGTCATGTGTTTGTGTGTGACTGTCAGGTCGTGTGTGTGTGTGTGTGTGACTGTCAGGTCATGTGTGTTGTGTGTGTGTGGGTGTGTGTGTGTGACTGTCAGGTCATGTGTGTGACTGTCAGGTCATGTGGTGTGGTGACTGTCAGGTCATGTGTGTGTGTGACTGTCAGGTCATGTGTGTGTGACTGTTAGGTCATGTGTGTGACTGTCAGGTCATGTGTGTGTGACTGTCAGGTCATGTGTGTGTGACTGTCAGGTCATGTGTGTGTGACTGTCAGGTCATGTGTGTGTGACTGTCAGGTCATGTGTGTGTGTGACTGTCAGGTCATGTGTGTGACTGTCAGGTCATGTGTGTGTGTGACTGTCAGGACATGTGTCTGTATGACTGTCAGGACATGTGTCTGTATGACTGTCAGGACATGTGTCTGTATGACTGTCAGGACGTGTGTGTGTGTGTGTGTGACTGTCAGGTCATGTGTGTGACTGTCAGGTCATGTGTGTGTGACTGTCAGGTCATTGTGTGTGTGACTGTCAGGTCATGTGTGTGACTGTCAGGTCATGTGTGTGTGTGTGACTGTCAGGTCATGTGTGTGTGTGTGACTGTCAGGTCATGTGTGTGTGTGACTGTCAGGTCATGTGTGTGTGTGACTGTCAGGTCATGTGTGTGTGTGACTGTCAGGTCATGCGTGTGTGTGTGTGTGTGACTGTCAGGTCATGTGTGTGTGTGTGACTGTCAGGTCATGTGTGTGTGTGACTGTCAGGTCATGTGTGTGTGTGACTGTCAGGTCATGTGTGTGTGTGACTGTCAGGTCATGTGTGTGTGTGACTGTCAGGTCATGTGTGTGTGTGTGACTGTCAGGTCATGTGTGTGTGTGACTGTCAGGTCGTGTGTGTGTGACTGTCAGGTCATGTGTGTGACTGTCAGGTCATGTGTGTGTGACTGTCAGGTCATGTGTGTGACTGTCAGGTCATGTGTGTGTGTGACTGTCAGGTCATGTGTGTGTGACTGTCAGGTCATGTGTGTGACTGTCAGGTCATGTGTGTGTGACTGTCAGGTCATGTGTGTGACTGTCAGGTCATGTGTGTGTGTGACTGTCAGGACATGTGTCTGTATGACTGTCAGGACATGTGTCTGTATGACTGTCAGGACGTGTGTGTGTGTGTGTGACTGTCAGGTCATGTGTGTGTGACTGTCAGGTCATGTGTGTGTGTGACTGTCAGGTCATGTGTGTGTGACTGTCAGGTCATGTGTGTGTGTGTGTGACTGTTAGGTCATGTGTGTGACTGTCAGGTCATGTGTGTGTGACTGTCAGGTCATGTGTGTGACTGTTAGGTCATGTGTGTGTGACTGTCAGGTCATGTGTGTGACTGTTAGGTCATGTGTGTGTGACTGTCAGGTCATGTGTGTGTGACTGTCAGGTCATGTGTGTGACTGTCAGGTCATGTGTGTGACTGTCAGGACATGTGTCTGTATGACTGTCAGGACATGTGTCTGTATGACTGTCAGGACATGTGTCTGTATGACTGTCAGGACATGTGTCTGTATGACTGTCAGGACATGTGTCTGTATGACTGTCAGGACATGTGTGTGTGTGTGATTGTCAGGACATGTGTGTGACTGTGCTGTCTTGTGTCATCCATGCTACATGTCATCATAGCTGACCTGACCTGCCATGGCATTAAACCACTGCGTCAGTGCTGTCTTGTGTCATCCATGCTACCTGTCATCATAGCTGACCTACCACGGCACCAGATCTGTATGAGGTGGGAGGATTTGTTGTTGTTGTTTTTAACGGATTGCAAGATGTTATGTAAGCCTTCACACACAGGGTCCTCAGTTAACGATCTGATCCGAAGGACTTAAAGGGGAGTGGAGTCAGCACCGATATTTATTAACTCCAGGGGGGGAACCCTTCTAACTCACACCTCAGGGGAAAATGGAGCCCTTGATCTCAGGTACCGTCAGGTCATGTGCTGAACACTCTAACCACTTGGCTCCTCCCAAGTGTAAGAATGGAATAATAATAACTGGAATGCTGTAGGCAAAACTGACCAAAGTCAGAATGGAACCACAGGACACAGAGTTACTCAGAAAGTAGGCTAGCAGCCCCTGTACTATTCTAATCTTCAGACCTGCTGCTGAGCATCTGCTTTCAAGCCGACTGAACAAACTGAACAAACTGAACAAACTCGAAATCTCTGTCTGTCTGTCTGTCTGTCTGTCTGTCTCTCTCTCTCTCTCTCTCTCCTCTCTCTCTCTCTCTCTCTCTCCTCTCTCTCTCTCTCTCTCTCTCTCTCTCTCTCTCTCTCTCTCTCTCTCTCTCTTCTTTCTCTGTCTCTGTGAGGAAATGACGAATCCAAGTAAACAATCCTGGCACACAGCATGTTTGACAGAAAAGGAAATGTAGGCCTATGCCAAACCTTCATCAGTGTTTCTGACCTGTTGAAATGCATTTCAAAGTTGCAGGAAAAAAGCAATGTCTTTTGATGTTAATGTAAATCATATATGGAAAACTGTGATTCATTATGACTATACAGAATCTTTAGATTAAATTCATTGACTCCGTGTCTTGCAGCCTCTCATGAAAGTATGAAGAAAAAGTGTTCCTGATATAATGATTGTAGGGTTAAACAGGTAAAGGTGTCCCATAACCTAGCCATACACTGTTGGAGAGTGAGATGTCAGAGACCTCAGCTTCTCCAGGGGCCAGCATATTGAGGGCGGCGCCCGATATAAATAGCGGACACATCAAGTTATTTTGTCTGGTGTGCCAGCATGACTATAACTAGGCTTAAATTAAAAGAATAGCATCTTGTGTTGTTGAAGCTCGGTGTGGATCAAGAAATGATCCACACCGGCCTGCAGCCTGCTGATGCAATGGAGGACTAGCCTGGAAATTCCGTGAAGACTTTTGTCAGTCCCCTTGAAGTAAGCCCTTAGCTGCACTTTGTTAACACACTGATGTTTGTATGTTGAAACTATGCAATGTAATACAAACGAAAACTGACTGTTCACTCTACTGTTCACCCTTCATGAGGGGAGAAAGCCTGTTCGTCAATGTAATGATCACACCCCGAAGTCGGAATGCGGCTACCTTCATAGTGGGCAAAAACGGTCACATACGCAAAATCTCACAATAATTATTATTATTGGTGAACCTCGGAGCTCTAAGCGAGGACCGGGGAATAATGGAATGACCCAATCCAGTCCCATGTCTGTCCAAGCAGGCGTTAAAATACCCCCACCCCAACAGTGTAAAGCATCCCCAACTTTAGGAAATTATGTGCTTGAATTCCCTCTTTTCTATCCTTCTCTTCGTTTCTGGATTGCACTTCTTCCTTTTCTTCCTGCCACACCTCCTTGTCTGTTTTCTGCTTTCTTGGTCTGAACAAACTGGTCTGCCTTTTTTTCCCCCCCAGAAAGACAAATAACAATCCTCTCCCTTGCTGGCCCTGACTTGTGAAGCCCTTAGTTAAATAACGGCAGCGCAACCACAGTAATGTTTCGCTCAAAATACAGACATGAACTGGGCACTGTCTGAGCCTTCGCGGAAGAAGAAGAAATCCAGTTTTGAGCTGACATGGCAAAACTGATTTACTCTTTTTTTTTTTTTTTTAAAGAGTAACATCTGATAGTTCTTTAATTACCGTTGCTCTTTGTCGAACTATGCTTATTATTGTTGTTGTTCTTGAAGTGATGTCTTTGGTTCCTGTTCTTACTTTTTTTTTTTTACAGACATTATCATCAGTTCCCCCTTCCCCCATTCCCCTTCCCCACCCCAATATGCACACGTAGCAACCTACCCGAAAATGCACATGTGCGCACATGCACGCACCTCCACTGCCACCTCTTTCCCCCCCCCCCCCCCCCCAAGAACAGAAACCACAGCAAGGGCGTTGCCATGGAACCCGAGCAGGGCAGGAACCTGACACAGTCAAAATAAAGGGGGCCCGGCAACGTGTATAAGAAGAGGAAGCAGGGAGGGGAGAAATGCCCCGCTAAAGTTCAGACTAGGCTATCTTGCAGACGATGATAAGTGTGCAGAAAACGGTACCAGGAGATGGAGTGAAGGGGGAGGGGTTGAGGGGGGGGGGGGGGGGGGGGGGCAGGGGGAGTGTGGATAAGATTTAGGAAAGGGGGAGGGGGGGGAGGGTGGCGTGCAAAAGATGGGATTGATAAAGACTGGCAACAGAGAGAGAGAGAGAGAACTCAACTGGAACTTGAATGTTTTAGAGAGAGAGAGGATGTGTGGGGTGGAGGGAGAGAGAGAGATAGATAGATAATAGATAGGAGAAGAGAGAGAGAGAGAGAGAGAGAGAGAGATCTTTTTTCATGTTCTCCCCCCCCCCCCCCCCCCCCCAACTTCCCTCAGCTTTTCCTTCCAAAAGGGACACCAGAGGCATAAACAATCTTCCACGCAGACACAAAATGTTCACACATAGACGTGTACATGTTTTTGTCCCATCGGAAAACAGAGCACACTGAGGCAGATCCGACATACGTACAGACCTTAGATTCGGCCATACATACGCATACTTACTTACAAGTCTCTTGCTGTGCACGCCTGTGCGCTCGCGCACATGCACACACACACATACACGCGCGCGCGCGCGCTAACGAAAACCTATCAAATGTTTAGGGTTATTCAATGTAGGCTTACTACCAGGAAATAAAGATTTGGCTTTGACTTCTGTCTGTCTGTTTGTCTGTCTCTGTCTGTCTGTCTCTCTCTCTCTCTCTCTCTCTCTCTCTCTCTCTCTCTCTCTCTCTCTCTCTCTCTCTCTCACACACACACACACACACACACACACACACTGGGAAACCAACCAACGAACAATAACAGCAGCAGTAGCAGCATGTGTGTGTGTGTGTGTGCATGTGAGAGAGAAAGAGAGACAGAGACAGACAGACCAATAGACAGACCAACAGAGAGAGACACATACAGGGAAAGAGACAGACCGACAGACAGACAGACACAAGGTACTCAGTAAATTTCGGATGGAGTGCAACAATAAAATGCACAGACCCGCACACTGTACTGGTCGGTTTCCATAGTACAACAGTTGTTAGTTTGGCTCTCTCTCTCTCTCTCTCTCTCTCTCTCTCTCTCTCCAATCTCTCTCTTTCACACACACACACTCACACGTTGCTGTTGCTGCTGTTGTTGTTTCTTTCTTTCTTTGTTTCCCGGCTTGAGGGGTCCGAGAGTCACCCAGAATAAATAGATAAATGAATGAATGAATGAGTGCCGCACTGTCTCCCTCATCCCACCTGGGAACCACCATGGGACTGGAAGTCACTACACACGGGATGAGAAGTTGGCGTGTATGGCCGTTTTCAAGCCCTAGTGGCTGCCATACTCCAACTTCAGAGGAGTTTTGTTCCCTTTAATGGAGAATTCACAGGTATACAGGCACACATAGACCAACTTGAATGGTACTACCCACAAACAAACGTCCTGACATTCCTGCAAAGAGGGATTAGGCAAGAGAGAGAAATATAGCTGAATCCTTGAGTTCTCCTGTTTATTTACGTTGAATATATGGTTCAACTCTTTGTTGGTGTAGATAACATTTGGGGGAGGGGGTAGTTGGTGATTAGAGGTTGTGCATTGTGCTCGCAATCTGTCGACTTGGGCTCGAATCCCGTTCAAGGGGATTTTTTCCCTCTCGAGTTAACATTAGAGCTGACTCTACTCCCCCTGAAAGTCCTTCGATGAGACTATAAACCGAGGTCCCGTGTGCAAACGCACGCAGAACACCTTGCACACGCGTTAAAACCTGATCCGCTTTTCGGAAGAGTAGGCCACTATGTGCTGGTGGGAACTGATGACGAAATTTACAAAGCTGCAAGCACACGAGGACTGGATGTTAGGGGGAAAAAAGCACATGAGTACTCATTCTATTATACTCCAAAGACAAGAATAAAATAAATGAAATAGGATAAAATGTCACAGCCTATCTTGCGACAATGTTGCCTTGTATTGCCATGATACATCTACCCCCTTGTTTATCGTTGTTTATTTGTTATCTTTTTTCCCCCCTAATATTTTCACAGCCTTTAATTACAGTTAGTTACCTTGTGTTTCATCTCTTTGAGGCCGTTAATTTTTGTTAAATTAAGCCACCAGCAGTCCGTATTTTTGCACTTTAACGTTAGTGGGTTCTTGTAAGCATTCCTGTCACCCCTTCTTGTTTAAACCTTCTGCCTTCTTGGTCCATTCTCCTGCCTTTTGTCCAAAAAGACTTAAAACAACAATTCTCTCCCACGCCGAAGTCGGATGCGCTGGGCCTGACTTGTCAGGCGTATAACGGCAGCGCAACGCATTTCGCAACAGACAATAATAGTTGCTGTCTGAGCGTTCGACGACGAAGAAGCATTGCTTGTACTCATTTCGTTTATTGGTGACACGTTGTTTCTGAACGAATAACAATTCTCCTTAAACCAAGTCAAAAAACATCTACAGCAGCTACTCTTTCCAAATAGTGTAGGGGGGGGGGGGGGGGGGGGGGGGGGGGGGGGGGGGGGGGGGGGGGGGGGGGGGGGGGGGGCGGGGGGGGGGGCGGGGATTCCTACTTTGACAGAGAAACAAGTCTAATGATTAAGGGGGGGGGGGGGGGGGGGGGGGGGGGGGGGGGGGGGGGGGGGGTTTTGGGGGGGGTTTTCCAGGGGAAGCGGTGCTGTTAGGTAAAAAATTCAATTTCCCAAATAAAGAAAATTTTCCCCCCAGGTTCTGGAATTTCTGTGCTAGGAATTCCCTCTTTTTCTATCCCTTTTGTTGTTTCTGCCTTGTTTCTTTCTTTCCTGTCACCTCCTTGTCGATTTCCTGTCTTCTCGGTCCATTCTCCTGCTTTTATTATTTTGTGTGTGTGTGTGGTCCAGAAAGACATGGAAGATAACAATTCTGTCCCAGGCCGAAGTCGGATGGGCTGGGCCTGATTTGTCAGACATTTAAGGCCAGCACAATACATTTTCGCTCATTTAACAAGACAAGAGGAGAGAGAGAGAGAGAGGGGAGAGAGAGGAGAAGAGAGAGAGAGAAGAGAGAGAGAGGAAGAGAGAGAGAGAGAGGAGCGCAATAGTTGCTGTCGAGCATCCCACGAGGAAGAAAGAACCCGAACTTTCCCCTCATCCAGTAAACCATGAGTGGGGGTCTAGTTGCTAGTCTTTTTCGGATGTGATAAAAAAAATGGAGGGGGAAAATAAGAATGGGGGTGGAAAATGGAACAGGGAAAAACAGAAAAAAACAGCAAAAAAAAAAAGAAAACAGAACCCCCAAACCCCAAACCCCCAAAGCAACCCCCCACCCCCCCCCCCCCCCAAAAAAGGGAGTGATAGAAAAGAGGAAATTTTTTAAATATCAAACCAGGGATTTTCCCAGCAAGTAGAGCAAACCTGTTTACCCCAAAAGTTTAATCTCTGGGCTCTCGGGGGCCGTTTGAATGAGCGGCCAAAATAAAAACTCTTGCCATTTTTTGTTTTTTTCCCCCTTGTTACCTCCCCCTCTCCAACCTCCCCCCCCTCCCCCATTTCCCCCCCTCCCCGCCCCCCCCCTTCCTTTTCTTCTTTCCCTTTTTTTTCCAAATCCCCCCCCCCACCCCCCCCCCCCCCCTCCCCTTTTTTGGGTTGAAAACCCCCCCCCATTTTTTTTTTTCCACGGAAGGGTTCCCAGTACTTAAGGCCCAATTTGAGGGGGGCCTAAAAAAAAAAAAAAACACACAATAAAAATCAGGAAATAAAATAAATTTGGGTTTTCAATAAATAGATAAAAAAAACCCAAAAAAAAAAAAAAAAGCAAACAAACAAAAAATATTTTCTAAACCTATGTCCCCAATCTGCTGGTTCATGGGGGTAAAAAACCGAAAAACCTTTTTCCTTCCCAAACCCCCCCCCTTTTCCCCTCCCCCCCCCCCTCCCCCCCCCCCCCCCCCCCCCCCATTCTCCCCCCCCCCCCCCCCCCCCCCCCCCCCCCCCCCCCCCCCCCCCCCCCCCCCCCCCCCCCCCCCCCCTGGGGCCCATCAACCCTTTTTAAAACCCAGAAAAAAACCTCCCCCCCAAAAAAACAACAAAAACCAAAAAACCCCAAAAAACCCCAAACCCCAAAACCCACCAAAAAAACCCCCAAAAAACACTCTCTCCCCCTCCTCTCTCCTCCCCCCTCCCCCTTCCTCCCATCTCTGCGGGGTTGTGTTTGGCGTGGGGCGGGCTTCTTAGAAGGAACACTGCCCCTCGGGGTTTTTTTCCCAAACCTTTGTCCCTCCTTTTCCCCCTTTCCAATTTTTCAACCCCCCCCCCCCCCCCTTTAAAAAAAAAACCCCCCTCCCCCCCCATCTCCTATGGGGTTGTCGCCACCCCTCCCCCCTCCCCCTAAATTTTTAAATCACCTTTTTTCCAACAGCCAGACGCTCAAATTTAGCTACTACGGAGGAAAAAAAGGGGCCCTGCAAAATGAAAACACATTCCCCTCCCCCAAAGGCCCCCAACGTTTCCCCCACACCCCAACCCCCTTTCCCTTTTTAAAAAAAAACCCCCCCCCCTAAGGCCCCCATAACCCCCGGGCCCCCCCCCCCCCCCTCCTCGCCAAAACCGTCTTTCCCTAAAGACCGCGGTAATTTGGGCCCTGATAAGGGCCCAAAATGCATGCCTTAAAAAATAACAAACCTTCCCCTTGGCCGTGGCGCCGCGGGAGGGAGGAAAATCAGGGGGGGGCACGCACCCAAAGAACCCCTTTCCCTTACACCAAAAAATTTTAAGACAAACCAAACTTTGAGTTTTTTTCCTCCCAAGTTTCCACAGATCGTTTGGGAGGAAATCCCAAAACCCCAAGGTTTCCCAAAAAAAAACTGGGGTGGGAAAACCCCCAGAGAAAGGCCCCCCCCGAAGCGGAAAAAAAGGGCTAAAAAACTGCCGCCCTGAAATTTTTTTCGGGGAAAAGGCAGAATGGGAAAATTGGTTGGCTCTAACCCCCCCAGGGAACAATCATGGAATGAAGGGGCCCGTTTTGGTTTGGGTCTTCTTCCCCCTTTTTGGTTTGTGGGGCGGTCTGTGGGCCCCCCAAAGGGGAGGGGGATACAGGGGTTGGTTTTTTTTGGTTCTAAATTTTTGTCTTTTGGGTTTGCTTTGGGGAAAATAAAAAAATTTTCTTTGTCAGGTCCCGGGCCACCATTAGGGCCCTTTCCCAAATTTTAAAAAAGAACAAAATTTTTAAATTTACAACCCCCTTAAAAAAAATTTGTGTTTTTTTCCCTCATACCCCAAAAATTTTTGGTATGGAAGGCTTGCATAAAAAATGAATGGGTTTATTTTTAGAAGCCCCCTTACAATTTGTAAAAAATTTCCCCCCTGTGTGTGGGGGTGTTTGTGTGTGTGTAATTTGTTTGCATGTATTTTTTTTCCCCCCCTTGTTGTTTTTTTTTAGGGAGGAGGGTTCCCCTGTGCTTTAAAATTTTTTTTTAGTTTAAAAAAAAACGGGGTTTTTATTGGGGTTTCTTTTTAAAAAATTTTTTTTACTGTGATTTGGGGAAAGGGGGCATCTTTCCAAAGGAATGTAAAGCAAAACCCCGCAATTTCTGCCACTCTCCCTCTTGGTTTTTGTAAACAAATGGGGTTCCCCTTTTTTTTTGTTTTTTTTTTCCCATGTCTTAAACTTTTATTTTTTTTTTGTCCCCCCTGATATGGAAACCCCGTAAATTGTTATTGCAAAGAGTCCCATAGCTTTTTTTTCTTTTATCACCCTTTTTTTAAAAATTTTATTTCCCTGTCAAACCCAAACCCCAGGGACAACGTTTTTTTTTGTTAAAAATTAAACCAATCAAACCCAAATTAAAATTGTTTTTTAATTTAAATGGTAGGGGGGGGTTTTTTAAAAGGGGGAACCATAAAAATTAATTTTTTTATCCCAAAAATCATTTAATGTTATTAATATGGTTTTTCGTTTGGGGTTTTGGGGTTTTTATTTAAAACTTTGAAAAACCTTTTTGCTTTAAAAATGTAAAAGCCAGATAAATGAAAAATGGTTTGGGTTTAGAGCATTTCTGTAACACAGCATGCTCCCCTCCCTTTTGAATTCTCAAACCCTCCCCTCTACCCCCCTCAATCCTTCCTTCCCCGGGTCCTCCAAAATTTTCCTCCCTCCCCTTTAAAACCCTATCCCTCCAATCCCTCTTCCCCCACCCCTCTCTCCGGCCCCCCCCACAATCCTCTCCTCTCCCCTCTCATCTTTCTCTTTCTCCTCCCTTCCCCTCTTCTCCCTCTCCCTCCCCCAAAAACTTTTTCCCTTTCCCGCAATTTTCTCAAACCCCTTGGGTTTTGTTTTTTCCCCCTCTGGGGGCTTGCTTTTTTTTTGGGTGGAATTAAAACCCTTGGCCAAGGGGGGAAAAAAACAGAACTATTTCCCTTTCCCCTGGGCCACTTTTTTCCAAGTGCATCTTAAAAATGTTTGCAAGTTTAACCCCTGCCCTCTAAAACTGGGAAAATGTCTTAACCTAGCCATTAGCGAACATTCCAAAAACCATGCCCAAAAAAAAGTGGGCCCTTTGCAAAGGGGCTAAACAGAAAAGCTCATCATCCCCCCTACCCTAAAATTGAATTAAAAGAAACACTTTCCCCCTACCCGCAAGAAAACATTATCCCCAAAAAAATATGTGGGCCCCGGGGGGGAGTTAACTTGTGGTTTTAAATCCCCCCCTCCCCTTTTTTTAAAAAAAAAAATGAAAACCCGTTAAGTACAAAATGGGTACAAAACAGTACAATTTAAAAACAAAACACAGTAAAAGTTTACAAAAAAAAATTTATAGCTGGGGAATTTAGCTCTATGGGTTTTGAGGGGAAAATATTTTGGGGAAAGTGGTTTTAAAGGGAACATAGAACGTGGGGATTAAAGGGAAAATAAGGGGTTTTGAGGGACCAATAAAAAAGGGGGCTTTTTAAAGGGAAATAAAAATGTGGTTTTAAAGGGGAAAATAGAACTTGGTTTTTAAAAGGGGGAAACTGGGGAAAAAGGTTCTAGGGAAAATAGAATGTGGAATTTTGAAAAAAGTTTTTTCCCGGGGAAAATAAACTGAAGGAATTTGGGTGGGGGGAACATTTTGGGTTGGGGGGAAAAAGGTTTAATTTGGGGGAAAATAGCCGGGGAAATGAGGGAACATAAGGGTGGGGGAAAAAAAAGGGAAAAAAGGGGAAAAAAAGCGGGGAATTTTGAGGGAAACAAAGCTGGGGAAACTATAGCAGGGGAAAAAAGGGAACAACAGCTGGGGAAAATGAGGGAACAAAGCGGGGGAAAAGTGGTTTGAGGGAACCTATCTGGGGAAAAATAGAGGGAACCCTAGCGGGGGGAAAAAGGTTTTGGGGGGGAACCCAAAACTGGGAAATATGAGGGGGGGCCCAAAACTGGGGGAAATTTGGGTTTGAGGGGAAAAAACCTGGGGGTTAAAGAGGGAACATAGCGGGGGAATTTTGGCACTTGGGGAAAAACTTTGGGAATTTTTTTGCTTTTTAAGGGGAAAGAAAGGGGGGAAAATGATGTTTCCCGGGGGGAACCCAAAAAATGGGTTTCTTTCCCGGGGGAAAAAAGCTGGGGGAAAAGTGAAACAGGGGGGATTTTGCCCGGGGGTGTATTCCCCAAAAGGGGGTTTAAAACTGGGGGGAAAAAAATTTGGAGGGATTTTTTCTGGGGGGTGGATTCAAGGGGAAAAAAGGGGTGGGGGGGTGTGGGTTTTTAGGGGGGATTTATTATTTAAGGGTGGGGGTGTGATTTTTGATGAGAAGGGGGAATTTTACTGGGGGGGGGGTGGGGGCGGGGGGGGGGGGGGAGCCGGGGGGGGGGGGGGGGGGGGGGGGGGGGGGGGGGGGGGGGGGGGGGGGGGGGAAAGGGGGGGGGGGGGGGGGGGGTTTGGGGGGGGGGGAAATGTTGATTGGGGGGGAAAAACAGCGGGGAATGTGTTAAAGAGGGAAAATTTATTTTGAGCGGGGGAAATTTAAGAGGGTTTAAAATGGGGGAATGGGTTTTGGGGGCCAAATTTTTTTTGGGGAACATTTAAAAAAAAGGGAACGGGTCTTCCGGGGGAAATAGAACATAACGGAAAAGGGGTTTTTTGAAGGGGGGAAAATTTGCCGGGGAAAAGCAAACCCGGGGTTAAAAAAAAAGGCAGGTTTAGGGGGGGAAAAATAGCCTGGGGGGTTTTTGGCCCGGGGGAAAAATGGGGGGAAAAAACAATTTTTTAAATTTATGCAATTACCCGAAACCCCCCCAAAAAACAAAGGGAAAAAACCCCCCCCACAAAAAAATTTTAAAAAAAAAGTTGGGCCCCTTTAAAAGGGGGTTAAAATATAAATTTTGAATTTAAATTCTTTTGGAATTTTTTTATGAATTTTTTTAAAAAAAGGGTTTTGGGGTAGTGTTTGAAAAAAGGGGGATAATTTAAATGGATAAAAAGGAAAAAAAAAAAAAAAACATTCCCAAAAGAAAAAAAATGGGGCCCCCCTGAGGAAACAACACAAAAGGGGGAAAAAGGGACAGAAGAGACCCTTTACAAGGGGGTAAAAAAAAAAAAAAAAAAAAAAAGGGGGGGTAGAGAAGGGGGGGGGATTGGGGGTGAGGGGGGATGTTTGGGGACTGGGGGTGGGAAAAAAAAGAAAAAAAAAATTTTTTTAAAAAAAAACAAAAAAAAGGGAAAAAAAAAGGCAAAGAAAAGGGGAAAAAAAAATAGAAAAAAAAAAAAAAAAAAAAAAAAAAAAATTAAAGGGTTCCCCCGGGAAAAGGTAAAAAGGCCCCCCCCCCCCCCCCCAAGAAAAAAAAAAAAACCTTGGGGGGGTTTATAAGGAAAGACAAAAGCCAAAGGGGAAAAAAAAAGGCGAAGGGGGAAAAAAAGAAGAGAAAGAGAGAGAGAGAGAAAAGAGGGGAGGGGAGAGAAAAAAAGAGAGGGGGAGGGGGGGGGGGGGGGGGGGAGAAAGGGAAAGATGAGGGGAAAAAGGGGGAAAAAGGAAAAAAGGGGCGGAAAAAAGAAAAAAAAGGGGGGGGGGGGGGAAAAGGGGAAGAGGAGTGGGAAAAAGAATTTAGGAAAAGAAAGGGGGGGGGAGGGGGGAGGGGGAGAAGGTAAAAGGAAAAAAAGGGGGAGGGTAGTATCTATGCTGGAACCCCCTTTAGGAAAAAACCCAGAAAAACCCTTTCCCGGCCCCACCCCCTCTGGGGGGCCCGATAAAAGGCTGAGAGAGAAAAATTTGAAAAAACAGTTTAAAGGGGGAAGGAAGGGAGGGGAAAAAACCCCGTAAAGGACCAGGGGGGTGAAATGGCAAAAGGCTTTCGCGACCTTGCCCTGGCCAAAAAAAAAAAAAACTAGAGTTTGGGAAAAGAAATGGCTGAGTGTACCCCAAAAAACAGTGTTGTTTAGGGGTGTTTTAGTTTGTAGGGTTTAAAATTTAAAAAATATCAAAGGGGGGGTTTTTTTTTTTTCCTCAAAGTTTAAAAATTTTTGGGGGGGGGGGGGGGGGGGGGGGGGGGGTGGGGGGGGGGGGGGGGGGGGGGGGGGGGGGGTTTAAGTAGAAAATGCTGAAGAATTTTCTTTGGGCATTGGTAAAAATTAAAAAGGAAAACAAAAGAAAAATAAACTGAATGGGACAGTGGGGGGTTTAGGGCCAAAAAACACAAAACATAGAAAAAAACAAAACCCCCAAAAAAACCAAAACCCACTTAAAATTTATCTTTTGGGGGGCTTTTTGGAAAAAGAAAAATTCCAGTGGGCCATTAAATTTTTACATTAAAAATGCCTTAAAAAGGGGACAAACCCCCCCCCCCCCCCCCCCCCACCCCCCCCCCCCCCCCCCCCCCCCCCCCCCCCCCCCCCCCCCCCCCCCCCCCCCCCCCCCCACCCCCCCCCCTTTGGGTAGAAGCCCCAAGGTTCCCCGTAGTAGTGGGGGTTTTTGCCCTATGCAGGCCAATTTTTTTTCCCCAACAATTTTTTACCGGGATTCCTACTTTTAGAAAAGTTAAAAACTAAAAACTTAAAAATTTCCCCAAAAAAAACAATGTGAAATTTAATTTAAGAAATAAAAAAAAATTTTTGGGGATGAATATTTTGGACTGGGGGCGAGGCGGAGTGAGCGGGGGGTCTCTTTTTCCCCAAAAGCGGGAAGGGGGCAGGGGGAGGGGAGTGTTGGCTCAGGAGAAATGTCCCAAAAAAGGCCCGGGAATTTTAACCCAGGGGCCTTTTGCTTGAATTTAAAGTCAAGTGTTTTGATAGTGGGGGATTCCCCCCCCTTTTGCAAAAAACCAACCCAAACTTTAGAAAGTAATTTTTGGGAAAAAATTGATACATTTTTTCTTTTTTAAAGGTTTTTTTAATTTTTCCTTTTTTTGGTTTTTGATAAATATTATTGCAAAGGTAAAACCCCTTTTTTTTATGAGAATTTTTTTATAATTCCTTTTGTAAAAAATGGGGGTTTTTTTTTTGCCAAAATTTTATTTTAATAGTGAAAAACCCCCCTGAAAATAAATCATTCCCTGGTATTTAAAAAAATTATAAAAAAAAATTTTTAAAACAAAAAGATAATGGTGTGACCGAAAAGGGTTTAAGCCCGGGAAATTTAAATTTTAGGGAAAGGGGTTTTCTTAAGGGGTGCCCCCCCTTTTAACGGGATAAAATCCTTTTTGGGGGTTTTACCCCCCAAACCCCCTCCTTTACAAAAGGGGGTTGTTTTGATAACCCCGGGGAAAAATAAATTAATATTAAAAAACTGGAAAATTTTCTTCTTAAAAAAACCTTAAAATTTTTATAAGGAAAGATTTCCCGTCAAAAAAAAAGTCCCCTCCCTGTTTGGTTTCATGAGGGCAAATTTTTAGATTTCCAAAATCAAATGACACAAAATGTGCATTTTTCCTGTTTCCTTTAAGGCCAAAAAACCATTTAACCTTAAAAATTCCAAAAAAACAACCCAAGTAACCAAAGGGGAAACCCCCCAAATGTACATAACCCGGGGTCGGGCCCGTTTTTATAAATATCCCCTTGTACTCAAACTTTTTGGGCAGACAGAAAGGGAAAAATTTAAACCGAATTTTTGCTTAGAGTGGTCCCTTTATAACCCGAAAGCAGGTCCCCTACCCCTTTTTAAAACTACAGAAGCAAAAAGACTTTTTTTCATAGGGGGAGGTTAAGTGGGTGCCTTACTGTTAAGCCCATGCACCTTCCCCTGGAATTTGTTTAAATAGTCAAAAATTAGTGTCCGGGGGCTTTAATTTGCTAAGGGAAAAAATCCACCCAGGATGTCCCCCAATTTTTGGGCATCATTTTTTCAAAAAAGTAAAAAAAAAATCACTTCCTCTTTCAACAAAAAAAAACAAAAAAATTTAAAAAAAAAAACCCCTTTTAAAGAGATGCACAAAGCAAGGGGTTTGGGGTATTTTTTAATCAAAAAAATTAAGTCGCCATTTTTTTAAAATGCCGTTTTTTTTAATGGTTTAAACAATAAATTTTTGCTTTCAAAAAAAACCCAAAAAAAAAAATTTTTTTTAAAAAAAAAAAAGAAAAAAAAAAAATTATAAAGACTCAAGAATGAGGGGGAAGGCCCTTTGGAAAATTTTTTCATTTTTTCCCCAGCCTTTTTGTGTTAAAAAAGTTTTATACCCTTTAAAAAAAAGAAAGGTGAAAAGGCCCGGGCTGGGGATACAACCATCCAACCAATAGGACCTGGAAAAGGACTGGGTATTTATGAGGAACTTGGCACGCTTGTGAGACATGGAGAACTTTTGGGTTCCCCTACCCCGAAAGAGAAACCGGCTATGAATGCAAATGCCCGTAAAGGGAAAAAAAAGATTTGGGGTATACCCATCCTCAGTTGAAATTTTTGGGCATGCATGTAACACATGCATGCCTCTCTCCTCTCTCTCCTCTCTCTCTCTCCTTCTCTCTCTCTCTCTCTCCCCCTCTCTCTTGCTCTCTCTTCTCTCTTCTCTCTCTCTCCAACAAACTGGCTCCTGCAATCTCTCAGCCTTGTGTTCTTTCGCTCTGTGCTTGCTTTTTGCTGTGATTACCATTGGCCAAGTGGGAAGAACAGAACTATTCTTTCACTGTCCACTTTTCAAGTGCAGTCTTAGTGTTTCGCAAGTTTACCTCTGCATCTAAAACTGGAAAGTGTCTTAACTAGCCATTAGCGAAGCATTCACACCATGCCAACAAGAAAGTGTCCCTTGCAAAGGTCTAATCAGAAAAGCTCATCATCCCATACATAATTGAATTAATGTCCTTCCACTACCAGGCAAGAAGCATTATCCAAAAAAATAGTGTGGGCCTGGGGTGGAGTTAACTTGTGGTAATGCCCTCTTCCAGAAAAATGATGACGCGTTAAGTACAGTATGATACAAAACAGTACAATTCAAGACAACACACAGTACAAGTAGTTACATAAAATTGATAGCTGGGGAATTGAGCTCTATGGTTCTGAGGGAACATAGCTTGGGGAATGTGGTTTTAAGGGAACATAGAACGTGGTTTTAAGGGAAGATATGTGGTTTTGAGGGACCATAGAATGTGGCTTTGAAGGAACATAGAATGTGGTTTTGAGGGAACATAGAACGTGGTTTTGAGGGAGAATAGCTGGGAATGTGGTTCTAGGGAACATAGAATGTGGATCTGAAGAATGTGGTTCTGGGGGAACATAGCTGAAGGAATGTGGTTGTGAGGGAACATAGCTGGGGGAATGTGGTTGTGAGGGAACATAGCTGGGGAATATGAGGGAACATAGCTGGGGAATATGAGGGAACAAAGCTGGGGAATATGAGGGAACAAAGCTGGGGAATATATAGCTGGGGAATATGAGGGAACATAGCTGGGGAATATGAGGGAACATAGCTGGGGGAATGTGGTTGTGAGGGAACATAGCTGGGGAATATGAGGGAACATAGCTGGGGGAATGTGGTTGTGAGGGAACATAGCTGGGGAATATGAGGGGACATAGCTGGGGGAATGTGGTTGTGAGGGAACATAGCTGGGGAATATGAGGGAACATAGCTGGGGGAATGTGGCTCTTAGGGAACATAGCTGTGGAATGTGCTTCTTAGGGAATGAAGGTGGGGAAATGATGTTCTGAGGGAACATAGAATGTGGTTCTTCAGGAGGGAACATAGCTGGGGGAATGTGATTCAGAGGGGATTTAGCTGGGGGTGTTGATTCAGAGGGGATTTAGCTGGGGGATGTGATTCAGAGGGGATTTAGCTGGGGGTGTGTGATTCAGAGGGGATTTAGCTGGGGGTGTGTGATTCAGAGGGGATTTAGCTGGGTGTGTGTGATTCAGAGGGGATTTAGCTGGGGGGGGTGTGATTCAGAGGGGATTTAGCTGGGGGGGGGGGGGGGGGGGGTGTGTATTCAGAGGGATTTAGCTGGGGGAATGTGATTCAGAGGGGATTTAGCTGGGGGAATGTGATTCAGAGGGGATTTAGCTGGGGGAATGTGATTCAGAGGGGATTTAGCTGGGGGAATGTGATTCAGAGGGGATTTAGCTGGGGGAATGTGGTTCTGGGGGAACAATGTGGTTCTGGGGGAACATAGCTGAGGGAATGTGGCTCTCGGGGAACATAGAACATAGCTGAGAAAGTGTTTTTTGATGAGGAAATAGCCTGGGGAATATAGCATAGCCTGGGGAATATAGCACTTGAAAACATAGCCTGGGGTTAGCACTGAGGGAACATAACCTGGGGAAGAAACATACATCTTCTTACTCATCCTCTTGCACCCCTCACCCAGCCACACACACACCACACACACACACACACACACACACACACACACACACACACACACACACAAGTAAATCAGGACCACACTTTCAAAGAGGCTAGCATATATTATGATATTTATATTATTCTTCCTCTGCACCCCCCCCCCCCCCTCCCCTTCCCCTTCTTTTCATCCATTTCTTTTCCACAGTCCCAAGAATATATCAGCTCTGTCAGTGTTTGGAGAAGAGAGGAGACATAAATGAGATAAAAGGCAACACACACACACACACAACACACACACACACACACACACACACACACACTCGCACGCGTGCACACACACACAACACACACACACATGGACACTGAAGAGACATGCACAAGAGCCACACACACACACACACACACACACACACACACACACACACACACACACACACACACACACACACAGAGAAGAGCAGGGATATGAGTGTGAGGGGGCCATGATAGAGCACTGGCAGTGTGATGGGGCTAGACATAGAGGCAAGATGGGGAGATAGAAATTGTAGGGTCAGGGAGGTAGGCAAGAAGCCTGAGGTGATAAGGAAAGACATGCCATGAAGGCGAGAGAGAGAGAGAGAAGAGAGAGAGAGAGAGAGAGAGAGAGAGAGAGAGAAGAGAGAAGAGAAGAGGGGGGGGGGTGAGAAGAGGGAGAAGAGTGAGAAGGAAGAGGTAGAAAGTAGGAAGAGAAGGGGATGGGGGATAGATGGGAGAGGAGTGAGGAAGAGAATGTAGGAAAAGAAAGGGGGGGAGGAGGGGTAGAGGGGGAGAGGTAGGAAAAGAAGGGGGTAGGGTAGTAGTCTAGTGCTGGAACCCTTCAGGAATCTGAGAGAGACTTCCTGGCCCCATCTGGGGGCCAGATAGTGGCTGAGAGAGAGAAATGAAAGACATGTTTAGAGGAAGGAAGGGAGGACTACTGTAAAGGAACAGGGGCTGAATGGCAATGGCTGCTGCTGACCTGGCCTGCAACAAGAGAAACTAGAGTTGCAATGAAATGCTGAGTGTACAAAATACAGTGTTGTTGAGATGTTTCAGTTTGTATGGGTAAAATTAAAAGTATCAAGGTGGGGTTTTTTTATTCCTCATAGTTTAGCTTGTGGGGGAGGGGGGGGGGGGGGTATGTAGAAAATGCTGAAGATTGCTTTGACAGTGATAACTTAGTGAATAAACAACATATCTGAGGTACAGTGGGAGTCAGGTCACAAACACACACATAGACAGGCGACACTTCATCATATGGGCTGCTTTTGAAATGAAAAATTCCAGTGTCACTATTATTAGCATATAATGCCTTAATGGTGACACCCCCCCCCCCCCCCCCCCCCCCCCCCCCCCCCCCCCCCCCCCCCCCCCCCCCCCCCCCCCCCCCCCCCCCCCCCCCCCCCCCCCCCCCCCCCCCCCCCCCCCCCCACCCCCCCCCCCCCCCCCCCCATTCACCTGTAAGCCCGGCTTCACCCTATGCAGGCCATTTCTATTGCCAGCCATTTCTTTCCCACCCCGCATTCCTACTTCAGAAAAGTATAATCTAAATCTTAAATTCCCAATCAAGCATGTGAGTTGAATTTAAGAGTACAAAACAGTAGTGTGATGAATATTTTGGACTGGGAGCGAGGCGGAGTGAGCGGTGGAGTCTCTTCCAAAGAAGCGGAAGGGGACAGGAGGGAGTGGGAGTGTTGGCTCAGGAGACTGTCCCTAACCTGGCAGGGATTTGAACCCATGGCCTTAGCTTGATTAGACTGTCAAGTGTCTGATAGTGGTATCCCCCCATTGGCAATTACAACAAAGCTTTAGAAGTAATTTTTGGGAAAAATGAATACATTTTCTGTATGGTTCATTCCTTTTATGGTTTTGATAATAGTTATTGCAAAGGTATCCCCTTTTTGATGATGATTTCTTATAATTCCTGTTGTATTAATGATTTCTGCCAATAATTCATTTAATAGTGAAAACCTTCTGAAAATAAATCATTCCATGGTATAAAATTGATAACATTAATAATACTCCTTTTTATAAAATAATGATATGGCCTGTGTGATCGACAGGGCTATAGTCCAGTACAAGATTGGATTGTTATTGATAACTGCTAATAGTTTATTATACTACTGGTAATTTCTGCTAATAATTCATTTCATGGTATTGATAATTTCCGCTAAAAAGTCTCTCCCTGTTGGTGCATGATGGGCATTTTGAGATTTCCATAATCACTGACACAAAATGTGCATGCTCTGTTTCCTTATGCTACAAACCATTTAACACTTATGGTTCCAATAAACGAACCCAAGTACAGAAAGGCAAACCCCACTGTACATAACGGTCGTCTGTCTGTTTTATCCTTGTACTCATGACTTTCAGACAGACAGATGGAAAGATCAGACGATTTCTGCTTATGAGTGGTCTTCATATCAGAAAGACAGGTCTCTATCACTTTATAGACTACAGAAGCAGAAGACTTTGTTCATAGAGAGGTAGTGATGCCTTACTGTTAAGCCCATGCACTCTCTGGAATTGTTAAATAGTCAAAGTTAGTGTCGGTCTTTATTTGCTAATGGGAAAAAATCCACCCAGGATGTCACCATTTTGGACATGCATTTTTTCAACAGTAAAACAATCACTCCTGCTTTCAACAAAAAAAAGACTATTAAAAAAACCTTTAAGAGATGCACAAGCAAGGCTGGGATATTTGTTAACAGAAAAATTATGTCGCCATTTTTAGACATGCAGTTTTTGAATGGTGAAACAATAAGTTTTGCTTTCAACCAAAAAAAATTTTTTTAATAAAAAAATGAAAAAAAACTTATGAAGACTCATGAATGAGCAAGGCTTGGATATTTGACATTTTTCACAGCCTTTTGTGTTAAACGATTTATACTTAAAAATAAGAAGAGGTGAAAGGCAGGGCTGTGATACTGACCATCTCATCCAATAGGACCTGACGACTGCTATGATGAGGAACTTGGCACGCTTGTGAGACATGGAGAGACTTGGTTCCCATACCCAGAAAGAGATCCGTGCTATGAATGCAAATGCACGTACGGGAAGAAAGATTGCGTATACCACCAGTGTGTGGTGATCACGGAATGCCCTGATGGCTCGAAGCCTTTCAAGAACCCAGGAGAGTGCTGTGAGCAATGTCCCGAAGATCGCAGAGGATCTGGGGGCCAAGGATCCGGTCGCAGAGTATCCAGTCGCAGAGGTATCCATTTCAGAACTTCTTGAAACATGAAGAATATCAAAGTGAAAAAAAAATCTGTTCTTGCCGTTTAAGGAATGAAAATGGGTTACAGACTTGTTGCTAACTTCTTTGCGAGCTCTCAGGCTTACTAACTTAAAGGAGCAACTGGAGTATATAAATTACATTATGAAGAGGGTTGACAGGTGCAGTGGAGTATGTAACATTACGAGGAGGGTTGACAGGAGCAACTGCAGTATATGACTTTTTTTTTTAGGCTTGGACAACTGGCACTGCTTGACTTGCAACTGTTGAGGAAGCAACACTGACCATCACTTGTGAAATTACCGCAGGGTTTTCCCACCAATGGAAAAGCAATGGGGCCGATATCACGTCACTGGCTACATTATCACAAACATTGCTTTCGCTCTTATAATCTTTTGTAATTATGAAAATTGTAGCTCTTGGCGTTTTCACCAAAGCAAACCTGTAACTGAATGCACAGAGGTGGAGCTGTGTCACAGAACTGACGACTCACAGTGAGGGTGGCTTGCTTTTTCTTTCCTTTCCCTGACACAAGCCAGGCTTGGAGGCACAATTGGAGCTTTAAGGCTGTTTTGAAAGGGACTTATTGGAACTTTCAGGCTTTTTAAAAAGTGACTTGATTTAGAGCTGTTAGGCTTTTTAAAAGTTTCTGTAATTGGAGCTTTCAAGTTGTTGCCACTGGGAGCTTTGAGGCTTTTTTTTTTTAGTGATCTAATAGGAGCTGCCAGGCTTTTCAAAAAGTGACTTAATTGGAGCTTTTAGGCTTAAAAGTTATTGGAGCTTTTAAGTTGCTGCTGCTTGGAGCTTTTAGGCATATTTTAGTGATTTGTTGGAGCTTTTAGGCTTAGTTAATTGGAGCTTTTTCTTTAGTTGGAGCTTTCTTGGAGCTTTTAGGTCTAACGACTTATCAGTTTTTTTAAGTTCTTTTTGTTTGTTGGGGTTTTTTTTTTTTTTTATTTAATTGGAGCGTTTGGCTTTCATGCTGAGTGGGAAGTGCTAGTCAGATAGGTTCACTCCCCATAGAGATACCAGGGGCCTGTCAGCATAAACAGTATCCCCACCGTCTAGAAATTGTGCACTAGAAATTTCCTCTTTTCTATCACTCTCTTTGTTTCAGCCTTGTTCCTTTTCTTCCTGTCACCTACTTCTTGTCTGTTTTCTGCCTTCTTGGTTCATTCTCCTGCCTTTTTCCAGAAAGGCTCAAAAGATAGCAATTCTCTTGTGGCGAAGTCAGAAGCGCTTGACCTGACTTGTCAGGCACTTAACGGCAGCGCGACGCATTTTCGCTGATATATCAGACAACAATAGTTGCTGCTGTCTGAGAAGGTTCAGGATGGTGTTGGATGAAGGACAGCCCAGTTGGTAAAAAGTGCTTGTCTCTAGTTCGTATCTTTCACTTGGCTTGAAAACGGAAAATGTGCATGTAATAAGCCAGAAAGCTCATAGGAAGCTTGCAACAAGTTAAATATCTACTACCCACCTATAGGTGAAACTTTGCATGACAAATATTCCATACATATCTTATATATTTTGTCTCTGAAAAAGGCAATACAATTGACATTTTTTCCCACTGTTAATGCCATTTGTATTGATGAAATTTTTTCATTGGATGCTAATGAAACTTCTAAAACAACCTAATCTATAATCCCTATTTTTTAACTGGAAAAGGACGTCATTTGTTTGACACGAATTCCTGCATGTATTTAAGAAAAATAAGAAAATCAAGATTGCTTGCATGATGTGCGGAATGTGACATACCAGTATTGTATGCATAGTTTCATGGAAAATTACTCTCCTTTTCGAATACTTAATATGTTTTCCATATCGGAATGTCTCTTATTCTTCTCCCCCCCCCCCCCCCCCCCCCCCCCCCCCCCCCCCCCCCCCCCCCCCCTCCGTCTTTCTCTGCATATCTGTCTCTCTGGCAGCCTGTCTTTCTTTGTCTCTGCTTTTTTCCCTCTTCATCTTGCTCCTGGCAATTTCCTGTATTTGCCAGTAACATACTGTTTTGGGTGAATTTTATCAAAAAGATCATCTGTTTGTATTAAATTTCAATGATAGTTGCTCTTTTTTTATTGTTTTTTTGTTGGAGGGGGGTTGTGGTGGTGGTGTTTTTGTTTGTTTTTGCTGGTAGTGCCAATTACATTTAATTGTTTTTCTTCTTCTCTTTTTCATTTCAGAACCTGTGCGTGAGGTGTCACGGGTAAGTAATACATAATTTGCATCTGAACAAAACACTTTTCAGAACTTTTTTTTTTCCAGTTAAATGTCAGTGGTAATTGTATTGAAATCAATTTCATCAAGGGGAATAATTGCAATGCTGTTGCTTTGGTAATAACACCTGTCTACTTTTGTTGTTGTTGCTGTTCCGTGTTTTGTTGTTGTTTGTGCCCATCTTTCTAATTTATCTTATGTCATGTTAGTCTTGTGTCATTTCTACTTTTTCTCATTACTGATGTACATGCTGATGCAACACTGCAATGGTTTCGTGATGTGGTCCGAAAATGAGAAGCACTGTGTGCATTTTTGCATCAGTAACATTGCTTAGTTACCGATGCTAAAATGCACACGGTGTTTCTCACTTTCAGATCAAATCACAGAACAATTGCAGTGTTGAATCTGCAGGTACATACCACTCACACGACACAGTTTCATACATGTACAGATATTACGTAAATAAACTTACACAGAGACACACACCATACCACACACACCAAACCACACCACACACCCACACCACACAATACCACACCACACAATACCACATCACACCACACACACAAGCGCACACCACACCACACCACACATACCACACGCACCACACCACACTACGCACTCATGCATGCACACACACCCACTCACTCGCACACCACACACACATGCACGCACATGTGTACACTCACATACACACGTGCATGCGTGCACACACACATACACATACACACACACACTTTCTCTCTCTCATACTCGCACTCACACACACACACACTCACTCACTTACACACCACACATACATGCATGTGCGCACACACACACACACTTACACACTTACACACACACACTTACACACACACTTACACACACACACACACTTACACACACACTTACACACACACACTTACACACACACACACACACACACACTTACACACACTCACCAACCACACATTCACACTCACACAAGTCAGTTACCCCAGAGTCAGTCGATGGGTGATGATGATGATGATGATGATTCTGATGACGTTGGATATAAAAGATGTCTAAAGAAATGGCTGTAGGTTAGATGAAAATAATGAGATGTTGATGATATCCAGGATAATGATTATGGATGATGATGATCATCATGATGGAAAAGATCATTTGTTGTTGTTGTTTGTTTTAGGGCGGACCTGTTGCAGCTGATTCAATGGTATGTGCTGGCTGTTGTTGTTGTTTGTTGTGTCTGTCTCTTCTTGTGTGTGTGTGTGTGTGTGTGTGTGTGTGTGTGCATACGCGGGATTAGGTGGGCGGGTGTATGCATGTGCGTGTTTGAATTAATTGGTTTTTATATCATACATTCATTCTTTTCCTCTTTTTATTCCTTCTTCCTTCATTTATTATTTTCCATTTGGGTACATATACATTCACATTTTTTTCACTCCTCCCCTTATTGATTTTTATTTCTGTATTTATTTGTTTGTTTATTCATTCTTTTTTTCCCTTTATTTATTCTTTATTATGTATGTATCCATTCATTCTTATACCCCTTCATTCATGTCCTTGTTCATTCCTTTTAAAAAAAATAATTTATTTGTATGATCATGTATTTATTTTTCAACTCCTTCATTCATTCCTTTCTTCTTTCACTGACTGACTTCATTCTTCCTGTCTTTCACTGACTGACTTCATTCTTCCTGTCTTTCACTGACTGACTTCATTCTTCCTGTCTTTCACTGACTGACTTCATTCTTCCTGTCTTTCATTGGTTCACAGAGAAATGTGCAGAGCCAGCAGGCAGGAGGGGACAAAGCAGCTCCCGCGTTTACTGGTGGTGGTGCCGGCTATTATTCCCCTGTAAGTGAATTCTCACATGGCTTCAGTACAGTTCCCTAGTTCACTCAGCTGTAAATGGGTACCTGCCCTCTTCAGGGTCAAGGAAGGTAAAGCAGTGAGGGAGAGGATATGGGCGCCGCCCTCAATATGCTGGCCTCTAGAGAAGTTGAGGTCTCTGATGCCTCGCTTCTAAATGACCATATATATATCTTGAGAGAGAGGGAGGGAGGGAAGGAAGGAGGGGAGAATTGCTGATACTAATGGTTTTAAAGACTTTGCTGGTCGAATTCATGTCTTTGTAATGCGTAGGATGGCTTGAGGGGTAGCAATACAGACATCCATCACGAACAGCATTTTCATACAATGCACATGCCATTTTGTGTTCCTAGACCAGAAGTGCCGATCATTTTTATTCCCAAACAAAGCAAGCTTATAGTAGCAAACTTAATATTGGTCTTTTGATGATGTGTCACATAGAGCAATGCAGATGACCACATGATCATTTGTTGTGGGTTAGAGCTGAATAGGGGACAGGATAGCTCAGTGGTTGGAGCACTCGCTTTCCCCCAGCCAAGTTAAGCAGCATCGAGCGTGGTTACCAGTTGGATGGGTGACCGTTTGCATGCCTTGGCTTCAGTACAGTTCCCCCAGTTTACCCAGCTGTAAATGGGTACCTGCCCTCTTTAGGGACAGGGAAGGTAAAGCAGCGAGGGAGAGGAGATGGGTGCCGCCCTCAATATGCTGGCCCTAGAGAAGTGAGGTCTCTGACGCCTCGTTCCCCTACGACCTTATAGGTTATGGGACTCCTATACCTTTACCTTAGAGCTGAATAGACTTGAGTGACTGTTTGATCATTGATTTTCTGATTTAGTCTGATGCACTATTTATTGATACAAGTTTTGTAGTAGTCATGGATTTTGAAATATCGATATAGATTGCGTGTTGATATAAGTTTTTCACAGAACCTGATAATGTTGATAACAGTTTAAGTTTTGTAGTAATTATGGATTAAAAAAAAAAGTAAATTAATATATATTGTTTTTTGATAAAAAGTTTTTCACAGAACCTGATGATGTTGATCAACATTTTTCACAGAACCTGATAAATCTTAGATTATTTATAGATCTTCATTTTGCTCTTCTAGAAATTATGTATCTTCAATGGATAGTGAAGTGCTTGTCATTGGTAAAACTTGCAGATTTCATTGTGTGTTTACAGGGACCCCCTGGATCACGTGGACCTCCCGGACCCCCTGGTGTTCCTGTGAGTAGATCAGAATGATCATGAGAACGTTCATACTTGTTACCATGATGCTGGTGTTGGAAGGGGAATGGTTTTGGTTACCTCCCCTTCTACAGGTTGTGTGCATATTTACTGGTTAGAACTGTTACTAAATTTGAACATACAGGTCTGTGGACTGTGTGTCAGTGTTGGGTTTTTTGGGGTTTTATTTTCGTGGTAGGTTTATTCATGTGGTAGCTGAAAGTTTTTCTTTTGTGGTGTTTTGTTATTTTTCAGCATATACTTCAAAAAGGAGATTGGGAAAAGTAACCAGTAGCTTTTTTTCTTCAATGTCATGCTTTAAGATAACTTTGTGAATTAGTAAAAATTTTCTGATCCATAGGTATATAAAAATATTTATTTAAATCCATATTCTTCATCAACTTTAAGAGTTTTATAACTAAGGGTTGTCTGATTCTTGAAAATGTACAAATTTTGATGTGAAAGATATTTTCTTAACATTAATAACTCAATTATCTAGTTTTTTCCTTTTCCTTGTTAAAACCCCATTTTATAAGTGTATTTTTTGCTGTTTCGGGGTTTACCATTATTAACGCACTTATTTAGTTTATTTCTTTTCCTTGTTAAAAACCCGTTTTATAAGTGTATTTTTCGCTGTGTCAGGGTTTACCACTAATAACTCACTTATTCAGTTTTTTACTTTTCCTTGTGAAAAACCCTTTTTATAAGTGTATTTTTCGCTATGTCATGGTTTACCATTAATAACTCACTTATTTAGCTTGTTTTCTTTTCCTTGTGAAAAACCCTTTTTATAAGTGTATTTTTTGCTGTTTCAGGGTTTACCATTAATAACTCGCTTATTTAGCTTGTTTTCTTTTCCTTGTGAAAAACCCTTTTTATAAGTGTATTTTTTGCTGTTTCAGGGTTTACCATTAATAACTCACTTATTTAGCTTTTCTTTTCCTTGTGAAAAACCCTTTTTATAAGTGTATTTTTTGCTGTTTCAGGGTTTACCAGGTTTCCAAGGAACAAGAGGAGAGAGCGGAGACCCAGGTCCCCCTGTGAGTATTATTCGACATGAATGATTATGATTAACAATATGAATGGACTTCATTTTGGAAGAATTCAAACTATTTTCACCCAAACATGCACAAGATAGAATTCTGTCTGGAACTGTATAACCTAAGACTGAATGAAAATATTTTTTCAACATGTAAAATTGGTAACAGTATGAAAAATATGTAGCAGATATTCTGGTTACAGGGCGTAAGTATATTTATGAATGATATTTTATGGTCATAATAATTAGTGCAAGTGCAACTAAAACTGATGTTTTCAATTTTGTAAAGGTTGTGACAAATGATTATAAAGTGGAAATGTAACTACAAATTATTAAAATCTTTTAAAGGTTGTAATAAATAACCACAGGGTGCAAGTGCAACTATAAATGAATTACAACTTTTTAAAGGTTGTGAATAAGTGCTTTTAGGTACAAGTGTACTTATAAATGATCTTTATAGTTTTGTAAAGGATGTAATAATTGATCACAGGATGCAAGTGTTACTACAGAAAGAATTGTTTGTATTTAGTGTTGCAATAAATAACAGAATTCAAATGTAATAAGAAACAATTTTGTAATGGATCATAATAAATAATTACAGGATGAAAATGTAATAAGAAACAATTTTGTTACATGTCGTAATAAATATTTACAAGATGCTAATGTAATTATAAACAATTTTGTAATAATTACAGGATGAAAATGTAATTAGAAACAATTATGTTACAGGTTGTAATAAATATTTACAAGATGCTAATGTAATTATAAACAATTTTGTAATGGGTCATAGTAAACTTTACAAGATTCAGCGCTATATAAATTCCATACATTATTATTATTATTATTATTATTAAACAATTACAGGATGCAAATGTAATTATAAACAATTTTGTAATAAATATCTACAGGATGCAAATGTAATTATAACCATTGTTGTAATGGGTCATAATGACTAATTACAGGATCCAAATGTAATGATAAACTTAAATGGGTCATAGTGACTAAATACAGGATGCAAATGTAATGATAATCTAATGGGCTGTAATGACTAATTACAGGATGCAAATGTAATGATAAACAATGGGTTGTAATGACTAATTACAGGATGCAAATGTAATGATAAACAATGTGTCGTAATGACTAATGACAGGGTGCAAATGAACAACTTTGTAATGGGTTGTAATGACTAATTACAGGGTGCAAATGTAACGAACAACTTTGTCACAGGTCGTAATGACTAATGACACGGTGCAAATGTAATGAACAACTTTGTCACGGGTCGTAATGACTAATTACAGGGTTCCCCAGGCTTGCGTGGTTTCCCTGGTGCCCCCGGACCCCAGGGCAATGACGGAGACGAAGGGATGCCCGGAGAGAGCGGTCCCCCCGGATCCCCCGGCCCTGCAGTGAGTCGGTCCCCCCCTCCCTGTCTGTCGGCTGCATGTCCCTCCCCCACACTCCTCCGTGTGCACAGCCAACAATAAATAACAACGAAAACATCTTGACTTCTTCCTTGAGTCCTCGAGGAGTGGGTGGGGTACCAACTACATGGTCTGTAGACTGAATGTGGAGTTTTCTAGGGCACGGCAGTGGTTCATAGACTCGGCTTGAAGTCTGTCTGTTGTCTGTCTGTCTGTTGTCTGTCTGTCTCTCCCTCTGTCTCTCAGTTGGGACTTAAAGGCGGATGAAATAAAGAATTAAAGTATATGAATACTTACTCTGTTATCTTTGGAAAATAAAGATAATTTATTCAAAGATCATTCTCTTTCTTACATAAGTGGGGGGAGAACAATATAAACAAAACAACCTAAACAAACCAAGAGTGATGATGTATTTGTTTTTATTTGTGCATCCATATTCCCTTTTTCAGTTTTGGTTTTGTTCTTACCAGTTTTGTTGATTTAGTCATCATGTTAAAAAGTTCTTCACCAAAGTAAATTATTACGGTAAAGAAAATGGAAAATTAGCAGTGATTGAGCAATTTCCAGAGAAAGGGTTTTTTTATTCTCTTTTTTTCTTCTAGATTGTTTTATATCACTGCCGTATGTCTTTTTGTTTGTATTTATTATTAGTTGGCATACACAAGAGAAAGTGACTTGTTTTGTCTGATGGTGTCAAGTTGTTTGAATTGCTGGTGCTTCTGTTTCAGGGACCTAATGGCCCACCTGGAATGCCAGGAATGCCTGGAATGAAAGGTCATCGGGTAAGTGTGTGTGTTTATGTGTGTGTGTGTGTGTTTATGTGTGTGTGTGTTTATGTGTGTGTGGGCATGCATGGGTGCACACATTTGCATGATGGGTCTGCATGTGCACAGTTGAGTGTGTGTGCACATGGGTAGGCCTACATGTAAATTGTTTCATGATAACACATTTTCTAAGTATTTTTATTTATATTCATTCTTTTATATCAAGGATAATGGAATAAGCACTCTGTGCTTTTTTACATTCAGTCCCCCTCTGTGCTTTTTTACATTCAGTCCCCGTGTGTATGTGGTTTTGTAAATTTTGTCATGTTTCCTTCGGCACACAATGACCTACTCTTTCGAAAAGTGAAACAGGATTTAACGTGTACGCAAGATGTTCTGCATGCGTTTTTGGAGTGTGTGTGCATACACATATCCACATTATGCAGTATTATATGATTATGTGTGTGCTAATATATAAGTGTAAACTTAAGTGATTTCTGAATTGTTTTCATCTCTCCTTAACATACGTTTTGCATAAATGATTGTAGGTGTTTTTATATTGGCTTGGTTTCTGGTTTATAAAAGACTTTTTCGACTGCTGTGTACCTTATTTAAATGTAGAAATTCCTGCTGATGCAGTAAAATGGTATCGAAGTTCAACACTTATGAAACAAGGAGTAATCTTGTAAAACTGACCCTGAAGCACTGCAAATCCTAGTGATTCTTTTTTTTAATATTTGGTTTTTTTCCATGCTGTCAGTTCTTTCCTTGATTTTTTTTTAGTCAATAATGATCGAGGATGTCTTTTGGAAAAATGTTCCACATGAATGTGTAACAAAACTTCTGTATTTTGTAAACGTTGTATTCAATGAACAGATGGACAGATTACTTTTTTAGGAAGTGTGGTCCATATTGTACATATGACTTGGGAAGTTGGTCTATATTAATTGTATATTTTATAAGTATCGCTGCATGGACATTGTTTTCGAAGGTGTAGAAAGTTGAAGGTGTAGAGGAAGCAAATGTAATAACAGTGAGGAGGAATGCTAATGTAATGACAGTGAGGAGGAATGCTAATGTAATGACAGTGAGGAGGAATGCTGCTGTCCCTGTGTGCAGGGGTTCCCAGGCCAGCCTGGCAGAGAAGGATCTACTGGTCGCGCTGGAGAGAAGGTCACTGAGGGATCTCCTTCCCTCTTCCTTCCTTCCTTCCTCTCTTGTTTACTTCTTTCTTCCCCCCCCCCCCTTCAGTTAAAGCTTTAAGGTTCACCCGTGGTGTGCAACTATTTTTGTCCACGGTGACAGGCAGCCACCATCTTGACTTCCAGGATTGTGTCTAAATAAGACAGAGGAGTGTGGTACCGTCAAAGAAAGAAAGATAATCCATTTGAATTAAGTCTTCCAAACACCACCAAGAAGGGAAAAAAAAGAGTTATGCATTATTGATTTTTCTCATCCAGCCAAAGAAAAAACAAAAGACAGGAGTGTGCATGCATTTTAAAAAATTTCGTCTGTTCTTACTGGAACACAATGGCCTACTCTTTTGAAAGACAGAACAGATTTCTACGTGTGCACAAGATGTTCTGCATGCTTTTTGCACTTGATTTATCGTCTCGTCCAAAGGACTTTCGGGGAAGTAGAGTCAGTACTGATGTTATCTCCAGGGGGAAAATCCCCTGGGATAGCAGATCATGAGTGCAACGCTCGAGCCACTAGATAATTCTGCCCCCCCTCCCCCATGGATGGTTTGGCATTGTGGACTCTAACATATCCTTTGGATGTGCATCAGGACACAAGACCACCCAAGTACTCATCAGTTCTGAGCTTTTCCATAGACCCCCTTTCTGTGTGTTTTTAGGGCAGCTTTTTCTTTTTGATTTGGTTTTGCTTTTATTTTGTTGTTGTGTTGTGTAGTGATGGGTTGGTTTTTTTTGTTTCATTAGTTCATGCACCTGCAGATGTCTAAGATTAAGAACCAAATCGTGCAAGCAAGCAATTCATCCTGTGTGGTCAGGAGCATCCCTTCCTCCATCCCCAAAAGTCTTCATAGAGGAGACTTGTATTTCTGACCAACACAGCTTGGATCTTGTACAGACGAGAGGTATTGCCATCTAGTGGTGTGGGAAGGGAAATACAATCTCTACCACAAAATCGCACAGCGAGTGACAAAGTCAGCACCCACCAGGAAACAGCACAGCTGTCAGCTTCTCCCCCTTCAGCTGCTGTCAGCATCCGATCCCACCCCATCCCACCCCCAGCTGGGGTTAATAACGGCATAAACTGACCACACTTGCACTTCAAAAGAAGGAAGGGGAATGCTAATGTTGGCACTGGGACCTGGCCCCTGTATGCTGGATTGGCACACTGACAGGTGTGACAGAAGATATTATTCTGGTTGTATGATATTGATTTCTATTTATTTGTTTATTCTTTTATATGGAGGATAATACAATGAGCGCTCATGCACTTTCTTACATCCAGTCCCCCTGTACATGCAGTTATGTAAATGTCATTCGTTCCCCACACTCACACAAATAGCCTACTCTTCTGAAAAGCAGAACAGGTTTTAACATGTGCCCAAGGCGTTCTGCAACACCACAAAACCGTATAGCAAGTGACACAGTCGGCACAACAGGTAACACTGACAGGTGTGACAGGTGATGGATGGATGATGTTGTGGTTGTATGGCGCTGTGACATGGCTGTGTGTGTGTGTGTTGTGATGTTCAGGGTCCTGCTGGTGCCCCAGGTGCTATGGGTGCCCCGGGTCCTCTGGGCAACCCTGGTGCCCGTGGAGAGCCAGGCAGAGATGGACCTCCTGGTGCCCCTGTGAGTATTATGGATTTTTGTTGTTGTTGTCGGTGTTGTGTTTTTAACCCTTCGCCTGCCAAGGATTTTGGCTAATGGGAAATCCCCAGTTGCCACAGAACTCCCCCCAAAGTGGGTGATTGTTGAAGAAAGAAATGTTGTGAGTTAAATTCTGAACTAAGGTAAAAGTATATGTTTTCTAACAGGAAAATAAATTAACAATGTTGATTAAAAAATATTTTATTCTGATTTACGAAATTGTGATTTACCCATTGTTGAAGATAATCACGGAGGGTGTTTTTGTATGAAGCATGCTGGATAATGCTGAGAGTTCTGTTGCCAGGGTGTGCGAGGTAACGACGGTGCTCCCGGAAGCAGTGGCTCCCCAGGACCTCTTGGCCCCCCCGGACCTCCTGGCCTGCCCGGCTCTGCTGGCACCAAGGTGAGTGAGAGGGACAAGGGGAGGAGGACAGACGGGGGGAGGGAGGGATGTGGAGAGAGACATAGACACAAGGTCGTAGACAAAGAGAGGGTTGGGGGGGGGGGGGGGGGGGCATCATGAGAGAGACAAAGCCCATTTGCAAAGAATAGACAGGAACAGACAACGAATTGGCTGACTAAGAAAAGGTTCGGTCAGACAATATATAATTATATGCATATTCTTTTTCTTCTTTGTCGAACGCTCAGACAGCAACTGTTGGTGTGTGTTGAGTGAAAATGTGTCACACTGCTGTTAAGCGCCTGACAAGTCAGGCAAGCGCATCCAACATAGAATAGTTACCTTTAAAGTCTTTCTGGAGAAAAGGCAGGAGACTGGACCAAAGAAAGGGATAGAGAAGAGGACATTTCTAGCACAGGGGTGCTATTTATACTTAACCTCTTAACTGCCGAGTGCAGGTGCATCCTATATGCCGGGGAATAAAATCCTATGTACCACTTGCTCCGGATAGTTTGGCCAATGACAGTATATATATCGTAGATTACTTTGAGGTAAGCTCAAATTAGTTAGCATGATATTTCACTACAAAAATATATTTAAACTGTAAAATATCAACAAAAAATACACTTTCTTCATCACCACTGTCATTCTGAGTACCCCCCATCTCAATAACGTCAAACATAAGTCCAGGCAAAATCTCATTCATTTTTTTAAAAAATGCACTGTCTCCTGAATCATACATGATCTTTTTCAACACTGTCAGGTATATCTTAAGATTTTTTTGCTACTTTTTCAGCTGTGTAAAGTAATTGATACCTTCAACGAGAAGTGTCAACTATTTTGAACAGGAACTGCCTAAGCATTCATGCATAATAACACAAAATACGAGCTAAAAAATGATTGTTTTGCCAATGATTTTTGCAGCTGGATGTTGCCAAGCAACAGGGGAGTGATCTCCGCTAGTTTGGAGTTCTTTCCCTTCAACTGTAGTCAAGGAAACTGGCTTGTTAACCTTGGTTCAAAACCCCGGAAATGTTCCGGGTTGTATGGGGTATAGAGTGCACATTTAGCCCCGGAAAGTTTCCAGGGTGGGGCAGTCTAGTGGCTAATAAGCCCCTGGCATCCCCATGGGGAAATAATTATATGCACGCACACACACACACGCACACACAAACACACATACATACATATATACAAGATACTAGCTCGATTTCAGAACAATTCATTCACCCAACTGATGATGACACACGGACATCTATAAACTGAAATCTCAATCACTATTCTTTTCCTGAATACTGAAATCTTACCCAAACGCTGCCATTGTTTCAGGGAGACCGTGGAGAATCCGGATCTACTGGAAGCCCAGGATCCCCTGGCCCCACAGGATCCGATGGCCGGTCTGGAGCTCCTGGCCCTCGCGGTCAGCCTGGTATCCGTGGTTCTGACGGATCTCCCGGATCCAAGGGAACACGGGTAGGGGATGTTTTCCTGTTTGGTTTTTCTTTTCTTTGGTGTGTGTGTGTGCGTGTGTGTGTCTGTGTGTGCGTGTTATCTGGTGTGTGTGAATAGGGTGGGTTTTTTTTCAGTTGTGTGGATTTTTTTTTTCTTTTCTTTTCTTGAACTTTTTTGCTTTTTCTTTTTCCACTGCTGTTTTTGTTGTTGTTTATGTTGATTAGCTTGTTTATACAGTTTTTTCCCCATTATGATCATTATTGTTATTACTACTTATTGGACATAGGACGCTATTGGATCAGCAGTAGCCCAAGGATAATAATTTTTTTATCATTACTCTTATCGCTTGTTGGATGTAGGGAGCTATGTTGTTGATATCATTATTTCTCTCATACTATCTTCATAATCATTATTGTCATCATTATTGTCATTACTATTCATTTTACCTAGGACGCTATTGGATCAGCAGTACCTCAATATATATATAGCTGCGTTGTAAGTATCATTATTATTGTCATTATTACTGTCATACTACCTTCTTAATCATTATGATCGTTATTGTTATTACTACCTGTTGGACTTTGGGATCTATGATAGTAGCATTGTTATTATTGTAATTATTATTCTATCTGTATGATAATTATTATCATCACTATTACTCATTTTTGGACATAGGGAGCTATGTTAGTATCATAGTTTATTGTCATTCTTACTTTTATACTACCTACCTTCGTAATCGTTGTTGGTATCATTATTGTTATTGTTGGACATAGGAGGCTATAGGATCAGCATTACCACAAGGACATAGGGAGTTATTTTGTTAGTAGCACTGTTATTATTATCATTCTTACTGTCATACTACCTTAATTATCATTATTGTTATTACTACTTGTTGGACATAGGATGCTATTGGATCAGCAGGACCCCCAAGGAGATAGGGAGTTTTTTTTTGTTAGTATCATCATTATTATTGTCATTCATACTACCTTCATAATCATAGTCATCATTATTGTTATTGTTGGACACAGGGCGCTATAAGATCAGCATTATCACAAGGATAATCATTATTGTCATCATTATCATCATCATCATCATCATCATTATTGTTATTACTACTTGTTGGACATAGGATGCTATAGGATCGGCAGGACCTCAAGGATAATCATTATAGTCATCATTATCATCATTATTATAGTCATTATTGTTCTTATTGTTGGACACAGGGCGCTATAGGATCAGCAGGTTCTCAGGGATAATCAATATTATCATCATTATAGTCATCGTTATTGTTGTTATTGTTGTTACAGGGAGCTATAGGGTCGGCAGGACCTCAAGGATAATCATTATAGTTATTATTATAGTCATCATCATCATCATTATTGTTGTTGTTACAGGGGGCTATAGGGTCGGCAGGACCTCAAGGATAGTCATTATTATCATCATTGTTGTTGTTGTTACAGGGGGCTATAGGGTCGGCAGGACCTCAGGGATAATCATTATAGTTATCATCATTATTATAGTCATCATTATTGTTGTTGTTACAGGGGGCTATAGGGTCGGCAGGACCTTAGGGATAATCATTATTATCATCATCATCATCATTGTTGTTGTTGTTACAGGGGGCTATAGGGTCGGCAGGACCTCAGGGATAATCATTATTATCATCATCATCATCATTGTTGTTGTTGTTACAGGGGGCTATAGGGTCGGCAGGACCTCAGGGATAATCATTATTATCATCATCATCATCATTGTTGTTGTTGTTACAGGGGGCTATAGGGTCGGCAGGACCTCAGGGATAATCATTATTATCATCATCATCATCATTGTTGTTGTTGTTACAGGGGGCTATAGGGTCGGCAGGACCTCGGGGATAATCATTATTATCATCATCATCATCATTGTTGTTGTTGTTACAGGGGGCTATAGGGTCGGCAGGACCTCAGGGATAATCATTATTATCATCATCATCATCATTGTTGTTGTTGTTGTTACAGGGGGCTATAGGGTCGGCAGGACCTCAGGGATAATCATTATTATCATCATTGTTGTTATTGTTGTTGTTGTTACAGGGGGCTATAGGGTCGGCAGGACCTCAGGGATAATCATTATTATCATCATTGTTGTTATTGTTGTTGTTGTTACAGGGGGCTATAGGGTCGGCAGGACCTCAGGGATAATCATTATTATCATCATCATCATCATCATTGTTGTTGTTACAGGGGGCTATAGGGTCGGCAGGACCTCAGGGATAATCATTATTATCATCATTGTTGTTGTTGTTACAGGGGGCTATAGGGTCGGCAGGACCTCAGGGATAATCATTATTATCATCATTATTGTTATTGTTGTTGTTGTTACAGGGGGCTATAGGGTCGGCAGGACCTCAGGGATAATCATTATTATCATCATTATTGTTATTGTTGTTGTTGTTACAGGGGGCTATAGGGTCGGCAGGACCTCAGGGATAATCATTATTATCATCATTATTGTTGTTGTTACAGGGGGCTATAGGGTCGGCAGGACCTCAGGGATAATCATTATTATCATCATCATCATCATCATTGTTGTTGTTACAGGGGGCTATAGGGTCGGCAGGACCTCAGGGATAATCATTATTATCATCATTATTGTTATTGTTGTTGTTGTTACAGGGGGATATAGGGTCGGCAGGACCTCAGGGATAATCATTATTATCATCATTATTGTTATTGTTGTTGTTGTTACAGGGGGCTATAGGGTCGGCAGGACCTCAGGGATAATCATTATTATCATCATTATTGTTGTTGTTACAGGGGGCTATAGGGTCGGCAGGACCTCAGGGATAATCATTATTATCATCATCATCATCATTGTTGTTGTTGTTACAGGGGGCTATAGGGTCGGCAGGACCTCAGGGATAATCATTATTATCATCATTATTGTTATTGTTGTTGTTACAGGGGGCTATAGGGTCGGCAGGACCTCAGGGATAATCATTATTATCATCATTATTGTTATTGTTGTTGTTGTTACAGGGGGCTATAGGGTCGGCAGGACCTCAGGGATAATCATTATTATCATCATCATCATCATTGTTGTTGTTACAGGGGGCTATAGGGTCGGCAGGACCTCAGGGATAATCATTATTATCATCATCATCATCATTGTTGTTGTTGTTACAGGGGGCTATAGGGTCGGCAGGACCTCAGGGATAATCATTATTATCATCATCATCATCATCATTGTTGTTGTTGTTACAGGGGGCTATAGGGTCGGCAGGACCTCAGGGGTTCCCCGGTGCTATTGGATCCCCAGGCCCTGCAGGACCTCCCGGTGTTGCTGGACCCGCAGGAGCAGACGTGAGTGACCCCCCCTTTTTTCTCTTTTTTCTTTAACCCCTTCAGAGCCTCACCACAAGACCTTTTGCTGTCATGCTTCTGTATCCCTAGAAGAGCCCCATGGCAGGAAAACGTTCTCATAACCACAGTAGGGGGACGGGATAGCTCAGTGGTCAGAGTACTCACTTCCCCCCTGCCAAGGTTAAGCAGCATCGAGCGTGGTTACCACTTGGATGGGTGACCGTTTGCCTTGGTTTCAGCACAGTCCCCCAGTTTACCCAGCTGTAAATGGGCACCTGCCCTCTTTAGGGTCAGGGAAGGAAAAGCAGTGAGGGAGAGGAGATGGGCGCCGCCCTCAACATGCTGGCCCCTAGAGTAGTTGAGGTCTCTGATGCCTCTCTCTCTCCTATGACCACAAAGGTTATGGGACACCTTGACCTTTACCTTTAACCCCAGCATGAATGTTTCTTGCTCTTTGAGGTTTGGGGTTGAGTTGTCCCCCCTCCTGGTCCTTGGCTAGAGCTCCGAGGATCACCAGTGAAGAGATCTAGCGTATGCGACTGTGTTTGCCCACCATTGAGGTAGCTGCATTTTGACTTCAGGGGTTAAAGGTGTTCAGTTCCTCCTGAATGAGGGGAAAGTTGGGGGGTTTTAAGGGAAAGGTGTGTTTTTTGTTAAGGGTGTGGAGGGCAGATCTGATCATTTGCTCCTCAGGGAGTGGATTGCAGCCCTGGTAAAATCATAGAGATATAGATAGATAGATATATAAATGTATATATTGATAAATGTATATATAGATAGATATATAAATGTGCATTAATATTTAATCTTCAGGATGTAGATGGCAACCCTGACTTTCATATTTCTCCATAATCCAGTCAAAAACATGTTTGTTCTGTGTGTTTGTCTGCAAGGTGTGACACGATAGTGTGTTATTGTCTGCAGGCTGTGTTATTTTCTGCAGGCTATGTGTTATTGTCTGCAGGCTGTGCGTTATTGTCTGCAGGCTGTGACGTTATTGTCTGCAGGCTGTGTGTTATTGCCTGCAGGCTGTGTGTTATTTTCTGCAGGCTATGTGTTATTGTCTGCAGGCTGTGTGTTATTGTCTGCAGGCTGTGTGTTATTGTCTGCAGGCTGTGACGTTATTGTCTGCAGGCTGTGTGTTATTGTCTGCAGGCTGTGACGTTATTGTCTGCAGGCTGTGACGTTATTGTCTGCAGGCTGTGTGTTATTGTCTGCAGGCTGTGTGTTATTGCCTGCAGGCTGTGTGTTATTGCCTGCAGGCTGTGTGTTATTGTCTGCAGGCTGTGACGTTATTGTCTGCAGGCTGTGACGTTATTGTCTGCAGGCTGTGTGTTATTGTCTGCAGGCTGTGTGTTATTGTCTTCAGGCTGTGACGTTATTGTCTGCAGGCTGTGACGTTATTGTCTGCAGGCTGTGACGTTATTGTCTGCAGGCTGTGTGTTATTGTCTGCAGGCTGGGACGTTATTGTCTGCAGGCTGTGTGTTATTGCCTGCAGGCTGGGACGTTATTGTCTGCAGGCTATGTGTTATTGCCTGCAGGCTGTGACGTTATTGTCTGCAGGCTGTGACGTTATTGTCTGCAGGCTGTGACGTTATTGTCTGCAGGCTGTGACGTTATTTTCTGCAGGCTATGTGTTATTGTCTGCAGGCTGTGACGTTATTGTCTGCAGGCTGTGTTATTGTCTGCAGGCTGTGACGTTATTGTGCTATTGTCTGCAGGATGTGAAGTTATTGTGTGTTATCTTCAAGGTGTGACATTACTGTGTGTTGTTATCTGCAGGCTGTGACATTACTGTGTGTTGTTATCTGCAGGCTGTGACATTACTGTGTGTTACTGTCAGCAGTGTGTGATGTTACAGTCTGCAAGGTGTTACTGTTGTGTGTTATTTGTCTGCAAGGTATAGAGTGTTTATTGCGTGTTGTTGTCTGTAGGGTGTGACATTACCGTGTGTCGTTATGTGCAAGATGTGACATTATTGTTGTTGTTGTTGTGTGCAGGGTTTTGACGGCAGCCCGGGTGGCCCCGGAGACCCGGGTCCTCAGGGAAACCCCGGCATCCCCGGAGAGAGAGGGTCACCGGGCCTGCCCGGCCAGGAGGGAGGAAGTGTGAGTCCTCCCTGGTTCTGCTCTTTTTAATTGTTTCATTTTTTGGTGTTGTTGAAAATCCGTTTATGTCTTCTCCCTGCAGGGATGCTGGGCAAGGGGAGGGGGGGGGGGGGGGGGCTGTTTGTATAAAGAGCATCCCCACCTTCTGGAAATTCCGTTCTTGTAGTTCACTTTTTTTCTATTCCTGTTTTTCTCTCTGCCTTGTTTTTTGGGGGGATTTTTCCTGTCACCTCCTTCAGGAATCCCCTCTTTTCTATCCCTCTCTGTGTTTTCTGCCTTGTTCCTTTTCTTCCTGTGACTTTGTCTATTTTCTGCCTTCCTGGTCCATTCTCCTGTCTTTATTTTAGAAAGATAAGAGTTCTCTCCCTGGCTAAAGCTGGGCCTGACTTGTCAGGGGCTTGATGGCATGCAGCACAACACATTTTTGCTGATTGAGAGAAAACAGTTATAGCTGTGTCATTATTATTGTGAGTGCCAGTGTTTAATATTTTTTGTTGATTTGCTTGTTTGGGGGTTTTTTTAAAGATGTTTTTTTTTGGGGGGGGAGGCAGTATTATTGTGAGCATTGGGGTCATTTTCCTTTCAGGTTGTGTTTTTTCTTACATATTTAAAAAAGATTATATAGGGGAGGGGAGGAGGCAGTTATTGAGTATTATTGTTGACATTTTCCCCTTTGATTTTGTCATTGTTGATTGCTAATGCCCCGACTTGTCTTTTTAGAAGTAACCATTTTGTGGCTGTTTATTGTAGTTATCAGATTTTATAATTTTTATTACAATTGGATTTCATGGTTTTTATTATTTTGATTATTCCTTTTCATTTCTTTGAAATTTGGTCATATTATTGATATAGCGTATATTACATGGTCATGTCATCAGTATCATAATTAGCATTAGCATTATCTAATATCTCCAACTGTTAACCTTTTCCTTATAGATAACCCGCTCTAGGGTAACCAACGTTCTACTAGCTCATCCTTACATATACCCACTTCTGGGCTATGGTAGCATACAATAATGTGCACTGAGAATGAGGGGTTCTTTCCCTTAACCTTTCCCCTACGGGTAACTCGCTACAGGGTAACCAACCATCTACTAACCCTTCCCTCCGTATCACCCACTACTGGGTTACTGTAGCATACAAATGCGCACAGTGCACGTGTACTGGGAAAGAGGGGTTCTCTCCCTTGGATAGCATTAACATAGGGATAGTGTTGATAGTTTGGTTTACATTCCATGGTCATATTGTCAATATCATCAGCATTATTCAGTCTCGTTATTGTTGACGGTTGTTGTTCAGTGTGTTGTTGTTGTTGTTGTTGTTAGGAGGAGGGCCACTGTGGTCATGTTGTGGTCATGTTTCTGATTTCAGGGACCTACCGGACCTGCCGGACCCCCAGGACCTCCAGGTCCTCAGGGAGAGTCGGTGAGTTACTGGCCTGCACAGGGTCACTTCACTTCCACACTTCACTTCACTTCACCTTCACACTTCATTTCACTTCACTTCCACCCTTCACTTCACCTTCACACTTCACTTCCACACTTCACTTCACTTCACCTTCACACTTCATTTCACTTCACTTCCACACTTCACCTTCACTTCACCTTCACACTTCATTTCACTTCACTTCCACACTTCACCTTCACTTCACCTTCACACTTCACTTCCACACTTCACTTCACCTTCACACTTCATTTCACTTCACTTCCACACTTCACCTTCACACTTCACTTCACCTTCACTTCACCTTCACTTCCACACTTCACTTCACCTTCACACTTCATTTCACTTCACTTCCACACTTCACCTTCACTTCACCTTCACACTTCACTTCCACACTTCACTTCACCTTCACACTTCATTTCACTTCACTTCCACACTTCACCTTCACTTCACCTTCACACTTCACTTCACCTTCACACTTCATTTCACTTCACTTCCACACTTCACTTCCACACTTCACCTTCACTTCCACACTTCACCTTCACACTTCATTTCACTTCACTTTCACTTCACCTTCACTTTAATTCTACTTTATTTCAGTATCACTTCACTTTCACTTCTCTTCACTTTAACTTTACTTTCATTTCACACTTTCACTTCACTTTCAATTAGTTTCACTTCACTTTCCACTTCTTTTCCCTTCACTTTTACCTCTCACTTCATTTCACTTTTCACTTCTCCTCACTTCATTTTCCTTTATCTTCCTTTTTACTTCACATTCATTTCACTTCACATGCACTTCACTTCCACTTCACTTCTCTTCACTTCACTTTCACTTCTCTTCTTAACTTTCACTTCTCTTCTTAACTTTCACTTCTCTTCACTTTACTTTCACTTCACTTTCACTACTCACCTGGCACTGCTTCACTTCTCACTTCTCTTCACTTTCACTTCTCACTTCACACCATTTCACTTCTCACTTCACTTGCACTTCACTTTCATTTCACTTCTTACTTCACTTCACTCCACACCACTTCACATTTACTTCTCTCCACATCACTTCACTTTCACTTCACTCTACACCACTTCACTTTCACTTCACTCCACCCCCATTCACTTCACTTTCACTTCACTTCATATTCACTTCACTTTCACCTTCACCTGGCAGAGCCCATCCCTCTCCAGGTAGCAGGGTGCATGCTGGGTGTGTAACACTCCAGTTCAACTTTTTCATCATAGTTTTTCCATGATCATGTACATAATTTTTTTTCTCACAATTATGATTTTTCACGTTACATGTTTTTTACAAACCTAATTCTCCACTTCATATTCTTCATTCTTTCATTTGTTTCACAAACTCAAATTTTCCAGTTCATACTTTTCATTCTCTCATTTGCATATTCCAGTTCAAACTTTTCATTATTTGCATATTCCAGTTCATACTCTTCATTGTCTCATTTGCATAATCCAGTTCATATTTTTCATTCTCGCATTTGTATATTCATTATAGGGACCAGGAGGAGCACTTGGTCAGCCTGGTCGCCCAGGGTTACCTGGACCTTCCGGAAAAGATGGCGCTCGTGGTATGACGGGCGAGCGAGGAGGGGCTGGTAACCCTGTAAGTCAGACAGTCGTCGTGATTCACTCTGCTGCTGTAACTCCGCTGTTGACTTCTTCTTTCTTCTTTCTGTAACTTAAAGTAGTAGTTGTGTGTGTGAGAGAGTGAGTGTCTGTGTGTGTGTGTGTGTGTGTGTGTGTGTGTGTGTGTGCTTGTGTGTGTATGTGTGTGTGAGAGAAAGAGAAATATAGGTTGGGGGGGGGGGGGTATATGAGACAGAGTGAAAGAGAGGTTTGTGAGAGTGAGAGACAGAGATGTGGGGTGTGTACACTCACCTGTGTGTGTGTGAGAGAGAGTGAGAGAGAGAGGACTGTATAGGAATATGTGCATGCACTCATGCATAATTATGCAGGTTTGTCCACTTAAAGAAATCAAAATAAAAAACCCAAAAGAAACTAAACATCCCCCCCCCAAAAAAAAAGCCAACCAAAAAAACCAAAAGAAAACCCAACAACAAACAAATAAAAAACAAAAAAAAACTGCAGCTTACAACTGGTAATGGTTGCTGTCCATGTTGTGTCCATGTGGATGGCGAAACTGGAGTGTCGGCTTCAGGTGTGGAAGTTTACATGTATACACAACCCTCATCTCTTTCTCTCTCCCCCTTTCTCTCTCTTTGTCTGTCTCTCTCTTTTTCTGTCTCTCTTTTCTCTGTCTCTTTGTCTCTCTGTCCCCCCCCCCCCCCCCCCATCCGCTCACTTGCACATGCACACGCACTCAAACCCCCCCCCCCCCCCCCCCCTAATATCACTTCATGTGTAAAGACTAAAGACAGAACGCACACAATGCACACACCCCACTCTCTCTCTGTCTCTCTCTCTCTCTCTCTCTCTCTCTCTCTCTCCCACACACACACACACTCTCGCCCCACATCACACAGTCTATTTATCTATCAGCCTTTTCCACGTTATTTCTGTTGGTGTGTCTGTCTACTTGTTTGTCAGTGATTATGCATTGATATGGTTCGATTCTGTGCAGGGCCCTCAAGGACCCCCTGGACCATCAGGCCCAACCGGGCAGATTGTGAGTACATTCACCTGTCTGTCTGTCTGTCTGTCTGTCCATTTATTGGTGTTGATATTGTTTGTGCCTCGTGGCCTGCTGGTTAGCTGGTTTGGTCTGCCTGGAAGTCTGTCTGTTCTTCCTCTGCATGTATGTGCATGTTTATCTGTGTGTCTGTTCATTTCTCTGTCCATGTTATGTTCAGTTTGTGTGTGTGCGCGTGTGTGTGTGTGTGTGTCTACATAGGTCCACATGATATTATCTTTACCATCATCAACAGCAGCAGCATCATTATCATCATCATCATCATCATCATAAGTGATGTCCCTGTTGTTAATTGTGCAAATGTCGTCGTCATCATCATCATCAAGACAAGTGATATTGTGCTGATTGTTTATTTTGTCATCATCATCGTTGTCATCATAAGTAATGTCCCTATTGTTAATTGTGCGATCGTCATCACCATCGTTGTCATCATAAGTAATGTCCCTATTGTTAATTGTGCGATCGTCATCACCATCATCATCATCATCGTCATCAAGACAAGTGATATTGTGTTGATTGTTTATTGTGTGATTATCATTATCATCATCATTATCATTATCATCGTCGTCATCACTATCATCACAAGTGACGGTGTGCTGGCTGTTGTCAGGGACCCACTGGCTACTCCGGCTCAGATGGTGCTCCTGGAGAACGCGGACCTCCGGTAAGTTCTGTCACTCTGAACAGACTTGCATACATTAACTCTCTCAGCCCTGCCAGTTCTCTCCCCTGCTTATGAAAATCTTATGAAATGCATTTATTTAAAAAATATAAATTGATTGAAGGAAATAGTAACAGTGAACTAAAATCATGTTATATGAAATGGTAACAAAATTTACTAATTTGATTTTTTTCCCCCCTCTAATCTGGAATGCTTACGTAATCCATTTGGAAAAGATAAAGAATCGATTACATGTAATGAAATGCATTTGGAAAAGAACAAGAATCAAATTGATTTCTTGGCATATGAAGCTTTAAAATAAAAACCTCATTTTGTTCTTGGACAAGAAAAGCATTGAAATGCATTTGTAAAAGTAAAATTTTTAAAAATTCAACCAAGAACATTTAGATTGTGAGAACCAAAGTGATTTCATGCACCAAAAGACACATTTGACAATAATCGCTCTGATTGTTGCTTTACAATATTCATTGCTGTATAAATTCCTATCATTACTACTGTTATTTTTGTTTTGGGGGTTAAAAAAAAGTAATGATAATAATACTGTTAATAATAATAGTATTATTATTATTATTACTTGGGCATCTGACTGCAACATTTCAAAGCATCTAGTTCAGACAAGGAGGCTGTTTGGTTCACAATACGTACTGGTTCAGTGTTCCGCTGGTTCACAGTACAGTGTTCCGCTGGTTCACAGTACATTAATCCGCTGGTTCACAGTGCAGTATTCCGCTGGTTCACAGTACAGTGTTCCGCTGGTTCACAGTACAGTATTCCGCTGGTTCACAGTGCAGTTTTCCGCTGGTTCACACACTGGTTCACACAGTGTTCTACTGGTTCTCAGTGTTCTACTGGTTCACAGTATTCTAGTGATTCCTTGTACTGGTTCTTTGTGTTCTACTGGTTCACAATGTTAGGAACAGATGACAAGTTTACAAAACTGCAAACACTCGGGGTTTGGATGTAAATTCCTCAAAATAAAAGAAAAAAATAACAAAAACGATAACATAAATGTTTTTAAATACCTTGATTTGCGTCTTGAGCGTGATTATTCAGGGTGTTACGTTACGTTTTTTTATTCCTCTCTGCAATCAGGGTGAGGCAGGTGTGGACGGTATCCCCGGCGAACAGGGGCCACAGGGACAACAGGGGGCCCCCGGTCAGCAGGGTGCACCAGGCTCAAGGGGTGAACAGGTGAGTTCAAATCCTGCAGTGACTCCTGTGTGTGTGTGTATGAATGAATGGCTGTGTCGACAGGGAAGGGGTGTGTGTGGGGGTTGGTGTGTGTGTGTGAGACTGGGCAAATGAGTTTGTGCATGAGAGAGAGTGTGTGAGGGAGTTTGTACATGTGTGTGTGTGTTGGTGTGAGTGAGCGTGTGTGCTATAAGAGTGTGTGTGTAATGTGTCTTATATGATGAACTCAGAAACACTTTGTTATTAGAAATTAAAACAAAAGAACGTTAAAACTGTATAGATAAAATTAACCCTAGTAGCGCTGAATATGCAGCAACAAGCCTCACTTCTATTGGCTGAATTAACATTGGCTAGCATTGTTTTGGAGGAGGGTGGGCTCAAACAACCCTTGATATTGATATATAAAACTGAATTAAATGTGTTAAGCTATATATCACTGGAAAGAACAGATAATATGCTTTTAAATGAGTGTAATTTTATAATAATGTGTAGTGATTATGATTATGTAAAAAAAATCCAAAAAAAAAAATCGTGTGCGCACTACTGATCACTGTTCCATCGTCAGGGCCCCAGATCGATTTTAACACGATAAGCAAAGTTCTTGTGGTGCATAAATGTCATGATTAGGTAAACACTATTTCTTGACATTAGTTTTCAAAAAATAAGGAGTTTGTATCGCTTTAACAGTCACCAAATACTCGGAAAAGTTCAGCGAAAGGATCGACGCCATCATGACCGTCATGGCGGAATGTGCGAAGTGGTGGCTTTCTATGACGAAAATACAAAGATCGCTTGATTTCATGTGATGCAAAGTATTCAGCAGCATAGCGATTTGACTCAACAACAGTTATTTCGAAGCCTCGTTGCGTCAAAATAAAGTAAAACAATCTGTGACGTCGAAATCGCCGAGTAGCGAAGAAGTCCATCCAGCAAAAACTAGCACCGCTTGATTCAGTCCGATCGCGATCGATTTTAACCAAGTTTTTCAAAAATATTCCACAATCCTTACCTCATCATCTCTCTTATTGTTTATTTCAACCAAATCCAGCCTCTAAAACTCCTCCTCGCTGTCAATATTGTAAAAAAGCTCGAAAAACGCTTGAAGAAATTCTAGTGCAAACACTGGCCGCCATTTTTGTTGAAGACGATCTCGGCTGGTCCGAAAAAAAATAAAAATACACTCTTAACCAATCAGATTCTTCGTTGCTTGTGTGTGTCAAACGACCTTCGCCCCTTTCTGCGGGCCTACAACGGCCTTAACATTCATTGGCTGACCTTTGAAAGCGAAAGTAAGCTTTCAACTATGACCACCCATGTCATCCCGGAATATTCCGGGATCCACCACACAGCCTAGACCCGCCTTTACCGGAATATTCCGGGAACCGCGCTACTAGGGTTAAGTGTCATAATCACATTTGATATTTATCAAGCAAATATCAGATATGTGTATGAATGTTTTGAGGAAAGAGAAAAAAAGAAGTAGAATGCAACATGTTTTTAGTGAACATCAGTTTGAGCCAAACAGATAATTATAACTGATTGTTTTGTTGTGTCAAATAAGTCTACACAACATAAATGGCAATAAAATATTCTGAATCTGAAGTCTGAACCAGAGTCACACACTTACATACACAAACATACAATCGCACACACACACACACACACACACCTTGATTTCTCTTTTAAGAAAAGAGAAATCAAGATTTCTCTTTTAAGAAAAGAGAAAATGAGAAGTAAAATGCGACATGCTTTTAGTGTACATCATTTTGAGCCAAATAGATGATTATAACTGATGTTTGTTTATTTTGTTGTTGTGTCAAATAAGTCTACTTGGTTTAAATGGCAGTAAAATATTCTGAACCAGAATCACACACACACACACACACACTCACACTCACACCTCTAATCTTCACCATCGTTCTGCTTCACTGCTGTCTCACACACACACACACACTCACACACACACTCACACACACACACACACACACACACTCACACACACACTCACACACACACACACACACACACACACGCGCGCAAACACACACACACACACACACGCAAACACACACACACTCACACACACACACACACACACACACACACACACACACACACACACACACACACACACACACACACACACACCTCACACACACACACACACACACACACACACACACACACACACGCGCGCAAACACACACACACTCACACACACACACACACACACACACACACACACGCGCGCAAACACACACACACTCACACACCACACACACACACACACACACACACCACACACACACACACACACGCACACACACACACACACACGCACAACACACACACACACCACACACACACACATACACACACACACACACACACACACACACACACCAAACACACACACACACACACACCCACACACCACTCACACACCACACACACACACACACACAACACACTCACAACAACCACACAACACCTCACACACACACCACACACACACACACTCTAATCTTCACCATCGTTGTTTCACTGCTGCCAGGGTCCACAAGGAGAGGAAGGTGCTCCTGGTAACGTAGGTCCTCCTGGTCGTCGTGGTGACCGCGGAAACCCCGGACCTGAGGGAGCTCCAGGAGGCGTTGGTTCCTCGGTGAGTCGCCGTGTCTTGGTAGCATTGGGGGGGGTTTGGGTTTGGGGGGTTTTGGTTTTGGTTCTTCCGCTTCCACAACATTATGCCCATCCTAGGTTGAGCCTTATGGTTGGCCAGGGCGTTGCTACAAGGATTGACAGTAGAGTTGGTTTCATACCTGGTTTTAATCTGTATATAGCTGCATGGTTTTAACGTTTTCTGTATGGGTAACCCGTTATTGGCCAACCAACCATCTACTTCCCCCCTTTGTATCACCCACTACTGGGTTACAGTTGCATGCAAATGTACACAGGGCATATGTCCTGGGAAGAGGGGTTCTTTCCCTTAACATAGGAATAGTGTTAATCTGAGATTTAAAAGTTGGGGAGGTGAGAGCCCTGATATGGCCTCTGTGGTCAGCAGGGCTTTAAACATCAGGATTGGGTTAGATTGATCCCTCAGTGAGTCGTCAGGGTGGTTTTGGTTAGGGTTGTTTTTTTTGTTTGTTGTTTTTTCATTCTTGGGCTAGAGCTCCAAGCTTCGCTAATGATGAGATTTATGTGTATGTGACTTTGACTTTCTGTTTGAATGTTTTTGTCAAACTGTGAAGAAAGGGTGAGGCTGGGAATGGAACCCTATGTTGGCAAGTGAACGTCTAAACCATCCTGTCATCTTCCTTTTTAGTCATCATTTTTTTCAGTGTATTGATCATCGTCATTGTCAAGTTATGGATCAGATTTTGATGGAGACTGTAGCTCAGTGGTAAAGATTGCAAACCTGTGGTTCCGTAGTATTTTTGGTTCAAATCCTGGCAGCAGCTTCTGGTGATTTGATGTTGGGGATTTTTTACCATCTTCCAGGTCAGCTTGACAGTGCAGACCTGCCAGTGCCTTAATTCCCTTCACATGCAGATCAAATAAATATATTCATGATCATGTAAATCATATCAGTGTTTGGTGGGTTATGGAAACACAACATACCCAGCATGCATCCTGTATCAAAAAATGAGCTGCTCTGAAGTCGGAATGTGTCGGCTGAGGCCAGCAGGTAGATTTCCTGCAGAGTTGCAACAAGCACAGGAGAAGATCAGGTACTATGAATCCACCTAAGAAGGCAATGCGTAGAAGAGAGATGAAAACACTTCAGAAACAAAGATTGGGGAGTGGGGCACACTCTTCAGGCATAGGAGTCATTGTAAGACTGCAGGCACACATTGGACAGTAAGTTTGTGCCCTCACTATATAATAATATAGGCAACCGTACTGTGAAGGCTATTGTGCCAAGAGCTGGTCATGGCTGAAGACAATCTCAACACAACATTTTACACATAACAATCATTCTAACCTAGGCCTTGGCACTAGCTGACATCAATAACTGACCCTCATGGTTGACCCAGGGCGTTCATAGAAGGAACCACAGTAGAGTCGGTTTTATGCCCAGTTTTAATCTGTATATAGCTGCACAGTTTTAATCTGTCTATAGCTGCACAGTTTAAATCTGTCTTTAGCTGCACAGTTTAAATCTGTATATAGCTGCACAGTTTAAATCTGTATATACCTGCACAGTTTAAATCTGTATATACCTGCACAGTTTTAGTCTGAGATTTACAGTTACTACGAGGTGACAACAGCCTTGATACGGCCTCAGTGGTGGGCGGGGCTGTAAACAACAGGACTGAATCACTGTGTGTGGCCAGGGCCAGTTTGGCGTTGATGTTTGTGGTGAAGTTTTGTCAGTTGTTTTTTATGATGACGGTGTTATCATCATATTACAATCAATGCTTACCTGGTTGGTTTGTTGGTGTAGGGACCTGAAGGCGAGATGGGACCACCTGGAAGCCCCGGCTCTCCTGGAACACAGGTATGTTGAAGTACAGGTGTCGGTAATCTTCTAACACACCTGTCAGGGGGGGAGAGGGAGGATGTTGGGTTTTTTTTTTCCATCTTTTTTGTTTTGTTTTTTGTTCTTGGCTAGAGTTCCATGGTTCTCCTATTCTGAGATTTTTGTGTTTGCAACCCCACTATTTAGGTAGCTGCATTCCGACTTGGGGGATGGACGTTACAGGTATGATTTTTGTCTTGATTGTCCCTTTCCACTAATACTTAAGTGTTGGTCTGGATGCTAGTCTTTTGGGTGAGGCAATAAACCAATGTCCTGTGTGCAATAATTATAATAATAATAATTGTAATAATAATACAGATCGAGCACACATGTAAAAACCCACAGGTTTTAAGGGTGGTTTTTTTTGTTTGGTGGGAGGGAGGGGGTGGGGTGTTCATGAGAATAATTTAGTTGATTCCAGGAAAAAAAGTTCAGTAGGAAAGCCTCAGAGAAACGGTTACACATGCAGACTGGAAAGTTGTTTTATATATATATATATATATATATATATATATATATATATATATATATATATATATATATATGTGTGTGTGTGTATGTAAGGCATTGTGCTTGTGGCTGTGATGTCTCGTGAGGAAAAGCAGCTGGATTGTCAGGAATAGAAATTGGTTGCGATTGAAAAGTGATATTCATTTCACACCTGAATAACTGTTTTCTTATGTACATGGTGTTGAGAGTTGGCCAGATGCAACTCTGTTCTAATTCTGTTGTACCTGTGTGTTAGGGTCTGCCTGGACCACCTGGCACACCTGGAGAGGACGGAGCACCTGGATTACCTGGAGCCACTGGCCCCACTGGACCTGCCGGACAGGCTGGCGCTAGGGTAAGATGCGTCTTTGATGTGGATGTGTTCAGGGTTAAAGGCGTCTTGAGATATGTGTTGAGCTAGGGTAAAATGTGTCTTTGATGTGGATGTGTTCAGGGTAAAATATGTTGTTCCAAGGTAAGAGGTGTTCAGCTAGGGAAAGATGTCAGCCAGGGTAAAATTGTCTTTGATGTTAGCTAGGGAAAGATGTCAGCCAGGGTAAAATTGTCTTTGATGTTAGCTAGGGTAAGATGTCAGCCAGGGTAAAATTGTCTTTGATGTGGGTGTGTTCAGGGTAAGATGTGTTTATGATGTGGATGTGTTCAGATTCAGGGTAGCAGCTCTAGATTTGATTAATCTGACAGTAATTGTTGATGATGTGGATCTTTTCAGGGTAAGATGTGTCTTTGATGTGGATGTGTTCCGGTTAAGATATATGTTGAGCTTGGGTAAGATGCGTTTATGGTGCGGATGTGCTCAGATTCAGGGTAGCTGTTCTAGATTTGATTAATCTGACAATAATTGTTTGTGGTGATAGTGATGATGATGACTATGGTGCTTGCCATAATGATGATGATGATTGTACAATGATGACAATGCTGGTGGCAATGTTGATGGTAGTTGTGGCGATGATGACGACGATGTCTGTTGACAGGGAGAGAGAGGGTTCCCAGGAGAAGTGGGCCTGCAGGGAGCCCGAGGAGCCCCTGGAGAGAGAGGACCTAGCGGACCTGTAGGAGAAGTGGGAGTCCCTGTAAGTCAAGTCCGCCTTGGCTTCTGGAGGCCTGGCTGTTATTATTTATTGCACATCAGCAGCTCCCCCTTCCCCCCCAGCTGTACGCATTCACTGTTTACTTCGATGAATACATCTCTGTTTAACCCTTTGTTTCCTTTGCAATACAACAGTACCTTTTTTTTTTAAACTGGACTTTGGTAGTTGTTAAAATGCTGTTGCTTTTGTTCTAGTACTAATGAAGAAACTTAAAATAACTACATTTCTACATCCTTTTTTGCCCTTAAAAAAAATCCCTGCAACATGATTGATACTTTGAGATGTGTACAAAAATCACAACGTCAACATGCTGCATACTGCACATGAATTGAACATTTTGTAATGATGGAGATGTACATGTTTAATGGGAGAATATAACCTGCAATGCAAGGGACCAGCAAACAAATAAACCCAGAAAAAGTCTGTCTTCTGCCTTCAATGTCAGTTTTTCTGTTTGTCTTCACTGCATATCAGTCTCTGCTTCAGCGTGACTGTCGGTCAGTTCTTGAAGCCATTGTTCTGCTCCAACTCTGCACAGTGTTTACCTAGAGCATTACTGGGGTGCAGATGACATTGCTGGGTATGTTCATCTCTTACAGCTGCATCCAGTTTGTTCTTCACCAAAAAGAGGATGGGTTTTTTAACTCATTGGTGACTGGTACTGCCACAGAGGATGGGTTTTTAACTCTTTGGTGACTGCAGCTACTGCTAGACTGAGAGAATATTCCTCTAAGCTGTAAGACAAGTTACTTTGGTTTGATATAACTAAGGTACCACTTGCCTGAAGAAACTGTGAGGAGCAAACTGGCAAGACCAGAAACCCTGACACTGAAATTCTGACCCAGGCAGATCGGTCGAGTGAGAATAGTGTTGTGTGTGTTCAAGGTCATGCATTTCCATTTGATTTTTGTTGTTGATGTTATTGTTGTGAGTGTTGCTAATGAGATGATAATGTATGCAGGGACCCCCTGGACCCCCTGGTGATCGTGGAGACCCCGGTGCCCCCGGCAACATGGTATGTGCATTTTGACATGTGTGGTTATGTTTGTGGGTGGGTAGGTGGGAGGGGGCGTATGTGGGTGGGTAGGTGGGAGGGGGTGTATGTGTAAGTATGTTATGCGTGGATGCGTGTGTGTGTGTGTCTGTATTCCAGGATTAGTCAAGAGATGACCCATGTATTTTATCGTTTTCATGTCACAATTTCCTCAAGATGAAATTCTCCTAAGTGTGTGTGTTCACATAAGTGTGTAGGAGTCGCCATTGAATTTAGCTGCATACCATTGGTCTCATCCATGCTGCTGAATTGTTGAGTGTGTTGTGTGTGTGTGTCATGTTTGTGGGGATGGGATAGCTCAGTGGTCAGAGCACTCGCTTCCCCAAAGTTAAGATTAAGTAGCATCAAGCGTGGCTACCAAGTAGATGGGTGACCGTTTGCACATCTTTGCTTCAGTACAGTTCCCCCAGTTCACCCAGCCGTAAATGGGTACCTGCCCTCTTTAGGGTCAGGGTAGGTAAAGTAGTGAGAGAGAGGAGATGGGTGCTACCCTCAATATGCTGGCCCCTAGAGAAGTTGAGGTCTCTGACACCTTGCTCCCCAATGGCTGAATAGGTTATGGGAACACCTTAACCTTTATGTGTGTTTTCTGTGTTATGTGTTGTGTATGTGTGTGTGTTATGTATGTGTTTTATATATGTGTGCAATGTATGTATGTTATTATGTTACGTATGTGTTATGTTATGTGTGTTATGTTTTGCAGGGATTGTCAGGAGAGCGTGGAGGACGAGGCAAACCTGGACCCAAAGGACCACCTGTGAGTTGTCTCACTTTTTTCTCCATTTATAACAAAAACACATCTTTGGCGGGTTTTTTTCCATATTGGAAAGTGCTGGAGAAGAAACATATGAAGCATTCTACTATAATCTGAACACCATTAATAATTTTATAAAGAAAGATCAGTAATGTTCACAAACATGGAGAAATATTGTAGCAGGATTACAGCATAACTTGAGATTCCCCCCCCCCCCCACAAAACCAAAACTTACAAACAAAAATGGACAAAAATGTTCATTTTATCCTAAAAATTTCACCCATTTTCTGAACAAACGCATCAGTATGGTCTTGAAGCCAATGGCTCCTTTTCTTTTTAAGTAACTATTAAAAATTGAGTAAAAGTATTTTTTAAAAATCGCCCCCCTTTACAGAAAACTTTATAGTGTGATAGCACCAAGTGAAAAATTGCCTCCCAGGACACTGGACTTGATAGTGTAACAATGTGCCTTGTGTAAAATTGCCTCCCTTGACTCAGGATATTAACCCTTTCCTTATGGGTAAGGGTTAATGCCGCAAAACGTCCGCCAAGCTTAGCTTGGAAGATCTCCTCGACATCTGGATCTTTCAGTTTGTCCACGTCAAATTTGATACCTGGGTTTGCAGGCTGTTTGTTTTTCTTCAGCTTCATTTTGAATACCAGCAGCACAAGGTCGTGGTCGCTGCCTATGTCAGCTCCAGAGTAGGTTCTTGTTCTGGCTCTGTTGATGCTGGATTTGAAGCGCCGTGGTGTTAAGATAAAATCTATTTGGTTATGGATCTTGCCGTTTGGCGCATGCCAGGTTGTCCTCCTTGACTGCTTGTGGGGATAGAGGGTATTGGCAATGGTAAGTCTGTGGGTGGAGGCAAACTCCAGCAGACGTAGTCCCCTGTCGTTGGTCTCCCCAGTTCCAAACTGACCAACTGTTCTGGCCCATTGGTTGTAAGAGTCAGGACCTACTTAGGCGTTAAAATCCCCTTGGATGATGATGATGTCCTTCTTGGCTATTTTCATAATGGTCTCTTCAAGATCTTCGTAAAATTCTTCTACTTCTTCATCTGCATGGTCAGATGATGGTGCATAGATTTGTATGATGGTGATGTTCTTGGGCTTGGCCGACACCCGGATGCTGATAATCCTGCTGGAAGCGGTGTACAGCTGATAATGCACCCCACTACTTCCTTTCTGACAATAAATGCCACTCCATGTTGGTGATGTTTCTCTTGGCCACTGTACCAGATCTTGTTGCCTTCTTCAGTCAATGTCTCACCAAATCCTGTCCATCTCACTTCTCCTAGTCCAATAATGTCCCATTTATAGCGGTTAAGCTCATACTCTAGTTCTTTGATTTTTCCGCACTGGTAGAGTGTACGGACGTTCCATGTACCAATGGTGATTTGTTCTCTAGGGAGCTTAAGAAATGTTTTAACTCCAGTAGCTGACTTGTCACTTCCACCCTGGTGTTGATCAATGGAAAGCGCTGTCGTTGGTAACCCGGGCCTCGACCGATCCGGTATCATATTGGCTTTGCATTTGTCTTTCATGTTTTTTCTGTGGGCTTAGGATATTCCTTGGTGGCGCCAATCTCCTCTCCATGTTTTGGGGTTTTTTTCTATTGGGGTTTCCTCCCCCACATGCGACAGGTTGTACTGGGTTACATGGATACCAGTAGCAGTAACAGAGAACTTCTATGACTGACCTGACCCCTTGTCTCCAGTCCTGTTTAATCTGTTCTTGGAAAACATTATGAGAGACCCTCCATGACTTCCACTCTACCATCTCTATTGGCGGCAGACCCCTCAACAACTTGCGGTTTGCAGATGACATTGACCTCATGGGCGGAAGTAACACAGAGCTGCAAGATCTTACGACCAGACTTGAGAACAGAGCTGGAGCATATGGAGGTGAGCTCGGAGAAAAGTAAAGTACTTGTGAACAGCACGAGCAACGCCACTGCTAAAATTTACATGAAGGGCCAACAACTGGAGGAGGTAGACGCTTTTAAATACCTTGGCACTACACTCACAAAGGACAGGCGATCGACGACAGAAATCGAAGTCAGAATAGCCATGGCAACATCTTCCATGACAAAACTCACCACCATATGGAAAAGTAAAGAGATTGGTTTCCCAATCAAACTAAAGCTCTACAAAGCCCTAATTCAGACTATCCTGCTGTATGGAAGTGAAACCTGGACATTGACTGCTGAAACAGCAAAGCGAATCCAGTCATTTGAAACAAAATGCCATAGAAAACTATTGGGCATATCCTGGAGAGAACAAAAGACCAATGAATTTGTCAAGAGTCAAATAACACGGCTGGCAGGTCCACAGGAACCCTTCTCACCATCATCAAGAAGAAAAAGCTGACATGGTTCAGCCACGTCACCCGCCACAACACTCTGCCAAAAACAGTACTGCAGGGAACACTCGAAGGTGGCAGAAAGAGGGGAAGACAGAACAAGTCATGGATGGACAACATCAGAGAATGAACCAGGATGAATGACTCGGCATTACTGCGCAGAGCCGAGGACCGAGATGGATGGAGGAGGCTTACCACGGCATCGTCTTTCGTGTCTCCCCCACGACCGCCAAGGTCACGGGTCTGATGATGATATGGGTAAGCCGCTCTAGGGTAACCAACCCCTCTTTATCACCCACTACTGGTTTTCTGTAGCATACAGTGCACGTGGGAAAGAGGGGCTCTCTCCCTCAATGTAGGGGGGACCAGATAGCCTAGTGGTAAGAACATTGCGCTCGCTATCTGACAACCCGGGTTTGATTCCCGTTCAAGGGGATATTTTCCCCTGGAGTTAACATCAGTGCAGACTCCACTCTCCCCAAAAGTCCTTTCGGATGAGACTATAAACTAAGGCCCAGTGTGCGAACGTACACAGAACATCTTGCGAACGTGTTAAATCCTGTTCCGCTTTTCGTAAGAGTAGGCCATTGTGTGCCGGTGGGAACAGATGACAGAATTTACAAAACCGCATACACACAGGGACAGGATGTAAAAAAGCGCATAAGTGCTTATTCCATTATTCTCGATATTAAAGAATTTTTTTTTTTAAATAATAAATAGGGATAGTTAACAGTGCCACATGAAAAATTGCCCCCTTAAACACAGGATATTGATAGTGCGATGGCACCACATAAAAAATCACCACCTTCTACACAAAGATTTTATCCTGTAGTGGTGTTGCATGAAAAACTGCCACCCTTTTACACAAAGATTTTATCCTGTAGTGGTGTTGCATGAAAAACCGCCACCCTTTTACACAAAGATTTTATACTGTGATGGTGTCACATGAAAAACCGCCACCCTAAAGACTTTTTACTGTGATGGCACCACACCACACACACACGGTAAAAATGGCCCCAAGACTTGGCACTGTGACCTGACGGACGACCTGACACCCCCCCCCCTCTGTCTGTGTGTTTCCAGGGGCCTCAAGGCGAGCCTGGCAGGGACGGGGAGCGCGGCCTGACAGGGGAGGAGGGTCTGGCCGGCCCGGCCGGTGTGCCCGGCCCCTCAGGACTGATCGCCGCCAAGGGTGACCGTGGCAACGCCGGCCCCAGTGGAGAGGCCGGGCCCCCTGGCGCTTCCGGCCGCTCTGGACCCCCCGGCAACCCCGGCCCCCAGGGGCTGCCCGGCTCCCCCGTGAGTGCTGCTGTTGTTGTTGTTGTTGTTGTTGATTCCTTGTTGTGGTGGTGGTGGTTGATTTCTTGTTGTGGTGGTGGTGGTCGTTGTTGATTCCTTGTTGTTGTGGTGGTGTGGTTGTTGTTGATTTCTTGTTGTTGTGGTGGTGGTTGTTGTTGATTTCTTGTTGTTGTGGTGGTGGTTGTTGTTGTTTCTTGTTGTTGTGGTGGTGGTTGTTGATTCCTTGTTGTTGTGGTGGTGGTGGTTGTTGTTGATTTCTTGTTGTTGTGGTGGTGGTTGTTGTTGATTTCTTGTTGTTGTGGTGGTGGTTGTTGTTGTTTTCTTGTTGTTGTGGTGGTGGTTGTTGATTCCTTGTTGTTGTGGTGGTTGTTGTTGATTTCTTGTTGTTGTGGTGGTGGTTGTTGTTGATTTCTTGTTGTGGTGGTGGTTGTTTGTTGATTTCTTTTGTGGTGGTGGTTATTGTTGATTTCTTGTTATGGTTGTTATTGTTGATTTTATGTTGGTTTTGTTTTTACTTTAAAAAACCTAGATCTCGGGGATTACCTGGTTGTCCTGTGAATGTTACTCTTGTTGTTTTTGTTGATTTCTTGTTATGGTTGTTGTTATTGTTGATTTCTTGTTATGGTTGTTGTTATTGTGATTTTATGTTGGTTTTGTTTTTACTAAAACCCCAGATCTCGGGGATTGTCTGGTTCCCCTGTGAGCGTTGCTACTGTTGTTCTTATTGTTGATTTGGTGTTATTTTTGTTATTATAACCCTGGATCTCAGGGATTGTCTGGATCTCCTTGTGATTGTTGCTGTTGTTGTTATGGTTGTTTTTGTTATTGTAACCGTGGAGCTTGGGGATTGCCTGGCTCTCTTGTGTGTTACTGTTGTTGTTATTGTTCAGTTGGTGTTGTTTTTGTTGTTATTTTAAACCCCAGAGCTCAGGGATTGTCTGGTTCTCCATGTGATTGTTACTGTTGTTCTTATTGATTTCTTGTTGTTTTTGATGTTATTTAAACCTCGGAGCTCAGGGATTGCCTGGCTCTCCTTGTGAGTGTTGCTATTGTTGTTATTGTTGATTTCGTGTTGTTTATTATTATTGATTTCTTGTTGTATTTGTTGCTAAGGTAGCCACATTCCAACTTTGGGGAAGCTGGGTGGTTCACTGGGGTGTGTGGTTTGTTGACAGGGTACCTCTGGTGAACCGGGTATTGCTGGGGAAGGAGGACAGCCAGGACAGAAGGTAAGAGGGGTGGAGGGGGTATTGTGAAGTAGATATGTCTTTTTGGGTATAGCTGGCCTTCTTTGTCTTTTTGTGTGGTTTTTGGTTGTCTGTTTGGTGTTGTTGTCTTTTTTACATTTTTTGTCTGTTTGTTGTTGTTTTTTTAGTCTGTTTTTTGTTTTTTTGTCTGTTGTTGTCTTTTTGTTGTTGACTTTTTATCTGTTTTTTGTTGTTGTCTCTCTGCCCACTACCTGTGTGTGAGTGTTTCTCCCCCCTCTCTCTCTTTCTCTCTCTCTCTCTAAAGTATCTCACCCTTTCTCTCTCTCTAAAGTTTCTCTGTGTCATGTTCTCTCTCTCTCTCTCTCAAATGTAGTGTATTGTAGATGACATGAATAATTTATTCTTTATCTCCATATGGCTTTTTCTGTCTCTTTCTGCCATTTTTCATAATTTTATGCGATGTGTTGCTTTTTTTTTTTCTAGGGAGACACCGGAGCCCCTGGATACTCTGGAGAGCAAGGACCAGCTGGAGAGCCTGTGAGTGACCTCCCTTTATTCAGTAATTTCCTTCGTTATTTCAAGATTTGAAGAGCATAATGTTGTGCTACCATGCATAGCCTTAACCTACGGGTAACTGACTACAGGGTAACCAACCATCTACTAGCCCTTCCCTCCATGTCACCCTCTACTGGGTTACGGTAGCAGCATACAGATGTGCACGTGTACTGGGAAAGAGGGGTTCTCTCCCTTAGGGACATTATTAACCAGAAGCCTGTGCAAATGGAGGAGAGAGAGAGGGGGGGGGGGGAGGGAGAGAAAGAGAGAGAATAAAATCTGCAAACTTGCAATTCCTGATTGAACTGATCAAAAAGATGGATGATTATCTGGTTGTATTCATGACACATCCCACTGGTTAAACTGAGCGCTTGTTGTGTGAGGAGTTGTCCCCATGGTATTGTAGAACAGGCAGCCACATGCTGTCCTCTGAGGGGTGTGGACAGTGTAAAGCCATGGAATGCTTTTCCTGACTGGTCAAAATGTCTTTTGATTGGTCAGCCCCATGAAGCATTTCATTGGCTGTTGTTAATTTTCTGAATGGTTCTACATGTATATTATTTGTTTATTATTTTTATGTGTATATTTAAAATTTATTTTTGTATTGTGCGATGCAAGTGAGTCAAAGGAGTTTGGTAGGTGAGCATATGTGTGTGTGTGTGTGTGTGTGTGGATGGGGGGAGGGAGAGGACATTTTGGGGGGGTGGGGGGTTGTAAAGTGCTTGCAGCTTTAGTGAACTTCCATACCTTCTTTTTTAGTTAAACAATTTTGTTTGCTTACTACAGATATGGAAACTTGCATTTTACATGAAGTACATATGTTGGGGGGAGGGAATCCACAGGAATCTATCCCGTAATGTGCACACGGATCATCAAAAGATATTTCAGACTTGGTCAAGTCTTTGGCTTCGATCGGACGTCCATGATTTCAAACTTTTTTCTCTCCGACTTGCTCTCCAGGGTCTGCCCGGCATTGACGGAGAGAAGGGAGACACCGGAGAGCCTGGAGCACCCGGAGCGATGGGTCAGCCGGGCCAGCCCGGACCAGCCGGACCTCCCGGAGGAACGGGACAGCGGGGACCACAGGGACTGACCGGCCCCATGGGCTCTCCTGGAGATCGCGTATGCCACTTCTGGTGTTTTGGGAGGAGTGGGGGTGTTGATGTGAAACTTGTGTGTAAAATACAAATCTGAATAGCTTACCTATACTATGAAATATTTGTGTTAAATAACAAATGTAAATAGCATACGTAAAGGGTCCTGAGGGAAAGACATGAAATATTTGTGTGAAATAACAAATTTGAATAGCGTATATCAAATAGGGGAAGTGGGGGGGGGGGGGGGGGCATTGTTAAACCTAAAGTAATTGTGTGAAATAACAAATTTGAATAGCGTATATCAAATAGGGGGGGGGGGGGGGGGGGGGGGGGGGGGGGGCATTGTTAAACCTAAAGTAATTGTGTGAAATAACAAATTTGAATAGCATACATGCATCTCTGATGTTTTGGGGGGCATTTTTTTGTTTGTTTGTTGCTTTGTTTTGGATTTTTGGGGGTTTTTGTGTTTTTTTAACTGAGTTGGGAAATACTTTCACTTTATTCAGGGATTTTGTCATTTTGGGGGGAATTCTCTTACTTTCTTTATAGTCTCGTTGCAATGTATACTTGGCAGTTTTGTGTTTAGATGGATAATGAAGGGAAAGTATTTGTTGATTTCTGAGTTATACGGTACATGTGCATATGCAGAAGTCCGATGCGCTGGGCCTGACTTGTCAGGTGCTTAATGATAGGGCAACGCATTTTCACTCATATGACGGACAATATGTGCTGTCTGAGCATTCAATGATGAAGAAGAAGAATGTTAGTACTGGATCCTTACCTCCGTTCTGCTGACTTTACTCACTGGCTGTGGATAGTGAGTGAAGCAGAGCCTTCTGTTCTGACCAGCAGTCGTTCCTTCTTTTGTCTGTTCATATCTTCCATCCTTCATCAGTTATATCTTCTGTTATATCTTCCATCATTCATCGTTGATATCTTCCATTGTTTATATCTTCCATCCTTCATCATTTATACCTTCCATCCTTCATCATTTATATCTTCCATCCTTCATCGTGTATATCTTCCATCCTTCATCATTTATATCTTCCATCCTTCATCATTTATATCTTCCATCCTTCATCATTTATATCTTCCATCCTTCATCATTTATATCTTCCATCCTTCATCGTTTATACCTTCCATCCTTCATCGTTTATACCTTCCATCCTTCATCATGTATATCTTCCATCCTTCATCGTTTATACCTTCCATCCTTCATCATGTATACCTTCCATCCTTCATCGTTTATACCTTCCATCCTTCATCGTTTATACCTTCCATCCTTCATCGTTTATACCTTCCATCCTTCATCGTTTATACCTTCCATCCTTCATCGTTTATATCTTCCATCCTTCATCGTTTATACCTTCCATCCTTCATCGTTTATACCTTCCATCCTTCATCGTTTATACCTTCCATCCTTCATCATGTATATCTTCCATCCTTCATCGTTTATACCTTCCATCCTTCATCATTTATACCTTCCATCCTTCATCATGTATACCTTCCATCCTTCACCGTTTATACCTTCCATCCTTCATCATTTATATCTTTCATCCTTCATCATTTATACCTTCCATCCTTCATCGTTTATACCTTCCATCCTTCATCGTTTATACCTTCATTGCAGGGATCGGCAGGTGAAATGGGCCCCCGCGGAATACCTGGAGAAGTTGGAATGCCTGGTCTGCCTGGCCGTGACGGAGCCCACGGCGACCGCGGTCAGCCTGGATTGTCTGTGAGTGCTGCGGACCTGAGTTCAAATCTGTGTGTGTGTGTGTGAGGTTGAGAGTAGACTGGAGTATGCATTGGTGGAGGGGGGGGGGGAGGAGAGTTAGTATGGGTGTGTCTGTTGAAGTGTGGGTAGGGTTGTGGGGAGGAAAACACAAAAGAGCGCTCAGCTTGTGTGGCACTTTGATGCCTCTCTGTTGCCTGTCAGAACTGTGCTGTGGCCCAAGCAGCTCCAGGGGGACGACTTGCAACCATAGTCCCTGAATCGGATATATTTCTGCTGGGACTTTAATATAATTCATGCCTCACCTCCAGGAGGGAGGAAAGTTGTGTGAAATGAATAAAAGTGAGAGTGGGTGGGAGAGAGGGTGGTTAGTTTCTCCTCTGTGTGGGTGTTGTGTGTCAGCGTCTGTGCATGGGGATGGGATAGTTCAGTGGTTGGAGCGCTCACTTTCCCCCAGCCAAGGTTAAGCCGCATCAAGCGTGGTTACCAGTTGTATGGGTGACTGCATGCCTTGGCTTCAGTACAGTCCCCCAGTTCACCCAGCTGTATTTGGGTACCTGCCTCTTCAGGGTCAGGGAAGGTAAAGCAGCGAGGGAGAGGAGATGGGTGCTACCCTCAATATGCTGGCCCCTAGAGAAGTGAGGTCTCTGATGCCTCACTCCCCTATGACCTTGTAGGTTATGGGACACCTTTACCTTTTACCTATCTGTGCATGATCTGGAAACAGCCAAAAGTTACAAAAACAAAGAAATCATCCTTTGCATAAATGTCTTTGTTTATCTTCCCATCAGTCTTTTGTCCTCTGTCACACTGTGTGTGTGACTTCAGATGAATTTTTATTTGCATAACATTTATGCCAGTAAATTATGATAACAGTTATATTCTGTTTATGAGATGAATGTGTCAGCAAAAAAATGAACATTTCTCGTTATTTTTCAATTGACCATTAAAGGTGCTCTTAGTTTATTTTTGTTTTGAACAATTCTGCGACACACTGAAGTTGGATGCGCTGGGCCAGACTTGTCAGGCGCTTAGCGGCGGTGCAGTGTATTTTCGCTCATACGACAGACAACAATAGTTGAACAATTCTGTAATATTCTTATTGATTGTTTTAGGATAAGTTTGAACTACTTTGATGTTATTTACTTTTTGCTTTCCTGTTATTTCTTTCTGAATTATGAAAGGTGGGGTCTTCTTTTTATTATCTTGTGTTAAAAGAATTCTGTTATTACCTTCTGCATCATCAATATTTTTTTAATTTTGTGAAATTTATCCTGAAATTTCTCAGTGAATCATCAAAGACGTTTTCAAATTTTTTGTCATATCTAATCCCTTGGCAAGAGCTCTTGATGTGTAAGGAACGTTGATGCAACCGTTGCCCGCCCACCACTAAGGTAGCCATAATCCATCTTTGGGGATGTGTTGAATGCAGGGACCCCAAGGACCCCCAGGCGTGGCAGGACCTCAAGGAGAACGTGGAGCCCCAGGATTCCCAGGAGCAGCTGGAGATGCCGGTCCACAGGGCCCTCAGGGCAATGCTGTGAGGAGTTCTTCTCCCGTCTAGTTCTGCCTTGTCTTTCTCTCCCTCATTCTAGTTCTGCCTTGTCTTTCTCCCCCTCATTCTAGTTCTGCCTTGTCTTTCTCCCCCTCATTCTAGTTCTTCCTTGTCTTTCTCCCCCTCATTCTAGTTCTGCCTTGTCTTTCTCCCCCTCATTCTAGTTCTGCCTTGTCTTTCTCCCCCTCATTCTAGTTCTGCCTTGTCTTTCTCCCCCTCATTCTAGTTCTTCCTTGTCTTTCTCCCCCTCATGCTAGTTCTGCCTTGTCTTTCTCCCCTCATTCTAGTTCTGCCTTGTCTTTCTCCCCTCATTCTAGTTCTTCCTTGTCTTTCTCCCCCTCATGCTAGTTCTGCCTTGTCTTTCTCCCCCTCATGCTAGTTCTGCCTTGTCTTTCTCCCCCTCATGCTAGTTCTGCCTTGTCTTTCTCCCCCTCATTCTAGTTCTCCTTGTCTTTCTCCTCCTCATTCTAGTTCTTTATTATCATCTGTTGGGGGGGGGGGTGTTGCTCAAGGTTTTGTGGGGTGCTGTTTTAGATTTTTTTTCATTACTCAGGTAGAGTTCTGAGGTTCACCAATTGTGAGATACGTATGCATGTGGGGGAGAAAAATTGGGATGGGGGAGAAAGATTGGGATGGGAAAGGGGGAGAACAATTGTGATGGGAATGGAGGGAAAAAGATTGGGACGGGGGGGAAGGGGAGAACAATGGGAAAGGGGGTGGGTGGGTGGAGAGAAAGATTGTGATGGAAATAGGGGGAGAAAAATTGGGATGGGAATGTGATGGGGCCTCATGGTCTTTGGGTCTGTACAGAATGGCTTGAATGTTCATGCATAATTTAATCATGCGTCGGTTTGCCTGTACAGGGAGAGCCAGGCGCACCTGGAGAAAACGGCAAAGACGGACCCTCCGGACCCCTGGGTCCCCCTGGCCCTCCCGGCCCACCTGGTTACCCAGGCGACGTCGGACAAGCTGTGAGTCGGGGGTTTTTTTTCTTTTTTTTTTCTTTGTTGCAATGGGGGGGGGGGGGGGGGGGCTATTATAATTAGTACCCCCCACCCCCCTCCACCTTTTGGAACATTCTGTGCTAGGAATTCTCCTCTTTTCTATCCCTCTCTTTTTGTTTCTGTCATGTTTCTTTTCTTCCTGATAACTCACTCTTGTCTATTGTCTGCCTTCTTGGTTCATTCTCCTGCCTGTTTGTCTTCCCAGAAAGACGACCATTTTCTCCCACGTCACGGTTGGATGTGCAGGGCCTGTTCTGTCAGGCGCTTAACAGCAGCTTCACAAATTTTTGTTCATCACTTGCTGCTGTCTGAGCATTCAACAGAGAAGGCTCTGGCATTTTTCACCTCAGTGATATCATCAGATGGAAAGAAAAGAGAGAAAATAGAAGAGAGATGGAGATAGAAACAAAGATAGAGGCAGAGGGAGACAGTTATGTGTTTTGTACTTGCTGGGTTTTTTTAATCTGTGGATACATTCTAGTAAAGTGTGCATAAGAGAGAGAGTGAAAATGTATGTGTATATAAATGATGTGGGTATATGTGTAAGTAAATCAATATGCTTTCCCATACAGATGTGCGCATAATTTATGCATATATCATGGCCCCCATGTCTACTCAAGAAGTAGGGACAAGGAGTCAAAATTACCTGTTGTACCTGGGATGGAAAGTCAAAATAACATGTTTTCCATGGGATGGGAAGTCAAAGTTACCTATTGCACCTGTAATGGGAATTAGCTGCAGTACCTGGGGTGGGAAGTCAAGCTCACCCTCTGGTACCTGGTCCAATACCTGCCTTGTGTACCTGCAGGGAGAGTCGGGTCAGGACGGCCTACCTGGTCTGCCAGGACGTGGAGGTCCTAAAGGAAGCCGGGGAAACTCCGGCCCCTCCGGAATACCTGGACCTGCCGGACCTGTGGTATGTTGGTGTGAGTGAGTGAGTGAGTGTGTGAGTGGGTGTGTGTGGTGAGTGAGTGTGTGGGTGGGTGTGAGTGAGTGAGTGTGTGTATGTGTGAGTGAGTGAGTGTGTGGGTGGGTGAGTGTGAGTGAGTGTGTGTATGTGTGAGTGAGTGAGTGTGTGTGTGTGTATGTGTTGATGTGTATGTGTGTGAGAGGGATAGATACAGAGTGGTATGTGTATATATGTGTGTGTGAGAAAGAGAGAGTGTGTTTGTGTGTGTGAGAGAGAGAACGCGTGCATGTAAGTGACTATGATTAGGCTGGGAGGAGGGAAGATGGTGCAGGTGTATGTTTGCTCTTCAAGATGACCATTTAACCAAGTTGTACTAGGTGTGTGTCGTCAGGTTAATGTCAAACTTTGTCAATGTGAGGGAGAGAGATTGGAGATGAGGGAGGGGAGCTGTGGTTATTGGTGTGGTGTTGTTTTTTTAATAGAGTGTGTGTTTCTGTGCGAGTTTGTAAATGTAATTTATTGGGGGGGGGCGATGTTCGTGAGAACGTGTAGACACTTGTGTCTGTGTTTGACAGTATGGAAATGAGAAACAAAAAAGCTGCCATGAATGCAGATTTGGGTGCATGCATATGTATCGCTGTGTGCACCTGATAGATCTATATATAGCATGGTGACCTATTTGATGTGACCTGTGACCTACATTTCAGGGTGCACCCGGCTCTGCTGGACCCACAGGAGCTACTGGAGAAAGAGGCGAGAGGGTAAGTCACCACACCTGTCTTTCCTTCCAGCCACCACACCTGTCTTTCCTTCCAGTCACCACACCTGTCTTTCCTTCCAGTCACCACACCTGTCTTTCCTTCAGTCACCACACCTGTCTTTCCTTCAGCCACCACACCTGTCTTTCCTTCAGCCCCCACACCTGTCTTTCCTTCCAGCACCACACCTGTCTTTCCTTCCAGCACCACACCTGTCTTTCCTTCAGCCACCACACCTGTCTTTCCTTCAGTCACCACACCTGTCTTTCCTTCCAGCCACCACACCTGTCTTTCCTTCCAGTCACCACACCTGTCTTTCCTTCAGTCACCACACCTGTCTTTCCTTCCAGTCACCACACCTGTCTTTCCTTCAGTCACCACACCTGTCTTTCCTTCAGTCACCACACCTGTCTTTCCTTCCAGTCACCACACCTGTCTTTCCTTCCGGCCACCACACCTGTCTTTCCTTCCAGCCACCACACCTGTCTTTCCTTCCAGCCACCACACCTGTCTTTCCTTCAACGCCTGTCTTTCCTTCAACACCTGTCTTTCCTTCCGGCCACCACACCTGTCTTTCCTTCCGGCCACCACACCTGTCTTTCCTTCCAGCACCACACCTGTCTTTCCTTCAGTCACACACCTGTCTTTCCTTCCGGTCACCACACATGTCTTTCCTTCAGTCACCAACCTGTCTTTCCTTCAGTCACCACACCTGTCTTTCCTTCAGTCACCACACCTGTCTTTCCTTCAGTCACCACACCTGTCTTTCCTTCCAGTCACCACACCTGTCTTTCCTTCCAGTCACCACACATGTCTTTCCTTCAGTCACCACACATGTCTTTCCTTCAGTCACCACACCTGTCTTTCCTTCAGTCACCACACCTGTCTTTCCTTCAACACCTGTCTTTCCTTCCAGTCACCATACCTGTCTTTCCTTCAACACCTGTCTTTCCTTCCAGTCACCACACATGTCTTTCCTTCAGTCACCACACCTGTCTTTCCTTCCAGTCACCACACATGTCTTTCCTTCAGTCACCACACCTGTCTTTCCTTCCAGTCACCACACCTGTCTTTCCTTCCAGTCACCACACCTGTCTTTCCTTCAGTCACCACACCTGTCTTTCCTTCAGTCACCACACCTGTCTTTCCTTCCAGCCACCACACCTGTCTTTCCTTCCAGTCACCACACCTGTCTTTCCTTCAGTCACCACACCTGTCTTTCCTTCCAGCCACCACACCTGTCACTTTCTTTCTAGCAAATGGTCTCCAAAAAGTGTGCATGCACACACATACATGCACTGAAGTTTGAAGATTTATTTCCTGTCACCCCTTTTGGGGTATGAAGGATTACAAATTCAGCAGGAGAATAAATGTAACAGCAATACTCTAAAAAAATGTCAATACTAACAGGAACTGAAAAGCAACAGTTCATTGCAAAATGATAAGCAAACAGTATTAAAGACCCAAGACCATTTTTAAGTATACAGATTTCTTTAAAAGACACAAAGTACACTTGAGAAAGACATGTGGAATTTCAAGAAATACCTGCAACTCTTATGAATTTTGAGAGAGATAAGAAAATTTTTTGAGATGTTCATTTCATTAGCCTACAAAAATTATGGTGGTGGTGGTAATGATGATGGTGGTGGTGATGATGATGCTGACAATGATGATGATGGCGGTGATGATGACATGTTTGGCATGCACCAGCATCCCTGAAGGAAAACTGACCTGTGGCTTTGTGTTGGTTTTCAGGGTGAGCGTGGTGCCACTGGACCTGCCGGACCTATGGGATCTGTTGGTGGACCTGTACGTACAGTGTGATACTAGGCATGCGTGTGTGTATAGTGCGTGTGTGTGTATAGTGCGTGTGTGTGTGTATAGTGCATGTGTGTGTGTATAGTGCCTGTGTGTGTGTATAGTGCCTGTGTGTGTGTATAGTGCGTGTGTGTGCGTGTATAGTGCATGTGTGTGTGTATAGTGTGTGCGTGTATAGTGCGTGTGTGTGTGCAAGTTATGTGGTGTGTGTGTGTGTAGTGAGCGTGTGATCTTGTGAGTATGTGTGCGCAAGAGAGAATAAGCAATGTGTGTATGAGTGTTTCTGCATGTGTGAGAGTTGATACACAGGGAGAGTTGTGATATGTGTGTGAGAGAATAAGCATTGTGTGTTAATGTGTTCCAGTGTGTGTGAGAGAGTTGAGAGAGAGTGTGTGTGTGTGTGTATTTGTGAGACAGACAGAGAAAGAGAGTGGTGATGTTTGTGTGTGAGACAGAAAATGAGAGTTGTGGCATGGCTGTGTTAGAGAGAGAGACTGTGTGTGTATGAAACTGAAAATGAGAGTTGTGGCACGGCTGTGTTAGAGAGAGAGAGAGACTGTGTATGAAACTGAAAAAGGAAGAGAGTGTCCAGTGCTTTGACAATGATGAATTTATTCTTATGACCAAAACTCTTCATGCGTTACAAATCCTATCCATCATTAGTATCGCGCAAGATTTTACAGTTGTTTCATTTATGAAATAGCGAGCGCACAAGTTAATTTGCTTGTAACCCTCTTTCCATCCGAGGTATTCAACCATGTCAGTGGATCTGGTAATTTGCTAATGGATTATTAACCTTTTCCCTACAGGTAACCCGCTATAGGGTAACCAACCATCTACTAACCCTTCCCTCCGTATCACCCACTACTGGGTTACGGTTGCATACAAATGTGCACAGTGCACGAGTACTGGGAAAGAAGAGGGGTTTATATGGATTGATTTTGATTCGTGCATTATGATTGTTACGTTGCTTGCTGTTATTCAGGGACCTCAAGGCCCCAAGGGACCTTCTGGCCGAGTAGGACGACAAGGATTCAAGGGAGACAAGGGCTGGCCTGGTCTGCCTGGCCGCGGTGGTCCCCCTGGACCCCCTGTGAGTTGTCTTCTCTTTGTCTTAGTCTCTGTCTGCTCTCTAACTTCTTTCTCGCTCTATATTTCTGAATAATTATCTTCCCCTCTCACTCTTTCTCTTTCACTCTCCTGTCTGTCTCTCTTCCTCTCTCTCTCACTTTTCTCACTCTCTCTTTCTCACCTCTTTCTCATTCTCACCTCTCTCATTTTCCCAATGCAAAATTTTGCCTTGCCTTGTCTCCCTTTTTTCTGTCTAGCTCTTTTCTAAATTTCTTGCTATCTCTCTCTCTCTCTACGATTTGATGTGGGGGGGGGGGGTATTTTTGTGGGGTGTTTCATGGCTCTCTCTTTGCAGACTCGCACTCCAACACATGCACACTGTTGTCTTTTGTAATGTGAATGTGACAAAGGTCAAAGATATCTTCATGAAAATGGGAGGGAAGGTTTATTCTGAATACCATATGTTAATTTTTGTTGTTGTGATTAGATTAATGTCCCAACAGAGACTATCTGTTAACATGTATTGCAAGATTGTAAAGTTCAACAGGGAGAAAGTGGATTGAAATCTGATGCTGTGTGTGGCAGGGATCCAGTGGATTGTTAATTTGAATGCTGTATTCGACAAGGATCCAGTGGAGAAAGTGGACTATAAAGCGAATGCTGTGTTTTACAGGGATCTGGTGGAGAAGGTGGACCTCCAGGACCCCCTGGACCTCCAGGACCCCAGGTAAGAGAATGGGGGGGGGGGGGGGGGGGTCACATTCTTTGTTAGCATTTAGTATGCAGAATGTGCTATGTTCAGACCTGTATTTTGCTATATTCCATATTTTGACATGCTGAATTGTTTATGTGTGTGGAGAGGAGGGGGTATGAATACGTGAACGTGTGTGTGGATGAAATCAATGGTGATGTCATTTTCTGTATTTCTGAACTTAACAACTGATAGTGAACATTTTCCAACGTACAGAATGCGTGTGATGTATAGGCATCCATGCATGCACATTTGAATGCTAACACACACACACACACACAAGTCAGGCACCCACCTATGTACAAGAGTGCACACACATGCACACAAACGTGCGCGGACAGACACATACACACACGTGAACAAATTTATTTCTTTGCAGTGTATTACTTTTCCTTTTCGACTCTGGTTTTTTTCCCTCTGTTATATTTTTTTTTTATCTCATTCTGTTTGCTGTTGTTAGATGGATCGATGAATAAAACAAATACCTCCCATCTGTAACAATAGGTTTGTTTGGTTATTGTTACTATTATCATTTCATTCCTTCTTTTTTTATATGAATACATTCAGTAGTTACCATTGCATAACAACATGCTCATAACAACCACATAGTTCCTAACAGTGTAAATAATAGTGTCAACAGTTACAGTGTCAATAGTTGCTAACATTGTAAACTGTAACTAACAGTGTAAACAGTTGCTAACAGTGTAAACAGTTGCTAACAGTATAAATTCTAGTGTCAATAGTTGCTAACATTGTAAACGGTAACTAACAGTGTAAACAGTTGCTAACAGTGTAAACAGTTGCTAACAGTATAAATTCTAGTGTCAATAGTTGCTAGCATTGTAAACGGTAACTAACAGTGTAAACAGTTGCTAACAGTGTAAACAGTTGCTAACAGTATAAATTCTAGTGTCAATAGTTGCTAACATTGTAAACGGTAACTAACAGTGTAAACAGTTGCTAACAGTGTAAACAGTTGCTAACAGTATAAATTCTAGTGTCAATAGTTGCTAACATTGTAAACGGTAACTAACAGTGTAAACAGTTGCTAACAGTGTAAACAGTTGCTAACAGTGTAAACCCCTGATGTGCAGGGACAACCCGGAACCCGAGGGTTGCCAGGACGACCAGGTGAATCAGGACCCGCTGGAAGACCCGGCAATGCGGTGAGTTGTCACGTGAACACAGTGAACACAGTGGACACAGTGGACACAGTGGATCTGTGGTCCAGAGTGAACAAACACGCCTGTGAGGCAGACAGACAGAGAGAGAGAAGCCGTAGGTTAGATTTCCAACACACATGTGCATGCACGCATTCATACATGCACACACACACACACACACACTCAAGAATATCATAATGTAATATGTACTTCTGTCACCACCACCACTACTACTCTAAATCCTTCTACTTCTACTACTGCTATTTTTTCTACCGTGTATTATCATTTTGTGAATCCCCCAGTCATTATTATTTCCTGTTTATTTTGGCAGCATTAGATGTATTATTATCCCCACCTTGAATACTGCTGCTGCTAGTAGTAGTAGGCCTATTTCAATGGCCGCTGCTACTTCTTGGACTCAGAAAATGTTGTAGTCATCATTATTCTTATTATTCTTAATTAGTTATATTATTATAAAGTTCTTATTATTATCATTACTCTTATTCTTATATTATTGTAAAGTTATTGTTATCATTATTCTTATTGTAGTTATATTGTTATTATTATTGTTGGTGGCTCTTTAGGATCAGGGAATGTAAAGCAGCGAGGGAGAGGAGATGGGCGCCGCCTCAATATGCTGACCCCTAGAGAAGTTGAGGTCTCTGACACCTCGCTCCCCTACGACTTTATAGGTTATGGAACACCGTTACCTTTTATTGTAGTTACATCATGACATTGTTTCTTCTGACAACGTTTCAGGGAGCTCGTGGCAGTATGGGTGAGGACGGAAACGCTGGACCCCGAGGACCTCCCGGCCCACCTGGTCCCTCTGGAGCACCTGTGAGTACACACCTGCCTGCCTTTGTTCTCTGACTACACACACCTGCCTGCCTTTGTTCTGACCACACACCTGCCTGCCTTTGTTCTGACTACACACACCTGCCTGCCTTTGTTCTGACCACACACCTGCCTGCCTTTGTTCTGACTACACACACCTGCCTTTGTTCTGACTACACACACCTGCCTGCCTTTGATCTCTGACTACACACACCTGCCTGCCTTTGTTCTCTGACTACACACACCTGCCTGCCTTTGATCTCTGACTACACACACCTGCCTGCCTTTGTTCTGACTACACACACCTGCCTGCCTTTGTTCTGACTACACACACCTGCCTGCCTTTGTTCTGACTACACACACCTGCCTGCCTTTGTTCTGACTACACACACCTGCCTGCCTTTGTTCTGACTACACACACCTGCCTGCCTTTGTTCTCTGACTACACACACCTGCCTGCCTTTGATCTCTGACTACACACACCTGCCTGCCTTTGTTCTGACTACACACACCTGCCTGCCTTTGTTCTCTGACTACACACACCTGCCTGCCTTTGTTCTGACTACACACACCTGCCTGCCTTTGTTCTGACTACACACACCTGCCTGCCTTTGTTCTCTGACTACACACACCTGCCTGCCTTTGTTCTGACTACACACACCTACCTGCCTTTGTTCTGACTACACACACCTACCTGCCTTTGTTCTGACTACATACACCTACCTGCCTTTGTTCTGACTACACACACCTGCCTGCCTTTGTTCTCTGACTACACACACCTGCCTGCCTTTGTTCTGACTACACACACCTGCCTGCCTTTGTTCTCTGACTACACACACCTGCCTGCCTTTGTTCTCTGACTACACACACCTGCCTGCCTTTGTTCTGACTACACACACCTGCCTGCCTTTGTTCTGACTACACACACCTGCCTTTGTGATGGTCATGATGTTAACTAATAATAATAATAATATATGGAATTTATATAGCGCTGAATCTTGTAAAAAACAAACAAATCGAAGCACTTGCACTCAATCATTTACAGGCATGCAACTCTCCTTAAACATAATGAACAACAGATTTCAAAACCATGTGCGCGCACGTATGCACGCACACACACACACACACACACTCGGAACAACACTTAGAAGGCGAAAGATGCTGTTGAAAATTAGGGACAGATATTTGGGGGGAAAGTCTCAGGTAGGAAATAAGTGTGTTTTGAGGCTGGATTTGAAGGTATCAAGTGAAGGCTTTTGGCGAAGTGAAAGAGGGAGGTCATTCCAGGTGGATGGACCAGAAACAGAGAAGGAGCGACGGCCAACAGTGGTTTGTTTGAATCTGGGTGTTCGAAAACACAAAGTATCTGCGGCTGAACGAAGGGAACGGGATGGAGTGTACAGATGAAGACAGTTACAGAGATAAGAGGGTGCAGATTTGTGGAGACATTTGAAACAGAGGGTATTGATTTTATACTCCAGTCTTTGTGAGACAGGCAGCCAGTGAAGAGATCGCAGAAGAGGAGTGATGTGTTCAGATTTTTTCTTTCTTAGGACCAGTCGAGCTGCAGAGTTTTGTATGCGTTGAAGAGAGTGGATAGATGATGCTGGTAGGCCAGCCAAAAGAGAATTACAGTAGTCTAAACGTGAAAGAATGAGAGATGTGAAGTTGCATCAGTGGACTGATACTTGCAAATCCGCTTATGCGCCGTAATTGATAGTAGCAAGACTGGCAGGTCTGGGTGATGAATTTTTTCATAGTGAGTGTGTTGTCAAGAACTACTCCTAAATACTTCACAGAGTTGGACAAAGGAACTGACGTATTGCCGAATTCTATTGAAGTTTTTGCGATAGAGGAAAGTTTATGTTGGGTCCCTATGAGCATGGCTTCGGTTTTATCGGCATTAAGTTGTAACTTGTTCTGAGTCATCCAGTTTTGAATGTCTTGAAGGCAGTAGGACATATTTGTCAAGAGGGAAGGCAAGTTTTCAACAGTATCACTGCACTGAAGCTGAGTATCATCTGCATAGAAATGATGATCAATATGGTGGTTGTTTATTATATGTGAGAGTGGAGCAGTGTAGAGAGTAAAGAGAACAGGGCCCAAGACTGATCCCTGCGGGACTCCACATTCCATTATGACAGGTTTTGATTGAATTTTGTTTACAATAACTTTCTGGAACCTGTCTGTGAGGTATGAAGTAAACCAGGTGAGGGCTGTGCCGTTAATACCAAACGTATAATGATGGTGATCATGATGATAACAATAGTGGTGATAAAGATGACGATGGTGATGTGCGATGATAAAGATGACGATGGTGATGTGTGATGATGATTTATTTTCAGGGCTATGCCCCAGTGTACCCCACACCGCAGACCCAGAAGGGCCCTGACCCATACATGGTGAGTAGCAGTTATTGTTCGTTATTTAGTTTATGGTGCATGCCAGTTACTGTGCATTATTTATTTGCTATTATTTAGTCACCTTACTTTTTTTCCAGACAAGTCGATTTATTTATATGCTTACTTGTTTTTTCCACACACACTTAAAAAGTTGAACTGTCAACAGATCTAATTTCTTCAGAAAACTTTTTTGTCATCATATGCGACTTAAGTAGACACTACTGTTCACCACCATAGGTGACTTTCATCAACAGCCCAGGTCATGTTAAAAAGGACAGTTTTTCATACAGTAACAAGGTTTCACACCTACAGTTGTCTTGAGCAAGTGATGGCAGACATTTCACCCTTCACCCCTGACCCAGTTTTGAGTTAGACCGTGTTATTCTGACACGGACCGAATGCCAAGAAATCAGCAACAGCGCTGAAAAATACTTGGCACTGAAGAGAGTTCTTCGGTCAGAAACTTGGCAGCAAGTTTTAAATCCTACTTATGAATTCATTTATTCTTTCATTCCGCCCTATGTTTTTATAACATTTAGATGAATAAACTTGCACTAATTTCTTTGCAGTAATTGTTTTTAAATCTTTGACCAAAATCATCATGCAAGAGAGTGTGTAAGGGGCATCTAGGCAAATTTGTCAAATCAGATTTGACTGTCAGACACACTCGGGTGCAGAGGGGACACACACACACTCACTCACTCACTCACTCGCTCACTCGGGGCAGAGGCCACACACACACACACACACACACACACACACACACACACACACACACACACACACACACACACACACACACACATTTATCACAAGCATGATATGGACTATCACTGTTATTACATTATGGTTTGTGGTATTGTGAATGTCATTAATCTGGGATTTTTTCTCTTTTTTCAGCAATATGACCAGCCATTGGAGGTGAGGAATGATTGTTGTATGTGTATATTGTGTGTGTGTGTGTCTTTATTCTGTGTTTGATAACCTATTTTTCGCTTATTTTTGTTTCATCCATCCCACCCCCCCCTCCCATGTGGGTGCCAGTAAGCAGCATCCCCACCTTCAGGAAATTCTGTGCTAGGAATTCCCTCTTTTCTATCCCTCTCTTTGTTTCTGCCTTACTCTTTTTCTTCTTGTCACCTTTTTCTTGTCTATTTCTGCCTTCTTGGTCCATTCTCCTGCCGTTTGTTTTTTCAGAAAGACTTAATATTCTCCCATGCCGAAGTCAGATGCGCTGGGCCTGACTTTTCAGGTGTTAAACAGCAGCGCATCGCATTTTCACTCAAATTACAGACAAAAATTGTTGCTGTCAAAGCATGAGAAAAGTTAAAAGTACTGAAGTGTTTTCCTTTTCTTCCATTGGCATGTGGATGCAAAAAAAGAGATTGTTCTGTATTTTTTATCTCCCTGTAATTATTGTCTTTTTTTTTTAAAATAAAAAAACGTTTGTTTTGGGGACGTTTTTTTCTTTTAATCCCAGTAGTTTCCTTTTTATTTTATCATGGAAACAGATGATTTAATTGACAAAATTGCATACACATGGAGAGTGGATGTTAAAAAAACCAAAACACGTGAGTGTTCATTCCGTTATCCTAAAGAAGAAAATATAAAGAAAAAGAAATGGGGTCATAAATCTGGACTAATTTGTCACATATTCATTTGCAGAACATGGATCCATATGAAGGCCTGAACTTCGCTCATGAAGCTCTCACCCGAGTCCGCAATCCCATCGGCAAGAAGACCAGCCCAGGCCGCGATTGCCGGGACATCGGGGACCACAACCCTGAGTTGAAGAATGGTGAGTTGGCTCCCTCTATATTCTGCAATGTGTTTCATTCAACTGTATGATTTTTGGGGGGGGAATTTTATTATGGTTTATTGCATTGCACTGTGTTGAGTGTTACCATATTGTATTGCATTGTGTGTAAATGATTGTGTGTGTGGAGAGGGAGGGAGAGAGAGAAAAATTGTGTATGCATGCATGAGAATGGGTGAAGAAAGAAAGGTATCCTCATGGATATAAGATCAGCTCAAGAAATTAATTGCTGTTTAATTTAAAAGAAAAAACAAGACATGAATAAAGATCAGCATGAAAAATTAGTCACTCACTAATCAAAACCAAAAAGCTCTATCACAAGACCTGACCAATGATCCCTCCTCTCTGTTCCAGGCATGTACTGGATCGACCCTAACGGCAAGGCCGCCTCCGACGCCATCCAGGTGTACTGCCGTCTGGATCAGCAGGAGACCTGCATCCGCCCCGCCGTGCCCCAGTACGAGAAGCAGAGGTGGACCAAGAACGATCACGACGGCCAGTACTTCATGGACGACATCAACAACAAGAAGGAGGTCAGTCACTTCTGCTGGCCTTGTTGTTTCTTGGATAGAGGCTCTGAGGTTAATAAAATGAGTGGGGGAGATTGTGTGTAATTTTTTCCCACTATTAAGATAGCCCCATTCCTGTTTTGGGGATTGATAGCTAAATGTGTCATTAGTGTGCATGCTTTGTTTGTTTGTTTATTTGCACTCGGTTATGGTCTCATCTGAGGTCAGTATAAAATGTGACGCTCCACCACACAATGAGTCGCTTTGCACCAGAGGTCAGTTTTCAGTTACTGACATGTTATCCATCTGCAATAAACAGGCTGTTCAATACTAAAAACAGATTGACAATCGAACAATTCTGTGAAAAGTTATTACAAATTGAAATGATACACTGCAGGACATGACAAAATGAGAAATGGACAGGTTAAGCTTCATAACATAACAGGTGATCAGAATGAGGGCTTGCGTATTTTTAAAACACGTTTAAAAGCAAAAGGAAACAAAATTTTGACTAGATACTTCATTACAAGGTGGAAGAATGGCTGTAGTTTTATAATGGTTTCTCTCTTTTTTTTTCTAAAGACATTTATAATCTTTAAAAAAATAATTTCACAGTTGATGTTTCATGCTATAAATAATCAGATTTTGCATAAATCATTGAATTTTGCAGCGGGTCGGGGTTTTTTTCATAAGTCATTTTTGTTTTTTTGCAGTTAGCTGGGTTTTTTTATAACAATTTTAGTTTGCAATGGCCTGGGTTTTTCCATTAATCATTCTTGTATTTTGCTGTTGGCTGCCCAGTCTACACCATAATGTTGTAATGTCAACACCATAATGTTGTAAATAATGTTGTAATGTCAACACCATAATTGGACTAAATTACCCTTGCAACAAAAGTGCCAGGGCTTTGGACACCACAATTACATTGAATTACCCTTGTGGACAGTTTAAAAACAATGTGCCCATCTATTCAAACACGTCACACATCTTAACCCTTGAACTGGAAACAGATGACAAAATTTACAAAACCGCATACACACGGGGACTGGATGTAAAAAAAAAAAAGCACATGAGTGCTTATTCTATTATCCTTGATATAAAAGAATAAAAATAAAGCTTTTCAAATCAAAGCGTCCATCTGTTCCGTTGCTGACCCTGTGGTGGTGTTGCTTTCCTCCACAGTTCATCTACATGAAGGAGCTGAGTCAGCTGAAATTCCTGCAGCTGCGCTCCCGCAGCGCTCGTCAGACCTTGACCTACCACTGCCTCAACAGCAAGGCCTACGGAACCCGCCTGGTCTTCTACAGCGGCGATGAGATGGACTCCGCTCTGGAGACCACCTTCAAGAAATTCACCCAGCTCTCTACTCAGGATGAGTGTGTAAGTACCTGAAGTCAGTTGGTTAGTACTTGAGTTCAGGATGAGTGTGTAAGTACCTGAAATGGGTGCATTTGTACCTGAAAAAAGTGCTAGTACTGGGAAAGAGTAACCCTTTACCCTATGGGTAACCTGCTATAAGGTAACCAACCATCTTCTAGCCCTTCTCTCCCTATCACCTGCTAATGAGTTACAGTAGCATACAAATCCGCTTAGTGCATGCGTACTGGGAAAGACGGGTTCTCTCCAGGAATGGTGTTAAGGTATGTAAAGACCCCATGTCAGTTTGCATTTAACCCAGATACAGTGTGTGGATACCTAGGATAAACGGGATGATCACACACATGTGCACGCACACACTTTTGAGCTGCTGTCCATTGCAGCCTAGCCCAGCTGGTGCTATAATAATAGCAGGAAATGGCTGCTCTTGGACTTGCTAAAAGAAAGGAGTGTCTAATTTTAGCAATGGACCCTGGACCCTTTAGTTTATTGAATTTGCACTCTGTAGTTACAATATATCTTGGATGAGGACATAAGCAGGCAGGACAGATTTCGGTACTCAGCAGATGAGAGTGTGAATACCCCAGTAGAGAATACCCAGGAGTAAACAAGTACCCTGGACGAGTGTACAACTACTCTGGATATAATCTAGGTTTTCAGAGAAACCAGGCCACCAAAGAAGTGTGCATGTACCCGGGTAGAAAGTTTATGGGGGTATGTCTGTTTTTTCAAGTTATGCATAGCTCCAGTGGTTAGCCCTTCACGAATTGTTAAAAAATGGTTCTATCATCAGGTCATATTTTAGGAACTGGAGTTTTGATTGGACTGCTGTACGTAAAACCCCTCTCAGATTGGCTGTTGCAGGCTCCCGACAACCAGTGGCATAAAAATTGTGTTATCGTTAAGAGTCATATTTAAGGAACCAGAGTTCTGATTGATCTGCTATAAATAAAACCCCTTCCTGATGGGCTGTTGCAGGTACCCGACAACCAATGGCATACTGCTGTCTTCGATGTGCGAACGAACCAGACGGACAAGCTTCCTGTCATGGATGTCCTTCTGTTTGACGTTGGTCAGGAGAACCAGCAGTTTGGCATTGACTTGGGGGAGGTGTGCTTCAGTTAGGTTAGGACAGTTCCAAATTAGCCTGTACACTTTTTTCCGTGTTTTTTTTTTCTTTTCTTGGGCGGAAAAGAGTCTAATGATGGAATGATAACAACTCCTTGTGATGACACTGTGTAAGATCTAAGTGACACTCCATTAATGTTTCATTTACAGCAAGATTAAAATCTGGTTATAGAAAAGATATCAATTGACAGATTTAATGTGAAAACATGAGCAAACAAAATTTGTTTTTTTGAAGATGAAGGGCTGTGTAACATCAAAACCAATTTTTGTAATAATTTATTAGTGATTTAAATAATAAATCTAGAAGCCAGTCAGTGATTAAACAACTGATTATAGATATGATATAAAAACTACCACCATATTTCAGCAAAATTTTGCCCTTCTTACTTCCTCTCTAAATTTATACCTTACTACGGTATTCATCGTACAGAATATTGAAATAAAATTAGAGTGAGAAGGGGGAACGATCCTTTATATTGCTGTTTGCTCATCGCTGATTCAGAACACCATCACCAGCATAATTGAACTTTTCTGAACAAATGAATAAATCATGTATGATAAAATCAAGATCTCGTATTGACTGGACAAATTCAAATCAATCACCTGCTCGTTTTGGTGCAAATTTCCAATGTGGGGAAATGGGGAAACTAAACGGACCTGGGGAAACTAAAGAAGAAAACAAAACTCAAAACAAAGAACTAATGCTAAAGAACTAATGCCGCGCATGCCATCCACTTCCACCTGGGGGCCTCGTTCACATCCATCCAAAGAACTGGGGACCTCATTCCATCTCGGAAATCATGATCAGAAATTTCAAGCATCCTAACTCAGAAATCATGATTTAAACAATTTTAAGGGGAAACAAACTTTAAATATCTGAGAGCTGAAACCTTTTTTTGAACAGAAGATTGTGATGGTCAGTTGTTTTTTTATTTTCCATCCTACTACTTAAATTATAAATCGCTTGAAAGAAAAGAGGTGTATATTTTAACACACAACGAAAGAAATGAAATACAATGAAAGAAATTGTAGACACAACTTGATGTGTAATGTAATAATTGAATTAACAAAATTTAACAAGAGAATGTGTACAATGTTGACACACATGTTCTTGATTTTAAGAACAATTATTTTGAGAACAAAAAATGCTCTCAGGTGAATGACAAGTGAATCAACAAGAACCTCTTTTTACCGACAAAAAGCGGAAACAAAAAAATGATCACAAGAAACAAAGAAATTCAGGCATCCACAGGATGCTTAGTAGGAAGTATACTGACCATCGGTTTTACCACTTTCACTGATTTAAAAAAAAAATCAGAAGCAACCCGCCATCACTTTGAAAGTGGTGATATTTTTTCCATTCACTGAAAAACCGTTTGAACATCTGCAACACCACCGCTTATTTCAAAGATGCCTTCCAACGTGAAAACGCAACCGAAAAAAACATGTTTTCAGAATCCTAAGCACAAATGTGTTATTTTAGAATGCAGTGCACAGATTCCAAAGTTTTTGGAATGATTGCTTTTATTGACTCCGTGCCATACAGCTAGATTAATAAAATGGTTACAGGTTCTCTGTAAATGTCCATCTAAATGAGAAAAGTGTAAAGAGAAAGAAAGTGAGCCAGATCTCCTACAGATTCTCTATAAATGTTGATGTAAATGGGAAGAGTGGACAGAAAGAGAGAAGTGAGCTATGTCCTGGAGAGGAGCCACACGACACTAAAGACCAGCAACACACCACTCTTCATCAACTCTCAGGAAAAGCAGCACTGTGCATAATGTGTACACATACCTTGACCAACTGACACCATCTTTACAGTTGATATTTGGAGAGGGAAAAAATGGCAGTTCAGATTATATTTTGTTTAATCGATGGTTTTGTTTTTGTTGTTTTTTTAAAATTATATTTGAAGAAATATAGTGACCATCTGTTAAGTCAAAGTTAGTTTTTTGTGGTTGGTTTGGGGGTTTTTTTAGTATATTTTTGAAAGAACAATTATATTTTATAAAAATTATGAGTTTATCATTTTAGTTTGTTGTTAATTGCAGCATAATTTTTAAAAGATTATTTACTACAGTTTTTTTTTTCTTTGTTTCAATATTTTTTTCTTTACTTATGTTTTTTACAGTGATCTGATATATTTCAGTGATGTGTATGAAACATTTTATATGTATGATGGTCATACATATTGAATCTATATGTTGAATTCATTCATTTGGAATACATGAAATGTCTATTGAATGTTGAATGTTTCATATATGTTTACTACATGTTCACACTACATATTATATGTTTTACATGTTTATATGTTTCCATGACATTGTGTCGCCGATTTGCATTATGTGAATTCATCATCCATCATTGACATAAACTGTTCATCTTTTGATTTCTGTGGTTTTCTGTGTGTTGCTTTATTCAGTGGTGGTGGATAAAGTGTGCATCCAAGTGTGAGGTGTTTCTCTCTGTCTTTCTCATCTATGTGTGAACATAATGTGCACATTTGAACACGCACATACTTACATATACCATGATACATACATAATAAATTATATACATGAATGCTTTTATATGGGAACATGCATACATCATGCTGGGGACGGGATAGCTCAGTGGTCGGAGCACTCGCTTTCCCCCAGCCAAGTTAAGCAGCGTTGAGCATGGTTACCAGTTGGATGGGTGACCGTTTGCGCGCCTTGGCTTCAGTACAGTTCACCCAGCTGTAAATGGGTACCTGCCCTCTTTAGGGTCAGGGAAGGTAAAGCAGCGAGGGAGAGGAGATGGGCGCCGCCCTCAATATGCTGGCCCTAGAGAAGTGAGGTCTCTGACGCCTCGCTCCCCCTATGACCTTATAGGTTATGGGACTCCTTTACCTCCTTTTTACATATACACACACGTACACACACACTCATCAGTGGTCTAGAGGTAACATGCCTGCCTAAAAAGCAAACAGGATGAGTGAAATATCGACTTATGCCTACATCTTGAGTGGGGGACTGAGTGCTTGTCTTTTGAATGAAATGGTAAACTGAGATCCTATGTGGATCACATATTCAGTGCATGTAAAAGAACCCACGACAACAACAGAGTTAAGTCTTTGGTAAGAGACAAGTCACTAGCTAGGAAAACAAACCAATCTTGTGTAGGCCTACTTGTTAACCCATTCCACTTTAGGAAGAATAGGCTATTATGTGCCAATAGGAGCAATTCTTTTTTAAATGCATACACACAGGTGTCATGTAAGACACCATCCCTACAGTTGGAATGCAGGTACCTAAATGGTTTGTGGGGGGGGGGGGGGCGCTTCAATGAGCACTTAAGGATGTCCTTGAATTGCTCTTTCTTCCCCCCCCCCCCCCCCCCCCAGCATTTTGGAAGAGTAGGCCATTGTGTGCTGGTGGGAAGGGATGACAAAGTTTACAAAACTGCTATCACACAGGGACTGGATGTAGAAATGCACATGAGTGCTTATTCCATTATCCTGAAAGTAAACAAATGAAATCTACATGAAGAGTTTAGGATTTTCTTGACAGGCTTTCCCCCTTGCTGGTCCTCTCTCAGTGCTGAACATCACTGGATCGGTGGTCTAGAGGTAACACGCCTGCCTAGAAACCAAAAAGTTTGGGTCCGGAGGTGCAGTAGTTTGATCACTCCTGCCCATTAGACCATGATGGTGGTCTGGGTGCTAGTTTTTCGGATGAAACAATAAACTGAGGTCCTGTGTGTAACACAAAATTATTTGGCACACATGAAAGAACCCATGGCAACAAGAGAGTTGTCCCTGGCAAAACTCTGTAGAAAAAAGCCACACTGACAGGGAAACAAAATACTGCTGCTGACAGGAAAAGAAAAAATACTGGGTGGCCCTGCTCTTGTGGCAATGTGCTCTCCCTGGGGAGAGCAGCCCAAATTTCACACAGACAAATCTGCCTTGAGATGAAGTGGTATGAAAATGGAAGTGCTCTTTCCCTGTTCTTTAAGTACTAAAGTAAATGAAGTGGTATGAAAATGGAAGTGCTCTTTCCCTGTTCTTTAAGTACTAAAGTAAATGAAGTGGTATGAAAATGGAAGTGCTCTTTCCCTGTTCTTTTAAGTACTAAAGTAAATGAAGTGGTATGAAAATGGAAGTGCTCTTTCCCTGTTCTTTAAGTACTAAAGTAAATGAAGTGGTATGAAAATGGAAGTGCTCTTTCCCTGTTCTTTAAGTACTAAAATAAAGCACCTCCCTCACTTCTCTAAGTGCTGAAATCAGGCGCCTCTTATTCCCCTGAATACTGAAATGAAGCACCTCTTTCACTGTATGACTGAATCCATGGTCAAGAGGCAATGCACCTATCGAGAATGCAGCAAGTTTCAGGTTCAATCCCTGTTCGAACCCAAACTGTTTTTCCCCAAAGTTTGTCCAACTAAACGCCCTTCAGTGTAAGGGGACAAAGATCTAGATGTACATCTAGAACATAGCTTACCCGTAGGCAAAGGGAGATCACTTCGTTTCATATCTCAATGTTACCATAGAAACAGCTCCCTAGACCTAACATAATTTATAGGCAGACGATCAGTTCATCTCATAAAGAAGGTCGCTCCTCAACAACCTAGGCGTACAGAATAAGCAACTTCTGCCATAATTCCTTGAGAGTGGTTGGGTGCATTGCACTGAAGGGCTGCAGTTCACCAACATTCAACATTCAATGTTTTGGGCTTGGATCTCCCTGCAAACTGTTTTAGTGGCCATCCTCCAGCACAACAGTTTGTGTTTGTGTTATTTTGTTGGTTGGGTTTTGTTTGTTATTGTCATTGTTGGTTTTTTGTTGGTTTTTATTCCATGGTCGCCTGTCTTTGGCAATTCTTTGAAGAATAGTTTAAACAGACTTGAATCTTTACTCAAGTTGAGTTTGCCAGTTTTGTTGTTGCTTCTGTTACTTCTTTTATATTATATTAAATTTTTTGGAAGGGGGGGGGGGGGGGGGGGGGGGGGAGATTGTTGTTGTTTGGTGTTTATTTCTTTTTCGTGTGTGTGTGTGGAGGGGGGGGGGGGGGTCCCTTTTAAGAACCTCACTGGTTTGAACTGAAAGTCACAATCATGACCTTGGCAACTGTCCCATGGTTCATGCTGATCAATGGTGCGCCAGTTTAGGCCAGCTGTACAGAAACCAGCCATCTTTGCAACATTCATGATAAAATCCATTGGGGTTTGATTTCAGAAGGGAAGAAGAAGCAGGCCTATGCACAAGTACACAGGCACACATCACACTGCACTGCATCATTTAGTGCAAGATAAGGAGTTTGCCGCTGGCGAATTTCAACTCACTAGCCCTTGGTAATAATAAAAAGCCTAATACATGGATTTTTTTTTAAATAGTGCTGAATCTTGTGAAGCAAACAAATCAAAACGCTTGCATTCAAATCAGTCACGGGCATGATTATCATATCTTAATTCACACACACACACACACACACACACACACGAGTAACTACTAAGGCAATACCACATGGAGGAGGCTGATTCAAAGTAGGGACAAAATAATATCAGGTGTAATGATGGAGGAAGGTCCTAGGTATGAAATCAGGCCTAAGTGTGTCTTTAGGGCTAGATTTGAATGTCAAATGAAGGTTTTTGGAGAGGGGTTTAAGTAGATTATGTATGCATGTCAGATGTTTGGATGAGACTATAAACCGAGGCCCGTGTGCGAACGAAGGCAGAACATCTTGCGCACCCGTTAAATCCTGTTCCGCTTTTCGTAAGAGTAGGCCATTGTGTGCCGGTGGGAACAGATGACATAATTTACAAAACCGCATACACACGGGGACTGGATGTAAAAAAGCACATACGTGCTTATTCCGTTATCCTCGATATAAAAGAAGAAAAAGAAATTCGCACATGTAGGCAATGCACCCTGTACGTACCGATAATTATACACACGCGCCCTTACATAGGCCTACTGATGTAGGCATACACACGCTCCATGTACATACTGACATACACACACTTCATGTACATACTGACATACACACACTTCATGTACATACTGACATACACACTTTCTGTACATACTGATATACACACACTTCATGTACACAGTGACATACACACACTTCATGTACATACTGATATACACACACTTCATGTACACAGTGACATACACACACTTCATGTACATACTGATATACACACACTTCATGTACATACTGACATACACACACTTCATCTACATACTGACATACACACACTTCATGTACATACTGATATACACACACTTCATGTACACAGTGACATACACACACTTCATGTACATACTGACATACACACACTTCATGTACATACTGACATACACACACTTCATCTACATACTGACATACACACACTTCATGTACATACTGACATACACACACTTCATGTACATACTGACATACACACACTTCATCTACATACTGACATACACACACTTCATCTACATACTGACATACACACACTCCATGTACATACTGACATACACACACTTCATGTACACAGTGACATACACACGCTCCATGTACACAGTGACATACACACGCTCCATGTACACAGTGACATACACACACTTCATGTACACAGTGACATACACACGCTCCATGTACACAGTGACATACACACACTTCATGTACACAGTGACATACACACGCTCCATGTACACAGTGACATACACACACTTCATGTACACAGTGACATACACACACTTCATGTACATACTGACATACACACACTTCATCTACATACTGACATACACACACTTCATGTACATACTGACATACACACACTTCATGTACATACTGACATACACACACTTCATGTACATACTGACATACACACACTTCATGTACACAGTGACATACACACACTCCATGTACATACTGACATACACACACTTCATGTACATACTGACATACACACACTTCATGTACATACTGACATACACACACTTCATGTACATACTGACATACACACTTTCTGTACATACTGATATACACACACTTCATGTACACAGTGACATACACACACTTCATGTACATACTGACATACACACACTTCATGTACACAGTGACATACACACACTCCATGTACATACTGACATACACACACTTCATGTACATACTGATATACACACACCTCATGTACACAGTGACATACACACACTTCATGTACATACTGACATACACACACTTCATGTACATACTGACATACAAACACTTCATCTACATACTGATGTACACACACTTCATGTACATACTGATATACACATGCTTCATGTACATACTGATATACAAATGCTTCATGTACATCCTGAT